>OX155903.1:15082684-16282684 GCA_944588485.1 Phosphuga atrata
CCGTCAGATCAACATATGCTACTGACGTTATTAGTCCCCTTTGGTATCCTGATTCGATGTATGACGTTAGGGCTAGCACTTGCTCACAGCAACTTCGGTTGAATCTGAAATCAGCCTGGTCTGGCGGAATAATATCGTCTATAGTTTGATATATTCTATTGTATATTAGCCTCTACAGTGATTTATAAAAAACACTGAGCAGTGCGATTGGACGATCTAGCTGGGTCGTGGCTTGGTTTTTTTGGTGGAGAATAGCAAGGTTGTGGGAAATATTTTGAACTGTTCTGGGATTTGCTCCGTGTTTAGTATATCTGTGAGGCAATTTCTAAGGCGTTCTCTCGCAGATTGTCCTAGGTGCTTTATAAATTCTGGGAATATACCATCCAGGCCAGCTGCCTTCCGAAATTTGAGTGTACTTATGACTCAAGGCGACTGTCAGATATTTTAAGTTCTTCCTTTATCGCTTCTTCAAACTCTTTATGGATCGGTATATTTTCTGAACGTTGTTTAATATGTAACGCTACTTGGGAAGGGGTCACTTCAGGTTCTATGGTGAGTATGGCCGTGGCAGCTCCTAGTCGACGTAGAAGAGACCATCCCTTTCGACTGGAGGCTGAAAAATCCATATTTTCTGTCGTACTTTCAGATCGCTACCTTCTTTCATCTTTGAGCGATTGCAATATCTGGCTTCCTAGATCCGCATTCCTAGTTTTCTCATACTCTATGTCCTATGTATAAAGTTTCCGTGTTCATATTCCAACAGGGTATGTATTCTTTTCTATATCCGCGGGGTATGTTATGCTTAGCGCTTCCGATCAGTACGCCAGCAAATCTTCCATAGTTTTCTAATTTTGGCGGGATCCACCGTAGGTGTGAATCGACTTCTTTAGAATATGGTGTCCATTCCGCCTTGCGAAAGTTCCATCTTGGTTTTGATATAAATTTTATCAAAGGTACTTGGATTGCGATATTGATAATAACTGGCCGGTTTGACTGCGTGGAAAGCTTCGCAGGACCTCGTATGAGGTAGAGGGACTTGCGATGAGTCAGTTGTAACAAAGCACAGATCGGGGTTTGTGTCTCTCTGCCATCGTGTTGAATGAAAGTTTTTCAAATTCTTAGCATCATAGACCAGATGGAGATCTAAGTCATCCATCCAATTTGATAGACTCTCTCCGTTCTCGTCATTAGTTGAGTGTCCCCAACTGACATGGTGGCAGTTGAAATCTCCCAAGTATACTTCTGGCTGTTTTAGGGTTGAAAGTGGAGGATTTAGCCATCTAAAATTGGGAGGTTTGTAGACAGCAAATATTGTCGTTCCGGAGATCTCGACAGTTATAACTTCAGAATTATTGTGTTGGGTGCTAGTAATAATTTTATATTTGTCAATATCTTGTCGGAGGTACATTATAGATACATGGATATCTGAGTTAATATTTGCAACTACCTTATAGCCTGACACCTTCGCTCAGTCTTGGAGCTGGGTGTCAGTTTTTTTGTGTGTTTCCTGTAGCGATATGATGTCAATGTTATTATTCCTAGCTATCCTGCTCAAATGTTCGCATTTGTCTCGAGATGGACCTTCAATGTTAAGTTGTAAAATATGGATACAAAATCCAATATTTCTTGTCAATTGGCTCTTAGACTTTGTCTACACGTCGCACGCACTGACAGTTTACATAACCGACTTGGTAGATTTAGTGTTAATAAGAAAACATTCCAAAATATAGGAAGAAAATGTATTTAAGAGATTATGTGTATATTATATTATTTCATATCATCAATCTATGTTATATCTATGTTAAAATTAATTTCGGACACTATATAATTAAGGTTCGATTTTGGTCGTGAGTTGTCGTGAGTGCCTAATGTCTTCTAATGGCATTAATATTTTCGTAGTTTTTGGTAAAAATATTTATTTTAAATTAATATAAAATATTCCTAAATAACTTGATATTACTAGTTATTATTATTAGCTGCAAAATGTAAACTTACAAAAAGTAGACCTTACAACATGACTGCAATTGTTAATCTAAAATGTCCTTGTTCATAATATACTAAACTTTTTATCGACATTTTTAATTGGTTTTCTGTTTACTTTTACACTTATTTATCTGCATAATAAAGATATTATTAATAATTGGTTTTTAGTTTAATCGCTCATGGAAATAATAATAATAATAACATTGTTTTCTATTAATAATCCCGTGACAGAATGTAATATAGCTCAATGGAATTTTTGTAGATAAAGCAATCAAGGAAGGAAAACTGCTATTAAAATCCTATCGTGACTAACGTTTTCTCTGTGTGGTCTTGTCTGACCAGTATCTTAACTGTTTCTTGGCAGTGTGTTTTCTGTCCATTTAATCTCGATCATCTATTCCAGTCTATATTGGTCTAGATTGGTCTCTCTAATCTTCTATACGTCGTATCTATTCAACATTGTCTATTTACTTTTTAGTTTGTATCTTATGTCTATCTAGACTTCTGGCATTCTGTTTTGCGTCCTTAACCCTTAAATTTCGATCGAACTTTCTTATAAAATTTGTCTGTGAAGAATCTGTGCAGAGTTTATGAAGCAAAAAATTAAAAATTCTTTAAATTTCAGAATACATCATTTTTATCAAAGTCTTGAAATGTTTATATTGTTAGTATTTTTTAAAATAATAAAATTGCACTGTGGTTCATGTATAAAACGTAAATTATTAAGATATTGTTTTTACCCATCATGTATTAACACCTTATTAACACATTTCTTTATCAAAGATAAATATGTCTAAAATTCTATTTTGAAAGTCAACAACACGTATATTCCATGGTTGGCAGATCTTTCTTTATTGGGACTAATCTTAGAGGACCACCATTGTATAAAAGCTCCGCAAATATATTAAAACCATATTAATCGCCAACCTCCACAAGTCCGACAACATTAAGATTTATTTTCATTACATACATATGTCTGCCATACAATTTGCAGAAACCTTATTTTTTGCGATTCGCTTTCCATTTCAATTTCAAACATAAATTTATATAATTTCCCATTTCGTTTCGCGAATCCCCCCATTCGCGTTATTACACATAAATATAAATCTTTTCTAACCTTTCCAAGAACGATAATGGTTTGTTGCTTCGTCGTAAAATATTTCTAATAAAAACGAAATATTTTCTTTACTACAGTTCACCAGTTTCATAATCTAAATAGCTAGGTTGATTGATTGACTATTACTTCCTAGTCGTTATAACTTATATAATACCGTATACTTTGTGTTATTAGTTTGACATTGATTATTGTTTAGTTTAGAATGTCTAGATTGTGTTCTAATATCTGTCTAAATTGAATTAACCGTTGAAAAGTTGTTTATTTTGCTTACTTCACATTCCTAAGCTTTACTAGTTATAGAGAGAGAATATATTTATTGTATACTTTTAAAAAGGGCTACCGACCTCGAGGTCCTTCTATACACATTATTATCATTAATAAAAGATAATGAGGTTTACTTTCAGAAATGTAACTTTCTGAAATTCACCTCACTATTACGAAAATTAATAACCATTAGCACTTATGGAAGATATGGCACCCGGCGAAGATATGGTGAAAATAGTTACGTGGAGGGTGTGAAGGGTATATTTAACTCTCTATTTCTATTGCATTTTTTAAGGCTAAATTTATATTTTTTAATAAACCATTGAATATTATTAGATTAGTTGGATATTACTATAAGGATTATGATTAAAAAGAGATAAGTGATAATACAAAATGTTGTATAAATTTTAAATTATAGCTAAGGCCTAAAAGCAATCAACTTTAGCAAAGCCCTTTGCTACAAACCCCCGCTACAAACATGAAAAAACAAGAAATAAACTTCTCATGATAATTGGGATAATTTGGTATAGTAGTAGTAGTATGTATATTTCTTTAAAGATTTATAAAAAAATCCAATTTCTATAAATTTCCCAATAATATAATAAATATAATTTATATCAAATAAAACTAAATAAATCAATAATTCATATCATACTAGACAGATTAGCAGCTTCCCGCCCAACATATTGTTCCTCTTCTCCTCTCAACTTTCTTCATCCATTCGATCCCTCTTCCATCCTCGTTCAAAATTTCTTCTCTGCACTCATCTACACTCTCTCTTTTAGTTCTACACATTCATTCAACAGGAGCTCTAGACTCCCTAATTCTTATTCTCCATTCTTGCACTTGCCCATCTCTATCTCTCTGCACTAATTCATCTGCCATTACTCTGCCTCTCTCTCGTATTCTTTCAATCTCTGCGCATGCATACCCGTTTCTTTCGAGATATGCCTCTCTCTCTTTCCACACTCCCTTTCCTATTTCTTTCCTTTTTTCTTTCAGACACTCTTGCAAAATTCTGCACTCTCCTCTGTCTATCACTCTCTCCTCAAAACTTATTGCTTTCTTTCTTGTTTCTATTTTCATCCCATCTCTCTTTGTTTCCTCCATCACTATATACCCCGGTGTCTCTATCTACCCCTAGCACCCATTTCAAATATTTTTCTTGCACCATTTCCAGCCCTTCTTCCAGCTCTCTCCATCCTCATATTTCCGCTCCATCCATTATCACGCTTTTCACCAGGCTATCAAACATCATTTCTCTCCTTCTGTAGTCATATGCAAATTTTCTCTCTCTCTTATTCCCCATACCGCTCATATTATTTTATTTGATTTTTTTAGTAATTCTCTCATCTGCGCTGTTGCTGTGTTTCTTTCATTAAACACATAACCTATATATTTAAATTCTTTCACTTCTTCAATTTTCTTCTTCTCCCATTACCACTCATTTAAGTGGTTTAAAGGCGGTTTAAACACCTGAACAGGCGGTTTTTCTTCAGATTCTCCACGGAATTCGCGGATTCTCTTACGCAGCTGTCTCAGCAATTGGGGTATTTCTTTTCGCACATTCAAGTGTTCAGTAACAAGCTGATACAGGCCAATGTTTTGATAAAATTGCGACATTTCTGGATCGTCTTTGTATTAGACCCGTGTATAATATATTCGTTGATTCTAGCCATATTTAGCATTGCATAGAATACAGAGGACATTTTCTTGAGTTTTGGCTTACATCGTATGTCGCGTACAACTCATCGGCAACGTCTACTCCACCTTTAGTGGAGTTATAATACGTGTTTATGTAATTTTTTTTCTCTAGTCGATTAATCAATTTCAGCGTTGTGGTAGAGACTCGACATGAGTATAAAAACCTTGTTTTTCTTTGGAATATGAGATACAAGGGTTACTACATCTTTTTGAAAGCCAAACTTCGATGAATATATATCTGCATCGCGACGGCGGGTACTGGTAAATTCTTTTGGGATTTGTCTCTTTTTTTTGCCTACTGTGCCCACATAAGTCAGCGATGAAAGAGACACAAATGAGACACAAATTCAAAACTGGTGAAACAATTATCGCAAGTCACATTGCGGCCAGTTCTCGAATTAGGCAGTACTATTCACGTCGATTCACGACATTAAAAGGTTTGTTGCTTACTGCAAATGGTCCTACTGGTTGCTTTCCTGTGCAAATCTCGAGGTTGAAAACGTAAATGTTTTTTGCGTCAACCATGGGCAATATTTTTATGCCATATTTCGCAGACTTTGATGGAATATATTGTCGAAATTTGCATCTACTTCTGAATGCGAGCAACATTTCGTCTATGGTAACGTATTCTCCTAGAATATATGATTGTTTACATTGTTCAACAAACATTTCAAACACTTGTCGTATTGGTGCTAAGTTGTCCAATAGTTGCATCGCGTGAAGCTTTTATCAAAGCGGAGACAGATTTGTATGTAATAAAATAGCTGCCGTGACATTGTCAATCGAAATATTTCGTCTAAAACAGTGTTTCTCAAACTTATTTGTCTCATCGCCCACCTATGATATGCTAAAGTTAATAGCGCCCCCCAAATCTATCGTATTATATATGAATTTTTTTTTCTCTTTCAGGAGCAAAAGCATTTTGAATTACCAAGTATTTTATAGGATACTGAAAATTCTTCAATTATATCGAATTTTTTTTTATAAAACAACAAAAATACTTAAATATTCACTAGAAACCTTGCAACGTTGAAAGTAAAATTAATGTATCAAGAATACACGCGCTAGTCATGACAAGCCGCAATTTTTTGACCTCTGTTAAGTTGGCAGAACCAACGAGGAAAAATAAATCCGCGACGGCACATAATAATCCGCTTTTTATCCGCAAACGATTGTAAAAAAAAATTCCCGCACTTCCCATTTCCCGGGAAAATGGGGCCCCGCTAACTTAGCAGAAAGTTAGCGGGACCCACCCTAAAAATAAATATTTTGAGGAAATATATGCACCGGAATTTTCCGCGTTTTATCCGCAAACGTTTTTGTTTTTGCGCGGCCAAATCGGCACATAAGCCGGCCGCATCTCTTGCTTTCTTTATTATTCCTATTGGTCTGTTCAAAGACACATCGGCAGCGGGGCCTACCTAAGATGCGGGCGGCATGCTAGGTCCTTTCAAAGGTGCAAGCGGCATGTTAAGGCACTTTCAAAGATGCAAGCGGCATGTTAGGTCTTTTTAAATATGAAATGTTCTTATTGGTTGTCATCCTTCCACCTACGGTGGGATGAGTGGTCAGTGTAGTTAGTGGAGGCATTGTGGAGGTATACTAAGCAGTTTTGCAGCTTTATCATTTAGTAAAGTCTTTAAATGTATTTTTCTCCTCGAATAGAAAATCATCCAATGAGGTCGGAACCCATAAAAAATTGGATAGAGAGAAAGAGATCGCCGCAAAACACAAAGCCGAAAAATGTACTTTTCCACCGTGGAAGAGCAGACCCTAAAAATGATTATTTGAAGGAAAAAAATCACCGCAATTATCCGCTTTTTATCCACAAACAGATTCCGCGGAAAAAAATTTCCAGAATTTTCCCGGGAAATGAAAAGTGCGGAATTTTTTTGCACTTGGTTTGCGGATCAAATGCGAATAATTCCGGTGCATTTATTTCCTCAAAATAATTATTTTTAGGGTGGGTTCCGCTAACTTTCTGTTAAGTTAGCGGGACCCCATTTTCCCGGGGAATGGGTAGTGCGGGATTTTTTTTTGTTACAATCGTTTGCAAATGTTTCTGATAAAATCGGATAAAAAGCGGATTATTATGTGCTGTTGCGGTTTTTTTTTCATCGCTGGTCCTGCCAACTTAACAGAGGTAATTTCTTGTAAGAAGAACCTATTTAGATTAATAATAAATGAATTCTTAAATAATTAGCAAAAATAATTGTGATGGTTTTTGAAGTTTCCAAAGGAAAATTAACATGCGGTGATCCCTGTAGAATGAAAAATTCGTGAAAAGAAAGTGGAGGCTTTCTAATTTTTACAGAAATAAAATTATATAATTTTTTTTTCAGAAACTTGAAAAGTTGGCAGATTTTTTTTCAAGGTAGTAGATTTGGGCAAGACATTAAAAGGTGGTAGATCTACAGAAAAGTTTGTAGAGTTAGTAACGCTGGCTGTGTGTGTGTGTGCGTGCGATTATCGATACTCGATACTCGCAGCAAATTGCCGACGAGGTCGGTTTTATAATAGTGAACACGGAACAATTTTGTTGAACGTATTTGTTCAACGTATTTGTTGAACGTATTTGTTAACTCGTGATACCTACCGCCCCCTATATCGCCATCTGGCTATCTACGGCCCCCTATATCGACCCCTAGCTACCTACCGCACCCTATATCGCCCCCTGGCCACCTAGCGACCCCCAAAACGACGTCATCGTCACACACTGGGGGGCGATATCGCTCACTTTGAGAAACGCTAAAACATCAACAAAAGCCCAAACATCAACAGTATTTTGCCTTCCAGAGCGGTAAAATGCGGCAATGTAAAACAAACCAATAAAAACCTTGAATTCAGGCATACCTATTTCTTTCTTGAATTTGCAAGTTTGTATGAGTCAGTATAATAGAAATCCTATTTTCTGGACAAAACAAACTCCAGCATTCGAGTTCTGACTGTGCCGACCTTGCTACTGGGCTCACTCCAGGTTTTTGTCGGATGATGTTTTCAGACCGGGTGCGTACTTGTTGTAGAGGAGATTTTTTGACCATTTAGTCCAATCTTTGCCAATATAAAACGAATTCGTTACATGGCTATGTCCATGGAGTTGATTCTGAGTTGGCAAGTTAGATAGCGGTACATTATCCTCGCTATCATATTCACTGCTTACATTCTGATCAGTATCAATATCTTGATTGCGTGCACTCATAGCTCATTCGCTACCGCCTGACATCAAGTCGTATTCACTGTCTCGTTGTAACAAAGCATGACGTATGAGCTCATCCTGACGCTCCCATTTTTACATTGAGTTCAAAAATACCTGAAAACACAATTACCCTTATATAAAAAATACTTGCTGAAATATTGCACAAAAGTGGTTGTAGTGTCATATTAACCTTTTTGACTTCGTGCACGTGTCTCTCGTCGCAGACGTTGGCCGTCTAAGTAGCGTTGTGCGGCACGAGGTCGGGTCCTTTAGCAACAGCTACTGAGACGTACAAGCTACTACGGCCGCGAAAAAAAAACAACACTCGATTAAAAATTGACGGGGTTAAATAAAACCCTCCACTTCCTCCCTGGGTTAAAGGAAGGCTAAGTGATTGACCAATCTGAAATTTCTTGTAGAAAGCTAAAACCAGTAACATTGACTGTAGTTCAAATCGTTCCGTCTTTTATTATTACGAATTTTTAATATAATACCTTTGAGTTTTGTATCTGTAATGCTGGTGTAAACAACATTCATGGTTTATTTGCCGTAGACCCATAAAACTGAGCAAGCTGAGCCATTTTTTACACATACCGTAAATAAAGTCCTATTACTTTTTGTCGAAAAATTTGCAAATATCTCGAATTTATGAATTTGATTCCACGTATTCTTTCGCGGTGGGTGATAGGGCAAAAACTATTTTTAATATCCTCACAAATTTCTTTAGCCAATTTTGTCTATAAACTAAACACCAATTCCCATATTTCCCAATATTCATTTCTTATATCCTCCCAAAAATAATAATCGATTCAAATTCCTCTACCATGGTATGGTTTTTTTCCGACCATTCCAGATCTCATCAACTACAGACCGCCTGTATTACACAACAATTCTTTCACTTTCGACAATTAATAATACTCATCCTTGAGTAATTTGTTTTGAGTCTTTGTGTAAGTCATAGCTTGCCTATCAATTTGGTTATTATTGAGAAGCATAGGCTTGTAATGTGTATAGTGTTAACTGGACTTATCTTATCCTGTTAGGCCTTGTGTACCATACCATGTCTAATTTGGTCTAGTCTGGTCTTGTCTAGTCTTGTATGGTCTTGTCTGGTCTTGTATAGACTTGGCTGGTCTTGGCTGTCTTGTCTGCTCTTGTCTGGTCTTGTCTCGTCTTATCTGGTCGTGCCTGGTCTTGTCTTGTTTTTTTTTGGTCTCTTATGGTCTTTCCTGGTCGTGTCTAGTCTTATTTGGTCTTGTATGGGCTTGTCTGGTGTTTTCTGGTTTTATCTAGTCTTGATTGGTCTTGCCTGTTCTTTCCCTTGTCTTTTTTTCCTGCCTTTTTTGGTCTTGTATGGTCTTGTCTGGTCCTGCCTCGTCTTGTCTGGTCAAATCAAATGAAATTAATTTCGGTTTTGTCCGGTCTTGTCCGGTCTTGTCTGATCTTGTCTGGTATTATCTGGTCTGGTCTTGTCTGGTCTTCTCGGGTCTTATCTGCTCCTGTCTGGTCTTCTCTGGTCTTGTTTGGTCTTTTCTAGTTTTGTCTGGTCTTTTCTAGTTTTGTCTGGTCTTGTCTGGTCTTGCCTGATCTTGTCTGGTCTTGTTAGGTCTTATCTGGTCTTGTCTGGTCTTGTCTGGTGTTGTCTGGTCTTGTCTGTTCTTGCCTGGTCTTGTGTCTCGTCTTGTATGGTCTGGTCTTGAACGGTCTTGTCTCGTTTTGTCTAGACTTCTCTAGTCTTGCCTCTCCTTGTCTGGTGTTGTATAGATTTGTCTGGTGTTGACTGGTCTTGTATGGTATTGTCTGGTCTTGTCCTGTTCGATCTTGTCTCGTCTTGTCTAGTCTTATCTGCTTTGTCTGGTCTTGTCTGGTCCTTTCTGGTTTTGTCTAGTCTTGTCTGTTCTTGCCTGTTTTTGTTCTGGTCTAGTATGATTTAGTAATAGTAGTGGTAGTGGTTTAGTAATGATGGAAAGGATAAAAGGATGGAAGGAACAGGGAACGGAAACAGAGGAATGTCCAGTGTAGTTTTTTTTTTCTCTCTCTTTTAACTTGGACTTTATTGTTTATGGTGATTATTGATTTTGTTTTCTTTTTTATATTTTGTTTGTTTTGTTTTTCTTTGCGGAATCTAGATTGTTTTTATTTAGTATTGTAATAGGAAAGGTTTATGTTTTTTTTTATTTATGCCAATAAAGGATTGTATGTAGTATGATTTTGTCTGGTCTTTTCCGGTCTTGTCTGGTTGTGTCCTGTCCAATCTTATCTCGTCTTGTCTTGTCTGGTCTGGTCTGGTCTGGTCTGGTCTTGTCTCGTCCTGTCTGTTCCTGTCTGGTCTTCTCTGGTCTTGTCCTGTCGTGTCTCGTTTTGCCTGGTCTTGCCTGATTTTGTCTGGTTTTGTTTGGTCCTGTCTGGTCTTGTCTGGTCTTATCTCGTCTTGTCTGGTCTTGTCTGGACTTTTTCATCTTATCTTATCTGGTCTTGTCTGGATATGTCTGCTCCTATCTGCCTCCTGTCCGTTTCATTATGCTCCTGTCTGCTTTTAGTTGCGCTTTCGGTTTTGTCTGCTCTTATCTGCTATTGTCCGGTCTTGTCTGGTCTTATCTTATCTACAGATACATTATATTGGATTTTTTTAATTTGTGCCATAATATTATATCTTTTATTATTATTCTCGGTCGACGATAAAAAGAAAGCATTCAATCAAGCATAACCCAATTACAGCTAACAATTATGAATTCAAATTGCACATTATATAAGAAATTCCTTTACCTTTTCTGTGTAATCGAAATTGCGACAATAAAAAATGCGATTGCTCCATTTTTTTTTATATTGAAAGTTATTTATTAGAAACATCGGGTTTCTTTCGTTTTCGAATTCCATTCATTTGTGCGCCTTTGATTATTCATTTCCAATATTTAATGCAATAATATGCTATAAAAGGTGTTGACGTAATCAAACAAATTACTCTGAAATATGAGAATATTGTAAATGTCGTTAAATTCAACAATTAGAAAAGTTTAAAGATTGTTCTTATTTAACTTTTTATTGTTTAATAAATATTAATGAAAAGACAGAAAAGGGAACCGGAGCAATTAGTATTCATAATAGCACTTACGCACAGTTAGTTAACTATAATTAACCATGGGATTTGCTTCGTTATATTTTATGAAGCCGGCCAGAATATTGACGAGTTGCTCTATTTACAGTTTTAAGGATAAATTCTATAGTTTTAATGTTTTATTCGATAAGTTTACGATAAGTTTACTTAAAAGAAGATAGTCTACTTGTCTTTGCAGTCAATTTTTTCTAGTCATGTTTTCAAAGAGAAAACAAACACTAAGGCCTCCCACGCACTACGCAGCCTGGCACCTAAGCTGCCCTATACATGACGGCTTATAGGCGTGTTCTAATGGCTGCTGCGGAGCTGATGCTGCGTCTGATTGAACGTCAGCTCATTGGCTGCGCGCAGCCAGAGCTAGAGTAGCGAATGTATGTGCCTGCCGTCAGTCTCCACGCACTTGTTGTAGCAGCCAGACGTATTTTGCGTTCCGAAACAAAGAATTTTTACAATCATCTTTTACGTCGATTGACTGCTATAACTGGCTGCTCAAATATTTCGGCCGTCGCAGCCAGGCTGCCTAGTGCACGGGAGGCCTAAACAATCAAGAAAACAAGTCAAGAGTAGAATTTATTTGTTTTGTTTAGTTCTGCTTGCTTAGTCATATATATTCAATGTTATTACTGTACGTCTCTAGCCATGTCTATATAGTTAGTCATGTCTCTCTATTTTGTAAATTTTCTCACGCCCCAATTTACTCTTGATAGTCTAGTCTATGTAGTTTTGTCATGCGAATTTAGTATTGTCTTTGTATAAAGACAATAATATTATTTAGTATTGTCTTTGTATAAAGACAATACTAAATAATATTATTGTCTAGATAGTCTAGTTTTTTCTCCAATTCCGTCTGTCAAATCTTGCATTTTCTCCCTTATGTGTTTGTGTCTAGTCTTTTCTATCAAGTTTCATCTATCTGGTCTTGTTAGTCTCGTCTATATAGTCTTGTTGGTCAAGTCTTTTCTTTTTAGACTCCTTCGTCGATTTTTGTCTATCTAGCCCTATCCGTCTAGATCAGTCGTTCTCAAACTGGGTGCCTCGGCATCCTGGGGTGTCGCGAGCTTATGCCTGCGGTGCCGCAGCAATACTCAAGAAATGTAAAAAAAATGCTAAAAGAAAATTACATGAGGAGATAATTTGAGTTCCTACTTTTAATGGAGAATTATGGACAAATGGTTAAAATCTAGGCCTTTAAAACGGAAAGGTGATGAACTCACACACGCTTCTGAAGCGACTGATTCAATGACAACCAGCATCGTCGGAGGAGACGAAATATCCTAGCAGACACCTGCGAGCATAAAACGTTCAAGTTCGTCTACCTCAATTCACAAAAACGCAACTCACGACCAAAAGATAATCCGAGGAAAAATAAGGAAATATGATACTAGCTAGCTCACATTGTTTTGCTTTGTTTCTGTTGGGAACGAACAAGCACCGGAAGGGCAATGCGTTATCTGTCATAAAATTGTTGCTAACAACTGCTTGGTTCTATTCAAATTAAAAAGACATCTTGAATGCAATCATTCTGGTTTCGTACAGAAAGGTGAAGAAATCATCAAACGCCGCGCTTTATCTCTTCAGGCAGGGTCATCCATGGTGAAGAGAATTTTTCAAAATGCAAATGAAGCTTCATTTATTGTCAGTTCACAGGGTAGCAAAATCTGGAAAGCCCCATACTATTGCCGAGACACTGATAAAACCTTGCGTAAAGGATATTGTAAGTTGCATTTTAGGTCCAGACATGGCCGAGAAGTTTGATACTGTGTAGCTGTCAAATATCACTATAAGCTAGCGAATTTACACAATTTCAGAGTCTGTAGAGAACGAGCTTATAAAAACGTTGAAAATTTGTATTTTTTTTAGTTTACAGCTTGATGAAAGTACCGACGTTGCGGGAATTGCTGTTTTTCTTGTATTTGTTGGGTATCCATGCGAAATGCAAATAGAAGTAGAACGTTTGATAAGTGAATTGCTTGAAACTTACACCAATTACGAGGAAATTTCGACAAAAAAATTTCTAAAATTTCGAAAGTTATCGACAAATAGACAAGTGTGTTGATATTTGCAGCGATAAAGCGTCTGCAATGGTTGGAAAAGTAAAGAGAGCCGTTTCTAGAATAAAGCAAGTGGCAGACAATGTCACTAGCAGCCACTGTGTCACCAAACGACATTCTCTGGCAACTAGAGGGATGTCGCAAGATTTACTCTCATGTCATATTGGATGGAGCTGTGAAGGTAATTAATTCATCATGTTAAGAGCCGCCCGCTTCAAGCACGTCTTTTAAAACTGATGGCTATCACGGGGAAAAATTTTAGCCAGACTATTTGAACTAAAAGATGCACTAGAAGTTACATTTACAGAAGAGCCTTTTATCCAGCAATTCACTAATGTCGATTATCTAATTAAATTGGGATACCTTTACCACATCTTTCAAAAACTAAGTTAAACCGCCACTACTCTCAATGTTTCATTCTCAACAAACGCTTACATTAAACACAGGTACAGGAGCAAACTCTCTGTATCAAGACATTTGAGGGTAGTTAAGTTAAGATAGTTAAGATAGTTAATAAGATAGTTAAGTTAACCAAACTTCCGATAAACTTAAAGAAATAATAATAAATTCTTCCAAACAATTTCATTCATCTCATTAAAGACTATTGAGCATTAAATTTGTATTGTTTTTTTTATTTTCCTTAGTTTTCAAACCGTCTTTATAGTAGCTGTGCCGCGAAAATTTTGTAGCCCGACAAAGGTACCGCGAGATTTTTTTAGCTCGATAAGGGTGCCGCGGCAAAAAAAGTTTGAGAACCACTGGTCTAGACTCTAGACTGTTCAGTCTATTATAATCACTGTAATAGTTTTGTTTGTTTAGTCATGTCGGTCTGGTATTATCTGTCTATTGTAAATATTTTCTCTCTAACCTTGTATGTCTATACTTTTGTTTCTAGTTGTTTCTAGCCGTTAGTCTTGTGTATTTGATCTGTGTAGTGTTTTGTCTATTCCCCCTTTACTATTCCCTGTTTATTTTGCTGTCCCATGGTGATTTAGTAGTTGCTATATAATAAATAAATTGTATTTGTATTGTGTAGCGAAATTTGTTTTGATTAAAAATTGTGTCACAAATTTGTTGAAGGTTGTTGATAGCAATCATTTTTCAGTGTCATTCTGATTAACCATGGATAACAATGAGGACGTTTCGTTGATAGTATTTTAATGACTCGCTTTCGTTTGCATTTATGGATTCAGAAATTAAATAAAATTATGTTTTATCGCATGAGATTATCATCGTTCTTGTTTTTTCCTCTTTTTCATGGAAAATATGCGTGTCGTGGTTTTCCCGCTATATTTAGAAAATTGATGGAATTTAATGCGGAAAATTATTTGTATAAATTTTCTTAAATTATTGCTCTCTAGCATGCAAAATTTAGATGTTACGTAATCTCTTATCTTATGTTTCATTGATTAAACAAATAACAGCTGCCCAAAATTGATATTTCGATTTGGTTTTTTTTTTAATAAAACACACGAAACACTGTGATTTTTAAAAACTTAAAACAAACGGAACACAGCCTGAATATATAAATGTATTCAGCCTTTCCGGAGCTCTACAACAATTACTGAGTCTTTTTTGATCTACCAAAACAAATCTCATGTGAAATTTGGAAGCTATTTTATTTAGTTATTTTAGCTTTCAGTCTACCTTCCTGGCACTCAACAAAAACCATAAAAATAAGTTTCTAGATTTATCTTTCATCAGCACAGCTTTGCTTCCATGAACAACAATTTTTAAACCATTTACTTGAAAACCCATGTAGTAATTAGGGTCAGATGTTTTTAATTTTGACATTTTGTCAGAGAGACATGAACTTAGCAGGTTGTTCATTGATTGAACTGATAAGATAGAATTAAAAATTCTATCTTATCTCATAAAATGTCAAAACTAAAAACAGCTAACCCTAATCACCACATGGCTTTTGTTTTAAGTTTGTATGATTATCTATAACGGTTTCACCAATTCTGTAATTTTTATTTTATTTTAGTTGAAGACCCTGGTAGAAAATCTAGAACATTGTGATATTGAATGATATTGAAATATTATAGATTACCATATTTCACAACCTTATATTGATGACAATGACAATTGATGACAATGTTTTTTGAATGTACTAGTGGAAATTTTAAAGCTTAGAAATACTTGTACAAAAGGTTCTTGTTTCTCAAAACTATGTCTTTGAAAACATACTAAACCAGAGTTGACCCTCTTTTCGACCCAGGTCTTCAATTGTTGTTGAATTTATTTGTAAAATATAAATCTTTATTTATTTCTTAATTATAAATGTTGTTGTTCATAGTGAAAAGAATTGTCCTGCAAGTAGCCTTTCTCTACCTTTCTGACATCTCATGCCTCTTGGGACAAAATTATCGATTACATTTTCGTATACATTTTTTTGACATCTGTCAAACGTGGTAAAGCTGTGGCCGTGGTTCGCGTCCGTAGCAGTAATGCTTTATGTGCCCCTTGCCTACAATAAATGTACAGCATCTACGAACCGCCAGACTGTCTCTTCTAATCTCCTGGCGATGACCCTTCAATGAAAACACTCAAGCAAAGAAAAAATCTTAACGGCTTCTCTCAGAACCTCCTGCGAATCGGACCAACTATCCGAATATGTCAAATAAACATCGAAGGAATCACCCGAAGTAAAATCGTATATATTCAAAAATTTCTAATTGATGAAAAAATTTACATACTAAAAATCCAGGAAACCCACACATACAACGACTATCAAATCTTTAAACGAGGCTGCATACTGGGGTATAACCTAATTGCTGCTCTAAACCACCCACTATATGAAACTGCTACGTACGCTAAAGTAGGAACAAAAAATGTTTTCGTAGTTTACTCTTCCTCCTCCCAAGCCCCCTCCATGTTAGCAGTGGAAGAGCTCACCGTCGTCTACATATACAAACCCTAGAACGTTGTATGGCCAGACGACGTACTACCTACATTCGACCACCCTTCAATATATAGAGGGGATTTCAACCCCTTGGATGTATCTAGGGATACAACCTCTGCTACAATTAAGGAAAAAATCTGACAGAATGGGATGAAAGAAACATTTGATACTCCTTTTCGGCACTAAAGAATAGCCATCTTTTGCCTCTGCTAGATGGAACAGAGTGTACAACTCCGACCTAACGTTTGTCACAGGTCCACATAGGAATGATTCGACTAGATATGTACTTGATGACTTCCGCAGATCACAACACAGACTGATTGTAAGCACTCTAGGCACAAAAATCCCTATCACAAACTCTGTCCCTATTCCAAGATGAAATTTTCGAACTAGTAATCAGCGCAGCAAGAAAACGCATGCCCTGGGGTATACAAAACCCTACATTCCCTGCTGGAACCAAGAATGCCAAGCCATTATTGAGACCTTTGCGCAGACCAAAACGCAGGAAGCAGGTTACTACTGGAATCACTAAATAAGGCCAGAACAATAAGATGGAAGGAGGTGCTTGAGAACCTCAACTTCATTAACACGAGCCGGAAAGCATGGAAATAACTTAGGAAACTTTAATCTGAACAAAAAAGTATGCCCGTATACACCAATCTCCCCAAACCTGACGCAATAACCAGAAAAATTAAATATATGTCCAAGCCGACAATAGACAAACAGCACAAAAAGAAATAATATCTCAACTCGCCACTATCCGCAAAAGCCACTAATAAGCTCTCCCTATCTTGAGCCCAATAACAAAGGAAGAGCTAAACGCAGCCATTAATAACTCGCTGTATAAAAGCTGTAGGAACTGACAATATATACACTGAATTTGTAAAACACGTGGGTACAAAAACTAGACAATGCAATCATGGCTTCAAAGCGATCTTCTCAACCTGCAATCTCTCCCGACTTTTCAACTTTTCTTCCCGACTACAGACCAATAGTTTTCCTAAGTGCTTGCTATAAGATCCTGGAAAGAATATTATAACACCACTTCGACCCAGCGCCAGCGTGACTAATGATATCCCTATCGAACAAGCTTTACGTCGGAAAAAAAAACTGCTGTTACTAGATACTCTCTCTCACTATTTTTATCGAGAAGAGAGGCTAAAAAGACAGGCTAAAAACATTGCCACATTCATCGATTTGACCTCCGCCTATGACACCTTACGATTTGACCTCCGCCTGTATGGAAAGAGAGTCTTTTGATTATACTATATCAACTCATCACAGACCGTTCGAAATTTGCTTGAATGGAAAATCCAGCACCTTCAGGAGTCTCCAAAACTGTCTCTGTATGGGCATTTTAGAAAATGGAAATTAAATAAAACTGAGTAGCCTTCCATCTGAATAACCGCCAGTCTAACCAACAGCTTAAAATCACATCTCTAGGCACCACAATGCGACACAATCCGCGACCTAAATGCGTGGGAGGCATTTTAGGCATAGCTCTAAAATACAGACAGCACTTGATGATTCTCTCAGTAACAGTAATATCATTCAGCAAGACCAGAACTAATATCATTTAGATTCGCTAACACGTCCTGGTGAGCCAGCGTAGAAAGCCTGAGAACCAGTCCACACCTAGCTACTGGCTTCTAGTGTAACTAGAGGCTTAGTTGCCCTTTTTTTATAACAACCAACATGGGTCCATCCTATTTCCCCGCAATGTTCCATTCATGCAAATAGATCCAGCTCCTGTATTATGTCTAGGAGTCCATGTGCCATGTTCTTCATGGGGATGTCATTTGTTGTCATGCTAAGCTCGTGTCTCTTACGTGCAATTGCTTCACAATGTAAGATTCTATGAGACGCAGTTTCATCCTCTTTCATAACATAGTCTGCACAGTGATTCATCTCCCCAGATCCCAGATTTTTTACAGATGTTCTCATAGAGGGCAGTGACCTGTAAGTAGACCGACAAGTGTGATCTGCTTCCTTTTCAGTTGCAGAAGTTCAGCAGTTAAATAAACCGATGATTTTTTTTAGCATTCGTTTCCTATGTTTCTGACCATTTGTTTTATCCCACTTTTTATCCCGCTTAGTAGCTTAGCTGCGCTAAAATCCCAACTCCGAAAGTGTGCCTCCAACCCAGTATTTTCGATCCCTGCTTACTCTTCTCATCTCACGAGTAAAGTCTTGCGGCTGAAGCCCAGTGAAGAACATTGTAAGGCGCACTGGAGAGAAACAGAAATGAGTAACGCAAATCTGATAGATTATCCGTCCTGTAAGGTTGCAGCTTTATCACTTCCCCGTACAGATAGGTGCAATCGCAATAAGATTCACACAGGGTTCGCAAGTTTGCAATAAGAGTCGTTACCTATGGGACCTTGCCGAGGGTCGTCAATGACGAGAATGCTGCGACGGCCGCTTCACGAAATCACATCCGACGCGCAGTAGTGGCCGAGTCGCTGTGACCTGCGACTGTGATTTTATTTTTTATTTGATTTGACTTTACACAATCCTATCCTTTCTAATTGCTACTTTCTAATTGCCTGAATTGTAATGTTCATGCGAAATAAATAAAAATCATTGTTAATATTATTCATAAAATGTTTAATTGTTTGAGGATTGTTATGGGATTGAAAATCTGCAGTTTAGACATATGCGTCAAAATGAGACCCAATTAACAAACTTTAAACGCACTAATTGATCTGTTCGCTCTAATTGTTGAGTCAACTGTATCTTGTAAACTATTAAATGAAGATGTATCGTCATGCAGAGTCGGTTTTTGAATGTGCAGTTGCTGTGAAGGTTTTATAATTGACATTTTGATTGACATCTGTTTTCAGCACCAATAGCACTAACAATAGCAATGCTTAGGTCTGTTTAAACATGATTTTGTTACTATGTACAGACCCAGTTCTGTTCACCGTTTCTGTGAAAATATCGTTTACATGAGGGTGCAATATTTTCGCCGAAATGCGTACGCTATTTTCTAATCGTTTCAGCATAAGATCAATAAAATCATTAAAAATCGGTCCACGTATACTTGTTAGTTAAAAAAATAGAATTTGTCAAATTTGGTCTCACTTTACAAAATTAATAGATTAGATGAAGTGGCAGCCCCACTACCTGTGCTTAACTTGCATAGCGCTCGTAACGCTGTCAGGGGATTTTAAATTACTGGCAAACTTCATGAGAATCAACCGGACGGATCATCAAATCGACGAAAGAGGCGAGAAAAGTAGAAGATGGTTTTAATCAAGATAACGTAAAGTTCGAAACACACAGTAATGCCTAACCCTTGAAGGCAGAAGAATAAGAATAGATTAGATAAATAAATTACAGACAAAAATAGTCGTTGAAACCGTAGCCAAAACCGTAATGAGACTCCGTACCTCGGTTGGTAGCACCAGGCTATGTGCCAAACTAACAAATCCAACTAACAAAAGTCCTACAGGACGACTTAAAGTCGTATGGCTAGAAAATATAAAAATATCTTGAAGCTATGGGCACCAATGATGGGAGCAAAGCGCCTAGGATAGGAAGAAATAGAGGAAGATTGTCGAAGCGGCCAAGATCCACCCTGAGTTCTATCGTATAGTTCTACAAATAGATAAATAGATGGATAGATTAGGACAGAATCTTTTAAATAGGGCGATTAATATTAAATATGAATATTTCTCCTAAATAAGACCTATGACAAGTTTGAGCTGGGCCCTCGATCGGAAGACTTTCAAGTGGGAAGAGCCAAGTTGCTAAGGGAACGGGATATCAAAAGTATCAGTGAGCCAATATTTTCGAAAATCTTTTCAGACATGTTTACAAAATTTATTTTGTTTAATTTATATCTCAGTAAATTCGATTGTAATTTTATTGTGTAATATCTAATTTTGTAGATCATTTAATCTAGTTTAATTAATAGATTTAAATAATCTTAATAAGTTCGGTACAACTAGTCAATTTTCAAACGGCGATTGTTTCCCAAATATTCGAAAAATGTCTTTTGCAATCCCGTAAAAATGTTCCAAAATATGATTTTTTAAATAGTGATCGAATGCCATATTATTGGTTGCCAGGAAATCATTTAAATTAGCAACAAAATATTCTGTATTATTTTTGGTGATGCATTCTTCCCAAAGCTTGATTTTCGATTTGATCGAGCTTACTTTGCTATTGACCTTAAAAATTGTAGTATTTGTTTCTTGACGTGAAAGATTTACTTCGTTCATGTATGAAAATATATCTGCAAGGTAGGCTAGAATCTGAAGCCAATTAGTGTCATTAACTTTTCCACAAAATTCACGTTCAAATAAAAAGATTTCATCATGCAATTCCCAGAGTCTGGTCAGAACATTTCCCCTGGATAACTATCTTACTTCAGTAAGGAGGAGAAGGAGGTTTTTATGTAAGCTTCCCAGATCATCGCACAATAGGGCAAATACCCTGGTATTCAGGGTTCTGGATTTGATAAAATTAACCATCTTAATGAGGATACCATCTTAATCCTCATTGAGAACTTCGTTCATGACAATGAAGACAGCAATGGCTGGCTTTGATGTCTGGAACTAGTTTTACTATTACGCCCTTTATAATACCAACCATAGCTTTGGCTCCATCAGTGCATATATGATGACATAAATTCTGAGAAATTGAATATTTTTCAAAATATGTATTAAGTAAATTAAATATTTCTTCACCTGTTGTTTGAGTTGGTAGAGCTTTGCAAAAAAACATATCTTCCTAAATATTGGATTCGTGTATGTATCTCACGAAAACTAACAAAATTGATAATCCAGCCACATATGTAGATTCGTCCATTTGCAGAGTGAATCCATTTCTAGCATTTCCAAGCGACTTACTAGTTCCACTTCGCAGTAATCTGACATATATTTGGCTTGCAATTTTTTCACCGATCATGCATTTGATTAAATCTTTTGTACAAGGTTTAATTAATTTTTCTGCAATCGTATGAGCTTCGCCTTCTTTAGCTACGCGCAAACTAACTAAATAAGATGCTTTTAGAACATTTTTATTATCATCACGAACATACCTTTCAAATACATTCTTTTTCTGCTGTAGTTCAAAACACATTCTTTTGAAATATTCGCTTTTATCTTTTAAAGTCGGGTGTTTCCAAATGACGCTTTCACTTTTCAGGATTTAAACTGCTGTTGTTGACTACTTGCTCACATACCACACAAAACCCATTTGGCTCATTTTTATCACAAATCCATGTAGATCCAAAATTCAAATAATCTTCATCATACTTTTGTATTTTTCGGCTAGTAAATAGATCCTGATTTATTTTCTTCTTCAATATTATCCGACAGCTCCAATGTTGGCGGGAAACTGGTAGAATTTTCAAGAGAGCAAGAAGCTTGTTCTTTGGATTTTGATTCCAATTTCCCAGTTTTAAGCCAATTCTGCATTTTATTTCTAAAGGATTTTAGGATGAGTTAAAAAAGATGCAATTTATTATAAGATAATTAATTTACTACCGTTTGCCTTTGTAAGAATTTAACAATAAATCTACTACACCAGATATTTTAAATTATTTATAAGGACAATGTGCGTCGTCCCCGTCCAATATAAGAGACTGAGCAAATGATTAGTTCCAATCGACACATGTGTTCCAGAGAGCGGCGCAACGCATCGTCTTTAGTTGTAACCACCGTGCCGGCGCCGGTTAAAGACAAATTTGTTTAGCATTAATTCGCGAAACCGCTGAATGTTTTAGTGTAACCCTAGGGTTCCATGGAACACCGGTTGAAGAACACTGGACTGTATACCATAGTCTTCATAAAGCCCCATGGATATAAATCAAGGAGGTGATGGCCGGGTGTCCGAGGAGGCCACGGAACAGGACCACCTGGACCAATACACTTATTTTCGAACACATTATCAAAATCTTTGCGAAATAAATGATTAAATTGCGGTAGTGCACCATCTTGAAGAAGCCACAAATGTCGGGACAATTGTCGCCACATTTATCGGGACAATTATCGTCACATTTAACGAAAAAATTGTAGCCACATTTGTCGCAACAAATGAGGGGGCCAATAAGTTGTCCGTTGGTCAGTCCGGCCCAAATGTTTATCGAAAATCTGTTCCGAAAATGATTACGACGAAAAGCATATGGATTTTAGGCACCCCTACTATAACTATTACGACTGTCTGTTATGCCGTTCCCGTACGCCGCTTCATCAGTCACCAATGCAATGGAAGAAAAGTTTGGAATTTCAGCATGTTTTGTAGAAACCATCGGCAAAATTGTAAACCTAAAGGATGACCTTCAAATTTTAAAACCTGTACTTTTTGTAAATGGAAAGGATACAATTGACTCTCGTGCAGTATTCGTCAAACAATTCAATTTGAGATAGCAGGATCCAATTTGGCAAAATTTAAGACTTCTTCGGTATCCAAAATTCGTTGCTGTTGGCCAGGTCCTTTGATGTCGACCATTTCGACCTTGATGTGTTTGCAGTACATCAGTTTCTCGTGCACGGATTACTAGAGCGGTAATCGACTTGCAGGAGCAGAGTTCTGGAGTACTTCCCCATAAATTAACAATATGTCAACGTATTCACTGTTGGTGCGATGGACCATTTTTACTTTCCTTATTAGGATTTAGTCGGAAGAATTTATTTCAAATCATGCAGTAAGAACTGATGAAGCAGATTGACAGATGGTAAAAGTAACCTACTTAGTAAAAAAATCACTGATAATTTATCGTTTGAACTTTAAAGAGAGATTAAATTTTAAAGAGTGATTATTTAAGAGATCTCTCTTATTATACAACTTTCGTTAAGACATTTTAAGGTTAAAGACCTTCTTTTAAGATGGTTTTAAGACCCCTTCAAAATAAAATCTGAAGAGTAAACACACTGTATAAAATATAAAATCTGTTATTAGAAACTAAACACAGCAATTTTCTCGAATGGAGTTCTATATTGATTTTATGGTAGATTGCATAAATACACAACCCTCTGGGTATTTTGTAATATTCGTCTTTATATTAATCAACATTCATTGATTTGGCCTCTGGTTTAGGTAAATTCTAATTTACAATAATCAGGTATCAAGGGGATATATGCCAGGGTCTGCTGTTAAAAATTCTTTTATTTAACAATACATTTACTTTATTTAATTAGAATTAAAATTATATTCATAAAATATTCGCCCCTAAGCATAACAATGTTTTTACCCCCTACAATTCTTAATATTCGGTAGTGTTACCTTGTTTTGTAATGAACATTATTTTATATGCGTAACAATTTTAATTACTTAAGGGAATTGCTTTTAAGGAAGGCATTAATAACGCGGAAGAAAATAAAATAAAGGTATTTTTTAAGCAAACTACCGAATTACTATAAGAGAAATCCCTACGAGATTAACTTTTCGAATTCAATGCGACCGTTTATGACCAGGTGAAACAAAGACCTTTGTTTCATTTCTAACCTCGATATTGAACTCTGGGGTCTACATGTTCTGAAAAATAAGAAGAATTGTTTGGAAAAATTGATCATGAAGCAAAAGAGATGAAAGGCTTAAGTATGTATTGAGCCAAAATATAATTAAATAAAATATTGATATACAAGAAAATCTTATCCGAGAAAAAACATATTATTAGATATTTCACGTTAGTAAACTATTCTTAATTGCAATTTCTAAAATACAGTAAATGTTCTAATCATTTATAATACATAATCCATATATCATATATTATTATTATTAAAACATTAAAGTCTGTCTCTAGAATCAGTTTTACAAATATTATTCACTTTAGGATGTTTACATAAATTATAGAAATTTTGTTATGACATTTAAAACTTAAATATGGATTGGGTATTTAAATACCCACCGACGTTACACCGTTTCGGTCTACACCAGGGATTCTCAAAGTGCGACCCGCGAACCCTGTGGATGCGGCCCGCGACGTTGATGCGAAAATTTATATTTTTATTAATACAATAAAAAATAAGTAGTATAATATATAGATAATAAATAGATAATAAATAAAATACAATAAAATGTAGGTGCGATTGTTCAGCTCTTTAAATAAGCTTTTCATAATGGTAAAAAAACTGTTTGTGTATATATTCTTGAAAAAGCTGTGATATTGATATTTTCAATATGTTTATTATTTTTATGTGATATTTTCTTAAAAAAGCTTTCAGAAAATATCACATCTTTTGACGAAAGTACAGATATATGCGATTCGGCACAACTCTTAATATTTATTCTTGGAGTTACTGAAAATTTTATGATTTTTGAAGAGTTATTGTCAATGGAAAGCTTCCATCACAAAGGGCATACTGGGCCACAAACTAGGGTTAATACATTTTTTTAAACAATTTTATAATTAATTTTAAAAATTTAATAATAATTTTATTATTCACCAGGAAAATCTTATAGCTCAGGTTTTAAAAATGAGTTAATTTAATAAAAAAACATGCTATCAATCAAATTAAAATTCTCTTAGAAGAGTTTGAAGCTCCTGTTGGAGACGTTATATATACATCAAAAGTAAGATAACTTCCAAAAGGATAAACATTAAAAAGATTTTCTAGTTTAAGAGAATAATTTACAGTATTTTTACTGGTAAAAATCGTGTTTTTTTTTAATTTACTTTGCCACATTAAATACATATTGTGGATGTGATAATTACAATAGACAATAGTTACATATTACAATAGTTACAATAGACACGTTAATACATTAATACAATTAATACAATAAAAACAATAAATACTACAAAAAATCAACTACTACAAATTACATTAGACACTAAATTATCAACGTTATGATATCAGTAGGGAAAGATGATTCGTTCTAAAACCACCACCTCCTTATGGGTTTTACATGCAATCTAGCCCCTTATGGGGAAATTACATGTAAAATCTAGCACGATGCCCCTTATGGAGATTTACATGTAAATCTAGCACGAAGCCCCTTATGGGGAATCCTATGCAAAATAGTTCTGAACGCGTCCGAGCGAGAATGTCTAGATGACGCTGCAAGATACGTGTACGTTGGATAGTGAGAAAATTCAAAATGAGGGGTGAGGGGTGAAAATTCTGATAGGGGCTGATTCAATTGAGATTATGGGGGGATTTAGATTGACAAGACTAGACAGACAAGACTAGACAGACAAGCCTAGACAGACAAGACTAGATGGACAAGACTAGACGGACTAGACTAAACCATTTTAAACCATTTGATGAGAAAAATCAAATCTGGTGTCAGAACGGCTCTAGCATGTGCCTTAAGGGAGATACCGCCCGACCGCCTACCCTCAGTAGATGACGTCATCCGCCGCGGCAGATATTGCTAAACTAGTTATCTCGATGTTGATTGGTTGATTGACGAATAAATAATTGCAGTTGGTCTTATGCCTTAATTTATATGTAATGGACAAGACTGGACAGACAAGATTAGACAGACAAGACTAGACAGACGAGACTAGTTAGATAAAGCTAGACAGATGGGGGCTAAATACATGAGATTAGACAGACCAAGCTAAATACATGAAACTCTATAAGACTGAACTAAAATATATAAGGGATTGTTTAATTCAACTAAAATATATTTTCGATTGTTTTTCTTATAATTGTTAATAATGTTTATATTTTTACTTACATTATGTTATCTACGTTTTATTTTGATTTACGGCTTGTTGATTAGACGCAACCGGATGTTTGTCAGTCATAACCAGCAAGAATAGAGGGACTAGACTAGACAGACTAGATTAGACAGACAGACAAGCGGAGAAAATTCAAAATGAATTGCGGGTGGGTAGCGGACAATCGTGTATGCATACATAATTGATTACAAACATATTACGGATTGATTCAAATGAGATTATTGGTTTTAGGCCGGACAAGATCGGACAATACCGGACAAGGTCGAACAAGAACGGACAAGACTATACAGACCACATATTTATCCGAATAATTTCCTATGAGTAAGCGAAATTTCTTAAACTTGTCTGTGAACCAGATCGTATTAATGTTTTTCATTTATATAAATACCTTTTAATGTTTTTCATTTATATAAATATCAAAGAGATCAATTTTCTGGCATCCACTTTTCATCTACTTGCATCCACTTTTGATTTACTTGCATCCACTTTCCATCTACTTGCATCCACGTTTCATCACGCTAAACAGGGTGTGAGGTCTATGTGACCCCACGCTAAACAGGGTGTGAGGTCTATGTGACCCCACGCTAAACAGGGTGTGAGGTCTATGTGACCCCACGCTAAACAGGGTGTGAGGTCTATGTGACCCCACGCTAAACAGGGTGTGAGGTCTATGTGACCTTACGCTAAACAGGGTGTGAGGTCTATGTAACCCCACACTAAACAGGGTGTGAGGTCTATGGTGCCCCACGTTAAAGCGGGCTTCATGCCTAACCTCACGTAGCCTAACCTAATGCTAACCTAACCTAATGTTAACACAACTAACCCAATGGGATTAAAGCTGATTAAAATCTGATGAAAGCTGACTAAAAATAGACCTCACGCCCTCTTTAACGTGGGGCACCATAGACCTCACACCCTGTTTAGTGTGGGGTTACATAGACCTCACACCCTGTTTAGCGTAAGGTCACATAGACCTCACACCCTGTTTAGCGTGGGGTCACATAGACCTCACACCCTGTTTAGCGTGGGGTCACATAGACCTCACACCCTGTTTAGCGTGGGGTCACATAGACCTCACACCCTGTTTAGCGTGGGGTCACATAGACCTCACACCCTGTTTAGCGTGATGAAACGTGGATGCAAGTAGATGGAAAGTGGATGCAAGTAAATCAAAAGTGGATGCAAGTAGATGAAAAGTGAATGCCAGAAAATTGATCTCTTTGATATTTATATAAATGAAAAACATTAAAAGGTATTTATATAAATGAAAAACATTAATACGATCTGGTTCACAGACAAGTTTAAGAAATTTCGCTTACTCATAGGAAATTATTCGAATAAATATGTGGTCTGTATAGTCTTGTCCGTTCTTGTTCGACCTTGTCCGGTATTGTCCGATCTTGTCCGGCCTAAAACCAATAATCTCATTTGAATCAATCCGTAATATGTTTGTAATCAATTATGTATGCATACACGATTGTCCGCTACCCACCCGCAATTCATTTTGAATTTTCTCCGCTTGTCTGTCTGTCAAATCTAGTCTGTCTAGTCTAGTCCCTCTACTCTTGCCTGGTGTTATGACTGACAAACATCCGGTTGCATCTAATCAACAAGCCGTAAATCAAAATAAAACGTAGGTAACATAATGAAAGTAAAAATATAAACATTATTAACAATTATAAGAAAAACAATCGAAAATATATTTTAGTTGAATTAAACAATCCCTTATATATTTTAGTTCAGTCTTATAGAATTTCATGTATTTAGCTTGGTCTGTCTAATCTCATGTATTTAGCCCCCATCTGTCTAGCTTTATCTAACTAGTCTCGTCTGTCTAGTCTTGTCTGTCTAATCTTGTCTGTCCAGTCTTGTCCATTACATATAAATTAAGGCATAAGACCAACTGCAATTATTTATTCGTCAATCAACCAATCAACATCGAGATAATTAGTTTAGCAATATCTGCCGCGGCGGATGACGTCATCTACTGAGGGTAGGCGGTCGGGCGGTATCTCCCTTAAGGCACATGCTAGAGCCATTCTGACACCAGATTTGATTTTTCTCATCAAATGGTTTAAAATGGTTTAGTCTAGTCCGTCTAGTCTTGTCCATCTAGTCTTGTCTGTCTAGGCTTGTCTGTCTAGTCTTGTCTGTCTAGTCTTGTCTGTCTAGTCTTGTCAATCTAAATCCCCCCAAAATCTCAATTGAATCAGCCCCTATCAGAATTTTCACCCCTCACCCCTCATTTTGAATTTTCTCACTATCCAACGTACACGTATCTTGCAACGTCATCTAGACATTCTCGCTCGGACGCGTTCAGAACTATTTTGCATAGGATTCCCCATAAGGGGCTTCGTGCTAGATTTACATGTAAATCTCCATAAGGGGCATCGTGCTAGATTTTACATGTAATTTCCCCATAAGGGGCTAGATTGCATGTAAAACCCATAAGGAGGTGGTGGTTTTAGAACGAATAATCTTTCCCTACTGATATCAAAATGATACAAATTATTTTTCCAAAAATTCAGATATTGAATAATATGCTCCTTGAGCAAGACTACATTTTACATCACTTTTAAATTGCTTAAAGTTCTTTGTTTTTATTTCATTGTCCAGCTTATTGAATAATTCAATTCCTGTATAAAAGAAGGACTTCTCAAGTAAGGCCGTGTTATGTTTTGGGAACGATAGCAGAGAGATGTCTTGTAAGGTGATCGTGGTATTTCGCTAAGGTGTTAAAGTTTCTTATATGATATTTTATAAGCAGCACTTTTAACATGTGAATTGAGGGCAATGTAAGTATATTGAACTTTTTAAAAAAATATTCACAACGTTGCCCTCCTTTTAGACCAAACATAAGTCTAACAATTCTTTTCTGCAAAATAAAACATCTATTGACGGTAGCGGCTTGACCCGAAAGTAACACGTGTAGAGATAGATTAGAATATACCAGTGCATAATGGACACTAATTATTGATTCTTTGTTAAACGACTTTTTAATTTGTAAAATTGCGAAGAAAGCGCTTCCCAGTTTTTTCAAACATGGTCTATGTGATGTGACCAACTAAAAGTAGAGTCTATCTCTACTGTTCCCAGAGACAGCCATATTCATGTAATCTGCAAACAGTATAGTTTCCGCACTTACATAAAGTGGAAGATCGTTGATGAACAGCAGAAATAGAAGCGGCCCTAAAATAGATCCCTGATGGTCACCTATAGTTATATTATTGCTATTAGATTTGTAGTTATTGGCATTTACAATCAACTTTCTTTCTGTAAGGAAGGATCTAATCAACCTTGCAAAAGTCCCTCGAAACCCATATTTTTCTAATTTAGGTACCATAAAATCAATGTTGACGGTGTCAAAGGCCTTGGACAAAGGCCTTACCGATGTTTCTTCATTGCAAAATATTAACTGGTTATGCGACTTGACATTTCTAGTAGACGTAATATGGAATATGCATGAAATTTAAATTTGGTTCAAATTTTTTTCGAATTTCGAATCTTAATTTGAACTAAACCATTATTTTTGTAATTAATATCTTTTTAAATACTTAAAATTCATAAATTAAAGTGCAAATTAAGCGAGGGAAATTCAAATTTGTAAAACGTAACACCATTGGTTGAAGCGAAAGTGATGTAACATACCTTATAAACCTTCGAATTGTTTACATTTGTATGCCATTGAGGTATTTTGGTTAGAAATCAAACGTCAAGAACGTGAAGTTAAAAATGAGAACAGCTGTTGTAAGCAATGGACTGAACTGTCAGTAGTAATTGACGTCATCAACAGACCGCGCGAAACTGACTGCGTTTAAACAGCTCAATTTTTTTCTCTATTTTAAATATTTTTTAAACTTAATTACAGTATTTTGAAACAGTATTTATATTTTTACTATGTTATAACGGTGTAAACAGTTAATAAAAAATATAATTAAAAAAAGATGTATAATCCCTATTGGTGTTACGAATGACTTAAATTTGAAGAAGGTAATGGTAAACTTATTTATGATCTTTTTGGATTACAATAACAGCTTCAAATTGGGAACCTTTGTCATTTTGTGTTGAGAGTAGAGAAGTCAATTTTGTGATGAGATGAGAGTTTGAAGATGTGGAGTATTAGTAAAGGAAAATAATCAGTTATTATTCAATCGGAAAAGTATAACAAAATGATACAGGGTTTGATAAACGTTTCGATGATTTTAAGAGTCACGCGAACGACATTTTATTTTCAGATCCATTTTCTTGCAATCCGCGTGACGTTTCGAAAGATATTCAATTGGAATTCATAGAATTACAGGAAAATGTCGATGCTAAGAATTCTTATCAGAATGACTCCTTAATCGATTTTTATAGAGGATTACCATACAAGAAATATCCGAAACTACGAAAACACGCTCAACAAATGTTTCCATTATTTGGGAGTACATATATTTTCGAATAAAAACTTTTTCAGTTATGAGCATAAATATGAGCAAAATTAATACTCCTATCAAGATTGAGTGATAACTATTTAAAAGTGGTGTTGAGAAAACAAATGTCGCCAAAACTAAAGGTACAAAAAGGGAGCAGTGGGATACAGAGCAGTTGAGCAAAAATGAAGCCCTAAACTAATATCAAAACGCCATCAGCATGGAGTTAGATAGACTCCCAGACCATAGCAATATTGACGATGAGTGGAAGTCCATGGAGAGGGCAATAATAAAAGTAACCAAAGACGTAGTAGGGACAAAAAGAAAATCAAGAAACATAGATTGGTTCGATATGGAATGTGAAAGGGTTATAACAGAAAAGAATAATGCGCGACCAAAGATGCTGCAAAGAAACACTAAATCTAATAATGCAGTATACCAAGAGAAGCGGAGAGAAGCCAACAGGTGCCTAAGGGGAAAAAAAGAGATATGATGCGTAAGAAAATAGAAAGCATAGAAGAGAACTATAATCAACGCAAAGTGAAGGATTTCTATAGAACAATCAGAAATGAAGCGAAAGGGTACCAGCCCAAATTAAACGTATGCAAGGATAAGAACGGAAAAATCCTAACGGAAGAGAAATATGTCATGGATAGATGGCGCCAGTACTTCGCCGAGATACTAAATGTTGATCATATGGAAGACCTAGAAGAGCCAGAAACAGTAATATACACAGCTCAAGAAAATACCGAACCACCTACATTGGATGAAGTCAAAACAGCCATGGAAAAGCTTAAAAATGGTAAGGCACCCGGCGAGGACGGCATCACTGCCGAAATTTTAAAACTGGCCGGAATAGATGCACATAAAAGACTGCACCAACTAATATGCAAAATATGGAAAGAAGAACAGATGCCTGAAAGGTGGAAAACTGGGTTAATCTGACCTATCCACAAAAAGGCGACAAAACAAACTGCGACAATTACAGGGGAATAGCACTACTCAACACTGCATATAAGGTACTCTCCAATGTGATATTCGACAGGATAAGACCGTATGCAGAAGAAATATTAGGAGAATATCAATGTGGCTTCCGAGAAAGTAGATCAACTCTGGATCAGGTATTTGTGCTAAGTCAAGCAATGGAAAAATGTTATGAATACAACATCGACCTGCACTGTCTGTTAATCGATTTTAAAAAAGCATTCGACAGTATTGAAAGAGCAAAACTAGGAAGTGCACTTGCTCTAATGGGTATCCCACATAAACTTGCCATGATGACAATGGATGGATCCAAGGCCAGAGTAACAGTCCAAAACAAAACATCAAAGGAATTTGAAATAAGAACCGGTGTTAGGCAGGGAGATGCCTTGTCAGCTGTTCTTTTTAACCTTGCGCTACAAAATGCAATTGGAAACCTCGAAAATAAGGGAAATATCATAACAAAATCATACCAAATATGTGCGTACGCGGACGACATACTGATCATGGCTAGGGACAACGGAACTCTAGAAGAATTGTTTTTAAAAATGGAAGAGGAAGCGAGCAAAGTCGGCCTGGCCTGAAAATACATGCAGATAAAACAAAATACCTAAAACTGTCACGTGATAACCCAAGAAGGGCCCCTCAGAACTTCATTATAAATGATCATCGGTTTGAAGAAGTTCAAAATGTCAAATATCTTGAATATATCACAAATAATCTATCACTGAGAGTACAAGACAGAATCCAAGCTGCGAATCGATGCTATTATTCACATCTGAAGCTCTTCAAATCAAAAATCATCTCACGTAAAGCAAAACTGCGAGTATATAAAACCCTGATCAGACCCGTGCTAACTTATGGAGCTGAATCCTGGAGTATGTCGGAAGCAGACAAAAACTCTCTTCGTATTTTTGAAAGACGGATTTTACGGAAGATCTTTGGACCAGTGAGAGAAGAAGAAGGATACAGAATTCGCATGAACTACGAACTTCAAGAACTAATAGAAGGTGAAGACATAGTAAGATTCATTAAGGCACAGAGACTTCGATGGGCTGGCCACATGATTAGAATGCCGAGTGCGAGAGCACCCAGATCCATCCATAAAGCGCAACCTAACACATCAAGAAGCAGAGGTAAACCCAGAACCAGGTGGAAAGATAAGGTAGAGGAAGATGTAGAAACTCTACAAGTAGGAAACTGGACACGTGTCGCTGAAGACCGTCAAAGGTGGAAGGGGATTGTTAAGGAGGCCAAAGCTCACCCTGGGCTGTAGAGTCAGAAGAAGAAGTTGAGAAAACATTCGACAGACATAGAACCATAGTAGTTTAATGACGCATTATTAAAAAAAAAACTACACAAGTCGCACAATTCAATTGAATAAATTTAATACTACTATTTAGAATACTAGTTTATAATAATTGTTGCAATGATTAAAGATTTTTTTTAAAAGTAATAAGTTTGGTTTTATACCAAATATACCTTATACCAAATTATATATTTGGTTTATTGTTTTTGTTAATAAATAGTAGATTATTACGATTATGTTGTAATAATTGTTGCTATAGTTAATATGTTGCTAAGTTCTATATTTACATTGAGTGCTTTTAATTTTGTGTTAATAAATAGTATTAGTTTGTAATAACTATTGATATACTTCAGGAAGAGTTCAGGACTTCAGAAGATATATCATCTCTTTATATAATCCGTTTTTTTTTTCTTGCCCGCCAGAAATTAAAAAATACTAAATTGGCCCGCCTAAGAAAAACATTTTGAATCCCTGGTCTACACCAATAAATGATTTAGTAATTTGCTACCCAATTTATATCTATAGCTTTCTTAATACTTCATATATTCATGCATATTGGAAAACCAGCATCTTCGGAATTTCAATTGTTCACGGGACATATGAACAGAGAGGGATTCATAAAAAGTAATCAAGCGAAATGTGATTTGTTCGTTCGTGACAACAAAAACGTTGGATAACATTCTCAACAAGTTATGTTTCCAGCACACAAAAATTTACCGATTTTCAAACAACGTAAAAGAATATAAAAAAACTCAGAATTTCTCTTTGTGCTCTTTATGCTCCAGTGCTCCTTGTCGCTCCAGAATAATTTATATTATCGTCTTTATTTCTTCCGATAAAAACCCTCAAAACATCAAAAGCAATATCTCTTACCTATCTCGATACATGAGTTTTTGATACACACATATCTTTCGATATTGAAATACTTTGCCATAATGGATTAAATTTTGTTGGTTCTTTGTGAATACATTATTTGTTTCTTTAGCAATTTAACTAAATTAACGTTCGTTCTCTAATTCACATACTATATCATTACACAATTTGTTAATATTCCTCGATTAACTTCCAACTGCATTTAGTATTCTAGAAACTATCGACCGCCCTACATTACCTACTTAAATGCATTGCAAATTCCACATAAGAAATTACTCCTAAGTAATCACAATATATACAGTAGAGTTCATGTTTTGGCGAGCCAAAGTTGTTTATTACATCCTTGTATTACTATAATAACGTTTAAGGTCATGGATTATGGCCATCATTCAAGTGATTTCAATAGAGCCTTAGACAATAAAGAAATGCTTGACGTGTCGGAAGGGTGTGCGCGTTCGTCATTTAGATTTGTTTATTTTATTGTATTGATGTGGCAAACCCTTTCCGACGGTCTGATGCAATAATTATAGACTGTAAATCGTCAATTATAAAATTGATATATAATTGTAGTAATTGCTATAAATGAAAAACATTGCATAAGACAATAAAAAAAGCTTTTGTAATAGTTGTTTTGTTATATCTATTATCTAATTTATAGATTACAATATGCTTTATGAATACTATTGTCCTTAATAACATATTTACTAGTAATGTAGAACTTACTACCTCAATTATACGTGAAAATACTTTCATATTATAAATGATTATTCCAGATATCTTATAAATTTAAAATTGTATATAATAGATTAATGCATGTTTTTTGTATAATATATAAGTATTATTTCAAGATTTTATTGAAAATAAAATTATTCATTTTATGAATATTTTTGCAGTAGAGCATCTACTTCTGAAGATGGTAATCTATATAACTGAAAGTTAAATTTGGTATAAAAAAGTGTACATTATATTATAAATATATGTTTAACACTCCGTTTAACCGACCGCCACTGGCGCGGCGTCTGTGAGACGCCAGCGATTATATTTACATTTGAAAACGAGAATGAGACATTGCCCTCCCACATACCTCCCCAATTCATCCCCAAGATGTGATAAAAAATTGATCATAATTCAATTTTTGAAACTTTGAATAAGAAAGGCCAATAAATTCCGGTCAGAGTCTCTCGGAGACAAAAAGGTTACTCAAGTTATAACTTTATGATTTGCCAGTTTTGCAAAAAAAAGTTTTAAATATTATTGTAAACTGGCCCAAATCGTACCTGCTAAGGAGAAACTGTCATAAATGTCTAAAAATGGTTCTATTTACGAAAACAATTATAAACGAAAACAATTGTTATTGTAACACCTTAATCTTTATTAACACAGCTAATATTTGAACATAAGAAAATATTAAAAAAACATAATTTAACATAAGAAAAAGGAACATTAAAAATCATTAAAAAAAGTACGATTTAAGATGATAGCTCATAAATCGTACTATTTTCGAAACTACGTTTTTCTATTTTATTTTGACTATTCCGAAATCGTACCCTAGCTACTTTCGTCAACACAATCCTCACAGAAGTAAGACTACGTATTCTCATTTACTCTTGCGCATTTTTCGTGCACCCATATTAAGCATTTAATGCATTGTATCATAGACATTTCCTCATTTTCATAGCATAGTTTGCAGTACCAATTTTCTTTTGTTTCTTTTCTTCGTACCAAATTCTGGCATACCAATTTTTCTTTTTAATTTATTGCGGCCTTCATTCGTTTTGTTTTCTAATTCCACTTTTTATGGAGACTCAGTAAGTACTTTGAATCCGGTTGTTTTCATCAATTTTCTTGTCGGAATTTTACAAATTCGAGACCACGTTTCTATATCAGCTTTTATAGATGACTTTCTGGGTTTTATTACATTAAAAGGCACACTGGCTGTATAAGGACCAGACTCAGTTAATGTCGTGCAGGAATTTTTCATATTGTTTGTAAAAGGACCCGGCTCATTTAATGACATGCAAGAATTGTTTATAATGTTTGTAGAAGGACTAGGCTCTGTTAATTGCATAGAAGAGTTATCATCTTCCAGAATTACATACTCCTCATCACGTAATTTATATCTGTTACATGGCCACAATCCACATGATTCAAAACCTTTTAATGCAGTTTGCATACAAGCTTCACGAGGAGAATGGAGATATGCAATTCCTAAAATTTCAGAAATATTTGTCTGCTTAATCACAGAGCCATGGTGATTTCACATCCATGTGAGAGATTCTCTATTAAAATAATGTTTTAACGACTTGAAGAATGATCTATCCAAGGGTTGAAGTTTGTGTTTAGTGTGAGCTGGCAAAGACAACATTTCAATTCTATACTCTCTAGCACGATGTTTCCCAAAGGGGGACAATTTGATTGTTAAGAGGGGCAATTCGAAAATGGACCCGACGCCAGTTTAACTCTTTTGCTCCGGGCCATTTAAATGCAATGCTAGATTTCGGTGCCAAAATTGAAAGAAAAAAGCAAATTCTTAAATAATAAATATTATAAATTTCTTTTGACGAGAATTTTGAATTTTGAATCAATGAAACAAGGTCCTCTTGAGGCGCATTTGAAGGTGAAACATAGTGCTCATATTAATTCAGATTTTAATTACTTTCAAACTTTAGAGTTTACCATCCGTTATACGCCAGAGCAAAACGAAGTAGCAGAGAGAATGAATAGAACCATAGTAGAGAAGGCCAGCTGTATGCTCGTCCAATGTAAACTTGGAAAACATTTTTGTTCAGAAGCAGTCCAAGCAGCAGTTTATCTAATTAATCGAAGTCCCACGTCAACGTTGTACGGGAAAGTTCCGGCGTCGTTTTGGTTCAATGAAAAGTCCAACTTGAATAAACTAAAGGTTTTTGGGTGCGTAGCCTCTCTACGCATTCCAACGCAAATTGTGGCGGAAAATTCGATTCTCGATCGAAGAAATGTTTCATGATTGGATATTGCACAAATGGTTACACGTTTTAAGATCCAGAAGAGCATAAGGTCATCGTTGGAAGTTATCTTCAACGAATCAAAATTTTCATTCGAAGGACTGCCAAATGAAGACTGAATTGATCCATATGTTGTAGAGCCAATATTAGAAAAAAACCGGAAGCAGTAAAGACGAAGAAGATCTCTATCAGAAAGAAGACTTCGATCGCAGCAACGATAAAACTGAATCTTTGGAAGTGAGACTCGGTAAAATGGGGATTTACGAAAGCTTACAGGAGAAACAGGACAAGGCAAAAGATCCGGAAAATGAAGAAACATCTAGTCGATCTACGAGAGGGCACGTTATCTGCAGGACTATTAGCTGGACGATGAAACAGAAAATTATGTAATCCTGGAGCTGCACGCCGAAGTTTTCGTAGAAGATATACCGAGCAACTACGAGGAAATTGTCACTCGTGCAGACAAAGATCAATGGATGGACGGAGTCGCCGAAGAAATAAGCGCACTTGAGGAAAACTAAACCTGGGAATTAAACACCATTTAACATTTAACCACCAATTTAACACCACTTCCCGAAGGAAAATACACACTCAACAGCAACTGGGTTTTCAAGGTTAAGCGCACGAACATCGAGTGCTACAAGACTAGACTTGTATATGCCCCATTGGCAAGACTTACGACGCTGACAATCCTATTATGCGTAATCGTCGAGAAGAACTGCGCAGTTTACCACATGGATGTTAAAAATGCAATTCCTACACGGTGAAATTCAGGAGGAGCTGTATAAGAAAATTTCCGACGGTTTCAAGGGCAAAGGAAATTTAGTCTGCAAACTGAAGAAAGCGCTCTACGAACTGAAGCAAGCACCGAGTGCGCGGAATCAAACCACCGACCTATTTTTAACCAACTTGATTTCAAAAGATCTGAGCATATTGGAAGAACGATAACACGTACATATTCCTGCTTCTTTATGTTGATATTATTGTTTGAGGGAAAAATTCGAGAAAAATTTATTTTTTCAAGGAAGAGTTGAGAGGAAAATTCCGCATGAAAGACTTGAGAAACTTTTTGAATGAAATTGTTCCTCGGAATCAACATCGAGCGGACTGATGAGGATTTTAGCTTGAATCAAAAGAATTACCTCCGAAGAATGCTGAAACGCTTTGAGATGGAAAACTGCAATCCAGTTCGTCCGCCGATGAAAACAATGCCGATACCGAACAGCGAGAAGTTCGCCGATAACAAACCCTACCGAGAACTTGTTGACGACAAGACCTGACCTGAGCTACGCTTAACTATTTCAGCAAAATATGATTTGCCAAATATGCAGTATCAAGAAGAACTAGCAGAATTGCAAAATGTCGAGTCAGTTAAAACTTTAATATAAAAGGAGCGAGGCATGGCATTGTGAGGAAACAGAAATCAAATACCCCAATTGAACCAAATGTCCAAGAAAACTATTGTTACCGTTTCCATCTTGAAATTTAGCTGAATGTGGATTTACTGCTTTAATGCTTTACTGTTAAAAAATGGAGATATAACAGAATGGGGGGACTTGAGACTGGGGGCATAAGAATTTTAGAAAGGCTTAGGTGGGGCATGGCACAAAAAAGGTTGGGAAACACTGGTCTAGCAAGATTTATTGCATCCAGATTTTTAGTGTGTGTGGTATGTTCATCTAAAATCAGCAGCATTTGCATACCTGGTGTTTTTACCAACTTTAAATATTTTATAAAATGTTGTAACCACTCAACAAATAGAGCAGCTACACACAGTCCAACTACCATCAAAACACGCGTAAAGCGTATTAGGTGGACCACCACGTTTAAGTTCATCTGTCATTCTTTTTCGTTTGAAAATGAACATTGGAGAATATATTCTCCAGCTGCATTCATGCAACAAATTCATGTTGTGTTTATCCCTCGTTCTCCGCTAGTTGACAACTTGATGCTTTCCTTTTAAAGCCAATACTTTACCAGTTTTCTGGACTGTATTGAGACTTGTCTCATCTATGTTGAAAATTTGCTCCGGTGAAAATTTAAAGTAATGAAGGATTTCTTCATATGTATCAAAAAATTTGATTTGAAAAAATTTGAAGACACAACTTGTCTGTTAAATCCTTTACATCGCGCAATTTAAGTTGGTTCAGGGGTTCTTAAGGATACCTCTGCATGGTTTTTCATAAATTTGTAATACCATTTCCAGCCTGCCAATCCTTTTTCTTTGTTAAAGCGATGCTGAAGTTTATATTTTTCAGTTAATTGGAAAGCTAAACTTCTTAAATCGGTTATGGTTAAACCGAAAAGGTGTGCTTCCATGGTCAGAACATGATCAACAACATGCTCTGCTTTCATTTCTGTGGTTAAATCATTTGTCCGTCCAATTTTTGAATGTGAATTGAATCCATTCAGGTGACGTCTAAATGTAGGTTTTGGAATACCGTACACACGGCATACTTCATTAAATTTTAATGTGCCGTTTGTATAATTTTGAATTGCTGCATCCAAATTATTTTTGAACCATTTATTATATGCACGCTTCTCCATTAGACCCTAAAAATATTTATTATTTAAAAATGTAATTGCATCCTAAATTACTAATTTCTAATTCGTACCGGTACAAATTATGAAAGCGAAGTCAGTACGAAATAGGCGTAAGCTCAATTGCGGATTGCACATGACTATTTGAAGGTTATGAAATTCGATATCGCGCTGAATCCATAATAAATAACATCGAAAAAGGATATAGTTTCATAACATACCATGCATATTCATTTATGTTTTATAGAATTCGCTTAATATCCTTACGAAATACGCAAGCATGTTACTTAAAAACCTTTAAAAAAAACATACCTCCGATAATAAAAACACGTTAACTGCTGCAACTTGATCTAACCTATATGCAAACAACCGTATTAGTAGTAGGGAAGCTACACACAAGTAGATGGCCCTACATGTATTATGGATCACGAAAAAATGGGGTGGTACGAATTATACACAAGTACGATTTAGGCAAACGTACCCTAAGTTTTAGTGATTAAAATATAGATTAACAATACAAATTTATATCAAAATCTGTTTACGTAATAAAAATAATATAACATGAGTGTTTATTTAAATTTTGTCGTAAATGATTTCTTTTAGTTTTTGTAAAATAAACATGTTGCTTAGTTTACATATTCTGTTTATTATCCGATTCAAATAATAAAACTTTTTAATTAATCATCGGCTAATGATATCTTTGTAGGCGTCCCATAGATGCCACGTCATTAACGGTGTTACGTAACGTTACCATAACGGTAACCATAACGAAAAGTATTAAATGCTTTATTTTCTTGATTGATAGTCGATTTAGAAAGTAATTAAATGTGGGTTAAGAGACTATATTCAAATTATGGCTTCCTATTCCCTATTACACATACAGAATATAATGAAATGACAATAATGATAATGTATTATATAGTGTTTTATCATTTAGCTCAACTGACATGAATATTGATAGATGTATCAATATATTATTGAACATTCATGATACAATTTACACTTAAAATAATATATTCTACAAATGAAACTGTATCATCCTTCAGAATTGGTAACATTACATGGATTTTTTACTTTAGAAACATTTATTTCTATTTTGGACATCTAACATTTGCTTGCCTAGCAGAAACGAAATCTGCCTCATCACAGCCTTTAAACATCATTATGAACATTCATTCACTAGTCGCACCAGTGGCACAAATTATTTTATCTGGTTGTAATTTTCTATTGAATCCCCTAGGTCTGTTATCTTCAGTACTATTCTTCCTCTTATCGATTTTGTCCACATTCTTATAATCGACCAAGTAAATAAATTTTATGAAATTACAGAATGACAATTTTATCAATACGTTTATTTTACAATATTTTATTTTCTGCAATACAGAAAGTAATTTGAAAATAATTATCAGTAGTAATATCCCTAGGACATTGATAATATACGAGATAATTTTGTGACAATCGAAAGCTCGTTTCCTTGGTAACAGCCCGAAGTCGAGCCCGAAGCCCGAAGGCTGAGGGCTGTTACCAAGCAACGAGCTTGAGAAATTTGTCATAAAATTATAAGGCATTTGTCAATGTTCGAGGGATATTCGGCGGAAATTTTTTTGACAAAAAATTGATAACTCAACACAACGAAACATAACCCGTCCTTCTATCTCATATTGATATATCTATTAGTATCAACGCCAATTCTTCTAAGCTTCTATGTTCTTTAATTCATATTCTCGTTCGCAGCAAAATTCCATAAATAATCCCAAAATATATTTGTGACTGTAAGATGTATCTCTGGGATTTTTTTTTTTTTATTAGCGCTTTTATACTTTGAACATTCGCATTGCCAAAACGTGACATTTTGAAATTTATTTGGAATGAAGTTGTCAAACTCAATCGTGTTGTCATAGTGATTGATAATTGCACTGAATGCAATTATCAGTGTAATGTTAACATGATTGGGTGAAATTGTTTCATATGATACAAAATGACAAAATTTGAATGGTTGTTAGAACTGTCAAAAATTTTTCGAATTAATCAACGTTCTAATTTTTTTTGTATATTTCAAGTATTTCATATATTTCAATTTATTATCTAATATGTTACTTATTTAAATTATTATTACCTGCGTTAGCATAATGATCTAAACAATACTGGTCCTTCCTCACTATAATAAAAAAACTTAAAATTTTTAAAACAAAACAATAAAACTTTAAAATTAAAAAAAATTAAAATTAAGCTAAAAAAAAATAATAAAGACAGCTCCCAACTCAAAATACCCCAAATACCCACTTAAAATAGACATTTATCTTCTGCAGAAAATTTTTTCCACTACCCAAACTCTCTCTACTATAACTCACTATAACTCCATTCCGCTCTAAAATTTCCCGCATTATGGCCCACCCGCTACCTGACTCGTCCTTGCAAGATTCCCAATATTTATACTTTTTCCTTTTCTGTACTTCCCATGTCAGCCTTGCACCCTTCCATCCAATGTGCCCAACTGTCACATGGTATATAAATTATTCCTTTACTTTAGCCAGTACCTTCTTCTTTTTTCCTCTTTGCCGCACCGAAACTTGGCTATTCTTCATTAAATACTGCTGCAACTTCTAATTAAATATATAGGCAGTTTGCCATATACTTGTACCTTGTTGTCATCCAGTTTATAGCTGCTACCGTCTATACGGCATTGTCATGTCTACTGATCTGTCTCCTCACTCCTTTCACCCGACAATATTTCTAACATCACGCATTCCTCTTTCATCCTCTCTACCAGTCCTTTCGCCCACGCTACTCTTTCCCACATACTTTTCCATTCATTTACCCATATCGTTACTCTGATCCTTCCACTACCTTCCTTCTTTAATCTTCTGAAAACCTCTTTATCTGATCTTTCATTCCCGAACATAGACACTTTCCTTTCATACCACACCACTCTCACTGCTGCCTCTACTGCAACTTTATAAACATTAGCTTCTTGTAACACCAGGTACCCCGGCGTACTACTGTCTAGTTGCAGCGCACTTGCGAACTGCAGCTGTACCTTTTCTATTCGCTCTATCTCATTTATACTCCACCTTTACGTTCCATGCTTCTTTCTCATTACAATTTTTGCTACGAGGCTCTCTTCAAATTTGTCTCTCCATGCACTCCAAAACCTGCTAGCAGCCACATTTAGTTTATTCTTGCTACAAAATTCAAGGTGCATTAGTTAAACATGCGTCGAAGATTAAAAGGGTTATTGCTTGACCTATTCTAAGAATATTTTGTTGTATGAAGATTTCTTAAAAACCTCTTTGTTTCGAAGATACAGGGTGAACAAAATTTGCGAGAACCATATTCGATATTTGTTGAAATCATTAATGTAAATAAAATAAAAACGTAAAACAAACGGAACACAGCCTGAATATATAAATATATTCAGCCTTTCCGGAGCTCTATAACAATTATTGAGTCTTTTTAGGACTACCAAAGCAAATCTCAGTGAAATATGCAAGTTATTTTATAGCTTTCAGTCCACCTTCGTGGTACTTAACAAAAACCTTAAAAATAGCATTATTTTGAAGATCATGTATTTCCGATACCGTCATGGACTTATCTTGAGTTAACTTAAGCTAAGTTTAAGAACTTTTTATGATTATCTATAACATGGGATGGTTTCACCAATCTCTATTGTATCAGTTCAATCAATTAACCGGCTAAGTTCTTGTCTCTCTCACAAAATGTCGAAATTAAAAACATCTTGCCCTAGTCAACATATGGGTTTTCATGTGAGTGGTTTGCAAAACTGTGCTGATGAGAGATAGATCTCGAAACGCGTCCACAGATGGCTATCCACTTAAGGTATCAGAAAGACATGATCTTAAAAACAATGTTATTTTTATGGTTTTTGTTGAGTGCCACTAAGGTGGACTGAAAGCTATAAAATAACTTGCAAATTTCACTGAGATTTGTTTTGGTAGTCCTAAAAAGACTCAATAATTGTTATAGAGCTCCGGCAAGGCTGAATATATTTATATATTCAGGCTGTGTAACGTTTGTTTTAAGTTTTTATGATTATCTATAACATGGGATGGTTTCACCAATCTCGATGTAAATAAAATATGTAAATAAAGTAGGGCGTACGACAATGAGTTTATGAAGTACCAAAAATTAAAGTTTTTATTAATTACAAAAATTGTTTATGATAACTTGGAACGGCTGTTTTATATACCAACATGCAAGTGGATTTCATTTGAATACGTCTCGTCAGTTATCATCACCTGTATCGGTCGCAGGTTGCTTACATTGAGTGACGTTTGGATGTTGGACGTGTCTTTAATAGTTAGTGAAGTCCTCTACCATGTATACGGACGCCGAGATGACTGACATGTGAAATACATGTATGGACTTCCTGATGGCAATTCATTACAAGCTAGACGATTGTACATTGAACGGTTTCCAAGCCGTAATATCCCCGACCGAAAAATATTCTAAAACCTTCATGGACGTCTAATACTTTGAATGTAAGTCATTGGGCAGTTTGGAAAATTCTTAAGGGCAATTTGTTGTACCCACACCACATTCAATGTGTTCACAGGCACTGCTGATTATCGTCCACGTATTACGTTGGACGATAATGGTTTTGCAAATTTTACAAACATTAGTTGAAACGTTTAGTATCAAAACCAGCTCAATCCATTTTTATAAAATTTGCAGGAGAGCCAAAAAAACATTTCACTTTAAAAAGGTCATTTGGATAACCTTCTGTGCACGATTCGAAATCTTTTTTTTGTTTTTTATTTGTAGTATTGTATAATTATTTATTAACAAAAATAATTTGAATGAAGCTGGGTTAGCAAAAAATTGAGGGTTTTTTTAATCGTTCCTTTCAAATTCCAAATAAACCTATGTGGTATCTTAATTATATTCACGTATTAGCTTGTAAAATCCAAAGTGTGAGTTAATTTAATCGAATTTATTATAATAATGAGTAGATGCTTGCGACTGTTACTACGTGGTAATTCATACTTACATTGAATTGAAAAATTCCTTATATTTTTGCCACACTTATATGCATATCCATATTTACTACTTGTGGTACTAAGTGTGGTAAAAACATAGTGAATTTTTCAATCCAATGTACCTATTATAATAATGTCAAATTATAATTATAATGATAAATTGTTATTCTGAATATTCAGTGATATAGAAAATAGTCTAAAGTACTGGTAGGCAATGAAAAGAAATAAAGACTTCTTCGAATCAGAATTATTAACTTAATAACTTAAAATAAAAAAGGGAGATAATTAAAAAAGGTGATAATTAAAAAATGTCATTAGATAAATGCATTTTCATCAGAGTTCACATTGGCAACATATTCCTTGCCTTTTTAATTATTTTCTTGTTGAAAGTAGATCTTCACGATTTGAGGGATTCGATTTACATCCACTGATCCCCAAAATGCTTAGTGAGCAAATTTTTAACGTCATTTATTTTTGCTGGAGCAATAGGAACGCCATAAAACAGCCCCAGGGCAAGGAAGAAGGTCCTGAATTGTTTCTTCGGCTAACTCTTGATAGCTCCAATGTTCGAATTATAAAAAAGTTCACCTCTTATTTTGATGTCATTTTTCATCTCATACCTGATGAACAGAAATGATTTACAAACTGAAAATTTAAAATGCCACTGACCTGTGATGCGCAAAATCAACGAAATAGCAGCTTTAAAATCATACACTTTTCGAGCAAAGGAAATTGTGGTTCCCTGGTGAACGAAAGTTGCTGTATATTCTTCGGGGTCTATCACTGTATTATTCTTCTTTATCTCCTTTTTTCTATTTGGCCAAATTCGCGGTCAGATATGCTAACGTAAGAAGCAGGTGGCGCGCCTGGTGGGCTTTAATAGAAGCATGGATTGAGCTGGGTTTTAGAAAACACCTGTTTTTGACACCGGTTTTCTACCGGATCAAGCCGTATTCTTTCCAAATCGCTTTGTAGCTTGATAGTATCAACAAAGACCTATCAAACTACGCAAAAAAAACTTTTGAAAATTAATGGATTGAGCTGGTTTTGATACTAAACGCCTCAGTTCTAATCCCTCAATTCCTGACAGATTATTGTGTAGACAACCATGTATAGGCAGATGAAAATCCGCAGAAATCATGAAGATCGATTTCAACTTCAGATCTCCTTGAATGTTTGGGTTGGAATTGTGGGTAACTATCTAATTGGACCCGTATTTCTACCAGCAAGACTTACTGACGAGATGTATCACAACTTTTTGGAAAAAAACACTGCCCGACTTTCTGCAGGATGTACCATTGGCGACAAGAATTGCAATGTGATTTATGCACGATGGTGCACAACTACATTTCAGTTTGGTTGCTCGTGATTTTTTAACAGCTTTATACGGAGATCGCTGGATTGCTCGAGGTGGGCTACACGCATGGCCTGTTCGATCCCCAGACTTAAACCACCTGGATTATGTCTTATAGGGTTATCTGAAGTCATTAGTTTACGATACTCCAGTGGAGAATTTGATCTAATTGCGCAAACGGATAAATACTAGGTGTAACTCAATTAGAAACAACCCTGGTCTGTTTGAAAGAGTTCGGCACTCAATGACGAGAAGATTTAATGCTTGTATCCAGGCTGTAGGAAGTCATTTCGAACACTAATTATAGATTGAGCAACTTTACATGTACTTTTTGATAATACAATGTTGTTACTGTCGCAAATTTTGTTCACCCTGTATCTTCGAAACAAAGTGTTTTTCAGAAATCATCGTAAGACAAAATATTTTTATAATAGGCCAAGGAATAACCGCTTAAATTTTTGCCGCATGTTTACCTAACTCCCTGTATCTATCCTATGTATCTATATATCCTAAGTATGTCAAGCTGCTATGTTCTAGAAACCTTTATCTCCACATCAAGCTTTTCTCATTCTTACCAACTTCCCCCCTTGAATGCTTGCTAAAGCAACAATGTTATCCATGTATGCAAGCGAACACAATGGCCTATTGCCATTGCTCTTGCCTGCCCATTTTTTAAAACCTTTTCGGTTAATGGAAGTCGGAAATGGAAACATTAAATAGGACGGGGCTAAATGAACACCCTTGATTTAACCCATTCATAACCCAGAATCTTTCCGACATTTTCTCATTCTTAATGTTTCTTAATATTTTATGTAAAATACTTAATTAAAACATAACATAATTTAAAAATAAAATCACTAAATACGTAGATTGTTATTTTTGATATATTTTTCTTAAATTTAAAATTTTTCAGCTTTAAGTGTATTTTTTATGGTAATTAAAGTATTGTTAATGTTATGAATATTTTTACAGCAGAGCATCTACTTCTCAGGATGTAAATCTGCCGGATAGTGAAAGTCCCACATGGTATGATAACTTTGTATTTAATATTGTAAACATATATATTAGATACATGAAACATATTTGTTTAAAATTTGTTTCTCATAAAGAACGTGTTGAACATGTCGATATTTTAGTATATAGACATATAACATATTTCTATATTCATCAATTTGCATGTGAAGTGTCTTTGTGTGTTTGCTTGAAAATTTAAAGTTCAATCCAAAGAAGACGAATTATATGTGATATATGGAATATGTATAAGAACAGTAAATTTAAGGTGATTCAGATTATTAAACGATTCTGAATTATTAATTTATATTGTTATTTTTTAACTATTAAATATATTACTAATTTCACAAAATTAATTTAGATGCATGATTTGCTTATTAAAGGATTTTTATAGAATACGATTTGCTGGGAAATATAGAAAATGTATATAGTTAGAGAACTATATAGCGGAGAATTTTAAATTGGCAATACTGTTTTCTGTGACAGCCGGTTTGACAGTTCCTCTTTGTTTTGGGGTTAGTTTGGTTCGGCAATAGGCCTTTTTACGGTTGGTTAAGCTCATGCGCGTTCTCCAAGTTGATAGGCGGGAATATGAAAGTTTTGGTCACATTTTGTTATTTTCACTGGTTATACGTCAAAAAGTGCCCGAAAAACGTCAGAAATTGACACATGCGCACAAGAAAAGGTCTATTTATAATTCTTTTTTGATAAAAAAAGGTCTATTTATATATTTCAACTATGAAAAGGTATATTCATTATGAATAGATTCACGCCAGAGCAACGTTTACAGATTGTTAAAATTTATTTTGAAAACCATGGTTCAATTCGAAAAACTTGTCGCGAATTACGTGCATTTTATATTGCTCATATTCGTCCATTAGCGCCATTAGTTTGAGAAAGTATGGATCGTTTTCGCAATACATTTGCTTCAAACAATAATTCCCTTAAGGCGTCATACAGTACGCATATGACAAGCGATTGATGGTGTGTAACGTACCAAAGTGTTGATGATCCAAATGCGTCAATGCATCATCGTGCTCAACAAATAATCTTGTGTCCTTCCACTTTATGGAAATTCGTTTGCGTCGTACATTTGGTGGATGGTCAGTAGGAAGGAGAAGGTAGGAAAATTTTGTTCAGTGATGAAGCACACTTTTGGCCAAATAAGCAGAATTGCCGCATTTGGAACGATGATTACATCCAGAAAAAAATCACCTTTTGGTGCACTTTATGGGCAGGTGGAATCAGTGGTGCATGCCTTAAAACAGATGATGGTCAGAACGTTACAGTCAACGGTGAGCGGTACAGAGACATAATTACTAAATTTTTCATGCCAGACGCAGGGCGTCAGCAGAACATCTTATTTGTTTATTCATAAGCATAACTTATATGGTCAGCACTCCGTCCAAATGGACACTAGGCTGGTTATCGATTACAATAATACTTTACAGTTTAAATAGTACTTTAGTCCTAAACTCTCAAGGTCATGATCTATATTAAATTAACATATTATATTAAATGTCTGCGCCACCATTCACTATTTTTATCAATTATGATTAGGTCCTCATAGTTCCTTGGCCAGGGACATCCTGCCTTAGTCGTGCTTATTTCGGTTTGTTGTCGCCAGTTCTCTGTAAGCGGTCATCTAAAGAGTACATAAGCGGTTGTATCTTCCTCTCCGCATGTGCAGAGCGGAAACAGCCTGTTCCCGAATCTATGTAGATAAGCGTTAAAATTACCATGGCCGGTTTTTGGCACATTGGGCGATGTGATGTGTGGGTATTATATCAATGTTCTTCTATTTCTCAATTGCATCATTGACTCCGTTATTAGAGATAATTATCATTTATTATTGAAGAAAAAAAATTTAGACGCGAAAGTAACTCTAATTTTTTTGTATCCGAAATTATGTTGACTGATGGAAATAAAGTGAGTTTTTTAGATTTTTTTAGATGGAAATAAAGTGAATCGAGTGCCACGAGGATGGACTGAAAGCTATAAAATAACTCACAAATTTCACATGAGATTTCATTTTGGTAGTCCTAAAAGACTCATTAGTGTGATAGAGTTCCGGAAAGGTTGAATATATTTATATATTCAGGCTGTGCTCCGACTTTGTTGAGTTTATATTTCTCATTTTAGTTATCATAAGCCCCTAGTTTCATATTTGTTTTTATGGATGTTCTGTTACTAGTGTTCTTTGTACCAATGCCAGTTCTTTGATGATTTTTATGATCTTAGGATCCAAAACGTCGGGATATCTCATTCTGCTGAACGCTTGTTTATGAACTATAAATTACGTTGAAGCTGCAAATTTGTCCTTTCAAAAATCATTTTTTTTCAATTTATACCATTTTAATTCATTATGAGGTTATTGTTTCAAAAAGGAACTTTTATTTCATTAATATCTCAAAAATGTTGTACTTAACAAAGACTAAATTGAAATTTTAAAGAATTATTTTTAATTTTAACATGACCAATTCGATTTTAAAACCATATAAGCACGATTTTATTTTTGTTTGTTTTCAATTAATCAGCCAAAGGTGTGGTTTATAATAATCCAATATCTTTTCAACATAATATATTTGCTATAATTGTTTAATCAGAATTAAGACAACACGTAAATTTAAACTAAACTAATATTTATTACCATCAATTGTCAGTTAGCCTTCGATCGACAAATTTAACGTTTGATATACCCATTTTGTAGAATTTGTTTGTATTACTGTAATTACACTTATAAAACCTATTTAACTTACAACCGTTCCAGACAAAATTATTCAAAGCTTTTGGTTAGGTTTAACATGTTCTAACAAAAAAAAAATGTATTCAATACTTGTGTCCAATTTAAACAAAGGTAAAAATGTCCATTAAAGGATTTCATTTATAAAGTAAATAGTTGACAAAAAGCTTGTACCAAATTTATTCATGCGAGAAAATGGTGTAAGTGTTAATTAATGTAAAGTTTTAAATAAGTGTGTAAGTGTCTTTATATGTAAATTTATATTTAGGTATTTGTTATAATGTTGCTTTTGTATTTATCGTTTGTCGTATTTGTGTAAATTATTACTGGTTTTCCCAGTAATTATTATATTTTGATAAGTGGAGAAGGCCAAACAGGTAAATAGCCACTGAGTTTATCAGTCTGGTATTCTTATAGACAAAATTCCATTAATTTGCTTATTTAATTCTATTAGTTTGAAGACCAACCATTTAATGAGTGGTTAAACCTAATGATTTTATTAAAAAAATATGTCAAAACCACATTAAATAAGATTTAATAATTATTTCAAATTTATTTAGATCTTTTACACTTGTTACCCTCAATACAATCAATCATATAAAAGTATATTTGTATTAGCTTTTATTAGAAAGAAAATATTTATTAATACAAGCCACATTAGATGGCCCAATAAAGTGAAATTATTTTCTTCCTACATGCTATTTGAATTTGATTTCCTTGCATTTTCTGCTGATACACCGTGCGGTTACTTTGAATTGTGGTCATATACCTTTCATTTCAGTACCTCAAAACTGGCAGGAAAACGAATAAAGTTTTGTTAGAATTAGAAAATCGTGTCGTCTTTTAGATTTTAAGCGATTTTCCAAGAAACTTCCAACCGATTTTCATAAATTTTGTATTAAAAGAAATATAAAGAATTTTTTAACTAAAACTGATAGCAAAAAACCTTACAAAAAGTTTGTGAAAGTGGCTCAAAAATGCTAATCTTCCAATTTTGACCACTATTTTGGATTAGGCCCCTAAAATTTACGTCCAGTACAAATAGTCGACATAAAATATGTCCGTTTCGCTCCAATGACAACAGCACTAGCGCCAAAGGTGACACTTTTAAAAACTTCACGACCGAAATACGAGAAAATATCCTTAAAATTATTATTTATCAAGTGAAAACAAAACTTCAGAGTGCGTCTGAAAGTGTTTTCCCTGCTGTTTGTAAATATATAAATTGCATTTTGCTAACAGCTTCCGTTCGCTATATAAGACTTGATAAAATTGGCAAAATCGAGCGAATTTTCGAAAATTCTGGAAAATTTTAATTCAAAATTTCTTAGTAAAAGATTGAATCTTTCCAAACGATTTTCTCTTCTTGTCCAATAGTTTAAGTGTGCCGAAAATGATTTCGCTGAGATTTGTTGTTTCCGAGAGGATCGTAGAGAACCGAAAATGCAACTTTTTGCCAGACCAAAACGATGGATTTGTTGGCGATTTTTTCATAATGTTTTCCTTGGGTTAACGATTTCCGTGAAAAAAACTCGCGACAAAATTTTGCAAAAAATTCGTCAAATTTTTTTTCAAAATCATTTCGGTCCAAAAAAATTTACTTTTATCGCTTTTTTCAATTGTTCCGTAAGATTCAATTTTTCATTGAGAAATTTCAGACTGAAATTTTACGGTTGTAGATTTGATAAGTGGATATCTCAGAAACGGTTATAGATAATCAAAAAGTGATCACGGCATCGTTGTAAGAAGGTCATTTTCCTGTTGTCACACTATCCGCGGGAAATTCATTAGTTTCCAAGATCTCTACTCGAAATGCACTAATGACAAAATCTACTAATGACGAAATGTCTTAACATTTTATTCAATTTTAGCAGACCATCGTGAATGGAGAGAGCTAGCCAAATATAATTGCATATTTGTAATCAGCAGCAAAAATGTTTTTTTCTATATTTTGCCGTAATTAAAAAAAATAACGATTTTAGCAAAATCGATTTTCTTGCATTTTATCGTTTCCGCATTTTTGACTTCTCGGTTCGATGGCATTTTTTAATTAAAAGCCTCTTAGGAATATGATATACGTATTTCGACTAATTTTGAGATGCAGAATCGATTGTTGTCAAGTCTCTGTGTCGCTGAAGTCGCCATTCAAAAGTTACGACGTTGTGAAATCTTCGGAAAATGCGAGAAAATGTATTTCCTGAAAATCATTATTTATCAAGTGAATGGAAAATTTCAAAGTGTGTCTGAAAGTGTTTTCCAAGCTGGTTGTAAATATACAAATAGCATCTTGCTAGTCGTTTTTGGATCCCGAATAAGCGGAGTAGAATTTGTGGTTTTCATTTTGCTGGCAATTAAAAGTCCGAAAATCGAGAAAACCCAAGTTATAATCCGAATTTACTTGACAATTTAGCAAAGACATTGCAGAGATCAGAATCTTCGGTTAACCGGTAAAAAATTGTTGAATAGGAGCCGAAGTTTTCTTTTTGGCCACGGGTGGCGCTAAGCGCGTTTATGCACGGAGCGAATAACAACGGTCACCGTTACGTTATTTTATTTTCATATGGTGCATGGTACATGGCGTGTAAGGCTTGTCCCACACTGGGGCCCCTCGTCACCGCTCAGCTCAGCCTTTCAGCCCAGAAAAATGTAAAACCCGTATATTTAAATAGGAACGCACATACTGCGTCCGCTCAGCTCAGCTTAGCTCCGTTCCTCTCCTCTCAACTCCTTATCCTCTGTTTGTGAAGAATACTAGGCCGGAGGTCGGATGCTGACGGATGGTTCACGCAGGCGCAACACCAACGTTTTCGTATATGCGCTAAGGCATTTATGCAACCAGGATACCAGCACCTATTTAACTCTCCCGCTGGAGAGGTGAGAGGGGATTGAGTGTGTGGAAAACTGACGTAGCTGGGCGGATGCAATATGTGGAAAAACGACGGAGCTTAGAGGAGCGGACCGGATCGGATCTGATGTGAGCTGAGCGTAGCGGATCCAGTGTGCGACATGCCTTAGTGATAGAAGGGGTTTCATATGGAGCGGTGGAGCTGTAGCTACGAATCGACATGAATGAACATATTGACCTCCCAAATTGCAACAGAAGATTTGAATTTCTTCTAGTTGTTACAAAAATATGCGGTTTACAGTGCTTTATTCAAAAGTGTGGTATAATAAAAAACAATACAAAAAAATCATTTTTGGGAAGTGGAGGAAGCACTTAATAGACAATACTAAGCGGTCTAAATTGACTTGCGGAAATAAATATATTAGGTACTTGCGAAAATTAAATATGAGGCTCTATAATTTATAGTTTATTTATGCGATGAATATATCAAGATCGGTTACGGTTCAACGGAACGATTTGTTCGAAAAAAAGATTTTACTATCTTCGATTTTCTGTAAATATATCCGTTATAAAATTTTAAATCATTTTTTTGCCACTAAAATGTGAAGTTAGACATAAATTATTTGTTCACTAATTATTTTTTTTAAAAATCTTGGCGTATAGGCCGCTATGGGAATATATTGGCCGTTATGGGAATATATAGACCGCTAAGGGAACACTAGTGTTATGTAAATGTAAATTGAGAATATATACTAACCTAACCTAAAAGACCAACTAGCCAATAATATTTTATTTTATTTATTTTTCTCCTAATTATCTAATTTAGAATATTGTTAGGTCTGTGTTTCTTATCCCACGTGCTTGTAGTATGCATATGTCATACAAATGGCATATATTATCTGAAATATTGAGTTTATAACCTAACCTAACCTAAGTTTGTTTAATAATACACATTGATAATTAAATTGCCTTTTGCCAATGTCTTTTGCTTAAAAGAATAGTGTGCTATAAAAAAAGTGGTTTCTAAATTTATAGTCACTCTTGCACTATAAAGAGAGATTAAAAAAACGAAATAGGTTAGTCTCAAATCAAATTTTTTATTAAACATTGTAGAGAAATCTAAAGTTCAATAACTTGGGTAATCCTAAATTAGCAATAAATACTTAAAAAATACATAGATTACATGACCTAAGTTTGCTTCGATACATGACTGAGATTGATGCAATAATGAGCACATTGCATGCCGGTACATTTCTGGAGAAATCTCGCCAATAGCTTGCCGAATGTTTCTTTTTTAAGTCTTCCAGGGTTTCAGAACGGTTCTGTTAAACTTTATATTTAACATGACCCCATAAGAAAAAATTCAAAGCCGACAAATCTGGAGAGGCCACAAGTGATTCCCACGCTGGGAAATCAGGCGACCAGGAGAGAACTCTCGTATCACTTCCATATACTTGTTGCATACATCAGACCTTGCACCATCTTGCTGATTCCAAATATCGTTTATTGGTAATCGGAGTTGAGCGATGGCTTCCATTAAGAATGTTTGGAGTATCTCCACATAACGTACACAATTGACAACTATTGCATTTCCTATTTTATCTGCCATAACAATGCGGTTCCAATACTCCAGCTGAGCATATTCCACACCAAAAATGTATCTTCGAATATAACTTTTTTTTCGGAAGGGTTTTCGGAAGACCAGTATCGCCAATTTTGTTTTTTCCTCTTCCCATGCAATTGAAAATGTGCTTCGTCACTCATAATTACTTTGTTGACAAAATTATCTCCTCTGCCCAAAATCCATCGACTGAATTCTAAGCTTGAGTTTCGGTCTATTGGAAGAAGTTTTTGCCATTTGTAAAGCCAAAAGAATAAATCTTTCTTTAAACTTGTTCTTGCCGACTCACGTGAAATTCCTATTTGCTGCGATAAACGTTGTAAAGATTACAATAAAAGAATTAAGGGAACTATACTAGGTTTTTTAATTTACAAACTGACTAATTTCGTAAATAAATATAATTATTAGTACGGTGTGGTTCCTGCATTTTACTACTAAGACAGACCACGAGGTCACAAGAAAAATCACACATCTTGAAAAATAAAAATAATTATGAACATCCATAGACGCGTTTTGGCTTCATCAGTATGGACTTACAATCTCAGAATCATATAATCTCAAATTGAATCAAAATTAAATGTAAACAACTTACTCAGTATATTGTATTCTTAAATGAAATAAATCTGCATTACAATATTATCTTGCAGATTTATTTCATTTCATATATTTTCAATGTAGATAGATTTATTTAATTTAAGAATACGTCATACTGAGTAAGTTGTAATAATTATTACGTTTAATTTTGATTCAATTTGAGATTATATGATAAGTCCATACTGATGAAGGCAAAGGAAAGAAACGCGTCTATGGATGTTCATAATTATTTTTATTTATCAAGTCATGTCATTTTTCTTGTGACCTCGTGGTCTCTCTTAGCACCAAAATGCAGGAGCCTCATCGTACTAATAATTATATTTATTCATGTTATTAGTCAATTTGTGAATTAAAGAACATAGTATCCTTAATTCTTTTCTTGTAATATGAAAATTCCCATAGTATTTTTTTTTCAATTTTTATGTTGTACAAATTGATTGGATTTTTTTTCAATTCAATAAACTTGCAAAGTGTTCACTTCTGTTCTAGCAGTTTTTTTTTCCTTCCTGCATGTTTAGTATCCTTAAAACAACCTGTTGGGCGATATGTTTCGACCCATCTTGCAATTGTAGCACAATTTGGCGGAAGGTTGTCGAAAGCACCTCTGAGTTTGAAGAATATTGGAGTTCTAATAAAATGCTTTACACAAGCAATCATTATTCAATCGGCCAGCACTCCATTTTCAAAAAACTTGAACGTTCAGTGAATATTGGACAGTTAAAATTATGACAAATAAGTCATTACTTCTTTTTGTTTCAATTAAGTAAAAAAGAGGACACTCTTAATTTGTCACGCTTTAGATTAAAAAAATATAGCTAACGGGAAGACACCACCAAGAATAGATAAATACAAATATAAAATATTGTGATAAATTCGTAAATGTTTTAACCACATTATGTAAAATTGTGTATTACATTTTAATGTAGCAAAACATATTTTTTTCGATTTTATGGAAATATATCTATTTAATTTGTGGGTCGGTGGATCGATGATGTCGCAGTTTTACATAAACAGTTTCCGGCCATTTTCCACTCGGTTGATTATAACATCCGCCCCGAGCGAGATTTATAAAAATATTTTTTAACACAAAATTAGATCACTCCATGCGTGTCATCAAAGCCGGCGCTAAAAATTCAATTACTACCAAAAATATCCATCTCAGAAAATTGAGAATCATATTTAAAATATCAAAATTTTGTTATATTTGGAAAACACGCGAGGCAATTAGTGACATTTGAAACTAATCTATTCTTAAAAATTTGGATGATTTCATGTATTATACCCCGTATTGCTGTTACACTTGATCGCCAAAACGGAACGAAGAATGGAAAGGTAGCGCGATGTTTATTGTAAATGCACATTACCGTGCTTTCCGTTGTCTAGTGCACAGCGCGAATACAACAAAACAACAACAAAACGTGAACCGATGTTGCGTCGCTTTCGTTTTTAACAATGTCGCTGGAAATGTGCAGATTTTCATCGGATGTGTCTCTTTCCAGGAGGAGACCCCTGTTCCCAGGGTCCCTGACCGATCTGCATCGCTTCAGGAAGACCGTCCACGGCCACGACGGGTCCAGCAGGATCGTCATGGTGCGGAAGACGGATCAAAGGACTTTCGCATCCATGCAAAATGGACAAGTAAGTAGATACTTTATTTACTTAAACTTAATACACATGTAATAATGAAAATGATATTCTACGTAATTAACTCACGGGACATTTGAAAAACTAGTTTTTCATAATAAATATAATATAAGTTTATAAACTATATTTGAGATACACAATCAAGAGCATTTTTAATGTCAAAAGTTACAAGTTACAGATGACCAGAAATTTTAAATATAAAAATTCCAATCCAATCAATAGTAAAATCCTTCCAATTACTTAAAATTTATACATCAAATTGATAATTGACGTTGTTGATCATGTTCAAAGAATAGGGATTATAAATATTATATGGAATTCGGAATATTTTATGACCTAGCCTACGTACTATTATATTACACTAAGAGAATAAGGGATTAACTGATTATTTATCCGAATTATTGAAGATACGTATAAAGTAAATATAAAAATGATTAAGCAAATTGAATTTAATAAGGAGTATAACTATGCAATCTGCAATCTATTTTCTATGAATATTGAGTAATAATTTTCCTGATCTTGCGAAATTTGCGAAAACGATATTTATTACATCAATAAAACATTATACAAAATTATCATCCTTATAGTCAGACCTGGTCAAATATAATTTTATAAACCTCTCCGTTAGTATTTCAATAATTGAATATATTAAATTTACGTAGATACGTTCGAGAAAACCGTAGCATATATGAGGAATTGATATTTAATGGAAAAATAAATCGTCAAAAATATTTTATTTGAATTTCGAATATTAAAATTATTAATAAATAATAAGTTAGATAATTAATAAGTTGGAATACAGGCCACCACTTTTCACTTAGGATAAGAATATTTTCGACAAGATTTGAGATACAGGATGAAACCAATTATGCACAGTAGACTAGTCCAGCTATTAAATAATAGAATAGTCTACACTATAACGCAACAAAACTAGAATTAAGAAGTAGATAATACATCCTTATGTAGATACTTAATAAAAAAATGTGGTGATACAGATACACTAGATAAGCAGGATACGTATTTAAGGCTATCAGGACTAAACATACAAGGACTAAAAAGTTTAGGCTGATAAGACCAGACATATCGAACGAAACATAAGCATGGTGAGATTGACAGACTAGAAGGGTAGAAGGACTAAACCGGCATAGATTAATTATTAGACTCGCAAAACTAGACATATAGGAGGAACACAATATTAGGCTTAGCAGACTAGGCTGGATAAGACTACAGTTCAGTCAGTAGACTGACAAAAGTAGATTATCGAGCCTACACAGAGATAAAGAAGACAGAGAATCAGGTATTTGTGTAAGGTTTGAATTGATAAAAATGGAAACTCTACATAAAATGAAAAAGAATATTTTGATTAATTTACTTTAATAATAGTAGTTTATGATACAAGTGTGTGAAGAAGGGTTCTTGCGTTGTACATGCGTTGCGAAGTTTAATCGCAATGAATGCACAAAAGCCTTTCACACACGTGTATCATACATTATTTTATCTATGAAGCATGTTAAAATACTGATGAATCTAGAAAAAAATGGTTCTTACCGATAATATTGAAAAACTGTAATTTTGACAGACAAAATTCTTCAAATCGCTGACAAAATAAGATTAGAATGTTCAGCGCCTCCCTAGCATGAAATACTAACTAGTTTAAACGCACAGTGATGGGTCACACTATTTTGTCTAATTGCTTAATCTAGATCAGTGGTGCGCAAACTGTGGGTGGCGACCCCTCGGGGGGTTGCGAGAGAAATTTTCGGGGTCGCCTAATTCGAATCAAAAATTTATTTACCAGTAAAATATTGAAATTAAGTTTATTATTCATAAAAATAGAACTATATTTTTTACGAAAACAATTGTCTGTTTTAATATCTAATCAGAGATCTAATCTATAAATTAAATTAACGAGATCCACATATGTAATTTAGGAATTAATTTTATTACGAGTCAACTCTAAATCACAAACTAAAATATAAGAAACACCTATAATTATTATATTACTATTTTACAACCGCGTTCGTAAACTTAATGTGATACCAATTTTTTTTCTTAAGTATTGTGGCAGCAGCACAGTAAGAGTCTCCGCACACAAAAGTGTTTACTGCACACACCAATGCGTTAAATGGATGCGTATTTAGTTAATTTTTCATTCTACTGCATCAACCGTTATTTCATAAGGAAAGTTGTATCGAATATGTTTTATCTCTTTGTGTTTTTGTATTATGTTATTGTTCCAATTGTATTTTATAATGTATTTTATCGTGAGCTTGTAATTATTTTACTATTTTTTGACACAGATGTTTTTAATAATGTATGGCCATTTATTAAATACGGATTTACATTTTGCGTTGTTAATGAGGAAGATCGTCCGTTTTGTGTTATTTGCTCCAATAAATTAGCAAATGAAAATTTGAAACATATTAAATTAAAAAGACATTTGGAAGGTCAACATAAAGAATTTGCAAATAAATCTGAAACCTTTTTTAAACAACGTGCGACGAACTAGAAGTATGAAAAATCAAACAGTAAACTGTGGTTTGAAAACATATATAACAATTCCTGAGAGGTGTTTACGGGCCCTTTAGAAATTTGATATTTAAGAGGGAAAAATTTGAAATCACATGCAATTGGAGAATCCCTCATTCTTCTTTCCGCAATTAAAATGACATAAATTAATGATTTAAAAACAATACCATTATCAAGAGATACCATTTCTCGTCGAATTTCCGCCATACACGTAATATATAGAATCAGTTCTGTTAAATCTAATACAAAACTCTCCTGTGCTTGGTCTACAACTTGACGAAGCTACTGACATGTTTAAAAAACACTAAAATGTTTAAAAAACATTACGCAATTAAAGGCCGATTCTCATATACGCGACACTCAGCTACGCGACGTCATGCGACATCGCTTATCAAATAATGATTACATGTTTATCAAATAATGATTACATGTTTTAAATGGGCACGTTCTTACTATGGCTACACGACAGGTCCATTTAAATCAATTTAATCATTATTTGACAGGCGATGTCGCACGACGTCGCGTAGCTAAGTGTAGCGCATATGGGAATCGACCTTTATTGTTTATGTGACATACGTTTTTGAAGAGGACATATCGGAAGATTTTTTATAAAGTTAGACGGAAGGACAAACGAAGAGAAAACATTTCAAATTATTAATAGATATTTTGAGGAAAATTACCTTAACTGTATTTACAAATCACAGAAAGAATTTCACTTTACCTACGTTAACGATTTAAAAACGTCTACTGTCCTTCCTTGGGTCGCGACAAAATTTTTCACAAAATGAGGGGTCGCCCATGAAAAAAGTTTGCGCACCACTAATCTAGATTATGTTATGGATAGGTTAAGTTATATTATAGCCAGATAAATCCAGACTTAGAGACCGTGACTTCTTGATTCAAAATAAGAAAAAATAATTCAATTTTAATATACGTCAGAAAATTTATTTTCAGTACGTCTATGTGTTTTGTGGCACATTCAGTGACGCGAGTTATTGTTATAGTAACACAAACAGAAATCGTTTAATAATGGAACTCCATTTCATATACATTGGATATTTACGCATAATTTGGGTACTTTTACACACTATTATTAATAATGGCATCCTTCATATACAATAATTTACTTATTAATTGCGTAAAAAAGGTGTTCATGTTGGTGTGCGAGTAGATAAGCAGTACATTAAATTGAAATTTGAGAAGGCAAAATCATTTAATTTTTCTGCTTTCCAATTTTTTAATAAAGATTGAATGATTTTATTAATATTAAAACTTTGTTTCTATAAAATATTTTTCGATTTTTAATAAAATATTCTTATCTACTTGCTAAACAAAGTATATAAAAGTATATATTTTTTACATCTCTTACAATGTCTATGAATTTATAAATATGTAAATATGTAATTAATAGAATATGTATGTGTTAGTGTAGTTTTGGTACAATATGTATTGTAATAGCGATAATATAAGTTGTTATAAACCAAAAAACTATTGAAATTAAGTTATTAGAAATTATAAAATAAATAAAATTTTGATAAAAATTGATTGATAAAAATTCTGAAAACTTTTGTTCGAAATGTTAATTTATTATTTTCTTCATGGAGACAAAATCAAGGAAAAAAAATATGTATTATTTCTCATATATTGGTAATGTATTGGTAATGTAATGCAAAAAGTTTTATTGGCGGTTTCTTTTAAGAAGTAACTTTTATTAGTAAATTCGTGAATCCTATTACGACCTACTTAGTAGTTTGTTATAAATATCTAATTTTGCCTCTCTTTAATTCTTAATTATATAATCTTATTTATATAAAAAACATAAATAAAACTACAAATTAGATTCAATTGAATACTTGATGGTCACAGTGATTTGTTCTGATTAATCCAATTAATTAAAACCACATAAATATGGTAGAGATTATATAAATAAATTTTGAAATTAAATAATAACTCACTATTAATCAATTAATCTTATCTTTTAAATCAATTTCTTATAATGAAATAAATATCTAGTGACTATCATATCAGTTTTTATGTACCTACATGTGTTTTTATTTATCTCATATATCTGAAACATTATTTAATCCAAATTTTGCTAACACATTTGTCTTACTACTTAATTCATAATTATTATGTATATATATATATATATATATATATATATATATATATATATATATATATATATATATATATATACATTGATCAAGCTTAGACTACACAGCCAAGGCTCGACAAGTACACCTAGAGGCAGAAAACAAGCAGATAAGAAGTGGAAAGAAAAGATAGACTAGATTTATAAGACCAGTCTACATAAGCAAGACTAGACAAACAAGAAAAATAGTCAAGACTATGTGCACTTGACTGCTGAAAAATACTATATAAACAAGAACAGAGGTCGCCAGCTAAGTATAATGTGCCATTGATTGTTTTTGTTGATGTATTGAATACAACGAGTGTTAGTGAAATTGCAATAATAAAATTATACAAGACAAAGGTATATTACAGACTAGACTTGCAAGACTAAACAGATAAGTCTAGACAGGCAATACTTGTTTTTATTGTTGTTTGAGGGAACCTCTCACAAAATCCCTTTTTCCACTTGGATTTTTAGTATGCTCCACCTCGATATTCCGTATTTTGCATTCCGTCAGGGTGGGGCCTGTCCACCCTGACGGAATTGAAAATACGGAATATCGAGGTTGAGCATACTAAGCGGTTTATTCTCAGACGGTTAGTGCCGCCCTGGTTGAAAATGAGCGGGAGACCTGGGTTCCATTCCCCGCCGAGGAGGCATTTTCAGACAGGCAAGACTAGACGAACGAGACAGACTAACGGACTAGACGAACGGACTAGACGTACTTTTTTCGGGGTGTAGCTGTAGGATATACAGACAAGTGGTCCACATGACACCAACCAGGCACCCCGGGAACGCTCTTCGCATGACTTCAGAGTGTAGGTTGGGTCAGATGTTCTTCTTCTTTACATGCCATATCCTACTAGGACGTTGGCGATCATCATAATGATTTTTATTTTATCCGCAGCGGCACGAAACAGGCTATTAGAACTGACACCATACCACTCTCTCAGGTTTTTCAGCCAGGACGTGCGTCTTCTTCCTGGACCTCTTCTACCTTGGATTGTGCCTTGCATAATATTCTGCAAGATACGGTACTTTTCCCCTCCTATAACATGTCCAAAATATTCCAGCTTGCGTTTTTTGATGGTAAACATGACTTCTAGTTGCTTCTGGAGACGAGCAAGCACTTCGGTGTTTCGGAGTCTGTCTTTCCATGATATTCGCAGCAGGCCGCCGTAGCACCACATCTCGAACCCTTCCAGTTGGTCACACATTGCCTTTGTTAAAGTCCATCCTTCCATTTCATAGTACAAAATTGGAAATACATAGTACCGTAGTAATCGAATACATAGCCAATTACAACCCCATAGACCCCATAATACAAACCCATAGACTTGCCAATACCTAGTCTCGGGATGTAAGAACCTTCTTCATATTGCTAAATTGCTCTAGCCTGCTCGATGCGGGACCTTATTTCCTGCTTGTTATCCCACTCACTGCTCAACAAGCATCGCAGATATCTGAAGCTCGAGACTTGCTGAATCTGTTGGTTGCTTGTACTCAGGTTTGCTAGAAGCTCTCCATTTTTGCTAATAACCATAGATTTGGTCTTGCTAATATTTAACTTGAACCCTCTTTCTTCGCTTTTATCAGATGCAAATCATCAGCACTTCCTGCCAGCAGAACTGTATCGTCCGCATAACGCAAGTTATTTTATACTTCTCCGTTGACAACAATTCCTTCCCGTGCTTCGTCCAATGCTTCGGCGAAGATTTGCTCAGAGTATATGTTAAAGAGCAGTGTAGAAAGGACACACCCTTGTCTCATACCTCGCTGAATGGGAACGTACTCAGTGGTCATGTCCTCAACTTTGACAACAGCGACTTGGTTGTAATTCAGATTTTGAAAGGTCAGATGTTGAAACTAGCTAATTTTTTTTAAAGATTTTTGTCTCGCATCCTTTTCCTTGGCCGATATTACTGTTTTTATTAGTGTATGGATCATATCCCATCTTTATTTGGTGTCCAGCATATGTCCTATAATTGTTCTTGCATTTAAGGGAGTACCCACGTTTTGAATAACTTTTTCTCTGTCACTCTCCCATCTGTAATACTCCAAAATTGTGTAGTCTACTTTGTCTATTTCACCACAGTATATACACGTGTTATCAGCTGCCCTGCCAATTTGCTGCAAAAAGTCTTGGAAACAACCGTGGTCCGATAGTGGAATTGTGTTAAGTGATAACTCACTTCTCCGTATTTTCTATTCATCCATATGCTTATGTTTGGAATGAGAAGCCTAGTCCACTGGCCTTTCTCAGTATGTTCCCATTTTTGCTGCCACTCATTAAAATATTTTCTGGCTTTCTATCTGGAACGTATGTTGTTGCCTGACTTGCTTATATCTCCTCTTTCTTTCGCGAGCAAGTCGATTGGGACAATTCCAGCGATTACTAGAGCTGCATCCCCGGACACCGTACGGTATGCACAGCATATCCGCAGAGCAATCTTACGCTGTACGGACTCCAGTTTCTGTTCATTCCTTCCGGTTTCCGTTCTGTTTGCGCACACTGGCCCTCCATAGAGCATAACCGATTGTGCCAAACTGCTCAATAGTCTGCGCTTTGAACTTCTGAGTCCTCCCACGTTTGGCATTAGTTGTTCCAAAGCACCCAGTGTTTTTAATCCTTTTCTTGCAGCATATGAGAGATATGCAGCGAAAGTAAGTCCTTTGTCATTTTCATCATCATTTTCTTCTGTTGTCTTTCTTAAATCTCTAAATCTTAAATCTTAAAACAATTATTCTTTGTCAAGTCCTAAGTATTTTCTCTGCTATTATGGTAATTTCTCTAATTCTCCCACTTCTAATTTTATTGGCAATAGTCTTCTTTATCCAGTCAGGGCCGCTTCAGTTTTCTCAGGCGCCAGTTTTAATTTTCTTCTAGTAATCCACTTGCTTACCATATGTATGCTTACCATAAGCCTGGTTGGCAGTTTGCCTTATCCCGTGTTCATTTTTTGCGGTTACAACCAAGGCTAAGTCGTCTGCACATCCAATGAGTGTGGGACCCTCTGGCACTTTTAATCTCAGGATGTCGTCATAAAGGACAATTCATAATGTGGGGCTCATAATTAAGCACTATGGAACCCCACAACTGACTTCCACTTCTACCGTATTGTTTTGAGCTTGCAGTACCAGTTTTCTGTTTTTAAGGTAGAGTCTCTTTGTTCCCAGCTATCAGTGTTGAAAGCATTTCGCACATCAAAAGTTATTAACGCGCAGATTTTCCTGCTTTTTGATGTAACTGCTCTTGCCTTTTCTGCGATCTAAATTACTGCATTTACTGCATCCGTCGTGGACCTGCCTTTTCTAAATTCATACTGTTTGCCGGATAATCCAATTCCGGCATCAAGTTCCTTTTGTAATCTTGCCAGTAAAAGTGCTTCCAACAGTTTTCCAGTTGCGTCTAACAAGCATAGAGGCCTGTACGACGATGGTTGACCCACAGGCTTGTCTCCATTCTTTAGAAGAACTAATCTTGCACGTTTCCACTTATCTGGGAAATTTCCAGCAAGCAACAGACTTCATAACTTCGAGCATAAACGTAGATTCTTGCTGTGGTTTTCACGACTTCGGTGGCACGCCGTGCAGTTCTGGGGCTTTTCCGTTTCGTATGCGGTTCGTGGCATTTACTACTTCTTCTTCTTTGAATAGTGGTACTTCGGTCACTTTGGGTTGGTTCCAGATAAAAGGTTCTTGACGTAGGAATAGGACTTCAACCACTTGTAGTGTTCTCTCCATCGTCATTTGCTCCTCTGGGTGTTGGATTTTAAGCCTTTTTTGCAGGTTTGGAACGCGTCTCCCCATATATCCTCGTCGAGAGCCTCACAAAGTTTTCTCCAATGGTCCCTTTTTGCTTTATTTATTAGGTTACGTAACTCTTTCTTTAATTTCTTGTATGCCTCTTTCAGGCCATTCAAGTTCTCGTCCCCGTCTTTTTTAGCTTGTTGTCGTTGGCTTCTTCTTCTTGCCGAAATATTGCCGCAATGTCATTATTCCACCAGTACATGGCCTTTTTCCTTGGTGATCCCCTTTTCTTTTTTTTGAGTTGCATCACATTCCTTCCTCATTACTTGTACCAGGGCATCCGCGCTTCGCGTACTTTTTCAATTTCCATCCACTTTTTTTTCCATTGCCAATTTGTTTTCTGCGTTCTTCTATGCTGTACATATATAGCGGTGATCGCTCAAGCTCTCTCTATCGAGCACTTGCCAGTCTTGAATATTATTTGATATGTCATTTGTAGTGAAAGTAAGGTCTGTAATGGATTGATCATTTCCTCTAACGAGCGTATATTCTGCTCCTTTATTTTGGAGAACGATGTCAAGTGCGGCTGCCCAATCCATGACAGGGTCTCCTCTCTTGTCCATCTTTGGACATCCCCAGGACTAGAGGGACTAGATGACTAGACGGGTTAGACCGACTAGACGGATTAGACTTACTAGACGGACTAGACAGACAGACTAGGAAAAAATACAGAAAAGGAAAACAAGTATATTGCTGGACCGATAAAATCGATGAAATGAGAGCCTCGTGTATTGCCGCAAGACGTACCTACCAGCGGATACTTAAAAGAAAGGCAAACACAGAGTCAGTAGAAATGCACAGAAACTTTTATTCCACATCGAAAAAGGCGCTACGTACTGAGATCTACCAAGCCAAAAGGAACACTGTCGACAACTCTGCAATGATTGCCACAATTATCTGGGGTGATGCGTATTCAATTGCTACACGAGAACTCAAAGTAAGGCAATGGAATTCTCTAGGGAAGAACTACCTAGCGCCAGTAAACGACTTAGAAACGGCAGAACACCAGGCCCAGATAACCTTCCTCCCGAAATTATCAAAATTGTGGTAAACAGTCAGCCAAACTGCATTTTAGAAACAATGAACAAAATACTAACAAGCCGAAATTTCCCAGAAAAGTGGAAAAAAGCCAATCTGGTGCCTCCCAAGGAAGGGAAAAACCTATACAAGAGCCTGCCTCCTATCGCCTCATTTGCTTACTGATGTCGCAGCTCCTTGAACAGATGTTGCTTAATAGAATCAAGACATAGCTTGATAAAGCAAACAGCTCTCGGACAGACAATATGGGTTCAGGGAAGGAAGGTCGACGGTAGATGTTATAACGAGAGTTTTAGGAATGGCAGAGAAAGCTTCAGCTGGTGCGCAGACAACACGGAAGATTATCGCATTGATAACCCTCGATGTGAAAAAAGCATTCCACTCGGTCACATGCCGAAATATCATGGAAAAACTGACTAGTAGGAACTTTCTACCATTTATTACTTCGCTAGATTACTTCGCAGCTATCTATCCAACAGGAGAATTTTATTCGAAGTTGGCACTGAAATCGCTAATTACGAAGTATACAGCGGTGTTCCACAGGGCTCAGTCCTGGGTCCTATATTGAGGAATATCCTGTACGACGGCGTGTTGAGACTATTTTTTCCGGACGGAGTGCAAATAATAGGATTCGCCAACGACCTAACCATTGTCGCAATAGGAAAGACAGATGAATAAATAATGAGTCTTGCAAATATGGTCATTAAGCAAGTGGACGAATGTTTGGAAAAAAAATAGATTAAAATTAGTTCCCGTAAAAACAGAAGCTGTACTGTTAATAGGCAACAGAACCGTTGGACTTATTACTTTTAAAATTAAGGAGGTAATAATCACTTCCAAAGAAGCAATTAAGCACCTGAGAGTAACCATTGACAGAAAGCTCTCCTTCAAGGAGCGCGTCAAAAGAATTACGGCAATAGCTCTTGAAACCACCTCAGCTTTGGAAAAACTAATGTCCAATACTAATAGACCAAAAAGTAGTAAGAGAAGGCTACTTTGCTCGGTGGTCCAATCAACTATGCTGTACAGAGCTCCGGTCTGGGCAAGGGCCGTTACGAAAATAAACGCCTTCGTACAAAGAAAAATGGACATTCGAGTATGCGGCGCATACAGAACATTATCTAGGGACGCCGTGCTAGTCATGGCCGGAGTTGCACCGATAGAATATCAAATACAAGAAAAAGTGGAACTCTACAAGACCAGAAACTTCGCAAACAGAAAACACTGCAGAAGAAGCGCTAAGGACCAAATGTTTGTACTATGGCAAAAGAACTGGGGCGCATCTGGGGCGACCCTGGACGAGACTCCTAATACCCCGCGTGAAATTATGGGCAATACGCCAGCATGGAGATGTTTCTTATCACCTAACACAGGCTCTCACCGGCCACGGATGTTTCCGGGAGTACTTGCATAGGATCGGTAGGGCCTCCGACGACTATTGTGTATACTGTGGGAAAGCAGACCCCGCACACCATACCATTTGCGAATGGGAAAGGTGAACCCCAGAAAGAGAAAAGTGGATGAAACAGGCAAACTCGACGCTCGTACATAGAAAATCCTACCCTAGAAGACGTAATTCTTCACAAATCAGCACAATACTGGTCATATACGGAAAACATGATAAGAGAGATTATTACACAAAACGAACTCGACGAACAACGACGGATGCAGAGGCAAAAACAGTAAAAAACCAATAGTTAAGTTCCAGAACCCCTAAACACTCATTGTGAATGGGGGATGTATGGATAAAAATATAGAATCCTATCGTACGACAACGACATCTTGATGTTATGCTTCCAGCGGTACCAAGATGCTCGTGATTTCCGGAGGGCAACTTGTCAAGTTAACTGCAAGTGCTACGTCCTCAAAAAAAGACAGGCTAGACAGACTATACGGACTAGACGGATTAGACGGACAAGACAGACAAAACTGGACAGACAAGAGTAGACAGACAAGACTAGACAAACAAGACTATACAGACAAGACTAGACGAATAATTGGTTAAAAGAGCAGGGTCTGACAATGGCAGTTCATAAAACAGAAGCGATACTTATCAAGGACAAGAGGCTATTCGCACCACCGAAACTCGTTCTGGAAGGGCAGAAAATCCCTTTATCGAAATCATTGAGATACCTTGGCGTCCAACTCGATAGCGGTCTACTGTACACAGACCATATAGCCAAAACAGCGAAAAATGCAGCGTCTACAGTGACAGCTCTGGTACGGTTGATGCCGAACATTGGAGGGCCGAAGGAATTGAAACGGAAACTTGTGGTTAACAATGTGGTACACTCAAACTATGGTACACTTAACAACAATGTGTTACACTCAAAAATTCTCTACGTGGCGGAAATATGGGCCGACGTAACGAAAAAGGTAGGAGTAATAAAACAACTTACAGGAGTACAGAGAAGAAGTGCCCTAAGAATAATTTCAGCCTACAGAACGGTTTCGGAGGCCACGTCGCTGGTACTTGCAAGCACGCCTCCAATAGACTTAGTGATTCGCGAGAAACAAGAAGTCTACGAAGAGCTGCAACAATACAGAGCGAAAAACGAAGTAAAACATGAGAAGGCAACATCGCCGCCAAGAAGCGAAGAGAGCGCGTAAGAGACTCATGGACCGATGGCAGACAAGATGGGATAGCGACACTAGTGGACGATAGACAAACAGCCTTATCCCTAACGTAACAGCATGGTACGAAAGGTCACACGGACATATGAGGTACCATCTTACACCGGCGCTCACTGGCCATGGGTGCTTCAACGCATACCTCGAACAAGAGTCACTTTAAAACAATAGTCACTGCGGAGTGTTTTTACTGCGGTCATATCCCAGACGACGCACAACACACTATCTTCATGTGTACAGAATCAGAGAACGAAAGAACTCGACTCGCGAAGACACTAGGCGGTACAAAACTAGAAGAACAGATCATCACGGAAGTTATGTTTAGTTTTTGAAGTTATGTTAGGTTTTTATAAGAAAGTAAGCATATCTGCAGTACAAGCTTACATAACCGAAATCATGATGGGAAAGAACAAATGGAGAGAGAGTGGAAGGCTACTATAATATCGCATGACATATAAGGAGCTAACATGGACCACTAGATATGTGACGAAAAGACCGAAAAATAGTTAATCACACGAATACATAACTAATACGACAGAAGAGGAAAGACGAAATCGAGACGAGGAAAGGACAAAAAGAAGGAAAAGGAAACAATTAGAACAAACTCCACCACCCACCTGAAGTAATGCTCACGCAGTTCCAGGAAGAGTGTAGTGAAGAGACAGAGGAGGGGTTTTAGTGGGTATGCTGGTCACTAAAAACTCGATCAGAGAGCCCCACACTACACGAGTTTGAAGACCCGGTGTGCAGCAATGCATTCCCCCTCCTCCGAAAAATATGAATAACAATAGACAAGACTAGACGGACAAGACTAGATAGATAAGACTAGACAGACAAGACTAAAGAGACAAGACTAGACAGACAAGACTAAACAGACAAGACATGCAAGACTTCTGTTAAAGGTGGTTTTGGGGGATGCTCTCGCTAAACCCCCTATTCGACTTTGGCTTTCAGTATGCACTACACCGGTATCACATATTTCGCAAACATTCAGGGTGGGCAGCCCGGATGGTTAGTGAAAACCACCCTAGTTGTAGCCTCCCCGAAGGGGAAACGGACCCGGGCCTCCAGCTTGCCAGGCGAGTATGTTGTCTACACTAACTACACTACCGAGGAGGACAGACAGATAAGACTAGGCACGCACGACTCGATAGAAAGGACTAGACAGACATGGCTAGACAGACAAGACTAGAGAGACAAGATTAGACAGACAAGTGTAGACAGACAAGACTAGACAGACAATACTAGACAAACAAGACTATACAGAAAAGACTTGATGCATTCTTCGAATTTCCTAAAAATTATAAAATTACACCTTGACCAACATATATTGCAAAAAGTAAATTATCTTACCTTTAGGAAAATCTATGTCTTATATTTTAATATATTCATGGATTTATATAAAATTATATAAAACCTAGTTTAAACCTTAAAGTATTTATTTTACCTAGTTTCAAAGAGAAAATTGAAGAGAAATTGAAGTAAGTTTGACAAGAAATGTCTAAAAAATCTAAAAATGACACTTTTAAATATTTCTGAAACCTACAAATTAAAATTCTTGTGATTTATACTGCAGAATGTATCATTATTTGGTAACAAAATAACTCCGCTTAAATTCCTCGGAGACTTTTATTTCCTGAAAAATATCATCTCTTATTGCTAAAATGAACTGAGAAATGTATCGAAAGTGAAGTAATTCAATGCTCTGGTAATAAACTTATATTCTTATATTATAGAAGAATATTATAGAAATGTTGTTTCACAAAAATAAAAACACCACGTTTTTGAGCTCTCTGCAAAATTAGAAATGAGGATATTTCATACAAAACAAAAAAGGTTATCAAGGAACATCCTGTGTATCATAGAATCATAATTATACATAAAAAGTAGAGATTCAGTGACAATGTACCCATCGGACCGTGCTTTACCTAGTTATTGTGTTTACTGTACCATATTTGACACTGCAATAATTAATTAAAAGGCAACTAGCAAAAATTGCAACAGCTTTCACCGTGCTTTTCTTTTCCTCATCTCATTATTCTTGCCGCTTTCAGGAACCGAAATTGGAGACCATAACAAGAGAAACGATAGAAACGTTTAGGGGACAACGGACCGCATGTAAAATAACCACCGAGAAGAAAGGCTGTGAATTGAAAGTGCCTGCGGAATTAATCGAATCTCTTACAGATCGTTCTAGAAAAAATACTCCAGTACGCACTCGAAATATAAAAGTAAATATGGTTTTGTAATTACTAGAATACTTTTTTTTTATCTCATTTATCAAATCGTAAAAATAAAGGTTTGTGGAAACTGTTTGATTGTATCTATATATAAGTAAGTCGCTCTCCTACTACACTAATCATTAACCTTGCGTGTTTATAGGTACGAAATCCAGTTATGAGTTTTAATAGTGATTGTTTAAAAGCTCATAATGAATATAGAGCAAAACATGGAATGGAACCGTTAAAGTTGAACAAGGAAATGTGTAAGGTTAGTCAAGATTTTGCCGACTATTTAGTAAAACGATCATCACTTGAACATAGCAACAACAATAAGTATGGAGAAAACGTGTATTGCTTAATAACAAATAGTAATGCAGAAATAAGTGGAGCTGAGGTTGTCAAACATTGGTACAGTGAGATATCCAAACATAATTTCCAAAAAGAACCAGTTTCATTAGATTCTGGACATTTTACTCAAATTGTTTGGAAAGCTTCTAAAGAGCTAGGGGTAGGCGTCGCGACCCACAAAGGAAAGACAGTAGTAGTGGCTAATTATTATCCGCCTGGAAATGTAATTGGGCAATACTTAAACAATGTTTCTCCCGTTACATCAGGACACAACAGTAGAGATAATAAGTCAGCATCAAGTAGTAGTTTAACCAAGAAGAAAACAACTACAACTGCCTTTAAACAAGCTTGTCTTGACGCCCACAATAAATACAGAGCTCTTCACGTCGTGCCTAAGTTAACTTTAGATGAAAATATTTGTAAATTTAGTGAGGAATGGGCAAGGATTTGCGCCGATAAAGGAACGCTAGAGCATCGCAAGAACAATCAGTACGGGGAAAACATTTACTGTATACATTCAACCGACCCAAATTTGGAAATCGGCGGAAACGTACCCGTCGATAGTTGGTATCAAGAAATCGACCACCACACGTATGGAAAAGAACCCAAAAGCCTAAAAAGCGGTCACTTCACTCAGGTCATTTGGAAAACATCTGAAAAGTTAGGTGTGGGTGTCGCGAAGAAAGGTGGATCCATTTACGTTGTTTGCAATTATTCGCCGGCCGGTAACTTTGTTGGAAATTTCGCCAAAAATGTTCCACCAATTGGAGGAGCTTCCGAGTCCGAGGAATCTGCACAAGCGGCAGCTATTACCCCAGAACAGTTTCAGAAAAATGCCCTCAAGGTTCATAATGAATACAGGAAGAAACATGGTGTACCAGATCTTAAATTAAACAAAGAGGTCAGTTGAATAATAATAAATTAATCAATTAAGTATCTAGTCCTGTTTGTTTAAACTTGTCTGTCTAGTTTCATATCTGTAGTCTTGTATGCCTAGTAATGTCTGTCTAGTCTTGACTCTAGACAACACTGTCTAGTTCTCTTTATCTAGTTCTCTTAATCTGGTACTCTCTGTCTAGTCCTATCTGACAGTCTTGTCTCTCTAGCCTTGTCAGTCCAGTGTTGTCTGTCCAGTCTCGCATGTCTAGACTTATCTGTTAGGTCTTGTCTTTCTAGTCTTGACAGTCTAGACTTGCCAGTCTAGTCTTGTCTGGCTAGTCTTGTCTGTCTAGTCTTGTCTATTTAGTCTCGTCTGTTTAGTCTTGTCTATCTAGTCTTGTGTGTCTAGTCTTATCTCTATAGTCTTGTCAGTCTAGTTTTGTGCGTCTAGTCTTGTCTGTCTAATCTTATCTTGTCTATTCATTTTCTCTGCTAGTCTTGCCTGTCTGGTTGTGTATATTTATAAACTAGATAGACAAGGCTAGACAGATAAGGCTAGTCGTGGAAGGTTTTAACAAACGGACAAAACTGGACTGACAGGGTATGATGGACAAGACTAATCGTAGAAGACTATATGGACAAAACTAGATAAACAATATTAGACAGCCACAAACTAGTCGGACCGGACTAGACAGGCAAGGCTAGATGGAGAAGGCTAGACAGAGAAGAGTAGATAGGTATGACTTGGCAGACAAATCAATATAGACAAGTCTAGACAAGCAGTCCAAACAAGACTAGACAGACTAGACAGACTAGACTAGACAGACACAAGACTGCCTGTCTAGTCTTGTCTGTCTAGTCTTGTATGATTACTCGTGCCTGTTCAGTCGTGTCTGTCAAGTCATATCTATCTACTCTTGCCTGTTTAGCACTGTCTGTCTAGCGTTGCTGTCTAGCCTAGTCTGTCTAGTCTTGTCTCTCTCATAATCTCGTTTCTTGAGTTTTATCCGTCTAGTCTTGTCCATGTAGTCTAATTCCTCTAGTTTTTGCATCAAGTCTTGTTCATCTAGTCTATCTGTCTAATATCGCCTGTCTAGCCTTGTCTGTCTAGTTTCATCTGTCTATATTTGTCTCTAATCTTATCAGTCTAATTTTCTCCGTCTAGTCTTCTCCGGATAAACTTGTCTGTCTAGACTTCTCCATATAGTCTTCTCCGTCAAGTCTTAGCCATCAAGTCTTGTCCGTTAAGTCTCGTTCAAGTCGTGTCCGTCAAGTCTTGTCAGTCAAGTCTTGTCCGTCAGGTTTTGTCCGTTTATTCTTGTCAAGCCAAGACAACACAGGCACGAGTCCAAAGAAGTCTATACAGACAAGAACTATGTAGTCGCTATTGCCTGCGTAGTCTTGCCTAGTTTTGTCTGTCTAGTCTTGTATGTCTACTCGTGCCTGTTTAGTCTTGTCTGCCAAGTCATATCTATCTACTGTTGTCTGTTTAGCTTTGTCTATGTAGCGTTGCCTACCTAGCCTAGTCTGACTAGTTTTGTCTCTCTAATCTTGTTCGTTTGGTTTTTCCGTCTGGTCTTGTCCGTGTAGTCTTGTTCGTCTAGTCTTGTCTATCTAGTCTATCTGTCTAACATCGCCTGTCTAGATTTGTCTGCCTAGTTTCATCTGTCTATCTTTGTCTTTCTAATCTTGTCCGTCTAATTTTCTCCGTCTAGTCTTCTCCGTCTAGTCTTTCCGGTCTAGACTTCTCCGTCTAGTCTTGGCCATTAAGTCTTATCCGGCTAGTCTTGTCCGTTAAGTCTCGTTCGTCAAGTCGCGTCCGTCAAGTCTTATCCGTCAAGTCTTGTCCGACTACTTTTTTACGTCTACTATTGTCAGTCTAGTCTCGTCCATGTAGTCTCGTCTGTCTAGTCTTGTCCATATAGTCTTGTCCATCTATCTTGTTCTCTGTCCAGTTTAGTCATTACTATCTTGTCTGTCCAGTACTGTATGTTCAATCTTGACTGTCCCGGTTTGTCAGTCCAATCTAGTCTGTTCATTATTTTCTGTCTAGTCTTGCTTCTTTTAATTTTAATAGTATTACTTTAATATCTCATTGTTTTTCAGTTAAGTAAACTTGCAACCGATTGGGCTGTTCAGTGTACCCGTAATGGAATGGGGCATCGTCCAAATAACGAATATGGCGAAAACATTTACATGGCATACTCATCAGACTTCAGTTTCATGCCCTCAGCGAAGGAAGCTGTGGCAGCTTGGTACGACGAGATCAAGATGTACTCGTATGGAACGGACACGGTCAATACCAAAACCCTCCACTTTACGCAGGTCGTATGGAAGGCTACAACGGATATAGGCATAGGTTTTGCTAAAAATGATAAGGGTGAAACTTACGTGGTTGCAAATTATAGTCCGCGAGGTAACTATGTGGGACAGTTCAAAGAAAATGTGTTGAAACCGAAGGTATGACGGTTGAGATCAAGGTCATGGAAGTGAAGAAAGGCGAGGCCAGTAATGAAGTTTTTTACTCTTATAGAATGGAATACACTTACTTTAAGCAATTAGTAGATAGTTTTCTTTGTGATTAATTGTTATTCTTGATATCACGATCGCCAACTAGCGATGGGATTTAATGAGAGCTTATAGTCGGCGATCACTTAATAATATATTCCAATTATACATTCACTGTTAAAACGTATCAAGTATTTTATATATCTATTTTAAATGTTGGGTATAAACTTACCGTCCATCTATGAATTCCATTTTTGTATGCTAATAGCTATTGAAAAGTTACTAGTTTCTTCCATAAGTCTGCCAAACATATTATTTCAGTATTAGACAATTCCAAAGTTTTATATTTTATATAGACTTAATTCGAGTTATGTAACGTCTAGTGTCTAGTTATGAATGATTATAATTATATTTCTAGTGAATAAATATATTAATACTAATATCTTTTTTAATTTATATTTTACAGTGTAACATAATGTATTTATCTAATTAATTAGTAAAAACTATATAATTTCATAAATGTCTATAAAACCTTATGTTGCAGAGCAAAAGGTTTTATTTATAAGAAAATATATATCTTCCTAATTTTTCTAACTATTTCCAAGTTTTCATCCAAATAGAATGAAAACCTTTTATTTGATTAGACAGAAGTGTGATGTTGAAAACTAATGTTGACAAGAACATTAATGATATTTACAGATTTCATATATTAAGGTGAGGTGTCAACCAGGCGCGACTGGAACGACAGTGGCTAAACAAAAAGCATTTTATTTGGAATTAACATCAATCAGTTAAATTTTGTATTAGCTCTGATTGAGAATGACATAAAAAAACAACACGTAGACTAATTAGACACCCAATAAGGCCAGGAGAGAGACTAGGTGCTTGTTCTTGGGATGATGTGAGCCGTATATTTTGAAAGTGACACGACATTGTGTCTCTCCACGATATTGTGTCTCTAACAATATTAACTGTATGAAACCGATACGTGCCTGACACGCCACGACAAGCCACGCCGCAACGTGTTTGTATGTTTCCAGCATAAAGATCGAATTGTCTGCATATAAAATACTGGTAGATAGTTTTGTGTCTGGCTTTTAAGCAAAGATTGTAGCCATCATGCCAATTTGCCTTTTATTCCATACTTCCATATTCCATAATTTTGTTTAAGATGCCTGTTGAAAACATAAACTAAAGCCTTCTTACTTGTTAGATAGAGTGCAGAAGATCCCAATTGACCATTTGCCTCTATCCACCTTATTTAGATTTTTAATATAGATCTGCAATGGCTAAATAGGAATATACAATTAGACAAGCCAAACTAGACCAGACAAAACTGTACAAGATAAGACTATATACTATAAAAATACTCAACAGCAAAAATATAAAGGAAAACATTTCAACCAACCCGTTTTTTGAGATTCGAAGAAAAAAATCTAAGCAAAGAACGTTTCGAAATGCAAATCGGACGCTATAGGAAACGCAACAGTTTCATTAATTTTATGTTTTCTAAAGTGCTCTGATTTCAAAGAGATTTACCTTTACAAGTCTCTAATTTATTATCCAATTACGGCTATTGTTAGTTGGCAGTTGATAAACAATTTCGAATTGAGTAGCAGTTATTGTGAAATTGTGTGTGTCGTGGTAAATTGGTGTACTGAGATCTTGGTACGCCTAATATGCCCACTTACTTATCGATAATTCGCTTATCTGAATCAAGAACTAAATTCCATTTCCTCACAGGTCAAGCAGCAAACCAAGGTACGCGTTACTCTTGCAGATTCATGGTTCGCAGTTATTGGATAAGGTGAAACAAGATAAAAACTTAACGTCAACTTTATCAAAGGAAGTTATCTCAGTAAAACATTTTTACAAGGGTACCAAAATAATTGCAAAAAAAGATTTTTGTAATTTTCAGAGAAATTCAAAGGCGTTTAGGTCAATACCCTTCTAAGCATGTATGAGGATCGAAAAATGGCGTATCAGTCGATAATGTCCGATCGATTATCTAAGGAGGAACCAGTTAAAAGAGAACTTTTCTTATGCCGGCACAACATAGATAATACATAGATAAGCTAATTTCTTCCTCTTCTACGTGTCGTGTTCGGTTCCCCGAACGTTTTCGAACGTTGTTATCCGTCCATTTCCTAATGTTCTTTGCCACGACAATTGTTTCCGTTCGAGGCTCGATTGCCCTTCATCTTCCCATCATGCAAGGGATATGAAATATCTTAAGACATTTAATCGTTGTTTAATAGTTGTTTTTTGGATCTTATACGTCTTAGTACTGCTTCGTTCGTCATTAACTGGGCTCGGAGAATACGCAGCGTTCTCCGATGAATCCATAGTTTGAAATCCATAGTTCAAATCGTTCCAGACGTTGAAATGGGTCCACTCTTTGGGTTCAGGCTTCCGCCCAGTATAGGACTGACCACATATAACATTTGGTCATTAGTTGGCGCAGCTTTAAATTTGAGTCATCATCAAATAAAAGGTTAGTAGCGATAGATCTTATGTTCTAGGCCCGCTTTCCCTTATGGACTCCACACATGTCTTCTTCGCTTTCCTCTTGACAGAAGAGTCGTGATCAAGCTTCGTATTACTTCGTTACTCGCTTTACAAAATCTCGCCAGTTTCCACGGTTGTAGGCGCTGAGTGCTGCTTGGTTGATTGTTAAGTCAGTGGATGGCCTTATTTGATCAGTCCAGCGTGTAGGAGACCTACCTCGGCACCTAGTACCTTCTACCGGACCCTGAACTATTAGTCGCTCCAAGTTGTCCTCGTCTCTTCTCTGAATGTGCCCGAAGTATCTAAGGATTCGAGCTTGCACTATTTTGGATTACCTTTGAGGTTCGTTTACTTCTTGGATGATGGACGCATTAGTTCTTCTTGCTGTCCAAGGAAGTCGTAGGATTCTTCTCCAGCACCATAGTTCAAACGCGTCGATCTTCCCGCGATCGACAGCCTCCATCGACCATGTTTCTGCTCCGTATAGAAGTACCAGGAATATCAATGTTTTAATGATAGTTTTTTTGTGTGTTTAAAGTGATAGCACTATCTTTCCATGTTTTTTGGAGCCTTTTCACTGTCCGTCTAGCGATTTCGCATCTACGAATGATTTCCTGAGAACAGCCACCCTCATTTGAAATCAGTGCTCCCAGATAGATATATTGGCTCACGACTTGGCATTGACCCAGGTGAAGGATGTCTGGCATATTATTCTGGACCCTGTCGATGATATTAACTTTGGTCTTTGAGTAGTTGATGGCCAAGCCAAGGTTATTACTTTCCATTTCCAGTTTATGCAAGATTTCCAAAAGTTTCTCTTGGGTATTTGCTACTAGGACGGCATCGTCCGCATAACGAAGATTAGATATCTTTATTCCACCAACTGCAATTCCGCCGTTCCATCCGTCGGTCACCTTTCTCATAATATATTCTCCATAGATGTTAAATAGAAGAGACGACAGGATACATCCTTGACGAACTCCTTTTTCTATTTTACAGGGATTAGATCGTTGATTGTCAACTCTTACGACTGCCTTACTGTTTATGTACAGATTCTGAAGTAAAAGTGACAGATGATCCGGAACTCCCATTTTCTTCAGGATTATCCAGAGCCAGTTCCAATTAATGCTATCAAAGGCCTTACGATAGTCAACAAAGCATAAGTATAGTTGCATATCTAAGCATAAGTCTGTTGAATTCGTGATACTTTTCAATGACTTGACGAAGACTCAGTATTTGTTCTTTAGTACCACGACCGCGAACAAATCCTGCCTGCTCTGGTGGGATTTGCCATTCTAGATACGGTTTGAATCTGTCATGTATTATAGAGAGCGTTATTTTACTAGCGTGTGAAACCAGAGATTTCAGGCGGTAGTTGTCACACAAGGTTATCACACCTTTCTTATGTAGAGGCATAAATATAGACGTCACTCACTCCTCTCACCATGTTTTTGTGCACCAGATTTTTTGGCACAGGGTGTGAAAAATGTCAACACCTCTCACTCCCATGGCTTGTATTATTTCTGCTGGGATGCCTGGGATTTATGTTTATATGTTGGCGTCCATCGGCTATTGTATTCAAATTTTCCTGGAAGGTCTTTCCATTCTCGATTGCGAGCCTTTTTGGTATCATGCGCTGGTGTGGCTTGTGGAATTTTATTTGAAATCTTGCAATAAGCAACCGATGGTCGCTGTTGCAATCTGCGCTTGGCATAGTCTTTGCATTTCTGATTGAAGTTCTCCATCGTGTCTGTATTAGGATATAATCTATTTGGTTTTTGTATTTCCCATTCGGGGATTGTCAGGTGTACAAACGTCTGATATGCTGTTGGAATATTGTGTTGGTTATTATAAGATTGTTGTCAATACAGAAGTTGAGCATTAGTTTGCCTCCGTCATTCCTTTGCCCAATGCCGTACCTTCCAACAATACTTCTTATGTGATTGTCATCTTTTGTGGTACCTATTTTGGCATTAAAGTCCCCCATGACTATCAGTATTTCTCCATTTGGGATTTTTTCTATTGCTCGTCTAAGTAGTGTGTAAAATTCGTCAACTTCGTCCTCGGGAGATGCACTGGTTGGTGCGTACACTTGAATTATATTTAGTGTGATTGGGCTTGCGTGGAGTCTCAGGGTTAGAATCCTGCCATTGACTGCTTCATATCCCATAATATATTTACTGATGTTAGGAGACACTACAAATGCAACGCCATGTCTACTATTGTTTTCATTGTGTTTGTGTAATATTGTGTTTCCCATGGAGGTGCTAAAATGTCCATTTCCTCTCCAATGGGTTTCTGATATACCTGCAATAGGTATATTGCATCGTTGGAGTTCTTTTTCCATGATATACGTTTTTCCCGTTTGGAACATTCCTCTGACATTGCAAGTGCCTACGTTGATTATAGTTTTCCTATTAGTTCTGTGGGCGTCTCTCAAAGCCGTTCCCCCCGGAGATCCGATTGGGGAACTGTTTTTACTTCTGGAACATTTATCTCTGAGCGAAGCCATAATTCTCATGAGAATAAAAAGTATCGTTGAGATTAGACTATTAGAACTCTTATTCACTCTCGACTCGACCGTCGAGCGAAGTGGTTGTGCGCGAGAGTACCGAAGCGACAATAATTTGTGTAAACACTGAAATTAATTAATTATAAATCTTGAAAATGCCAAGAGATCTAAGATCATCTGATAAGTGCCATGAACAGGTCATTGATTATATGAATAGTTCTGATTTTGCAGAGATTATTAGACATATTATAAAAAAAGAAATGGAGCCACTAAAAAACCAGATCGCCGATTAGACTGAAGAAGTGAAACATTTTAAAACGGAAAACGAAAAATTAAATTATTTAATTAACAACACGCAGTCAAATTCGTTAAATCAAAGCGTAATTATTTTAGAAGAAGAAACAATGGCAGCGGAGATAGTCGCTAAACCCGCCGTCGAAAAATCCTTATCGCGGAGCGATAAGCCAAATCCCGCAGTGCAAAAAAAGATAAACAAAAGAATGTTCCAACTAAAAATGGTGAGCCAAATCAAAACAAAACTAACAATGAGATTTGACAAACTCAAAATAAAAATAGGAGAAGAACACGCAATAATGATGTTATAATCGGCACAAACCCTGATAACAAAGAACTTAAGGCCGTAACTAGATACGCCCATCTACATATTTCTAGCCTAGAGCCGCAAATTACAGAACAAGATATATGTGACTATCTTAGAGGTAAAAAATTTCCAGCTGTATTCTGTAAAAAACTGATTTCAAACCAGCCGGAAGTATACGCATACGCATCATTCAAAGTATCGGTGCCATTAGATAAATTAGAGGAGGTAAAAAATCCGGAACTATGGCCCCAAAATACCTACATAAATCGTTTTTTCCTGCATTTGGAGCGAGCCAAAAAAAAGAAATAATTACTAATGAGGTAAATACAAACATATTACTATTTCTGAATATACAATCTCTACGCAACAAATTAGACCATCTAGAAATATTATGTGAACAAGAAAAACCGTTCTTCATTTGTCTAGCAGAAACCTGGTTGACAATTGATAATATTACTTCAGTACATATAAACAATTTCCAGCTAGTCAGCCACTTTAGTAGAAGCCAATTCAAAGGTGGGGGTGTAGCAATATTTGCTAGCCTGCCTGTTCTTAAAAATGGTTCTGTCGAAAGATTGGACCTAGCAAACTTGAGAAGACTGGAGATATGTGGAATATAGACAAATATTAATAATACATGCACGCTAATATTAAATATATACAGGCCACCACTAGGTTGCACTGTCACATTCTTGGCAGTCTTGGACAGTGTTTTACAAAGTTGTAGTAAAATTAATAAACAAATCATTCTAGTTGGAGATCTCAATATAAATTTTGAAATAAATTCTAAAGAAAAATATAATATTAGCAATTTACTTGAAGCTTATGGGATGAATGAATATATTAAACAACATACCAGAATCACATCCACTAGTAAAACTCAAATAGACAACATATTTGCTACTGCGGGACTAAAATTAAAGACTACGGTGAAAGACACTCCCATGTCGGACCATCGTATGTTAAAACTGAGCTGTTTAACCAAGATAGAAACAGAAGACAACTACAAACTGATAAGAAGCTTCTCAACTCCTAACAAAATTCGTTTTGCCAACCAGATACGCAAAGAAACATGGGAGGACGTTTTTATCAATTCAAGCAGCAACAGCAAGGCAGTTGCCTTCATCAAGGTACTTCAATATCACTTTTTTTCAAATTTTCCAGTGATAAAAGTCAAGGAAGATAGAAACGGATGGGTTACAGAAGAAGTAAAATTCTCGGCTGCTAATCTTAAAGATATGTTTCTGCTACAGAAAAGTCACCCAGCTTTAAGAAACCTATATCTAAAACAAAAAAAGGTACATAACAAATTAATTACAGTAGCAAAACAAAAATATTTTAACCATAAGATAATGAAAGCAAAGAATAAATCAAGAGCCATTTGGAATGTTATTAATGAGCAATCAAATAAGCTAAAAGTATCCGGACCTTCACAAATAATCTAAAATGATATCTGATATGCAGATCCTAAGGAAATCGCAGAGGTATTAAATAACTACTTCGAAGAAGCCCCAAAATTAATCGCTAACAACATTAACCCGACAAACATATCAAACAAACATATAAAGCCTAATTCGAAATCCATATTCCTAAATGATTTTACCGAAAGTGAAGTCCTATCAATAATCTCCACATTAAAAAACAAATCAACAATTGGTCCTGATGAAATCCCGTGCACCATCATAAAAGATTTCAGGCATGAGCTTGATTTCAGGCATTGAGCATGAGCACCTATAACTGAGATAATAAATACATCTATCGCTGAGGAGAAATTTCCGGAGATCCTGAAAATGTCAAAAATTATCCCAGTCTACAAAAAAGGAGCAATCACAGATGCCCAAAACTATAGACCGATTAACCTTATCTCTGTTTTAGCTAAAATTCTTGAATATTGTATGCAGTCCAGAGACTGATCCCATTTATAGAAAAGCATGATTTGATTCCTTCCCAGCAGCACGGTTTTTGTAAAGGGAAATCTACTTCAACAGCTTTGGTAGATTTTCATAACAAAATATTGGAGGAAGTAGATAAAGGGTATCATCCCATTGGAATATTTTGTGATCTAACAAAAGCCTTCGATTGTGTATCACATATGATTCTCCTGAACAAATTAGAAGGCTATGGGATCAGAGGAAAAGCGGGCCGCTGGATACAATCCTACTTAGAAAACAGAAAGCAATTTGTATCGGTAAGGATTGGAAACAGAATTGGACAATCCAGGACAGTATGTAAACACATAGGGATACCCCAAGGAAATATACTGGCTCCAACCTTATTTGTGCTATATACCGCCGATTTAGTTAAATACATAGTAGGGTGTCATTGCACTCTATATGCAGATGACACTAGCTTTATTGTATCTGGAAAAGACTTTCAGAATAATGTTGAGGAAGCCAAGCGAGTATTAGAAATGGTTAATGAATGGTTTACAGCAAATAAGCTATATTTCAATCAAATCAAAACAGAATATGATATTTTTCAATCGGCACCAAGTGTCTATGTCGACAATATTAATCTAACAATACAAACTCATCAGCTGAAAAGAGCAAAATATACAAAATTCCTAGGGGTATATCTGGAGGAACATTTAAAATGGACCAACCAGATACAACATATCAATGCTATACTTCACAAGAAGGCATTTTTAATCAAGTACCTATCCAAAATCCGGACTAAGGAAGATCTTCAGACCTGGTATTTTGCTGAGGTTCAGAGTATTCTGTCATATGGAATAATCTTATCGGGCGCTTCTTCTCAGATAGAAATAATACTTATTGCTCCAAAACGAATTCTGAGAAACATACTAGGGTTAAAAATTACTGACTCCTGCAGAAATCACTTTCAGAACATAGGAATATTGACAGTAGTCAGCCTGTATATTCTAGAAACAACAGCATATATTCATAAGGCGAAAGGAACTCGCCAGAAACATGCGGACAATCACAATTATAACACGAGAGGAAAAGATCTCCTATACGCCCCAAAATCAAATTAAACAATATGCGGCAAAGGACTGCAAAACCAAGGAATAAAACTATTTAATAAACTACCAAAGGCTCTCCGAGATGAAACTTCTAATAAGAAATTCAGAAGTAAGGTCAAACAGTTGCTATTACTACAAACGCCTTTTTATAACATCAATGAATTCTTTAATTGTAATTTTAAAAATCATTAATGTTGATAATCATTTATGTATTTATTGTCGTCAATTTTTTTTTTAAATTGTGAATTTTTAAATTGTAATTTTAATGTGTACGTCTTTATTGTTTTTAAATTGTAAAATTTATAATTGTAATTTTAAACTTATTAATTTGTATCTTTTTACTGGCATTGTCAAATTTTTTAAATTGTAAATTTTTATTGTATTTTATGTATGTTTGTGACTGAACCTATAGATTGTTTATATCTCAAAAGGTAAATAAAGAAATTTGAAATTTGAGATGGTTTCTCATTGCCTTTCTCAACAACAGGGATTTAGTCCTGATCTGTGATAATTATGGTTTTATAGCCAATATTTTTTTAAGCCAATATTCAGTAGCCAGAGCCTCATTGGTTTTCTAGCAGAGTGCACCGGATGACTGGGTCATCACTCGAGCAGGTGAGGTTGGCATTTGGATGACTTGATGTTAGTAGATACCCCAAACCGTTCATCCTTCCACCCATGTAAGGCCGAGGCCGCACTACGGTTTTTTCCCCGCGAGCGGTAACCGCTATAACCGCGATACCGCTCGAGGAACACACACTACGATTAAAAATCGCGAAACCGCCCGCAATTTGCACAGTTGAAAATGGATTTCAAACGAGCAGTATGTATTGTTGCTGTAATACTAAGAAATAGAAAAAGAATACGTCAACGCAAATTTCGCAAATATTGGATTCATCCATTCACTAGCCGTAGATTTAAGAAAGGTTTCTTTAATAATAAATATCAAGATTTAAGAAAACATCCTGAGAAATTTTTTAATTATTATCGCATGTCAGCTGACAGCTTCGACAAAATTTTGCAAATTGTGTGTCCTCACATTACTTTCATGAATACAACCTTTCGCAAATGTATTTCACCAGAGGAGCGCCTGTCTGTTAATTTTTTTCGTTTCGATCACTATACTAACGTAAAATGGTGTCGTACAAAGCTAGTCTTTTTTGTACTTCCATTACGATTTTTTCCTACAAACTTTCATATCGCTCGTTTGATACACATTTTGACTCGGTCGACGACATGTTTTCAATCAGAGACAAGTATCTCAACCTAAAAAAACGTAAGAATTGCCACCCTTCACAAGCTCTTCACGGCTGTCTGTCAAAAACCCGCTCGCGGTTAAACAGAAGTGCGTGCGCGCCAAATATTTTCTATGCAGTACAAATTTTAGCGCGGTTTTTACCCGGGAGTCATTTTGTAACAATACGCGGTTTTAAAATCAGTCGCAGGAAAAAACCGCAAGTGCGGCCGCTTGTATTAATTTACTAGAGTCATAAAATCACGCGATCGAAAACCGCGGCGGTTAGCCGTAGTGCGGCCTAGGCCTAATATCCCATAAATCGGGTGGAGCAAAACTGACCCCCACCACCTAGCTTATCAGTAATTCTGAACGTGGCCGAGCGAGTATGTGTAGATGACGCCACCGTGTTGAGCGGGGTACCCCAGGGAAAAGAGGATATTAGACCGGTCAATACTGGACAAGAGTGGACAATGCCGGACAAGAATAGAAAAGCGGGAAAATTCAAAATGGGTTGCCCGATGGATGGCTGTGAAGGGAGAAGGAGATTCCATGTACTCTACTAAGTTGCCTAAGCATCGGTGATGTATAGTTGGTTGCATATATATATATATATATATATATATATATATATATATATATATATATATATATATGTATATATATATATATATATATATATATGTATATATATATATATATGTATATATATATATATATATATATATATATATATATATATATATAAATCAAAATGGGGTGCGAAGAGGAAAGCTATATATAACTGGAACGAGCGCTGGCCTCTTGGCTTGTGCGGACCGTTACAAAGGTCCTAAGGACCTCCCTTCATCCTTGTCTAGATGTGATACAGTCAGAGCGAAAAACTAGTTGTATTGAGTTGTATCAAGAGAGAGTGAGATCGTTCAATCGGTGAGCATATTATAAACCGAAGTTTATATATTTTAATGAAAATTGTTTTCAAAAAGACAATGGTAAAATACTGTTGTATTTGCAAGGAAAAATGGACGTCGGACACGAACAGAATTTTTTTTTGGTACTAGACGAAGACAGAGCGATACGAGAGACACCTTGTCATGTTCTCCATCGGCCCGCACGAGCCAAGAGGCAGTGCTCGTTCCAGTTAGTATATATTTCAGTGGCGAAGGGTGGAGACTGTCTACGTTGGGTTGACTAAATATCGTAGATGTATAGTTAGTTGCATATATGAGGGGGTATTGCGATAGAAATGTTTGCCTTATATTAATTTCGCATAAAATTTATTCATCCAATATTCGATTAGAAGTATACAAAACTCAACATACAATAAATGGATGAAGTTCTACAATAAATAGCTGGATAAATACAAAAATAAATTCATCAATCCAAAATTCGGTTACTTCGTACAAAATAAATTACTTCATCCAAAAAAAGGTTAATTCATCCAAAATAAAATGTAATCATCCAATAATTGATTTTTTCTTACAAACTATGATTTTTCCTTACAATAATCGATTGAATCGTTCAACATATTCGAAACTATCCCAAAAAAGGTTTTTTATTTTACTTGAAGTGCAAAATGCAAATTTACGTGTGTATTTAATAATCTTCACACTTTTATTATATGCATAAAAATACTGAAAGGAAAAAACTGTTCACCTTATTGATGAGTGGATTAGCTCGGAAATAATTTGCATTATTCTATCTGCTTAATATAGTATATATATATATATATATATATATATATATATATATATATATATATAGTGCATCTATCTTCTACTTCTTCTTCTTGTTTCCAATAGCCCTACTTTGGACCACGCTTGTTCAACTATTGGGCTTTGATCTTTGCCCAGTATTGTCGCATCTTCTGCCGGTGTAGCTTCTTTCTCTCTTCTGTTCAGGGGGTATCTCTCCTTCGGAGTTTTTCCTGAAATCCACGGACTTCCTTCAGTGTTTTTCCTGAAATCCACGGACTTCCTTCAGGATGCATCTCACAGAAGACTGTCTGTTTTGGAGATCTGTTATTCCCACTTTTTTAATATCCTTCTCGGTGTGGTCTCAACCAAGTGGTACGAACCTTCTTGTTTTACCATAATGTGAACAGACTGTTGGTTAGTCGGTTTGGAGTCAATCTTGCAGCGTGGCCATAGAAAGCTACCCTTCTTTTCCTTGCACAGTCAGAGAGCCTCTCAATATGTTCGTAGAGCTCAGAGTTATGTCATCGTGAATTCCCCATCTTCCTTTACCGGGAATGCCTAGGATCTTCCTGATGATTCTCATCCTCTCTCTGATTTCCAATTTCTCTACCAGACCTCTTTGGTTCAAGGAAAGACACTCCATGGCATACAGTGCTTCTGGTCGTAAGACTGATGTGTTTGCGCTCTCTCTCTTTCGTTAAGCGCCGCGTTAGTTAGAAATAAAATTTCAAGGAATCAAGTCCTTCTTTGTAAAATTCGTTTATTGTGAAGATATAATTGTATTTTGTATAAAAAAAATTGTTTGTAATTGGAAGCAATCCAAAAATTGGAGCAATCAAATTTTGGATGGATCAACCTTTTTTGTACAGTTAAACCTTTTTTTGGGTGAATTGATTTTATTTTGTACAAATCTATCAATTATTGTACTAAACCATTATTATTTGTAAGTTCAATCGATCATTTGGCGTTTATATTTTATTTTGGAGGAATTACTTTTTTTGGATGAAGTAATCGTTTTTTGTATGAATAAACCGAATATTGTATTTTTCCAGATATTTTTTGTAAAAAAGCATCTTTTTATTGTACGTAAAAAATCCATTTTTTTTATTTATTTTGTACAAATCTATCAATTATTGTACTAAACCATTATTATTTGTAAGATTCAATCGATCATTGGGCGTTTATATTTTATTTTGGACGAAGTAATCTTTTTTGGATGAAGTAATCTTTTTTTGTATGAATAAACCGAATATTGTATTTTTCCAGATATTATTTGTAAAAAAGCATCCATTTATTGTACGTAAAAAATCCAAGCCTTTTATTTTGGACGAAGTAAGATTTTTTTTGGATGAAGTAATCTCTTTTTGTATGAATAAACCGAATTTTGTATTTTTGCAACTATTTTTTGTAAAAAGTCTATTTATTATACGCAAAAAATCCAAGCCTATTAATTTGTGAAGCTGGTTGCCCCATAAGGTCAAATGGGTGCGACAAGGAAAAAACATGTATGGAGATGTATTGAAAAGAACCGCCGAGTCAGCATTTTCCTGCTGAACTTGTTTTGTAATTCTGAGAAATTTGGATGAGTCATTGTCAGATGATGGATGAGTCACGTGCGAGGAAAATTTGTTAAGCTTGCTTAACTTGTCTATGAATATCACCTCAATCTTAAAAACCTCACAATCTTAAAACTCACTAAAAAACTTAAGACTTAAAAATTTAATATGAACAAAAAGTATTTCTGCTATTAGGTTTAATTTTGAGTGTGAAATGGAATATATTGTTTAGCTTTCAGTTTAGGTAATCGGTTTAGTATTTGAACTTGCAGATATTAAGAAATTTTGCACATAGTAGTAAAATCGCTTACCCGATTAAATGGGAAAGTAAATGGGAGAGATGCAAGATATTTTAAAAAGTGTGTGACAAGAAAAAAAAAGAGATGTATGATTTTTACCGCAATATTAAACGCCGTAATCAGAAATTTTGTATACAGGAAATTATAAGGTTACGCGAAATAAACATAAATGACAATCATCATATTTTAAAAACATTATTTCAGATATTACATTTAGGGTTGCCACCCATACTTTATGATAAAGTATTTTACGCTATTTTGTTAATTATACTCTATACTTTATGAGAACAAAAAAGTACGCGAAATAGAATATTAAAGGACGAGTTCAGTAAGCGTGATTTTACAGCACGCGTCCAAGTTTGGCGTCCAAGTTCTAATGGACAAGTGATGAAAAACGCCTTTCGAACGAGTTTTTTATAGTATTTTTTCTATTTTGCGCCATTTTAGGCCGCTTCTAAATAAAAAAATCGCCCATACATGTTTATCAAATTTTATGGTGGTTGGTATCACTTATAACTAACACTTGAAAATAATTTAATTGTCATAATTAAAATGTCTGAAGAAATATCTTGTACTCCACCGGAGTTAAAAGAAATAGCTGTCAATACACTAAACAAATTATTGCCAGATAAGTCGCGAAGAAAATACGAGAAAGAATATTGTAAATTTAAAGAGTGGTGTGATCTACATCAAGTTAAAGTTGTATCAGAAATTGTTTTGCTTGCATATTTAGAAATACAACCTAAGAAGTATAAATCATCAACTTTTGGTCGATGTATTCTATGTTGAGGTCCTGTATAGCTATAGATAAGGATGTAGACATATCCAAATATTGTAAATTGCAGGCCTTGTTGAAATGGATGTCTCAGAGCTAAGTACCTAAAAAGTCAAAGATTTTAGAAGAAGAAGATATTCATAAATTTATAAGGGACGCAGATGATAAGTCCTATCTGGCTATGAAGGTGGGTAAATTTGTATGTATATCTCAGCTTTGTATGTAATGGTATTCATTATAGATTGTCTTGATAATGGGATATAATGGTGCCCTTAGACGTCAGGAATTAACAGATATGTCTGTCGATGACATAGAATACAGATCTGATTCCATCATTGTGTCTGTATCTAAAACAAAAAATTACATACCGAGAATATTTGCAATTACTGATCCTCATTGGATTGATTTAATTAAAAAATATGCTAACTTACGTCCTAATAATGTTACACATAAGAGATTTTTCTTAATTTTTCGTAACGGGCATTGTATTAATAGTCCAATTGGTATTAATATTATGGGGAGAATATCAAAAGACATTGCGACATTTCTCAAGTTACCAAACTCCAATCTTTATACTGGACATTGTTTCCGAAGAAGTAGTGCGACACATTTGGCCAACCATGGTGGTGATTTGTTGACAGTAAACAATCATGGTGGATGGAAGTCTTCTACTGTTGCGGAGGGGTATGTTGACGCTTCATTAAAAAAGAAGATTGAAATATCCAAAATGCTTGGATCCGAGCAAGCAAATATAAACTTACCTGGATGTTCTTCTAGTGCCCCACATTTGCAATTTGATGGCAATAGTAGTAGTAGCACTGTATATAATGTCCCTGGTGTGAGTGTTACTGCTCAAGAATCCAATGTAACTATAAATGTATTTAATAATTGTACCATTGAAAATAATTTAAAATAAATATGTGTTATATCGTTTATTATCATTAATTAATTAAATTTGTGTATTCACGATTTCCACACATCTTCTTCAAGTGCCATATTCTCTTAGAAGGTTGGCTATAATCTTAGCTATTTTCACTTTTTATGTAGCTCTTAACAAATAAACGGAACAATATTTGTACCATTTTCTTAGGTTATTTAACCAGAAAATGCGTCTTCTATATCTTACATTCATCTTAGCTACATTCAAAACTGTCCCAACGATTATAAATCTGCTGATTATAAGGTATGTTTGAAGCAATTCAAGAATCCTGCACACAGTGCATAATTGCATGAAACATACCCATGCCCTTGTTATCATATGATATAGAAAATGTGATTTTGAAAATGTATGCTCATTTTTCACATTCTGCTATAAGAATAGAGGAGCTGAAAAGTTTATTGTCCCATGGTTTTACAAAACTTATTGATGCTCAACAACACTGAAAACGATATGATTGAAATTGATTTCCATTTTTGTAGTCACATGTTATATTTATTTATTAACCCTTACAGGACCATAAGATGTCCAAGACTAAATATGCCAATACAACACAATATTTTAGCTATTGTGGGTGTAAAGTAAGAGAATATAGCAGGATTAGGTTTATAGCATATAAACATAGCAGGGTGTATAGGTTTCCTATAATTTCATGGGAAATATTTTTCCCTATGGACCATAAAAGTAAATAAACGAAGAGTTAGGTTTATTATATCGGTATTTTATTTATTTCTTTGTAATACAAAAAACATAATAAAAATTATCAGAAAAGTAAAATAAATAGTTATGGTATTCTACGAAACAATTTCGTTTACTTGTGAAGCACAAGTGGAAATTGCACATAACACATTTATTATGTGTCCTATTTTCTATACGTCGTTTTGCACAATTTACGCATCGCTTCGGTTTTTCTGCTTTTTCCATGTTGTGCGCTGGCAAATTGCGTTTATTTCCAATGCGGAGCTTTTTAGAGGAGACTAAAGTGGGTCTTGATCGCTGTCTACATGTAAAATTATTTATTAGACCTCGTGCTACATACTGGCGATACTCGAGGCTGTTCAAAAGCGGACCTTCTACCCGGTGTTTTTCGTGCAACTTTACGTACACTAAATACGAGTTATTCATAGAGATATCTAAGATGTCAAAAAAGAGGCGCAGGTATTATTTGATTTTGGCCTTGCGATCAACCTCATAACATGCTTTGCGCAGGTCCATAAGGTCCATACCGCCCATATATTTATTATAGCGCATCACTACTTCCGGACATGTAACATTTATTTTTTGAGCAGTTCCTGCCTGCCTCCTCTTTACTGTGCTAGTTGGCACCGGAGATATGAAATTGGTCAACATATGGACTGCTTTAGTATCCATCCATTTTACGAATGTTATACCGTTTGTACTTACGGCATGGGTGTCGCCTCTTTTCATGCTTTTGTCTGATGGTAATGGCACATTTTTTCTATTCGTCCGAACAGTACTTTGTGCGAACAGGCGAATAGGCTTTGCGAACAGGCTTTGGTGTTCTGCGTCGTAAGTTTATATTGCAAAGCAGATGAGTTGACAAAATTGTCAAAGTATACTTCACAACTAAACTAAACCAATTTCTGTATTAGTTTTCTTTCCTGTATATAAATCAAACTGGTATAAGTATCCTGTTGAAGACTCACATCTACACCACATTGAACCCCCATTTTATAGGTTTATTTTTGATGTACTGCTTCATAATATTGTGTCCTTTGAATTTTATCATGTGTTCATCAATGGATTGCCTTAGTGAGTTATTCATTGCTGCTTGAAAACACAAATTGAAATGTTGCATAACAGATCTTATTTTGTACGCCCTGTCACTCGATTGTGAGTGACTGTTATTATATAAACATAACATTAGCAATGAAAGGCACACCCATGTCTTCCCATCAGTCGACCAGTAATTCCTAAGAGTTGGTAAAACATGATCTCATTACAAAATTCATGCCCAAAAATGCTTATACTGTAAAGAGTCTGTAAAAGGTCTTCCATTTTGTTGTGCGTATTTGACACTTTCTTTTATTATGATATTAGACACTAACTGATCCACTTGTGTCACCTCCATGAAAATGTCCATTGGCAACAACATGCCATGCTGGTCAGATAATGTATTTATGCGCCCAAAATCATACTCACTTTCATTGAAGGTGTGAGGAGCGTATGAGTTATTTCTCCAGTTGAAAATAGGAATAGTCTCTGAAGTATCTGAACAGGTGGGTAATGAGGTTTGATTTGTCGGTACTTGAACAGAATCTTCAATTTCAACAACATCGGTTCCATTTTCTACATCTTGAGCTATGAACTGCTGGTCTTCTTAGTCTAACTGTAAGTCATCTTCTCCGTCACTATTATCTGCCATAAGTAACTGCAATAATTCTTCATCTTGAATATGAAATTCTCTGCACCCTCTTTTAGCCATTTCTGTAAAAAAAAAACATGAAGTAAATTATATAAAAATACAGGAAAACCATACATTATCATAAAGCACTACATATAATAATACTACAACGAATACACCAGATATGGACCAGAGGGAAAAATATTTCCCTTTAGATGATTTGCAACGTTTAGGTACTTGTGATAATATTCTGCAGTTTACTGTATTATTATATAAAATTATACTTACCAAATAATATAAAACACGTGACAAAATACTGTTATTTTATTTTCTCAAGTCCAAAACACTTTCAAGATATTATTACATCAGCCGGCGAATGTTTTGGTTTTGGCGCAATAAAGTTTGACAGTTATTTTTTTTTATTCGTTCAGAAACACATTTGCACAATATTTCCCTTGAGCGTGAAAGGGTTAAAGCTGTAAACTGTCTAGAAGGCAATTGCAAAACAATTTTAGATATTTATGAGACTATACTAAATCTTAGAGATGGATTGGCACAAAGGAAACTAAATCTTTCCTTTGGCTTTGAAACAAGCAAAAAAAAACTTTGTCTTCAACGGAACTGACTAAGGAAATTCACACGATTTTTTAATTATAGACAAAGCCTTAGATTACCTAAATAAATCGAATGATTTTAATACCATAAACTGGTTATTTACACTTGGCAATATAAATTTAAAGAGCAATGTTGAATTTGATAATAGGTATTGTTAACATGCATTTATATCTGCAAAAACTTGATATAGATACGGATGATCTTTATGCAGAAATTGTTTTATTAAACAAAATTTATTATCAGATATACAATTCTAAGTGTTTTGCAAAATTGTCTACTGCACAAAAATAGCAATAAGTATTTAATAAGATTAAATAATTTTTCAAACTTGTTAGTCAACATTCACAGAGAGAGTTTCTTCTGTGATGAATAGCAATGGGCAGTCGAAAGAAACAAAGCGGCCCTGACTCTGTCAAAAAACGAATTAATTATTTACTTTAACTTAAATAAAGACTTTAAAGATGCTGTGCAATAGTTTAGCAATGATAAAAATTAGGTAAAACTTGCGAAAATCAATAAAAAATATGTTTTTAAACGTAATAATAAAAAAGAAATACATTGTACTTTATTTTGACACTATGTACTTTTCTTTTTTACCTTTAATAACTAATACACATTAATTGCAAAAAAGCATTGAACTGTATATATAACAGTAATATATACAGTTCAATGCAAAAAAGAAAGGTGGCAACCCTAATTACATTACAGCATAGTAAAAGAAATTTGAAACATTTATCAAAATGTAGTAATGGAAAACATATTTTTTTAATATATAAATATTAATTGTTGCCACAAAAACCACCATTTTTGACATCTTTGATTGCTATTATTAATATTTATAATACATTTTTCATAGTCAAGGTATCTGATAGATCCAAATGTGAACTGCTTCAATTTAAAGGACAATATTTTACAAAGGACACAATAAGATATAAGATTGATGAAAGAGTCTTTTTCATTTTTGGAATTCTAAGTATTGTTCCATAACTTCTTCAACTGATTCTGCACAATCTTCTTAATTGGGAAGACTCGGCGGTTCTTATCAATACATCTATTTATATGTTTTTTTCCTGTCGCAATCATTTACTCTTATGGGGCACATGCTTCACAAATTAAAATGAGGCAATCCTTTCTATCGAAATACCCCCTCATATAGAACGAGCGCTGGCCACTTGGCTTGTGCGGGCCGAGAGAAAGGTCTCAAGGAACTTCCTTCATCCTTGTCTAGCCAACAGTGTACTCGAGAGTGGGAGGATGTGATACAGTCAGAGCGAAAAGCTAGTTGTATTGAGTTGTATCAAGAGAGTGAGATCGTTCAATCGGTGAGCATATTATAAACCGAAGACAGCGCGATACGAGAGACACCTTGTTCCTGTGGTAAGGCCATGTTCCTGTGGTAAGACCAACAGTTCATGTGGTAAGGCCATGCGGGGCATCTTGGCCGAGGGGTATCTTGGCCAGGGGTCCTGTAACTCCTAAACCATTTGAATTTCCCGGGCTCTTGTAAGCGTGGAAATAAGTTCTTGCTGCCAACATAACAAAACAACCATCGCCTGCTAGAAACATTCTGCTATATTGTTTTTATGAATTTAAAACTTCATTTTAATCATGAAACATTGCCCAACACATGTATGTAAATTTTTTTCTGACATCATTGTTAACATTTAATAAATTGTTTTGGGTTTTGCGTTTTGTTAAAGGCTTATTTTGACTAAATAATTTTTAGACAAATTACAACAGCAACCGGTGGTTGTACCAGGTGGCCCAGTTGTCCCCCTCCCCACCCCCCGGTTTGATTTTTGGGTTACAGGGCCATGTTCGTGAGGTAACTAGGCAAGGCCTGGGCCTAGTTACCCTACGTCGGCTCCTGTCACCCCTTGTCGGCCCACTTGAAAAAATTGCTCGATTGACCTTGTTACACTATTTTTCCCTGTCTCCAATATTATTGATAGTAAATATTGCAATCTATCTTCAGAAATGGTAAGAAACTACAAACGAAAAAGTGACAGAGGTAGGAGTTACACAACAGAAGATCTCGAAAAGGCAGCCAAAGGCAAATACATAATTGAAAACTGGATTAACTCCGATATAACGAATGTCGTGATGTCAGCAACGGAAAGGGGCTGGATGTACACCAAACTTTTTTAAACTGGTTTAAAGATATCTTTTTAATGGCATATTAAAACACGAGTTCAATAAGCGCGATTTTTCAACACCCGTCCATGTTTAGAAAACGACGAGCGTAGCGAGGAGTTTTCTAATGGACATGTGCAAAAAAACGCCTTATGAACGAGTTTTTATATTATTTTTTCTATTTTGTACCCTTGTATACCATTTCTAAATAAAAACATCGGCGATACATATTCAGAAAATTGTATTGCACACGGCGAGCCAATAACGAACCCATATGAGTGCTTTAATGACTTCATTTTAGACACAAAATAGAAAAAGAACATAAGTGGAGCGAGATTAGTCCTATCAATCTATGATGGCCATGTTTCACATGTTTCTACCGATTTAATTCGCTTAGCGATGGAAAATGAAGTGGTTATAATGAAATTGCTAACGCACACAACACACGGGCTACGACCTTGTGACGTGGCTGTGTTCAAAGGGATGAATAGGAAATGGGACAAAATGTTGTGTAGGTGGCAAAGGGAAAATCCAAGAACAAAAATCACAAAAGCTGACTATGTTAAGTTACTCCAGGTCTCCAGGATGTAGGTAAGGAAGTGCTTGAAGAAAGCATACGAAATGGCTTCAGATGCACTAGCATCTTTGATCCACTTCTTCAAGGACTAAATCGAAAAGCAATAAATGAGATCAACTTCCACTAACCGTTCAAATGGTGACTTAGCACCAACAACTTCAAGCTCTTCAGAAGCTACCCTCGCTTTTTAGAAGTTACCCTCCTAGCATTGTTAAACCAACGCAAATGTTCTTCAAAAAAACTCACCACCCGCAAGAGGACCAAGATTAGCAACTGCTATAACTATCCCGGAATACCTATTGCAGAAAGAAGACAGTGACAAATTGCTTCAAGAAAAAGAAGGGCTAAGAAAACTGAAGGCTGCCAAAAGACTGCTCCCAAAAGAAGGCAGAAACTTAAGAAAATGATGAAGAAATGAAGGACAACGATAATGACATTGATGAAGAAATTGAAAGCGACGAAGAGGGCCCCTCAGAATCTGACTTAAAGAGTGAAGGTGACCCCCTCCAAGAAAAGAGAATTTGTAGCCTTTAGGTACGAAAACTCAGGTTCGAGTGTTTGCAGGAGAAACTAGTAATCTAGACCAGGGGTTCCCAAAGTTTTTCTTAGGCGGGCCAATTTAATATTACCTAATTTTTTGGCGGGCCAAAAAAAAAACGGAATAAAATTAAAACAAAAACCACGATTTTTTTTTAATATATTTAACTATTTCTTATTTTTTTTATTAGTATACTAAATTTAATATAAATATAAATTTAATTATATATTTATTAAAACAAGAAAAGTTGCTAAAAAACATCACGTGATTAATGGACATACCACTTGTATGTCCGTCGAATGTATTCTTAATACTGCTTGTAAATGATCAATTTTGATCCAAATTTCGACTTATTTATGCTCATAATTGAAAAAGTTTTTTCGAAAATATATGTGCTCCCAAATAATGAAAACATTTGTTGCGCATGTTTTCGTATGTTCGGATAATTCACGCATGAATCATTTATGAAAATCAATTAAGGAATTGTTTCGATATGAATTCTTAGCATCGATATTTTCCTGTAATTCTATCAATTCATATTGCATGTCTTAAATAATTCACAGTTCTGTATCTATTTGAAACTACACTATTATATTTCTGTACAAATGTGTAATAAACTATTGTGTAATAAAAATATGTGTAATAAAACTATTAATACAAACGCTTATGGTTAAAGCTCTGTATGATTTTTTTTTAAACATCAAAATATTTTATTGTATCTTATTTGTAATATTTAGTTTACGATTTACTTATTTATTTTTTAATATAAAAATAATATATCGTATCGATATCGCGGGCCGAATTCACGGGCTTTGCCGAATTCAGGAACCCCTGATCTAGACAATGATGGCCCAGTCGTTAAAGCCCTAACGCCAGTAGGCAATCATTGGAAGAGGCCACTGCGTCCCGACGTTTTGAAGTATGAATGGACTGATGTGCTGGGCCACGTCAGTCCAAAAATATTTAGTAAAAGTCGTGAGATTTATTCAATAACAGTTCTCGAGGGCAGGGACTGTAAAATGCAACATTTCCTTTTCTATCGAAAGAAGTCGAATGGTTAATTATGACTACTTACTTACTTAATTTACTTTACCTTAATACTAATGTAGTAGTATAGTAATCCTTTTATTGGCATACGTAATTACATAACCTAATTAATTACCTATCCGTAATTTTTAACCTAACAAAGAAACAAAAGTGCTACTACATTCATAGTTAACAAAAGTTAAATAAAACTAACAATTGAAGGGTGCAGGCAAAGAACAGGGAATGTCCTAATGAATAGATTCTGAGAAAAAAGCAATTTAAAGTTTAGAAGTTATAATATTTTTATTGAGGTCAAAGTATGCAGCAACTTTAACTTAGAAATAACAATGACTTATTATTAAGCTTATTTATGTTAAAATCACAGTTTTCGGTTATTGACAACCATCTTATAAGAAGTACAAATCATGGAATGTCCTTGGCGTCACGAACAAAAACAAGAAATGTCAAATTTAGTCATCGTCATCTTTTTTTTAATCATATTTTAGTGTTTCATAAAATAATTGTGTTTCTCTTGCAAAAAATAGCATTAGACTTATAAATCTCTGTATTTAACTTCACTTATGGGTAAAAACTTTTTATATGCATAGGGTTACCAACCGTACTCTTTTAAGAGTACATGTACTCTTTTTGAACAAGTAAAGTTATGTACTCTTACTTTTTAAAAAAATATTATAAATGTACTCTTTTTTAAAAATATATACTGATGCTAAAATACTGGGAAAAAATGTAAAGAAGTTGTAAATATCCATAGCTTCAGGGCCCAAAAGCTCTTAGTTTGATAGTAAATGCAAGAGTACGCATATTATTTTGCACAGGTCTTCCATTTCAAGCGGCGTTACGTGAAATGGGGAATTACCTATAATAGGTTATGTTTTATGTTTATGAATTAGTAGTAGATGGTCAACTGTGAACAAGGCACCGTATGTGTAGCAGGCAACTGTTAATATATTGTATTAGTGTGTTGTTTGTTATTATTATTTATTCATCTTCATCTGTTATCGAAGTAATATATTGAAAATTGAGAGAAAATACTTTTTTCCACAACCAGTACATATGAAATTATAACAGTTTAACAATTTTGAAATAAAGTTCGCGACAAAAATTTTGCACACTATATTGATTGTTTGATTTAATAATAATATGCAATCTTATAAAAAATGTTTATGGTAATTAATTAGGTCAATAACAAAATATAGTTTACACTGAATTAAATTTACAAATATTAATTTATTATTCGCAAAACAACTACCATTTAACACTAAATTAAAATATTATGTGCGACAAAACTCTTGCACTACCTATAATAATTTCCAAAATGAGGTTATTTTTGAAATAATATTCTTGATTTTTTAACTAATTATTTTTCCGAATTGGCAAAACCATACAACATTATAGATAATCAGATAAACTTAATAAAGACGGAACAAAGCTTGATTATATAAATATACTCAACCTTTCCGGAACTCTATAATACTTATGAGTTTTTTTAGGACTACCAAAAACCAATCTCGTATGAAATTTGTCCGTTATTCTATAGCTTTCAGTCCACCTTTGTGGCACTCAACAAAAACCATAAAAATAACATTGATTTTTAAGGTCATGTCTTTCCGATACCTTGAGTGGATACGCGTCCACAGATGGCTATCCACTCAAGGTATCGGAAAGACATGATCTTAAAAATCAATGGTATTTTCATGGTTTTTGTTGAGTGCCACGAAGGTGGACTGAAAGCTATAGAATAACGGACAAATTTCATACGAGATTTGTTTTTGGTAGTCCTAAAAAGACTCATTAGTATTATAGAGTTCCGGAAAGGTTGAGTATATTTATATATTCAAGCTTTGTTCCGTCTTTATTAAGTTAATTATTTTTCCGTTTGTAATTAATTTTTGTATTATATTAATTTCTGTGATATTTAATTTTTCCCTGGTACATTGTACTTTCAAAACTTTTCAAATTGTTGGTTGGTGTTACTTCTAATACGCTCAGAAATAGACAGATAAAAATCAAATCAAATTAAAATCGATTTAAGCAAGAGCACAATAGTGTCTGTAAATATTTGTGTTATAGTTTTGTCGCACATAAAAACCGTAAAAATAAACGAATGTAAAAAATCATTAATTTCGAATGTTTTCTTTCCACTATTCCACACCAATTAATGATTTTTTTACGATTAGGGCTAACATTAAGATATCTCTTCGAAAATGTAAATTTACAGAAGAATTAGAAGCAAAATATCCTATGTTCAAAAAAGCACGGACGGTTCACGAAGCCATTTGTGAGTCATGTAATATCACAGTTTTAATAGGAAATAAGGGAAAGGCGGATATAGACCAACACCATGATACTGTAAGGCATAAAAATAGAATACAGGCTGCAGGCGTTCTCAAAAGATTGACACATTTTGTGTGGTACATCACACTCCACTAGAAGCACAGATATTATATACTTTTATACTGCTTTTCATACTGCGAAACATCATTAAAGTTATCTATCAACTGACTGTTCCTCAAAATTATATAAATGCATGTTTTCTGATTCCCAAATTGCGAATAAAATTTCATGCGCTCGTACGAAAACACAAGCCATTCTAGATAACGTGTTAGCGCCTAATTCATTACAGAGAACAATAGAGTCATTAGCGGACGTTCATTATATTGGAATTTCTACTGATGGATCTAACCATGGCGCAATAAAATTGTTTCCAATTCTAATTCAGTTTTTTGATAAGTATAGTGGTATTACGCATAAACTTGTAGAGCTTGCTACTGTACCAGACGAGAAAGACTACTGTACCAGACGAGATTAATAAGAACATTAGAAAATCTAAATTTAAGAAATAAATGTATAGCTTTCGCGGGTGATAACAATAGGAAAGGTAACAATAATGTATTTAAACATTTAAAAAATACTCTAGGAGACAATCTCATTGGAATAGGTTGTCCAGCTCATATATTGAACAATTGCGTTCATCATGCGCTAGATGGGTTACCGATAGATATTGAATCTGTGGTACTCAAAATCTATAATTATTTTTCCATTTATACGATTCGAACTGAATCTTTGAAAGATTTTTGTAATTTTGTGGATGTTCAATACAAATCACTTTTGTATCATTCGAAAACAAGATATCTTTGTTCCCAGCTATTAATAGAATTTTAGAAATTTATCCAGCACTAAAATCGTATTTTTTTATCTCAAGAACAGGCTCCTTTAATGTTAGCAAAATTTTTTTATAATGCTTTGAATGAAGCTTACCTTTGGTTTATTCATTCTCTTATGTACATTTTTCACAGTAAAATAGAAAGTATTGAGAAGGCAAATAACTCTGTCTTGCATGTATCAAAAATTTTGAAATCAGTTGAAGCTAGTTTGATGGAAAGAATAGACAAAGAATTTTTACCATTAAAGGTGAAACATCTATTAAAGGATGGAGGGAATGCAAGTTCAGTAATTATCAAAGAACTGATACATGTTTATGAAAGGGGTATATTATATTTAAATACGTGGACAACTTCGTTTAAAGAATATGAAATTTTTGATTGGATGCTGCCAGAGGACAAACCTTCCTTGGAAAACATCGAAAAATGTATAATATATCTTTCAGAAAAAGGGTTATGCATAAATGATTCGCAGATTTTCGACCAGGCTATTAATTTAAACAATTTTATTGATAAAATAAAAGACAATGAAGAATTTCAAGACTGTCAGCTGATTCAAAATGGATTAAATATTTTGAAGAACGAAATCAAGCAGCATCTTCAGAATTCCTAAAGATATGTTCATTTTTTTTCGCGATTCCAGACCACAACGCAAATGCGGTGAGGCTTTTTAGCATAATGAAGAGTATTTGGACTGATAAAAGAAATAGACTTTTGCCAGAATCAGTAAAAAACTTACTAATGGTACAGTTTAATTTTAAAAACTTTAGTTGTGAACAATTTTTTAAATATTGTGTGGGCAATAAAAATTTGTTAAATGAAGTGAGAAGTAAAGCAAAGTATGATTTTGCTGATCGTGAGTAAATTATATTGTTTATTTTAATTTTAAGTATTTCGTATCTTACGAACTTTTCGTTTTTAAGATACGTTGTGTTCGTCGTTTAATATGTTTGGTAAAAAAAATACATTGTTTATTTTTGTTTAAATTGTTGATTTTGATATTAAAATACACATATTTCATATGTTAGGAATTTTTATTTGAAATGTACTCTTTTCGCCCTGGGCCGAGTTGGTAACCCTATATATGCATAATCTGGAAGTTCGAACTCAATGTTAGTGACATCATTACAACAATTACTTAGAATCCCCGTTTTCTCGCAAGTGACATTGTCATTTTCTCTGTGCCGTACCACAGGACCAAGTTCTTTGGAAACCATTACTTCCCTTTGCTTTTGAATTGGGATCCTACATTTCTTCATGAATTTTCCTGTGAGAATATTCTCTTACGACTTCTCCTGGAGCAATTTTAATCCTTTGAAAGGTGACGGTTTTGTCCTTGAACTTTTAAACAGTTCATACCAATGAAATTGCAATTCTAATTTAGTTTTAGAATTTACCCCAAATTTTTCCAAAAAAATTTTTTTCCAAATTTAATCTACCCCAAAATTTGGGGTAGATTAATCAACCCCATATTCTTATCACACTCAAGATAGCTGTGCCCTCTTATGAGATAGGTTATTTTTAAGGAGTCGAGTAAATTTAATTCATGAATGATAGTATGTATGAAACTAAGCATGGTATAATTTTTGTTTTGACGCCAACAGGAATCACAAAATGTAACAAGATGCCTTGCTGCTTTGTCCATGTGTTTAGTAAGAAAATCAAATATCAGAACGAAGAATATCAAGAATAAGAAGAATATCAAAACGAAACCTCGTCATTAGATCCTTTCTTGGCGCATGTTTTAGGATGAGAATCAAAATAAGACTATCCAATCCCCAGATTATGAATATTGAATATGTAGATAGATAATTGTCTCTTGTAATAAGCATTCTTTTGTTGTCTAGAATTTTTTTTTGATTCCTACTTTGTTTTTTGGTTCTCCTTTTCCTTTCATAGAAAACATGAGCTTTTGTTAGAAGAAGTTTGTTCAAAATTTATTGCTGTTTTAATTCATCAAGTTTCTCTTCTTCCTCATGTATCTTTGCTTTGGCTAAATAAGTATCACAGGAGCTGCATGTATCCATTCTCGGATAGCCAAAAGCTATTTTAAGCTGTGTATTAAAGATATGCCTGTATGACTCGTACGAAATTAGTTTTTTATTTTCATTGTCTTCTAAAAACATCTCGTACATTTTCTTTATTGTCAAGTCTTTTGATAAGTAAATTTTCCTACTGTCTTTTAAACTGCTACCCTTGAAAGAATTTATATGATTTAAAACTTGTTCTTTTAACTCTGGTGCAATTTTTTGTGGTTACCATGCCTGCCTCTTTGATCTACAGGAGCTTTACCTGTTGTTTTTAAGCTTCTTTGCAGATATTACACCTTTCCCTTGATAATACCATGTAATGAAATGAATGCTTTGAAACGCAAGGGCACTTTTTAATATTTTTTTCTTCATTTTTAACACGCACTTTATAGCCGTATGCAGCTGTATTAAAACTATCCTTACCTTCTAATTTTCTACTTCTTCTTCGTTGGACATTACAAACATTTATAAGCCCCGACAAATATAAGTTCTGCTCACTGACACCACCCAATGAATTGAAATATTGAATAATGTATCTTGATAATGAGCCTTGAACAGTTACATAGTGTCCTAGTTCATGAGAAGAAAGGTGCAACTTTTTGAAAACATTGTTTGCGAATTTTAAATTAAAATTGCAACGCAAACAAACAATGTAAATAAAGGAAGCAAAGTTAAAGAACTCTTAACTTCAAAATCACCAGTTAACGACTGTCAATTTTTGGACTATCCTCCTTCTTTACCCGTATGTTATGAACATTCACTGTTCTTTTCGCTTTGGGCATATATAAAAAAACGTATTTATAGCGACATTTGTTGAGTATTTGTAAAAACTAGACATATGATATGCAATTACCATAGACATAGATTTGTTACCAGTACAAAACGAAAAAAACGAAAAAAATTGACATTCCCTGTTCTTTGCCTGTACCCTTCAATTACTCCTTTCTAAAACCGCTGTAAAAATGAAGAGATAAGGCAAAAGAAAAAAAAAACAAACACATAAAACCCACAAAAACAAAAATATATAAAGCAACCAAATATAGCAATTCCTCGCACTCTATTCACCACAACAAAAATAAAAACTCACCTCACTATCTATTTATCTTTTTTTTAACTGTACCACCCTTTTCATCAAGAGCCAACCGGCTCCGTCTTCCCTCATGCACGAAACCCAGTTATCTACCACCGGTCTCTCCGCACTGCTCCACTGACATAAATCAGCTTTCTGCCCAATGTGCCCACATGTCACTAACATGTATGCTGATGTATAAGTCAAAGAACTTAAGAAGTCCGTGAGGAAGAATTTCAAAAGGTGGAAGGAGGGTCAGGACTCGTTGGAGGAGTACAAAAAATGCCGTACACAACTGAAAGAGATGGAACTCCAAAAGAAGAAGGAGTGGGAAGACGCGCATCTCGAGAAGTTGAAGGGGATCCACAATGAAGCGGATATTTGGAAAATGGTGTCAGCCTATAGACGGAAACAAGGGTGTTGTGAGACCGATTGGCCTACGAAGAAACTATTTCAAGGAGCTGCTAACCAGTGGCCTGCCCGAATCGCTCGTCGATGTCGCAGGAGGGGTTAATGGTGCAACGAGCTGCAGCGACGAATTTACGTGGAAAGTATTTTCAGGTGTTTTGGATAGGCTTCCGAGAAAAAAAGCAGTGGGTTCAGATTGTATCCCGAATGAAGCGTGGAAGTACGCACCGATAGTCATCCAGCGATAGCAGTTCGAAGAACTTAACGATATTTATAAAGGTTATAAAAGGTTGCCGGAGAGCTGGAAGGAAGGCTTAATTGTACCGATATACAAAGGTGGAGATAGGGAAGACCTAGCTAACTACAGAGGAATAACGGTTATGCACGCGTCGTATAAAATCTATACGAAACTGCTGTAGCAAAAGCTTTTGTGTGTAGAGGTCTGATCCCGGATGTACAAGCCGGATTTAGAAAGCATTACTAATTTAGTATGCCTTCCTTATATTTAGTTGCCTTCAGAAATAAGGCAGGGATAGGAAAAAAGGAAATAAAGCAGAATACAAATAAATTTAGTAAATGCTTAACTAGAGTAAAAGGTGCACAACGGTTACGGGCAAAGGTGCATTTATCTATTGAAAGCGTCCAAAATGATACAGAAACACTTAACAAAGTACTATAGTACAAAAGTACAAAGTATTATTATTATTATTCCAAGGTTAAATTTAGAGGCGAGATTTCAGAAAGCTTCGAAATATAAACTGGAGTGAGACAAGGAGATGGACTTTCCCTGCTTCTCTTTAACTGTGTCCTTGAAAAGGTTATGGGAGAATGGCGCAAGGAATTGATCAACTTGGGTGCTCAGAGTGATATCTACCTGGGAACTAAGAACGATGGACTGGTTGCAGATTGCCTGGCCTTTGCAGATGACATGGCACTGTTAGCTGATTCTCTTGAGATGGCAACAATGCAGGTAAATTGTCTCAGAAACAGGCTGCCAAAGTGGGTCTTCAAGTGTCGCTGGAGAAAACAGAATTCTTCACCAACATCAGAGAAGCAAACAGAGAGATGTTACTAGAGCAGAGAACCATTAAGCGGGCTGAGAAATTTAGGTATCTCGGCGAATGGATTGAACCCAACTTATCAAAAAGAGCATCATTATCCAAGAGATTACACAAGTTAGAACTAGCCTATCCACTGACTAAGAACACTTACAACAAGAAATGCCTGTCACGCAACCTGAAACTTAAGCCCACTACACATCAGTTTTAGGACCAGAAACCCTATATGCCATGGAGTGTCTTTCCTTGAACCGAATAGGTCTGGTAGAGAAATTGGAAATCAGAGAGAGGAGAATCCTCAGGAAGATCCTAGGCCCGACAAAGGAAGATGGGGAATTCCGAAGGCGGCATAACTCTGAGCGCTACGAACATATTGAGATGCTCTCTTACTGTGCAAGGAAAAGAAGGGTAGCTTTCTATGGTCAAGTTGCGAGATTGCCTTCAAACCGACTAACCAACCGCCTATTCACCTTCTAGCAAAACAAGAAGATTTGTACCACTTGGTTGTCCGAAACCGGGAAAGATATTAACCCTTAACCACCTGCCATACGTCTCAATTGAGGAAATTACTGCTACTGTGGGTCTGAGAGACGTATGTCAGGTGGTTAGGTGTTAAAGAACTGGGAATAACAGATCTCCAAAACAGACAGTCTTTGAGACGCACCCTGAAGGAAGTCCGAGAATTTCTGGAAAAACCCTAAAGGAAAGGTACCCCCTGGACAGAAGACAAAAAGGAGTTACACCGGCAGAAGTTGCGACAATACTGGCTAAAGATCAAAGCCCAAGAATTGAACAAGCGTCCAAACTAGGCCTATTCGAAACTACAAGAAGAAGAAAGTGTCCAAATCAGTCTACAGATTATATTAAGCGAAATACGGATTTTAAAAGTACACAATTTTCATTTAAAAAAAAACAAGCAAAGATGGCCATGTTACCCCACATGACCTTACCTTAAATCGACTATACTGTAGAAGAATTTATCTTTTTGCATGACAATGCGAAGCCGCACATCTCAAGAATTGTCTTGATTGCAATACAGATATCGGTTTTCGGTTTATGGAGTGGCCAGCATGCAGTCCTGACCTAAATCTGATTGAACATTTATTGGATGAGCTTAAGCGAAGATTTCGAGCTAGGCTTCGGCTTCGTGCCCGTACCTCGATCACATATCCTATTGTTGCAGTAGAAGAAGAGTGGCTCAACATTCCACAAGAAACAATAGCGAACTTGATTAGATATATTCTTAATCGTTTGAGAGACGTTATTAGGGCAACAGGGGGCCATACCCATTATTAAAAATTAAGCGTAAGATTAGATGCTTGTCAATAACCATATTTCTTTTAGTAATAAAAGTTTCATAAGTTAATTTCACTTTGTTAAACAAAACCCGAAATAAATGTTAATAAATGTAATCTCATATTAAATGGTCTTTCAAACGGCAAATTTCTTTATTTCATCTCATAAATAGGTAAAAAAAACAGTAGTTAAAGTCAAAAGTATACAGTGGGCCGATTTCTATGCACGCAAGTTTACTTTCCTTCAGGATAATCTAATTCGACAAATGCAGATTTAATTTGATAGCTCAAATATGCAATAAATATAATTAGGACATAAATAAAACGAACGTTTTAAATACAATGTATATAATGTGCTATTGACTCAATATACTGTACAATATTAAGCGTAATCGACAAAAGGTTCCACTCTTCTTGCATTCGTGCATTATTATAAGAGTAGTGTACATTATGAAAGATAATTTTATATTAACTACATATATACAACCCAACTAGCAATGATACCGTAACGTTTATATTTGTATACATTAATTTCACATATAATTTTACAATAATTACTTTTGTACACAATTTACAAATACTGAGCCACTTCAATAATGTACACTACATAGAGTCACAAAGATAAATCTACAAGAATGTTTTCTACAGAGCCTAAATATACATAAGCAGTAATTCATATAATATATTCTTTTTTTTTTTTGTTTATAATATTGATATATACAGTACAATATTTAAATTAGTTTTTACTATATATTTATAAAAGTTTAACGTTAATTTGTTTACAGCCGTAGTCGGCTTTTAACGTTTTTCTTTGAAATAAAGCAATAGTACCAAAGCATGTTGGTCTTAAGATATTGACACCCTTCGTGGCTTCTTCCTAGAAAAATATAACTATATTCCACTTATCATTTAGATATGTTTTTTTAATAAGTGTAACTACTTCACAATATATTGGACCACACCCACAGTCTTTACCTATTTATTTCAAGGTCTATGGTTTTTAAGGGAATATTAGCTAGACTGTATTCGACTTTGTCAAATTACCGCTAGCTTGGACGGCATGACTAAACTACTTCAAGCGAATATAATCTCTACCTTGTTTTCGTGTTACAGAGTAAATATGTTTTTTTTGTTTCGTTTTTTATTTTTAATTTATCAATTACAATCGCGCAATGAGACACCGTGCTATATTTAAATCATTTAATAAAATACTAATTATATTTTCTAAGTAGTCCTCTTAAATACCAACAGTTGTAAATCTAACTACAATATTTGATCCCTCTTTCAACATACCTGAACAAACGATACTGATAATAGGCGTACGGCCAGAATGGAAGAAATACTCGTTTTTTTTTAAGATTATATACAATGGTTTTTTTTCTTTTCTTTTCAATTTTATAAATAAAACTATTGAGCTACGGTATGTCAATCTAGGACCTGGTTCGTTTGGCTCATACCAACCAGGAAACTATATATAGAAAATTTGGCTACGCCAGCGTCAGTGGCTTACAGCGAGATAGAATATAATCAGTCTAAAATTCTGATAGAAAGTTATATAATAAGGCCAAATGCGGTTGAATACTAGCTCTATGAATCTAGATATGGAAATTATTATTTTCTACGTGTGGTCAAGAGGATTTAGAGCCATTTATTCCTGAATCCGCTCATTCTCCTCCCCCACATGAGGTTGTATCATACAATTGTTCCCTGGAGGTGCTGTGGATCTGTACCGGATGTTGGAGGTGCCATCGGCTGAGACGAACTAGATTCTCCGTATGGGACATTAATACCAAGGACACTGTGTTGAAGATTACTAGAACTAGGCAGGCCACTTTGTGCTAAGCTAAGAGTGCTTCCTGTAGTGCTCATTCCGCCAGTCAATGGTGGATTAATAAGCAGTGCTGTATTACTTGAAATTATTGGTGAACTGCATTCTTCTGGAGGTGTTACTTCTAATCCGATACTTCCATTCAATGCAATTTTTATAGGGTTACTACAATAGTTTGTGGATGTTGAGAAGTGGGATAGTCCTACGTCTTCTAAACTACTCTTTCGTCTTCCACTTCCTATATTCGTTAGACCTTGCCTTAAAGAATTTGACCTCCGCAACAAAATATCGTCTATAACACGGAGCGAGTTTGATCTTCCGCGTTGATATCCTGCTACAGTTGGACTATCTGGTAGAGACAGTGAGTTCGATTTTGTCGTTACCAATGGGGGCGGCCGAGGAGCTTGATAACCTGATAGACCCAAGCCTGAACCTCGGCGACTTCCAGCTTGAGAACCAGCTGCCATCTGTTGAATCAACGTTTGAGAACAAAAGCTTATGTTCGATTTCCTCCTACTATTGTGTCTTTCGAAGGTTTTTTGAGCGGAAAATGGGCTAGGCCTTACCAAATATCTAAAACAGAGAAAATGTTGATTTTCATATAATTAAAATATCTAATGTCTCTACATGGAGGTCTAGCTCATGGATTGTATTTACTATACAAAAGCCCAAGGATAGTTTTAAAAAAAATTGATTGAATCGCTTGAACGGTAGATCTGTGATTTTATACAAATACAACTTCATACAATAACCTCTTAATTGCATATTTTAACTTTGCAGAAATACAATTTATGCTATTCTCAATCAATTTATTATAAACTAGATATCGTTTTTTATTATAATTGATATAGTCTTTTTTGCATTTAAATATTAAGTTAGATATAGTTATTACTTACATTATATCTCCCTCTTCTAATTTTAAATCACAGCTCGGGTTTATAATCACATAAGATAAACTACTCCTCTTCTCACTAACATCGTTGTAATCAACTGCAGGAAGATTTAAACTATCCATGCGAGATCTAACTAAATTTGCTATTTCAGCCCTCTCAATCTGCTGCTCGTGGTTGTCTCTTGCCTCGTCCCCCATATTAATGGAATACTAAATACGAAATAAAATATAAAACGTGTTGAAATTGAATAAATAATCTCTTTGAAAATATTTTTGTTTCAAGAAGTCTAGTTTAACTAATCTTAAGTGTAGAACTAAATGTTATTCAAGCATAAGCAACAGGCACAAGTGGTTTAGAAATCCATACAAGTTGGATAATTTCTTCATTTATTTTCTATCATCCTACACAGCAAATAAAAATCAAGCAAAATATTATTTTTGTTTATTAGAAAATGTATTTACTTGTTCAGAGGTTTTATGTAGATGTGAGTGTTGTTGGTTGGTGCCCGTTCTGCACTTAGGGCAGCAGTTCTGCAGAAGGGTACTCACCATGGAATTGCGGTTTTCGGTACAGCCCAAGCACGTGCTGCCTTCCTTGGGCCGGTAGGTTACACCTACTCGGTCTGGTCCAAATTCCTCGTTAAGCTATTAGACATAGGGAGCCATAGAAACTATGTTCGTGCACTACCAGCAAGACAGTTTTACAATATTTTCTATCAATATCCATCAAATATGTTACAAATTTTCAAAATTTTATGGCATAATTAACAATTATGATTTTAGTTTCGAATTATATTGATGTATCGAATTATATTGATTTTACATATTTATAGCACCGTGGCCAGGAATTAAAATTTCTTTTCAAATGAATGTATAATCTGTTTAATTGTAGCAGCTAGTAATGTGGGAATTAAACCCTCATATTCATATGAGATGTTAGTTTGTATGTAATAACATTTCTCCACTTACAGAGTTTAAGTATAATTAATATTTCTTTACCTTTATAATTAATATCTAGGCACAGTTTTTAATGCCAATGTTGAAAATAATTTGAATTTTTCTTTAAATTAAGTAAAAAATATTTGAGATAAAAAGCAGAAAAACGTAATAATTTTTGACATCATTTTTATTTCCCTTTCAAATACGATATTTTATCTCAAGAACGGTAAGGATAGTTTACCGGTGAAGTCAATGATATATGAAATCCCTTAATCTTTATAAAGCTCAAAACGGTTTTTACACGTTTGGAATTATAATTTTATCGCAAAAAATTGATCAAAGAAAATTTATCACACGGAAAATTCAATTGTTTCGCAAAATTACGAATTTATTAAAATTGTAATAGACACAAATTTATAGAAGTAGAAGTATATAAACTTATAAAGGAAGTGTGAAGACAGAAGTAAATGCCGGAGGACTGGAATACTGCCATTATCATACCAATACATAAGAAGGGAGGCAAAGAATGTAGCAACTGCAGAGGTATCAAGGTTTTCGGTAGTATATTAAAAGCCGGAATAAACCCATATACCGAGGAAATTCTGTGGACTACTAGTGCGAGTTCAGGCTTAACAGGTCAACAACGGACCAGATCTTCTGTATACGTAATATATATGAGAAGTAAACATATTCGAGGATGGTATCGGGATTCAAACAAGCATATGACAGCATAAACAGGAACCAATTATTAAGGGTAATGGAAGAGTTTTAAATACCAGCAAAGCTTGTCAAATTAGCCCGGATGACATTAAACGATACAAGAGGCAAAGTGCGGATACAAGGGGAACTATCGCTAAGTTTCGCAGTAACATCAGGGATGCGACAAGTAAATGGCCTCTCAACAATACTATTCAACCTGGTCCATTCGAAAGAGCGGTGAGAGCGATGGGAAACGGCGAACGAGGAACAATATTCAGTATATCTAAAGTGATCCTTGCGTTCGCGGACGACATAAATGTTGTAGCCAGAAACACTCAAGCAATAAAAGAAGCATACGAACCTCTAGACGAAACTGCGAGGAAAATCAGACTAAAAGTATATAAACACAAAACCAAATATATGGTGCTGAGTTAGCAGCGGAACACAAATCGGACCAACGCACAGTGACCAACGCACACAAAAATGATAGTCAGAGTTAATTTCTAAAGAATCTTGTAAAGGATACCATGCGTGTTACTCTAAAAGAAAAGTGAAATATCTTTTATCCCTGAGACGCTACCCTCGTACAAAGTTGTCAGCATAGTGTGAACCACGGCTCTGTGTAGCGGCTCTGAAATATCACTGTCAATTCAAGTGCGTGTAACTTTTTACTCGAGTGTCATTTTTCAATACTGTTTGATGGAGAGTGTTAAGAAAGGTATGTAGCATATTTACATATATAACGTTTTTTATAAATTTATACTCGTGTGTTAAAAATCATATCAGAGATGTGTCTACGATAATGGTTTTTCTTAAAAATGTTTTTACTGTAATTTAGCAAAAAAGTTATCTATGCAGTGGGAGTCAAGAAGTTGAGATAATGAACATATAGATTACAATGTTTTGTAATAGAATCTTTAAGGAAATTCTGTATATGTCTGCCTCGGTTCGTTTGAGATTAGAAATAAGAGAAGCCGCCCAGTGTGTTTGTTAGTTCAGGATCTACGCAGAGGCTCACAGTTGGGGTTACACACACACATTATAATTACTTAATATTGCATCCTTTATGTCTGCATTTTAGAAACACGTATTGATAAAATAATCTGTATTTATCGGTGACGGGATCATACGCAACGATTTGAACTTACGATTAGACTTGGAAACGGAACTTAAGCTTTGGGAGGAACATTTTGTTACAAATGGAATATTTTCAAATCCATGAAGATTTTGACGAGGATCGAGGTTTTTTTGAAGAATCTGTTATCCACACTAAAAAGGAGATGGAAACTATCTCATAGAACAACAGAACGCTTTCTCCGAAACATTGAACAGTGACTTTGTTCTTCCATGATAATTAACTTGAGTATTGAAATTTAATATTCCAAAATATGTAAATTTAATTCAAATTATTAAAAAAAAAACCAGTAAGTCAAAATTCCTCACAAACATTCTATGATTTACTCCACAGAATGTAGGAATGCATAATGAAGAACCTGCGGATTCGAGTACAGCAAAATCCAAAAAGAAGCGTGATCGGCCAAGTATGGAGTTGTATAAAGCAAGTAAACGAAGCAAAAGACGAAAAGGCACCGATTTACGTATTACAGTAAGTACATCAGAATTGTCGTTGACTACTCAAGTGAGCCTTTAATTTTCTGGAGCCTCTAGTGCCGTCAGCATCGTTAAAGAAATCATGAAAAAGTTACCAACGCGAGCTGATAAATAGAGAGCAGCTTTAAAATTATCAACAGCTTCCCCCTATTATTAAAATATCTGTCGATGAGTCCCATTTCTTTGAAAAAAGTTTTCGTTATCGGAATATTAGTACATGTCAGTACATGTTAATATAAGTAATCAGTACATGTTAGATTTTGAAATTGTTCTATAAAATTCGTAATCAATGACCTCGAAAACACTTATATACCAATTTATATAAAGTTTTTTATTTATTAATATTCCAACTTCTCCATTACTATCATCATCATTCCCTCTATAGAACATATTATGTCCTGGGGGGTATGGGGTTGTCTTGCAGAGGTAGCACCTTTTATCAAGGACGGTGGCACTCAAAGACATAGACGGTGAGCGGTCGGCGATAACTGGTCCTCACAAGACACCCAATTCTCACTTATGGCTCCACGTGCCACACCCCGGGCAACTGCATCGAGCTGCAGGCTAAACTAAGTGAGGATAGCCAGATATGGTGAACACCTCGCAGCGTCTGACCCACAATGGGCGGCTGCAAACAGCGTCTGTTCTCCAGGTTAGGAGCGGCTGATACAAAAACTCACCAAAACGCCCGGCAAGCGTGGTATTTTAATTGCCAAAACCCTTCAATAAAATATATCGACTTCAAAACGAAATAAAGTACCCCAGGTGGGTAGAGGTACCTAACAATCCCACACCGATATCTCGGTCAGCCTCGCGGATTCCCGGGGAGACAAAAGAACGACATCCATAAAGAAAAAACAAAATAATAATGGACCTAGCAAAGCTAAAACGAACTGATTATTAAACATCGCAACTTACAACACAAGATCAATCAGAACAAAGGAACGTCTGGTTGAATTAGAGTACGAATTGGAAAAAATAAACTGGGACATTGTAGGCTTAGCCGAAACAGGGAGAAGAGGAGAACAATTCCTCCATTTGGATTCAGGACATACTATGTTCTACAGAGGGAATGATGATGATAGTAATGGAGGAGTTGGAATATTAATAAATAAAAAACTATCGACAAATCTGAAAATCCTGAAAACAATATCTGACAGAGTAATATAAGTATGTCGTAATCACCATAAATAAAAATATAACGCTAAAATAAATACAAGCTTATGTCCCAACTTCTTCACATGATGATGACGAGGTGGAAACGATATACGAAGACATAGCGAGAGCAATAAGAGAGAACCCAGCGACGCACACTGTTCTGGGAGGAGACTTTAATGCAAAAATAGGCAGGGGAACAGAACCAACGGAAACACACATAGGACAGTTCGCACCAAAAATGAAAGGGGACAAATGTTAGCAAACTTTCTAGAAAGAGAAACACTTTATCTGATGAACGCTTTCTTCGAAAAGAGAGAGCAACGCAAAAGGACATGGAATAGCCCAGATGGACAAACCAAAAATGAGATTGACTTTATAATCCCCCGCCATAAACACATAATCCAAGACGTAGATGTATTCAATCAATTCAACACCGGCAGTGATCACAGGATGGTCAGATACACAACTTATAAACACAAAAATGGAAAGAAAAAGAAAGATGAAACAAACAACGAAGAGAGGAAGTAGAGAAAAGATAGCGAAACATTCAAAACCTAAGAAGGGAAACATTCAAACGAAAGCTGAATGCAAATTTTTCCAATAATCCAGGAAAAACAGAAGAGTCATTAGATGATAGAAATGGGAGAATAACAACAATTATAAGAGAAACATCAGAACAGATAATAGGCCCCGCAGAAAGCCGTAGAACGCCGTACACACTGTCGATAGAAAAAAAACACCTCCTAGAGAAAAGAAGAAAACTGATAACCGAGGGTAAAAGAGACACTATTGAATACACAGAAACCAACAAAACAGCAAGAAAAATGGCGAAACAGGATATGCTGAAACATCAAACGAAACAAGTGCAATCCCTATTAGAACAGAACAAAGGACTAAATATATTTAAAAGACATAACACACCTAAGAAAGAGATAACAAAAATAAAATATGCGCAAAACAACATAGTAGAAGATAGACAACAGATATTAAAAGTTGTGGAATCTTTCTATAAAGATCTGTACGAATCCAAAAATAACAAACACAATGACAAAAGACGACAAAATTTGAATAGTAAATGTCAACTCAGAAGAAATGTCCGAGATAGATATGGAAGAACTGGAGAAAGGGCTATCCCAGATGAAAAATGGCAAAGCGGGAGGAGAAGACAACATCCTGCCTGAAATGCTTAAGGAAAGTGATATCAAGACGAGACAAGAACTAGTGAAACTATTCAATGAGTGCTTAACAGAAGAACATTTACCCAAAAATTGGGAAAATGACATAGTTGTTATGGTATACAAAAAAGGTGACCCGACTGATCTCGAAAACTACCGGCCGATAAGCTTACTATCATAGATATATAAATTATTCACCAGAATAATCACAAACAGATTAGAGCGAAAACTCGAAGCTTACCAGCCAAAGGAACAAGCTGGGTTCCGAAGTCACTATAGTACGACAGAACACCTACACACAGTAAGGCAGGTGATCGAGAAGCTACAGAATATAACATAAGCCTATGGATGGCTTTTGTAGATTTCCGAAAAGCCTTCGACACAATACAAATCTGGGCAATAATAAATTCTTTGAGAAATGCTAGAGTGGATCAACGTTATATAAACCTTTTTGAAAACATCTATAGGACTTCGAGAATGTCGATAAGACTTCATGAATCATCTAACAAAATAAACGCCAAAAGAGAAGTTCGGTAAGGGGACGTAATATCTCCAAAACTATTCACCTTAGTACTCGAGGATGTTTTTAAAAATATACAATGGGAAAACAGAGGATTGAACATACATGGTGAACGCTTGCACAATCTAAGATTTGCCTACGATATTGCACTATTTGCAAGAGATAAACAGGAATTGATTGATATGTTGGAAGAACTACAAGATGAGGCTGCAAAAGTAGGATTACACATGAACTACACAAAGACCCAGTATATTACAAATACACCAGATGCAGACGAAACAATACCGATTCATGACAGCACAATAAAAAAGGCAGAAACATACATATACCTTGGCCAAGCTATAACACCGGGCAAACAAAATCAAGAAATGGAGATTGATAGGAGAATTAGACTGGGATGGGCGGCCTACGCCAAATTAATGTACATCTTCAGCATGAATATCCCAATGACTCTAAAAACAAAAGTCTATAACGAGTGTATTGCCTGTTGTCACGTGGTTGCGAGACTTGGGTAATAACCAGAAAGATCAAACATAAATTGGAAGTACATCAGAGAGCCATGGAAAGACGAATTCTAGGAATTTCCCTGAGAGACCACAAAACAAATACATGGATAAGGGAAAAAAACAAAGTCTTTGACATAATAAAAAGCATTGGTTCCTTAAAATGGCAATGGGCAGGAGACGTGGCCAGATATACAGAAAACTGGGTATATCACCAGATGGAGACATTGGGAAGAAAAGAGGAGTGTTGGAAGACCCCAGCAAAGATGGTACGACGAGCCATTTTGAATTTTGGAATTATACTATGAAATTCGTACTCAACGACTTCGCAAACTGTTATGTACCAATTCACGTTTAAATAACTGTTTTGTACCAATATTACCAATAGCTGCTTATTGCACTCCGTGTTTCCGACACTCTGGAGAAAAGCAGAACGCTTTTATTATATTTACGGTCTCAAAAAAAAAACAAGCCCCAGAGTATGGCTGATCTCAGACCCATATCCACCTTGTGCATTTTCAAATTTTATAAAAAGTGGCTGAGCAACAACTAAGACACTTTATCGAGGATAACGGACTGCTACCGCTTCAGGAAGGGTCATAGTTGAGTAACAGTCTTGCTAGATGAGATCGATGACATCACTCATGCACTAGTCAGCAACAAGGCAGTCGCTCTAGTTCTGCTGGACTACAGCAAAGCCATGATCTACTCTACAGCATCCTGCCATCCAGCCCCTACGTTGGTATATCACAGAGTGCTATATATTTCATTAAGAGCTATCTTTCCAACAGAAGTCGGCAAGTTAGAATAAACAACTGTCTCTCGCTACCACTAAATCTCTCGAGAGAAGTACCGTGAACAGAACGAGTAAACGTGAGAACACATACCCTTGATGTGTTCTCACGTTTACTCTTCACCATATGTATGGTAAATCTCGAGAAGTAAATAAAGCATGGTGAGTAGATATATACGCCGACGATACTCAAATTGTGTTCACCTTCGCACCACACGAGTTATTGCAAGCCGAAGCTAGAATAAATGCTGACTTAGAATCCCTTTCAAAATTCTCTATAGGACAGTCCTTAAAACTGAATCCTGCCAAAACCCAAATCATCGTATTTGCTCCTAGACAGAATCGCGCAAAAATAAAGGAACAGCTAAATATAACTCTGGACGGAACAAAACGTACCATTCAGTCAGAAGTAAAGAACCTAGGCTTAATAGTCGACGAAAAATTAAAATTCCGAACGCACATTTCTCGAACAGTCTTCATTGCAATAGCCAGACTTAAACTTATCTATTCCACCAAAAATTTACTGTCGACATACACATAAAAAAGAAAATTCTAAATTCCTTTATTATGTCCTTATTTACTAATGCGGACTCTAATGTCTATGGCAGCTTTATCGACTACGAGACGTCTAGAAGAATTCAAGATGTACAAAATTTATGTATTAGGTACACTCACAATCTGCTAGGCAAACAAAATATTCATCCTAAGATTCGCGCTTCTTGGAACGAGATGACTGATATAAGGAATAGGCATCAGATTCCCATATATAAACGAAATATTGAGACAAGGAAACCCATATACCTACAGAGGAAAATTAAATACAGAAGTGACGTTCACAACATCAACATAAGAAGCAGAATCACACCGCTCCACAAGTCATCACTATTTCAGCGCTGCTTCTCGTTCTAAGTCGCGAAGATTCTGAAAGGCTTGTCTGGAGATTTGAGGCTTGCCAGCCTTCAAACTTACAAGCGAGCTACACGCAGACCAGCACGCTCTGGCCCGTATAAATAACGTGTTGTGTATAACTTCAAACGCTGTGTATGTTTCTATACTTCTTTTTTCCTACTCTCATTCTATAATGCTTTCTGTAGCTTATTTTCTGTAGAGATAAAAAAATAAACCAGTATGTTTTAGGTACTTAAGACCAAACGAACGGACACGCAAAAACGGAGGTAAATGTGTTTATAACAATCGAGAAGTTAGAAGTCGCTTAGAAAATCATTAAACCCCTCATGTATTTTTGTATTTTAATCTTTGTTAATTCCAGTTCTACTATTGTTTTTGTACTAGTATTTCTTGCATTTTATATTAGGGCTTGAAAAAAAATGAGAATGTTATAAACATGTCTCAAGCAAGTCCCTTGAATAAAAAAAAAACAAAAAAATTAAAAAAAAAAATTAAAATGTTATAAAAATTACTAATCTGTAAACATGTATATTTTCTAGATCAATAAATGTATTAAAAAAAAGAATATATGAAACTTCTTTCTATTTTTGCCAACTTTTTTGAAATCCAGACTACTGTGCACCGGTAGAAATAGGCGGAAGACAGTTTGAAATGGTTGAATCCCTTAAGTTATTCAAGTATCTGTGGTCTGGAATCTGAAATAAACACGAATTGCAATTAAACCGAACGGAAAGTATTACATAAGATTTTGGCCCAGTAAATGCAGACCGGGTGGAGGATCTTAATGAACCATGAGCTACGACAGATGTTCAATGACTCAGATTTGGTGGAGACAAATAAATGCGGTAGGTTACGATATGCATGACACATAAACAATGCAGGATACTGGGCACCCCAAACGGGAACTGGAAGTCACTATCTGAGGACGCAGGCCATGTGTCAGACCGAGGACAAAGTGACTGAACAACGTGGACGAAGACGCGAAGAAAGCCACTGTAAGAAACCAAAGTAGTAGAAAAATATGAAATTTTATAAAAACCGAAAATTGGTCAACTTTATAAAACAGGATTATATTATGAGCAGAATGTAATGAAATTTGCATAATTGATTTAAAAACAAGTTTTCCAAAATTTTCAGACATGAAATTTTAGAAAAATCAATAACTATTTTGAATAAAACAAAACTTATTAAGTCTATAAAAAAGTAAATGTAAATGAATACGATTAATTAAAATTTGCATAATTTAAGCTTTATTGCGAAGCGTTATGGACCGTTTATTTTGAAAGTGGCCTAAGTCCATTTTTCAAAAATATTGAGTTAGCTACCTAAATAGTTAGATTTTTACTTGATCTTTTAATACTGAAGTAACTTGTTACTAATATATTTAAATAAAAATTAAAGTAGCAGTTAAGTTAGCAAGTATCTCGATCAAACCCTTCAATATCTCGATTCGAACATAAATGGAGTTAGGTCACTTTCAAAATAAACGGCTCAATTATTTTGTAATTAAAATCATTTTTACAAAGTTTGACTTTCATAGACACCAGAAGTCTGTAAATGTAGAACAAATGATCACATTGCAATTTCCAGTATCAATATATTTTGTGGATAAATATGTCTTCGTAAAATTTAATTTTCGGACAAGTACAATTTATGAATTTTCGAAAAAATAATCAAGTATTTCGAGTTTAAATCCATTTTTGAAATATTGAATTTTCACTTTTTTACGAAAATTTTTCTAAAAATGAATTTCTCCAATAAATGTTCTGCGATCAATTTTCAGCGACCAATTTTCCGTGATATTTCCGTGAGCTAATGTATCAAAATTAAAATTTATTTTTGATAAATTGCTAACAATAATTATTTATTACGGTGATTCTCCGGGGGTAAAAGCGGGTAGTGCATGCGCAACGCACGACAATGACTCGATTGAGACATGTCGCATAGCCTCTCCTACCCAAGTCTGGTTCCCACCTCCACGTTAGGTTACCCCTGGTAACCACACAGAAACCTCGCAAGATGCGGTGAAAATCCGTATGGAGTGAGGTAGATGTGTGGGCTGACGGGAACAAGCGAATGGCTTTCCGAAAAAGGGATTGAGCGACGGGCTAACTACCCGTCTTCGTGAAAACATTAATGTTGCGAAGACTACGACGAAAGTAACAGGACTGTCCACACGAAGACGACCATCGCGGGGAAATAAGGATAAGATTGACAGAATCAGACTAAGATTTGGTACATTGAATGTATGTACGCTTCTGAAAGCAGGGGCTATGGATAGCCTAGCGAATGAGATACTGAGATACAAAATGGATCTCGTGGCCCTACAAGAGATAAGATGGAAGGGTAAAGGCGAAATTCACAAGAGAAGATTCTCTATGTATTTCTCAGGAAACGATGAAAGGAGTGGCCATAAAGAAGTATATTGGATATATTGTATCCAAACAATTTAAAAAAATCGATTCTAGCCTTTACCTCGGTATCAGATACAATATGCATCCTAAGACTAAAGGGAAAATACCACAATATAACCTTTGTGAACGTATACGCGCCCACAGAGGACGCAGAAGAGGAAACCAAAGACGTTTTTTACGCAGCACTTCAAGAAGTCTGCGATAAAATACCGAGACATGACGCAGCTATATTACTAGGCGACTATAACGCCAAATTGGGTAAAGAAGAGGCCTACGCTAGCGTCTTTGGTAAACATAGCATGCATGATGAGTCCAACAATAATGGCCAGAGAGTTGCCCAATTTGCCGCGTCTAATAACTACTCTGCTGTTAGTACTTTCTTCCCCAGGAAAGAAATCCATAAGGGTACCTGGAAAATACCTGGAGCACGAAACGCGAAACAAATAGACCACATACTAATCACCAAAAGATGGGCAACGGACGACGAACAGGTCGGATCCTTTCGCGGGGCAAACGAGGACTCCGACTATTACCTTGTTGGAGCAAGGTCAAAACAAAAACTATCGAGAGTGGGTAGGGGAACAACTGCAAAGCAGCCAAAATGGCACATAGATGGCCTAAAAAACCCAGAAGTTCTGAGAGCCTACCAGGAAAGTCTCAGAACTAAACTACAAGAAAACCAAGAAACACAGGACATAGAGCAAGACTGGATGAACATCGAAAAAATAACAGAGAGTGCTATGGAAAGAATTGGAGAAAAAAAAGAAGAGTTCACAACGAAGAATGGTATGACGAGGAATGTCGAGAAGCAACCTCCGTGAAGCGGAAGGCTAGACTAAAACTTTTAGACAGAAGCACACGAGCTAACCAAGCAGCCTACAATAGGGAAAGAATAAACGCGTTTCGAATATGTAGAAAACAGAAAAGAGAGGCACTGAACAGAAAGGCAGAGGAAATGGTACACTGAATCATTCTAGAAACGAAACATGAAAATTTTACAAGGCAATAAAACTAAACACTCAGGGTTTTAAACCAAAGATAACAGTATGCAAGGATAAAGACGGAAACATGCTCACAGAGAACGAGGAGATACTCCGAAGATGGAAAGGGTACTTCTCGGATATTTTTGAAAGAGACTGTAGTTTAGAGCCTGAACAATTACAGCTAGATGTACATACGGTAGACCCCAAGATTGAGAACTCCAGCCTAAGAGAAATAGAAAGTGTTATTGGAAAGCTAAAAAATAAGAAGGCCCCTGGGTCAGACGGTATAACAGCCGAACTTAGTACGGATGCGAGGCCTGGACCCTAACCACCGCAGAAGAGGACGCGCTACGCATCTTTGAAAGAGAGATCCTCAGAAAGATCTACGGACCGATCCTAAATGAGCATGGAATTTGGAGGATACGAATGAACCATGAACTAAGCAGGTTAATAAACGATGCGGACATAGTGAGATATGTAAAGGCTCAAAGAATAGCATGGCTGGGACACCTGTACAGAATGCATGACGACAGACCAGCAAGAAAATGTACAACTGGCGGCCAGTAGGAAGAAGGAAAAGAGGCAGGCCAAGGAAAAGATGGATGGAAGACGTGGAGGAAAGTCTAGAAAGAGGGGAGTAAGGGATTTGAGAGAGAAAGCCGGTGAAAGGACAGAATGGAAGAAGATTGTTGTAGAAGCAAAAACCCACCGCGGGCCAACAGCCAACAGAGAAAGCCAACAGAAGAAGAAGAAGGTGATTCTCCTGTTGATAGGATGGTTCAAAACTTGAAATAGCTGGCATACATTCAATTATAGCCCTAGCGCTAGAGAGTTGATGAAGTGTGGTTATTTTATTTGTGAAATTGAAATAATTTCTTTAATTAATGATAATTAATCGCATATTTTGAAATGATTCCGAGTACCATAATATGAATGAATATGAATTGGCGATAAACGATAAACAAATATTTATCGTCTCATTAACCCTATTCGGCTAGAATTGGGATTAGTTGTCTTAAACTAGTAGAAACTGTCTACAACTAGTACTAAGTGTCTACATCTAGTATGAACTATCTACAACTACTATTAGTTGTATAAAACTAGCATTAACTATCTACTACTAGTATAAATACTACAACTAGTCATCACTTGATACAACTAGTTTTCTTTTTATAAAAAAAAAACATTTTATTGATTTTTGTTGGGAAATAAGAGTGTGTGTATAATAATCAACAAGTTAGAAGTCGCTTAGAAAATCATTAAACTCCTTATGTAACAGTATTTTAATCTTTGTTAATTCCAGTTGTATTATTGTTTTTGTAATTTCTTGCATTTTATATCAGGGCTTGTGGAAAAATGAGAATGTTTTAAACATGTCTCAGTAAGTAAGTCCCTTGAATCTAAACACAATGTTATAAAAATTACTAATCTGTGTTACTGTCTAGAAAATATAAAAATCTTGATTGTCAAAAATTAATAAAAACTATTTCTAGGTACATAAAATTACAACGTGTTGCCATTTACATCTAGTTCTTGTTTATTCTACAATCAGAAAATTTGAAATTCTTATTCAAACATTTGACTGTTCAAACTTCACAAAATAAATCTCGATTATCTAGAACTGTATATTAACACTCTACAATTAGTAACTGTCTATAACTAGTAGGAACTGTCTACAACTAACACTAAGTGTTTTTTCAACATTATTATGCATTTACAACTAGGTCTCAACTAACATATCTATAAAACTAGTCTTCATCGTTTAATTAATATTCAGTGATTTATGTGCAACCAAAATAGTCTTCACTGTATACAAACAGTGCCAATTTTGTACCAATGGTATTTAATGTCTATAACACTCTACAATTAAGATTAACTATCTATAACTAGTAGGAACGTCGAGTCCCAGCACTCAAGGAGAGTAGACGTCGGTAAAATTAAAGTGAGAAAGTAAATCAAAGTGAATTAAATCGAGCAGATACTCCGTGTTTTTTTTTTTTAAATAAGTTTTAATAGATTAATATCTAATATATATATATATATATATATATATATATATATATATATATATATATATATATATATATATATATATAATTATGGCGAGATAATTAAGGTCAAACATTCTCTCCAATAAACAATTTGATATTTTTTTGCGTAGCTATGACTGAAGATTTTATGTCGGGGTTAATTTAAAAGCACGTTGAGCTCTTGCAAATTGTTATTGCGGAATTGACAGAACAAATAAAGTTTCTGATGGAAAATAATAATAAATTGTTAAATCTATGGCGTGGGAGCACGAGAGAACCGCTCAAAAACCCGCAAGAATTAAGTGATAAGGAGAGCGCTGCATTCACTATCAGCGACAGCGGTCCCAGCGAAAAGCCCGATAAGGCTGAAGAAATAATTCCTCACAAAGACGAACGCATCAAAAGAAAAATCAATAATCAAGTAAATAATATCGTAAACGAAGTTCAACCGGTTACAACATAAGAAAATGAAAAACGGGAAACCCCACGAAGTAAGAAACGGCTTACAAGAAAATCGAATGTTATACACGGTACTAATGACGATGGAACACAAATAAAAGTAGCTATCATTATAAGACATAAGACACTATCATTTACATGTATACCGTGACCCTAAACTTTCTGAAAATGATATAATTCTTTACTTAACCTATAAAAATTTTATTCGGGTTTCTTGTGTAAAGCTGACGACTAATCAACCAAATGAGTACTCATCGACGGTACAATACAATAGAAGACTTAACCAAACCCGATCTATGGTCCCGTAAGGCAGGCTTAACCGTTTTTTCCTGAGCCTAGAGAAAACAGCCAAGAGAAAACTTTAGAATTATACTTCAAAAGCATTAATAAAACAATTGTAAAAAAATAGATCAAGCACCAACGTTGTTATAATAAACCAGAATGCACAATCAATAAGAAATGCAATTGATAAGTTGGAATATATGTTGGAAAAGAATACCGACTGCAGAGTCATGGTGTTAACCGAGCAATGGAAAAACGTCGAAGAACTGGAGATTCTTAGAATAAACAATTTAAATCTGTCCACTCATTTCTGCAGAAAACAACGCGAACACGGAGGACTAGCAATATACACTAAAAATAGATCAATACTTAATACTAGAATTGATATAAACAGCATTGCAGAACAATATTTATTTGAATGCGAAGCAATAGAGACAATTATAAATAAAAGGGATCTCATAGTAGTTGCTATATACAGAGCCCCCTTGCCAATAAAATTGTTTATAGAGAAACTATATGAATTACTATGCATACTATCAAAAGAACCGAAACAATACCTAATTGCAGGCGATTTTAACATAAATTTACTAAAAACAAGTAAGATTAGTCAACAATTTATATCTCTATCATTCAATGCTGTACCTACAAAAGTAAGTCACCCGGCGACGGGTGATAGATAACATCAATACACAGTCAACTTAGAGGCGAATAAATTTCTGATCACTGTGCACAACTCTTGACCCTCAGTTTCGGAAAAGAAGCACCAAACCACAATTACAGGCAGATTAGGATCTATAATCAAGAAAATCTGCCACAATTTAGTAACCGTTTGCAGGAGGTTTCATGGAATGAAGTACTTTAACTCAACTATAACGAGATAAGACAATCAATGGAATCAATTCATGGAAATCTTCTTGAAACATTTCCATGACGCTTTCCCTAAAGCAGTAGTTAATAGCAAACTAACGTATTGACAAGTATTCATAGATCGATAGAAGGCCAACAGATATTATGAAAGAGTAAAGAAAATAAAGCTAGAATTTGTGTAATTAATACCTTAGAGTCAAAGATAAGAAGTTGTCATCGGTTCCTCATCCAACGGGAACTCTTATCTGAAGGCAAACTGACAGATAGCGTAAATCAAGATGAGGAGCCGACGAGACCTTCTTATCTTTGACTATAAGGTAGTAATTACACAAATTCTAGCTTCATTTTTTTTACTCTTTCATAATATCTGTTGGCCTTCAGCCCCTGACAAAAATCGGTCTTGGCCGTTCCCGTTACTTGCTTTGACGCAGCGAACGGCTCACACCACACATTTTCAGCGGGGTGTGCCAAAGATTAACAGAAGATACCCGTGTACTGACAGATTTGAAGATATCGTAGTGATAATCTCCTACTTTCAATTCTATTATTAATTTGGTTCAAACTAGGGTTTTCTACCCGGGTACCCGGATCCGGGTATACGAAATTTTTAGTACCCGGGTACTATTTCATTGTCAGACCCGGGTACCCGAGTATCCACTTTGATCACAGAATTCATCACAGAATTCACGGAAAATTATTACTAAGTAGCGCCTTAGAAATTATATTAGCAAATTTGCACTACAAACAATATTATCCTATAAAGGCTCAACAAATGTTTTGTTAAAACATTTAGCTAAAGTACATAAAATAAAGGTCGAAAAACAGAACTTTACTTGCAAAAAAGAAGTGAAATCATCTTCTCAATCTGAATCTGACCGTGAATAACATTTGTTTACAACCTTGTACAAACATTTCCGAAATTATTGCACGTTCGGTTCTACAAGACGTTATTTTAATTCGGGCCGTCACTCGTAGTAAATTTATCCGAGAAGCTTTTCATCATAAACAGCTAACTCTACCGAAAAGCGAAGGCAGGACAATGGAACTGGTTCTAGAGTATTTTATACAACAAGAATCAAGTGTGGTTAACGAGTTGCAAACGATAACAAACTCTGATAGTAGATTCAGTCTAACTCTTGATGAATGGACGAGCTTAAAAAACCGTCGTTACTTACACATAAACTTGCATTCTGATGACAGACCAGTATTCAACCTAGGGCTGGTTTTTATATCTGGAAAATGCGGAGATATGGTTCTTAGACATCTGGACAAATTCGGTTTAAAACTTGAACGTGACATTGTGGCTAGTAGTACGGTTAGCGCAGCGGTTTTGTAAAAGTTGGGCAGAGAAAGCCCAACAGAGATGATGCTCTGCATAAATCACGCTGTGCACTTAGCTGTGATAGATGTTATATACAAAAGGAAAACTATTACAGAAGATGAAGACAAAACTTACGAGGATATTGAAGAACAATGTGATTAGGATATTTTTTCTAGTCACAGCGACAGTGACGATAACTTAGCGTAAAGAGAACCTGATAATTGTAGAAAGATTTCTAAAATTAATAAACAGCTTCAAACGGGGCCCCTATGGCCACTTTGCAAGATTGCCTACAAACCGACTAACCAACCGTCTGTTCACCTTCTAGCAAAACAAGAAGGTTCGTACCACTTGGTTGACAGAAACCCAGAAGGATATTAAGAAACTGGGTATAATAGATCTCCAAAACAGACTGTCTCTGAGACGCAGCCTGAAGGAAGTCCGTGGATGGAAGGTACCCCCTGGACAGAAGAGAGAAAGGTATTACGCCGGCAGAAGATGCAATAATACTGGGCAAAGATTAAAGCTCAACAGTTGAACAAGCGTGGTCCAAAGTAGGCCTACTCGAAAGAAGAAGAAACAACATCAAACATGCACTCGCTGATATACATTATTGCTGGAATGAGGTAAATGAACAAGGTTTAGAAAATTTACTGCAAACATTGAACTCTCTTAAATTAGCGGTGGGAACACTGAGTCAGAAATATGCTACCATTCTTACCTGCGATGCCATTTTGTCAGATCCTCTGGATACTATCCAAAAACTCGGTACTACTTTATCTGACGAACTTTACGTAGCCCTCGATCAAAGAGTCAAAGAAAGAAGAGATGTGCGTTTATTTTCTCTTGTCAAATATTTACATAATCCACAAAGTCTTTCCTCGTGTATCAAATCTAATAAGTTTAATTTGAACTATGTGGTTTATGTGTCAGAGAAGAAAGTTTATTTAGTTATATTTTTCTTATTTTATAACATAATTTATTGCAGTAAAAAGCTATTTTAGTTCCCAATTAGTTAATGAGAAGAAGACTGTTTAACTGTGTCTGATTGTACTATAAGTTAAGGAGACTTATTGACATTATTCACTCTTTCGTAGTAAAATAAAACATTATTATAAGAAAATTGCCTTTTTTTCTGCAAAAATTGCAATTATAAAATACTATTATACCCGGGTACCCGAGCCCGGGTATACCCGGGTATATGAAAAAATAATACCCGATACCCGGGTATTAAAAAAAGTCGGGTACGCGAAAACCCTAGTTCAAACCATGACATCGCATTTTAAACTTTTTTATTTATGTATTCGCTTTTCTGTCTGACATATTTAATTTAGTGTATTTTTTACCGGTGTGAAACTGGCAATAACTTTCAGCAATAAAAATTTTGCGTAATTTTTTTATTTCAAAAGGCTATAACTTTCTTATTGATAGGGATTTTTCAAAATTTTCTTCACAGAACTGTAGCACAGTAAGTCACCTCATCAAATATTCCAACAAAATTTAATTTTATTTTTACACATAGGCATAATAATCATATTAAAGATCAACAAATATTCACATTTACTCACTTCTTAAACACGGAACGTCAAAGTGTATTATTTTCCAATATAATTTCCACCATCTATTAGGCCACAATATTACCTTCATTTCTCAAGAAGGAATTTTTCCAAAATTCCTAATAATAAGCGCACAGCGATTATTTAAAAAAGTGCATTCCATGCAGTTGACATTTAATAGAAAAATCCAAAGAAGTAGTAATTTTCAACATTTCTCAATTTTTCTTTCAAATATCACTAGAAAATAAATGTACCTAACAACGAAATAAAACATTTTTCGAAATATAAAAAAAATCAATTGAAAAACGACCAAACTTAAAATGCAGCTGCTCCACGTAGCACCGTTTCATAGCCAGAACGTCAATTTGCAGTAACTTTTAACTTTTCTCAAATTTTCTTTCATACATCACTAGTGAATAAATGTACCTAGACATGTGTGAAAGCTTTTGCAAAAATTCGCAAAAGTCAATGTATTCCACCCCACTTTCGTTCGCCGGGCACTGTTTTATTGCTGGACCGTCAAATTGCTCTAAATTTTGACTTTTCTAACATTTTCTTTCATTTCCTACTAGGGTATGAATATATCTACTTAACTGTATAAGCATTTAAAAAACATCGCAAAAATAATTGCATTTGACGATGACTTAAAATGCACTCACTCGACGCAGCACTGTGTTATTGCTCGACCGTCAAATTGCACTAAATTTGAACTTTTCTAACATTTTCTTTCATTTCCTACTAGGGGATGAATATATCTACTTAACTGTCTGTCCATTTTAGATAGATTTGAACCTAAACAGTCTATAGTTGTTAGACCAGTGATTATATTCCCGAGAATATTACAGCAATCAACACTAAAGTAGTGATACTCACCCTCCCCTTTATTCGCTCCCTTAGGAACTTAATTATATCAAGTGATAATTAGTTGTAGACAATTGATACTAGTTGAAGACAGTTAATTCCAGATATAGTAGTTCTCTAATTATGTGAGGATTATTTTGGTCGGTTTAGACCACTTGCATATTGTAAAAACTAGTTAGTCACCATCACTTTTATATAGAAGTTTAGTAATATCATATGAGAACTGGTTCTAGGAAGTTTATACTAATTTTAGATACTTAATACTAGTTGTGTTAAAAAGTTAAAAAGGACTGGTGGCAGATACTTAGTAGTAGTAATCAGTTAATACTAGTTCTAGATTATTATTATTTATGAACAATCAATATCAGTTTTAACAATATTTATTATTGTGCCGAATATTAGTAGTAGTTGAGAACAGTTTCAAGTTCTCTAAAACTAAATCAATAGAAGTTTTCGTTTTTGATAGAAAACTAGTTATATCAAACAAGGATTATCAAAACTATTCTTAGAAAACTAGTTTTAGATAAATAATTTTAATAGTGGACAGTTTATAATAGTTGTTCGTGCTAGATATAGACATTAAATACCATAAGTACAAAATTGGCACAGTTTGTATACAGTGAAGACTATTTTGTTTAAATAAATCACAGAATATTAATTAAACGATAAAGACTAGTTTGATTGATATGTTAGTTGAGATCTAGTTGTAAACTCTTAGTGAACTGTAGACAGTTCAAATCAAATCAAATTTATTTATTTCATTATATAAGAATATTAAAAAAAAATAATTGGTGTGAAACCGGCAATAAGTTTCAGCAAAAAAATTTTGCGTCAAACTTTTATTTCAAAAGGCTATAACTTTCTTATTGATAGGGCTTTTTCAAAATTTTCTTCACAGAACTGTTGCACGGTAAGTCACCTCATAAAATATTAAAACAAAATTTAATTTTCTTTTTACACATAGGCATAATAATCATATTAAAATCAACAAATATTCACATTTACTCACTTCTTAAACGCAGAACGTCAAAGTGTAATATTTTCCAAAATTTTCCAACATAATTTCCACCTTCTATTAGGCCACAGTATTACCTTTATTTATCAAGAAGGAATTTTTCTAAAATTCCTAATAATAAGCGCACAGCGATTATTTAAAAAAGTGCATTCCACGCAGTTGCCATTTAATAGAAAAATCCAAAGAGGTAGTAATTTTCAACATTTCTCAATTTTTCTTTCAAATATCACTAGAGACTGAATGTACCTAACATCGAAATAAAAGATTTTTCGAAATATAAAAAAACAATTGAATAACGACCAAACTTAAAATGCACTCCGCGTAGCACCGTTTCATAGCCAGAACGTCAAATTGCAGTAAATTTTAACTTTTCTCAAATTTTCTTTCATACATCACTAGTGAATAAATGTACCTAGACATGTGTAAAAGCTTTTGCAAAAGTTCGCAAAAGTAAATGTATTCCACCCCACTTTCGTTCGACGGGCACTGTTTTATTGCTGGACCGTCAAATTGCTCTAAATTTTAACTTTTCTAACATTTTCTTTCATTTCCAACTAGGGTATGAATATATCTACTTAACTATATAAGTATTTAAAAAAAATCGCAAAAATAATTGCATTTGACGATGACTTAATATGCACTCACTCGACGCAGCACTGTTTTATTGCTCAACCGTCAAATTGCTCTAAATTTTCTCACATTTTCTTTCATTTCCTATTAGGGGATGAATATATCTACTTAACTGTATAAGCATTTAAAGAAATTTGCAACAATAATTGCATTTGACGATGACTTAAAATGCATATGATTTTTTTTTAAATGCTTATACAGTTAAGTAGATATATTCATCCCCTAATAGGAAATGAAAGAAAATGTGAGAAAATTTAGAGCAATTTGACGGTTGAGCAATAAAACAGTGCTGCGTCGAGTGAGTGCATATTAAGTCATCGTCAAATGCAATTATTTTTGCGATTTTTTTTAAATACTTATATAGTTAAGTAGATATATTCATACCCTAGTTGGAAATGAAAGAAAATGTTAGAAAAGTTAAAATTTAGAGCAATTTGACGGTCCAGCAATAAAACAGTGCCCGTCGAACGAAAGTGGGGTGGAATACATTTACTTTTGCGAACTTTTGCAAAAGCTTTTACACATGTCTAGGTACATTTATTCACTAGTGATGTATGAAAGAAAATTTGAGAAAAGTTAAAATTTACTGCAATTTGACGTTCTGGCTATGAAACGGTGCTACGCGGAGTGCATTTTAAGTTTGGTCGTTATTCAATTGTTTTTTTATATTTCGAAAAATCTTTTATTTCGATGTTAGGTACATTCAGTCTCTAGTGATATTTGAAAGAAAAATTGAGAAATGTTGAAAATTACTACCTCTTTGGATTTTTCTATTAAATGGCAACTGCGTGGAATGCACTTTTTTAAATAATCGCTGTGCGCTTATTATTAGGAATTTTAGAAAAATTCCTTCTTGATAAATAAAGGTAATACTGTGGCCTAATAGAAGGTGGAAATTATGTTGGAAAATTTTGGAAAATATTACACTTTGACGTTCTGCGTTTAAGAAGTGAGTAAATGTGAATATTTGTTGATTTTAATATGATTATTATGCCTATGTGTAAAAAGAAAATTAAATTTTGTTTTAATATTTTATGAGGTGACTTACCGTGCAACAGTTCTGTGAAGAAAATTTTGAAAAAGCCCTATCAATAAGAAAGTTATAGCCTTTTGAAATAAAAATTTGACGCAAAATTTTTTTGCTGAAACTTATTGCCGGTTTCACACCAATTATTTTTTTTTAATATTCTTATATAATGAAATAAATAAATTTGATTTGATTTGAACTGTCTACAGTTCACTAAGAGTTTACAACTAGATCTCAACTAACATATCAATCAAACTAGTCTTTATCGTTTAATTAATATTCTGTGATTTATTTAAACAAAATAGTCTTCACTGTATACAAACTGTGCCAATTTTGTACTTATGGTATTTAATGTCTATATCTAGCACGAACAACTATTATAAACTGTCCACTATTAAAATTATTTATCTAAAACTAGTTTTCTAAGAATAGTTTTGATAATCCTTGTTTGATATAACTAGTTTTCTATCAAAAACGAAAACTTCTATTGATTTAGTTTTAGAGAACTTGAAACTGTTCTCAACTACTACTAATATTCGGCACAATAATAAATATTGTTAAAACTGATATTGATTGTTCATAAATAATAATAATCTAGAACTAGTATTAACTGATTACTACTACTAAGTATCTGCCACCAGTCCTTTTTAACTTTTTAACACAACTAGTATTAAGTATCTAAAATTAGTATAAACTTCCTAGAACCAGTTCTCATATGATATTACTAAACTTCTATATAAAAGTGATGGTGACTAACTAGTTTTTACAATATGCAAGTGGTCTAAACCGACCAAAATAATCCTCACATAATTAGAGAACTACTATATCTGGAATTAACTGTCTTCAACTAGTATCAATTGTCTACAACTAATTATCACTTGATATAATTAAGTTCCTAAGGGAGCGAATAAAGGGGAGGGTGAGTATCACTACTTTAGTGTTGATTGCTGTAATATTCTCGGGAATATAATCACTGGTCTAACAACTATAGACTGTTTAGGTTCAAATCTATCTAAAATGGTTTTAATCAGTTACTGTTCAAGTTGAAAAAATAATTATTTAAAGTTATAATATATTCACAAGTTCACTTAATTAAATGTTCAAAGTTATTCGTGTTTAAAGTTTTTTAGTTGAAGTTATTTGTATGTCAATCGTAGTTCCCTATTTTAGAATTTCGACATATTTGAAGAAGTGAAATACTCTAAAATCTAAACACGTTCACCTTCATTGGAATATTCCCCTTTTTTAGGGTTCCGTACCGAAAACGGAACCCTTATAGGATCACTTTGTTGTCCGTCTGTCTGTCTGTCTGTCTGTCAAGACCTTTTTCTCAGGAACGCGTAGAGGTAACAAGTTGAAATTTGTATCAAATACTCGAGTCTGCGGTCTCTTTCAGCTGTAAAAAAATCAAACTTGTAAGTCAACGCGATCAAAAGATATGACCGTTTATGTCGCATATTTTGCGATTTCACGAGGGAATCAAAACCTATAGGGTACTTCCCGTTGACCTAGAATCATGAAATTTGGCAAGAAGCGGTGTCTTACAGCACATGTCAAGGGAAAAATCTGAAAACCGTAAATATGTAGTTTAATTACAAGAAAAATGCGAATTTACTATTTGAAACTTATGAAAATTCACTAATGTTGTCGTAGTGGTATTGTCAGGCTCCAGAAGCATATGGGTTGCATACAGTTAGGTCCTATTCTATGTTTATTCTGAATTTTCTGTTTATATTCGTTATGCATTTCATCACGTACGCTTTATATACATAATATATACAGGGTATATATTATGTCTAAATTTTGATTTTTTATAACCGACATGCGACATACTCAAGTCCCGTAACATCCTGTATATATTATATTTCGTCTAATTTTTCTTTATAATCTATATATGTTGATAATCTACATAATAATACTATACTATACAAGTTTGTACGGAACCCTCGGTGCGCGAGTCACAACTCGCACTTGGCCGGTTTTTTTTCAAATGAATCCCTTCTTTTCGGGTCACATTTTAACGTGCAACACAAAATTTTAGTACTCACTACTAAAATAGCGAAAAATGCGCTTTTCATATCCCTCTCATAACATAGGTTTGTTCCCTTTCTTATGACATATTCATATAATTTTGTTTACATTTGAAAGGACTACTTTGGCTATTTACTGTCAATTTTTAAGAATCTATTTTATCTTCAAACAATCGAATACTTAATGCTAACTAATATTTAAATTTTAACTCAATCTCGGTAGCATTTATTGCCACATTCACATAATGGCACATTTTTTTTGTTTAAAATATTTGTGGAATCTTCAATCAATGAATCTTAAAATAATGAAGTTTTCGCTTCCTTTGTGCATGTTAAAGTGGCAATATTGTAAACTGACAATATATCTGAATTTGTTGCATTACATCAGTTCGTCATAATGATCAATAACATCTAGTTATCCCTAAAATGCGCCCACATCTGTCCTATTAAAAGTAAGGTGGGTATTTTTTATATTGGTTCCATATTGTTTAACAATAGTTTAGACTTAAGCTGTAATTCGTTTCTAATCATATTTTATATTCAATTACTCTATAAAATTGTAGGTATCTTAAAATTTATTTGAAGCATTTGAATGATCTTGATGGAGAATGGTTCTCAATGCGTACATTTCTTTCATTCAGGTCTTACAAATGATAATTAAAACTTATTAATTCGGTTAATAAAACCTAAAAGATTGCAAACAACTTCAACAGTGAGATATTTTTGTTATAATTTAATGGATTCAAATTAATTATATTTATTTTGCAAGACATTTCTTAATTAAATTGTAAATTTATATGAAAGCACAGAAATATCTCACCGAGAACTAGAATTAAAAAGACTCCACTCGCATTCTCTTATACTAAAGAAAAGGCATTAAACGTCGATATAATATTTCACGCAAGAATAAATTAAATCGGAAACCTATAAATTACTTTTTCGTGAAATATTATCCACGCTAATTCCCTCAATGCAATTAATTTAGATACTTAAATATAACGTGCTACAAGTCATGCTGATAGAAATGAGGTTACTCAAGGAGTTTTTCAGTATACATATTTATTTTTTGGTAAGCTGGTGGTCGAGGTCTGAGTGCGTGCTTTCCTCCGCAGCCTGAAGGTGTGTCCGAAGTATTAAAACTTGTGTTTATAGCAAAGATGTTATTTGTAATAAAATATTGCTTAAAAGTTGAAAAAGATGAAAAAAGCTTATAAAATTAAACTTCTTGGCCAGTCTCTTCCGTCTTCCCCTACAGTTGAAATTCAGTAATCTTGTTTGTGTTGTCTAGTTTGTCTAATCTTTGAGTGTTAACTGTCTAGACTCTTGTGCCTTTATGTGTATAGACCTTATGTTATCCCTATTGTCTATCTGACTTGTTTTACCGATATTGTCTTGCTTCTCTCTGTCTTTATAGACTTGTGTTTGATTGTAAATTTTACTTGTTGTATCACGACCTTTATAGATCTATTGTAGCGTACACTTGTCTTATCCCTATTGTCCATCATGCCTGTCAAAAATATGTCCGTTTAGTTTTGGTTATCTGAAATTAGATGTGTAATCTTTCTGTTTAATCTTGTGTATCTAATATTGTATGTCTAATCAAGTGTATCTCAAAGTCTAATCAATCTATTTTACGTGTAAATTATGTGGAGACTTGTTTGTCGAGTCTTCTAGCCTGTTAATCAAGTTTATTTTTATAATTGAATAAAACATTGCTTTATATATTTAGATCTTTAGTTTATAAAATAGTTCGGTAGAAAAAAGATTTAACAGGCGTAAAGAAAAGAAGCGTCTTTGTGTGTTTTCAGGTTTGATTTTCTGAATACTCACCGATGACTCTGACGGAACACGCACGCAGCTCGACCACGCGGATGATGTGCGGCTCATACTCACGTGAGAGGAATCCGAAACGGAGGTGTCCTGCGTTCGGTAGATCCCTATCGGGATTTCACAGGTCGTCGAGCAGAGTTTTTGATACAAACGGCCGTACGTTCTGATCCACATATCGTCCTTTGTGATTTTCATCTGAAAAAAAAACAACATATAAAAACCAAATAATGTACAAGCTATATTATTAATGAAATGGTAGCGATCACAATACGATAGATTCCGCTTATGTGGGACAAAGTTGAAAAAAACGGAAACAAGTGCGAGAAAATCACACAACTTTTCTGTATTTGCTTAATTGGGACAGTAATTGTGTGAATTCCCGCAGCGCCGGAGATTTACGTAAATATCACGTAAACCCGTTAAAACTAAATCAGGACTGCCACTTATTTGGGACAAATCCTAAAAGAAAAACGGAAACAAAGCCGACGATATCACAAGAATTTTCATTAAATTTGATTAATTGAGACAGTAATTGTGTGAATTCCTGTGGCGCCGAGGATTCACGTAAATATCACATAAAATCGTATTCGCGTATATATCCAGAGCGGCGGATGAGCATTCACCTTGAGATACATCATTATGTATTAAGCGTTCAATCGAGTTAACGTTAATTGATTAACAACAATACTGCCTTAAGTCACTGATAAAAGTCTTACTTACCATGATGCTAATAAAGGATTTGCACTTGAAAAAATTGCTTTCCTAGATGAAATTAAAAGTTTTAACACTTTATAGGTTTCGTTAGCTTGACAATCAAAAAAGAAAGACATCTAAAGAAAAACCAGGAATGTTCAAACGAAAACGGGAAAAAACACTGTGTTTCAAAAAACCTAATTAGGTGGACAAAAACAACCCTTTTATTAGTGGAATATAATTATCACAATTAACAGAAAACACTTAGGTAACGACAATTCTAGTTTTTTTCTAATTAATGCTTAATGACAAGCCATAAAAACTAAGTACTTCTTAAAGTAAATTTTTGCCTATTTTTCAACTTTGCCAGAAAAAAAGTCACATACCATCTCGTCACCCCCCTCTAGAATTAATGTATAATATAGTTGCATCCATCTACTTTATAATGATCTAAAACTGGCTTGCGACGGTTTTCGAAATAAATTATTTTTAATTTCTTTCCAGATCTAGTATTCGCCATATCGAAAATTGATTTATTTGAAGGATGGCTGAAACATGGAAAGGAAACAAGAACTGAAGCTTTGTTTCGATTTATCAGTACAAGATGGGATATTAACGATGCAAATGAATAATCTTTAAGGAACATGAAGGCCATCATTTCACGATTTTTATCCAAAATTCGTGAAAAGTGGAGCTGTGGAAGGAACAAAGAACGGTTTCTACAGAAGAACTCTGAGTGGCTCATGGGTTCAATTGTGTCTTTTGAAATGTCTATTGCCAAAGTCAACTACTTCTAAAGAACGCTTCACAGGCCCTGGGCGGCCTATGAAAAAGTTCTCGGAATCAAGCCTTAAAAACGAAGACGAATTGATGATCTTATCCGAACCAGAAGTACTAATAAGCTAACCTAAACTGCTGAGGTGTCAACGCGATAGTCAGGTAGTAGAAACATGGCAAAAGAGATAAAAAATGTGACGAACGATCCTATGCAGAGTAAGGAACTTTTGTGCAACAGAAAAACGGTTGTGCAATCAAGAGATAAATAATATATTGCCGACAATATGCAAAGTAAAAGAAGGTGAGGTTTCGGTCATGCATGAAATGCTTCTGACCATGATTGATGGGTAAGTTTGTAATACGTTGACCGAAACTTCCTCATCACAGAAGTGCTTCATTTGTGGGGCAACCCAAAAAATGATGAATGCCGATTCAAGGGAGTTGAATCGTCAACAATCGACAATCTTGGACAATCAAGACAATCTTGCAAATTGGACAACAAACACAATCTTGGTTTTGGTTGAATTATATTGCATGGCTGAATTAGGTGTTTTGAATGCTTGCTTTATGTTAAAGAAATGGCAAATTGTAGATAAGCCATACCAGGGAATGGTAATACAAATGATGGAAATACTGCCCTAAAGTTTTTTGAAAATATAGTTTTAAAGTGCTGATATTACAGGATTCGATATTACATTAATATAAAAAATTGGAACTATAGTTTGGGCTTTATCTTCAGGATTTGATATTAACATTGAGAAATTTCAGGCATTTGCAGCAGAAACAAAGAAACTGTACATAAAACTCTATATGTGGTATTACATGCCCGCTACTGTTCACAAAATCCTTGTGCATAGTTCAAAAGTTATTGTATTTGCTTTGTTGCGTATCAGACAGCTTTCTGAGGAAGTTCAAGTGCGAAACAAGGACTGCAGAAGCTTTCGTCAACACATTACTCGCAAGCGGTCACGTATTGCCAGGAATAGAGATTTACTTGACATGTTATTGATAACATCTGACCCGGTCACGTATTGCCAGGAATAGAGATTTACTTGACATGTTATTGATAACATCTGACCCTGTAGTAACAAGCTTATTAGATCCCCGCGAGAAGAAGAAGTCCAGCGAAACAAGGCTTCAAAATTCTCTTCTGAAGTCCGAGATTTATTAATACCCCCTAGTATCACTGGAAAGGACAGAGTAAATGTAAATAGTTCAGAAATTACTGATCTTCATGATCCTGATCATGACTACTCATCTGAAGAAAATTAATGAAGACGACTAATATGTAGCTTTACATAATTAGATATTTTTTTGACATATTTCATTTAGTTTGTTTGTATTTTTACAAATGCTTAATTATTGTTACTGTAAATTTTAAATAAATATTTTTTTAAGTACGATCCTACTCAGTTCGATACATATTAAAACAATTTTGATCTCAAAACTCAAAATAATTTTGTCCAACTGAAAGTGCTACGCGAACCTCTGTGTGCTGATTCAATGGTTTTCCTCAAAGGCTTTCAATAGAAGTAAGCTTCAAAATTCAATTACAGTTAGCAGAAGGGAAATACCACAATCAAAATTAAGGAGGTACAGATACTCCAAGAAAGACAGAGTAACTGGCGCCGCAAGCTATGGGCTCCTAAATGTAGCATATCTGTACCACTTTAGATGTACGCTGCGGTCTTCCAAGCCCAAATTCTTGCAATTAAAACATGTGTTCTAGAAAATCTAAAGATGGACTTTACAAGTAGAAACGTACAGTTAGGCTGCGATAAACGCCCTAACATGTCATAGCATAAAATCTAAGACAGTTTAGAAGTGCTTTAAAAACAGAAAAAACTCTGCCAAAGCACAACAGTGTACCGTTTGCGCGGGTGGCGGGTCAGATAGTACCGGAGAGAAATGGATGCACTCGCATAAGAGGGCGCTGCTGTAGCACACCTGAATGCAAGGGAGAAGTCTTAGATCACCAAATCCATTGCCCGTAAAGTAACCACAGACTGTACTAATAAATTACCATGAGTCCGCACAAGTGGTTAACAACATAGAAAATGGATATGTCTAACAACCTAAAAGCTGAAATCTAACCTAACCTAACCTGCAGAAGATGGGCATCTGGACGAATGAACCCTTTTGCAAGCTCTGCAAGGAGGAGAACGAAACTGTCTGCCATATAATCTTTCCCTTCGAAGCAATTGCGCGTAGGAGACAAAAACTCAACATTACCGAGGAACTTCCGGCGAATGACAAGACACGTAGAATTCTTAATCTAAAACACAGTCTCGATCTATTTGCTGGAATGGAACAATGTGGGGGAATACTATAGGCCTATAAGGCGGCAGTCTTTTAAGTTATGCAAATGCCAGAATCCACAGTGGCAAGAGAAACTTGTTTTCCGTTGTTACTCATCAGCGGTCGATTATTGAAGGCGATGGCAGAAGAATGACCTAATAAAATGGAGTTCAATGATTTCAAAACAACTGATGGTTGGTAGTCTCTTTGGAAAAGGAGACAAAACACTAAAAAAATGCACATTTAAAACGGCAATGCTGATAATACAAACGCGTCGGCAACGCGGTGCCCGTAAAGCAATTGTGAAGTGCCAGTAAAGCACCGTTCAAATATTTGATGATTCTTGTTAAGACCCAACATTTGTTATTACAAATAATAGTTACTGAATCTAGAATAATATGAGGCATTGAGCGCAAAAGCGGACTAATTATAAAACATTTTTTATCTTCGAAACGTTTTTTATTTGTTCATGTTATGTAGCTTCTGATTCAATGCAATTTGTCTATTATTGGAAACAGAGCTAGTTACCCCAATATTTTTTATAAAACATGATTTTGATGTGGGTTAGTTCACTTTTGAATTGGCTTGTTTTAAATTTTTATGGGATAGTACGTTAACAAATTCATTTAAATGTTAGAGTGGGATTTATTAAAACCAAAACTTATTACAAAACCTTATTACACATCTTCTTCACTACAAAAATCAAATACAGGTACCTAATTTTCTTCCTTGTTGGTGGTTGTGTTCAGGCCTCTACAATATGCGTGGTAAATAGGTTGAATGTATTAGAATGTATAAAGGTTTTTCTTTTTTAACAGATTTATGCAGCGCCGATAGGGACAGGGGCGCGTTTACATTTCTTGTGGCCCTACGCGCAAGGTGACTATGTGGCCCTAGTCTAGGTCTAGTCCCAATTCTCAATATGCGAGATTACAGTAAAACCATTTTAAAAAATAACAATTAGGTATGTAAGAGTAGTATACGATACGTGTATCGTACAAAGTTTTGCCTACAATATAAATTAATAATTTACTTACATTTATAAAAAAAGTAATAATTTTATAAATGTCAAGTATGACTTTGAATAAATTAATCAATGAATAGTTATTTACATTAGAGTGCGGAAACCTTGATTTTACAATGCAACAGCTCGTTTGGGGAACGAGCCCTTCGTTCCCCATTTGCTGAATTTGCATTGTAAAATCATTTCCGCACGAAATTTGTATAAGATTTTTTGGCCGACAATTATTATTTAAGAAACAAATAGATTTCGATTAATTACAATATCGGAAATTATTTAATGTTGGTAATCACAAATTTTGACATTTTTACTAATTCAAATTTATTAGGTACATAATATGTCATTTTTCCAAATGTCAGACGCACAATAAAATTAAAAAAATCACTCTTATTTTCTAGATTATAGTGACAAATATGGTGTAAAGTAGTGTTTTATACATTAGATTTTATTGTCATATACTTTAATTATATACTTAATTTTGTAAGTGTCCCTGAAAGGTTCAAATTTATTGGTCACTTTACCGCATCGTAGCCGTACTTTGCAACATTGTGCGTAAAAATCAAGTTTCGCTGGACGCATACACGATGTCGAAGCTAGCTTTACAATTCAGGAGGCCAAAAACGTACCTTACGTAGAAACAACATTTCAATCGAGAATTGTTATGACATTTTTTGACTTCCTTCATGACATTTTGCGTCTGTAATGGACTCATAACAGCACTCATATGCGTGCGGTTATGGCTCCCCGAGTCCTGTTATGAGTTATTTTTTTCAAGGCACTGATATTCAGAGCTGTCAGTGGCAAATTTTTGGCGAGCTAGTTTAGAGGTTATGCGGTTTTTGCATTTTTGCAAAGATATTTACCCAGGATATTTATTCTACTTATGCGTTGATGCAGACAACAACACATATACAGATTGAATAAAATCAAAATATAAAGTCGCAGGAAGTCAAATTCTGCTGCAGTATTAGCAACCAAATTCAGACTGTGACTAGCACAAGGAATGTATTCTGCATAAGGGCTGTGTTGTTGATTCGATATTGTAAACTGGAATATTTTTCCGATATATTAGATGCATTGTCGAAACTTTCCACAAATGTCCACAAATTTTTAAAGTCTATTTCCCAGCTATTGAGATTTTCTACAATGACTTCTTCCAAAATCACGGAGAATCAATGAGAATAAATGCCAATAATGTAAAAAAATCTGAAAGTGTCTCAAAACTAAAGGAAGTTGATCAACGTGACTAATATCAGCTGTGGAATCAACAATCTAAGAAAAATATGTCGCACTTTTCTTGTTACTCCCTTGATAAAGGTATTTCTTATTTTGACACCCACTATATTAATAAATTCATCACATATTGTGTTTGACAAATAACTCACAGATCGTTGTGATTAGCTATAAATGGTTCAAATTCTGCAAGACACTCTAAACAACCAATAGTTATTTACATTAGAGTGTGGAAAGTTTGATTTTACAACGCGACAGCTCGTTTGGGGAACGAGCGCGAAGGGCGATTTCCCCATGAGCTGGAGCGCTTTAAAATCATTTCCGCACGAAATTTGTATAAATTTTTTTTGACGACAATTATTATTTAAGAAACAAATAGACCCTCCGCCTCAACTTCCGGTTGTAGCCGGACTTTGCAACATAGGGAGTAAAATTCTAGTTTTGCTTGATGTGTACACGATGTCAAAGCTAGCTTTACCACCCTACTTCCGGTTGCCACCCCCACTTCCGGTTCCAAAAAATTACCCACTTCCGCTTCCCACCCCCACTTCCGGTTAATAAATTCCTTACTTCCGGAACCGGAAGTGGGGGTTGGGAACCGGAAGTGGGTGGGTAACCAGAAGTGGGAGCGAGGTTGGGGGCCGAAGTGGAGGTGGAGGAGGGTCCAGAACAAACCATCTTTCCCAACTATTTAGATTATTTACAATATTGGAAATTATTATATTTGGCACAATGCGGGAAAGTACGGCTACAATGCGGGAAAGTGACTTTTTATTACTCATGCACAGAAAGTACTATTTTACAGGCCATTTTTTAGGTCAGAAAATGACTGTTTACTTTCCGCCCTAGGAAAATTTACTTTCCGCCCTAGGTTTAGGGCGGAAAGTTTACTTTCCGCACTAGATTTGTGAACATGTGTGACATGCAGCGTTGCCAATCCTACGATAATTATCATACATATACAATAATTTCGTTAGTTTAACACTGTTGTCATTACATTACCCAGATACTTTTTGTCAACACATGTAGAAACGACAACCGTGTGAAACAAAATGACATCTCAAATGTTTTTCAAATGACGCATCAAAAATAACAATAATAGAAATTTGTGGTTATGATGTATAATTTATTGTCATGAGTTGTCAAATAGAGAGTTCAGATTCAGAAAATGATTCTACACCGCCTGAATTCAAACAAATTGCGACTGAAATGATTGAAAAATTAACACCAACGAAATCCAGAAGTAGATATGAAGCTGCGTATGAAAAATTCATGAAATGGCGATCAATGAAAAAAATTAAAAGTTTTTCTGAATCGATAGTTTTATCATACTTCAATGAACTGGCCAAAACTCATAAGCCGTCAAGTTTGTGGGGAACTTATTCGATGCTGCGAAGCTTGATTCACATCAAGCACAGAATTAATATTTGTAATTATGGCTATTATGAAGAATATGGGAATGGTGGAGTTACCTTCACTAACTGTTGCTAATCGTCTTCCAAACTGTATTTCTAAACGTGGAAAGTAAAAATGAATCTTCTACGTCGGCTGGTTCAAGAAATATACGGGCTTTTGTAATCCAAAAAACTGACATTTTTTAATACAACAACAAATATAACTGCAACTTCTGTCCGGTTATTTGACAGAAAATATGTTTATACAGCAGATACGCTGTTGCCAAGTTCAATTCTTTTGCAGAGATTATACTTTTTTTCTGTGTCGCTACAATTTAAGTATTATATGTATTAAATATATTTAATTTTATTTTAATTCTTGCGCAGGGGTCATGTTAATCTTCTATGTATTCTTCTTATTCTTATGCATATTCACTAATGAATGTTTGCGACCACGATAATGACTTGAATGTCGTCATCATGTGGTTCTCTTGGGAAGTATAATGGAGGTGATTTCCCGTTATCTTCCTCCATGGGTATGAAATTACCATGGGTATAAATTAGATTAGGTTGTCCGAGAGAGAATAGATCAAGACCGCATATAGCACGGCAGCGCAAACTCTCGATCACATGCGCGCGCAGCGCGCATGTGGTTTGATCGAGAGTTCGCTCTGCCGCACGCATGTGGTTTAAACTTTAACTTCGTAGATCCAAACTTTTATGGTACTCTCGGTCCAATGTAGAACAAAGTGGCAACGACCGGTGGTTTTACCTTGGTTAGATTAGGTTGTCCGCCGCGAAGCGGGAAGATAAATCAAGACAATATACGCGCGGCAGCGCGAACTCTCGGTCCAATATAGGACAAAGTGGCAAGCACCCTTGGTTTCACCTTGGTTAGATTAGGTTGTCCGCCGCGAAGCGGGAAGATAAATCAAGACAACATACGCGCGGCAGCGCGAACTCTCGATCACATGCGCGCGCAGCGCGCATGTGGTTTGATCGAGAGTTCGCGCTGCCGCACGACAAAGTTGCAACGACCGGTGGTTTCACCTTGGTTAGATTAGGTTGTCCGCCGCGAAGCGGGAAGATAAATCAAGACAACATACGCGCGGCAGCGCGAACTCTCGATCACATGCGCGCGCAGCGCGCATGTGGTTTGATCGAGAGTTCGCGCTGCCGCACGACAAAGTTGCAACGACCGGTGGTTTCACCTTGGTTAGATTAGGTTGTCCGCCGCGAAGCGGGAAGATAAATCAAGACAACATACGCGCGGCAGCGCGAACTCTCGATCACATGCGCGCGCAGCGCGCATGTGGTTTGATCGAGAGTTCGCGCTGCCGCACGACAAAGTTGCAACGACCGGTGGTTTCACCTTGGTTAGATTAGGTTGTCCGCCGCGAAGCGGGAAGATAAATCAAGACAACATACGCGCGGCAGCGCGAACTCTCGATCACATGCGCGCGCAGCGCGCATGTGGTTTGATCGAGAGTTCGCGCTGCCGCACGACAAAGTTGCAACGACCGGTGGTTTCACCTTGGTTAGATTAGGTTGTCCGCCGCGAAGCGGGAAGATAAATCAAGACAACATACGCGCGGCAGCGCGACTCTCGATCACATGCGCGCGCAGCGCGCATGTGGTTTGATCGAGAGTTCGCGCTGCCGCACGCATGTGGTTTAAACTTTAACTTCGTAGATCCAAACTTTTATGGTACTCTCGGTCCAATGTAGAACAAAGTGGCAACGACCGGTGGTTTTACCTTGGTTAGATTAGGTTGTCCGCCGCGAAGCGGGAAGATAAATCAAGACAATATACGCGCGGCAGCGCGAACTCTCGGTCCAATGTGGTCTGTGTCTCCTTCGGTACCTATTTTTTTAATAATACCGTCAAGGGCCATAAATTTAAACGCACTGCTGCGCCTATATGGTCTAAAATAAGATAAAGTTGCAAGAAGTATTGAGTTAACCTGAGTTAAACCAATTAGAATGAAATTAGAATTAAAAATTAAATTTATATTTCAATGTTGTTGTAAGTGCATGTGAAGAAATTGTATATTGAATGTTTACCAGAACAAGGTAAAATAAAAAGATAAAATTGGCAACGTCGGTTGGGCTTCTCCTGCACTTTTTGTTTGACAAGTAATTAGAGAGGTTAGGTAGTGAAGGAAAATATTAACTGTTGCGTCAAAAAAATGTCATTTTTTTCATAAAAACCCGTATATTTTTTTAATAAATCGACGTAGAAGCTTCGTTTTGGCTCTCTAAGTTTGCAAATACACTACGGAGGACGATTAGTAACAGTTATTCAAGGTAAAAATCCGCCAACTCCAAAAAAAATGGCCATTCCCATATTCTTCACAAATTCCGTAATTATTCGAGTTTAATTGCTTGTTTAAAACAAAAAAATAAAGGTTATACATGCAAGAAAGCTCAAACACTAAGTGCTGAACAAATTAATCAATTTCTTAGAGAAGCTCCAGACAATCAATTCCTGGCTGTGAAGGTTAGTTAATAAATTTTCTAATAATTTCAATACAATATATAAATAAATACACAAATTTATTTACATGTATTTAATTTTAGGTAGCTTTAATTTTTGGGGTACAAGGTGTATGTAGGCGTCATGAGCTGTGTAACTTAACTGTGAACGATATAGAAGATAAAGATAACATGCTTTTGGTAAAAATTCCAAAAACTAAAAATGATAAGCCGAGATCATTTGTAGTTACGGATGATTTTTACCATATATATAAAAAGTATGCCATATTGCGTCCTGCCAACATGACCACAACAAGATTTTTCACAAATTATCAGAACGGAAAATGTACTAAACAAGTCATTTGCATCAATACTTTTGGCAGTATGCCTAAAACAGTAGCAGCATATTTAAATTTGAAAGATCCTAAGTCTTATACTGGACATACGTTCAGAAGAACATCAGCTACTCTGTTAGCTGATTCTGGTGCCGATCTGCTGACCCTTAAGAGACATAGAGAATGGAAATCTAATACAGTCGCTGAAGGCTACGTTGAAGACTCGGTCCACAACAAAAAGCGAATCGGCCAGCAAATTGCAGATACTATATCAAACAGACCGTCTACTTCAAAAGAAAATATACAAATAAATCCAGTGCCAATTGAAATTCAGAACAAAGAAAATATAAATTTTGAAACGAACACAATTTCAACATCAACCTCAAAACACATGTTTTAATTTTTCAAATTGTTCAAATATTTCAATATATAATAATGAAATAAAATTATTAATAATTTTTTCAACTATTGTTGAAAAAAATAATGTTTCTGTTTTTTTTTTCTTTTCATTTAAGTAGGTACACAATTTTAATTTTTTTTATATTGTCATTCTCAAATTCATAATAAAAAATAGTAAAACTCGCTAATTTAGCACTGTAATCATAACATTACACAAACACTTTTTGTCAACACATGTAGAAACGACAGTCGTGAAACACAATGACATCTCAAAATCAATATTAAAAAAAGTGAGGTTAAGTTAAAAGTGAACTGGCCGAAGGTTATAAGCTGTCAGATAGAATGACATTATAAATAATAATGTCGCGTTTAGAATCACCTGATTCTTTTTAAAATTTAAGTCTTTGTCTTTCTGGCATTCGTAATAAAAAATAATATCCGCAACTCGTGCGGCATTGTCAATTGCCCCCTCGAGCGAATGAGCGCACTCACTTCGTTCGTGCGCTCATCTTCGCTCTCGTGTGCAATCGACAACTTTCCGCACTTGTTGCGAAATATACTATTACCGCATTTTAGCCGGACTTTGCAACATAGTGAGTAAAATTCTAGTTTCGCTTGATGTATACACGATGTCAAAGCTAGCTTTACAATTCAGGATGCCAAAAAATAATGTTCATTGCTTTGAAGATGTCCACGAAATGCCAATCCGTGAATAGAAAGAAATTTCACGGTTGCCACCACTCTTTTGAGAACATTTCTCCAATACTGTTTTTCAGTTTCAATTTGTTCAACCACTTTGAACGTTTGGAGAAAATGCACATGGAATACCCTATGATCCTTTGAATTTTCATGCTCGGTAATTTTGACATATATATTTTTCCAGTGGTGAAAAAGAGTAAAGAAAATTGTTTTTTTTTTTAGAAAAAATTTTGCAATGTAACAATAAACACTAGAACTTGTTTCGCTAAAAATAAGCCACTCGCGATTTATTTCTATAAAAGTTATTTTCTGTCAAGTGACGAATATATCGCGATCCTTAACTAAAATTCCTGTTTTTACAGGATTGCCAATATTTTTTGGTTTTTCGTTTATAATTTGATTCTGCATTCTTTCTGTTAGAATTTCTGGCCATAAAGCTATGTCCAATAAATTATTATGCACTTGAAGAGATTTGTAATAGATTTCTTCATTCATGAGGTAGATGCAGTAGATGTCTGATCTTCATCTACTGCTATTATATTGGACTCTGATGACGACGTGGTGGAAGGGACATGAACTACATTCTTTGGGGTTGAATCCTCTGTAAGAGATCGTTCTACCTCGTTAGCTACATTTTTAATATATGTAATAGATTCCTTCATACTTGAAGTAGATGCAGTATTTGTCTGATTTTCATCTACTGCATCCATATTTGACTGATGACTACATGCAATGGACATGAACTACATTTTTTGACGTTAAATATTCTTTGGGCAAAAGAAATGCTTCTAAAGATCTCCCATGTTGAACATTTATTTCTTTTTTTTTCGTTGTTTCTTGCACTTTTCTGCACCATATCCGTAATAACGTTTATTTTATTTAATTAATTAATTTTTAAATGATTCTTTACTTCATTAGTTTACTTTACTTCTTTAGGTACTTTTTTTCTGAATATTTTTTTTCAGTATTAACCACCGCAAAGTGCCAATTTATTCATCACACATGTCAAATTTTGCTGCTTATTGTCGTTAACCGCTAAAAGTTCGTTTGACCTTGCTTAGTTGGCAATTTGTGGTCTCCAAAAATCGGAGGCCCTGTGCATAAAATGCGCCTATGCATAAAAGCGCCACTGCATTGGGATAAATGGGCGACGGGGATGAATATATTTTTGAGATCAGTTTGGAGTGTCTTTTGCCTATATCAACTTCATGCTAAGCACGTCAATATTGTTTAGATATTTGAAATAGATTTTAAACGGCTCTTTTCTCACAAAACGCAATCATTGAACCTTTAACCAGAACACTTTTGATTGGTCAGAGCATTGGTCAGCATATTTTCGATTTATTATATTCCTCTCAAGCTTTATTGTTGAATAGAAATCCTTTTTATCCATTAAAATAACTTTAAATGGGTATCTTTTCCGAGCAGCTTTGATGACATCATTCCAGTTTTATGGGATGAAAATATTTTAAAAGAACTTCTTGTGCTTCTCTACTATTCCAAAGTCCCGATCACACTGCAAATAAGAATGCCCACTGGCCAAACATTTGTGGTCAATCTCATTTGTTGTGTAGTCAAGATTAGAAACAATGCACTGACATAATAGTAAGAGAGAGCTTAATATTGCGATTTTGGACTCCGCATCGGTCAGAATACATGATAAGTTTACGAGTTCTAGGTATGTTTACGTATGTTTCCACGTAAACATATTAACATCACCAGTACCTAAACCATGAACACCCAGACAATATGTCCACATTTGCCGTTTGTAATAACATACGCCTATTTATAAAACAGGTGTGAGCAACGTTTTCATAAAGTCAAAATTTATAGCAGTAACACTAGAATCTACTTTTCCAAGTGCGGTGTCGTCGCGTAGACTTTGACGTGCACTTGCAGCTTTTCTCATAGAGTTACCATGCTACACTAAATATTTGATTCTCATTTTCATTTTCTAAAGCATCGATTTTAACCTTAAACGAGTCACATATTCGACAGGAGTCTGATAGGTTCAATTTATATGAAAATATAAATTGAATTGTTTATTAAACATTTTTCGGAAAATGAAATTTGAAACGGGATTTGTCGCCGCTTCACGATAAAGTGAATACATTTTGTAAATATTGAAATCAGGTGCCAGGTACTTTCGATTTCTGGATTGATAAAGAGTGTAGTGATTTCATATGCAGGAAATTTTTCTATTAAAGCTTTTATTTCAACTATTTTATCAGTACAAGTTTTATTAACAAATTCAGCTTTGCCTCTCCGATCAGATGCCGGAGTAGCTAGTATTCTGTAATAATATCTTACTCCTATTGAATTATAATACAAAAATATTAAAAAAATATTATTCCTCTCAGACGGTTTTTGATTGTGTGGTCATAACTTATGCACAATATTTGTGTATACTACAAAAATAGCGGCTTATCTAATAAACCTACTACTTATTTTCACAATGGTAAACAACAAAACCTATCGCACACCTAATACAACTATTGCACACAGACAATACACAGACAAAACCTACAATTACAACCTGTGGAATAGTTGTATAGGTTTTGCACACACACAAACCCTATACAACTATTGCACACAGACAATATAAAAAACATTCAATGCAACAACTCTTTTTATTGTGCTATGTAATTTTGATTAGGAAAATGTGGGTTAATTCACTTTTGTCGATTCATTAGGGTTTCTGAATATCCGCACTTTTTCGAAACCGCGGTTTCGGTTTTTGAAAATTTAAAACCTTTAATAACCTTTAATAACCTTTGGTAGTAGTGTCTGATATTTAAACAAGATCTTAGTTTTGTACAAACGCTGGCGCTTAGGAAAAATGTTTTTTTAGCGTGGGTGGATGTAGCTTTAATTGTAAAGAGTGCTTGAAACAAAATATTTAATCTTTTTGTTCTCTCACCAAACTCCTGTTTCATAGAATTAGGATAGCTATTTGTTTGCATATAAGTATTTTTTTTAATACTTCTTGAATAGCTTTTTGAACTTCGTCTTGCAAATAGTTTGGATTGGCCACTTCTTATAATTCTTCTAAATTTTCAACAATTCACATTCGACTTCAACCTTATTTTTGTCTGGATAAAGTCGTTCAAAAAGATTTTCGGCCAATATTAAAACAGACTTTGTTGGAATTTTCGAAGGATCTAATAAGCATCTAGTCAATTCTGTTAATTCCAGATTTTCACGGGTCTTCCAACTTCCCATGATATTTTTCAATGAAACTTTGCTTATATCAGAACCAATTAATTTCTTTTCCAATAATCCTAGTACCCCTTGTGCCGCAAATATGTAAGAATCATAGCGGTCTAATGTTGTTACTGCTACGCTTACTGGAGATAAAGTTTCATAACAACTAAAAATTAACATTTTCAATTATATGCACTGAATTTAAATATGTTACATTGCTTCAAGAGAAGACCGCATTGTCTTGATGTCCATTGCTAATTCAATTTCCTTTCAAAAAGAGGTTTCACGTTTCGTTGTGGGAAACTGATTTTATCAGAGATGAACGAAAAAAACAAGTTTTCTTACCATTTCTAAATTACTTTTAATTTCCGCATCTTATTCGACGTAATACTCATTATTGACATCTTTTTCGTGCGATTCTTCATGAAATAAATCTTCATCTTCACTGCTGCAGCTGTTTTCTACTTGAGATGATTTCTTGTACAAAGTGGCGCAAACAACGAGATGAATTGTATGATTAATGCAAATTTGTGGTTCAGCAGGACAATCTGTACCATTTTGATACTAAATCTAAATGTTTTTCAACACTAATTATCATATTATTTGCAGAACAAGTTCCTTCAATTCGCAGAAAGCCTAAATTGCAATAAAAATTGTTTTCTCCATGAATATTAATGCAAGTATCTTCGGCGTCTCAAACTAGTCCACTCATCTAGCGTAATACTATTTTTTTGTCCATTTGCTTTTAATTCTTGAAATTTTAAAATCATTTCTTTCTTTGTATTCCTTTTGAGTTAAGTTTATAACACCTGAAGGACGTTTTGGCAAGATTTGGTTGGCTTTCCGAATAAAAAGATCGCCGATGGTTGCTATTTTTGCAACAACAGTTTGCAATGTTTGAGAGAGACCATATTTATTTATAGCTAAAACCGAAAACCGTAGTTATTTATGACGGTTATGCGGTTTTGGTTTTTGCATAGAAAACCACGGTTTTGCGGGTCGAATTTATCCGAACCAGAAATCCAAGTAAAATAAAGAAAATTAATGCAAAAACGCAAATTCAGAAAAATTGTACAATTTTATTCCTTGAATAAATAGAATTTACGTTTCAAACATTTACGGCTCTAATATACACTTAACCGCAAAATAAACGCACCACATATACATTTGGACCACATAAACATATTAACAATAGAACATATAAACAGAATTATTTCGATAATGATAATAAATTTGACTTAAATAATTGTGGAGAAAAAACGAAAACCAAAAATATGGATTATTTAACAAAATTATGTAAAATGATGATGATGAGCTTCTTTTGAAACGTTTTTGGCTTATCAATAACTAGTGTTACCACCTCTAGATGTTATTATAGCCTGACATCGCCATGGCATACTTTCAATTAGAGATCTAATTAATTAATCTTGAGGGATATCTTCTCATACGAGGATAAGACTTTGTCGCAGCTCGTCTAAGCTGTTACGTGGTGCATGACTTCTATCCCGGCGCCCCATTATGTACCAAAGATGCTCTATTGAGTTCAGGTCTGGACTGCAGGCTGGCCACTCCAGGACTTGAATATTAATATAATTTAAATATTCAGTAACAATATGTGCCGCAGGTAGCCTAGCATTATCCTGCATAAGAAGATGTAAAAAGTACCACAAAATGTTTTAAAATGTCTGTTATGTATCGTTCAGAATGCAGACGTCCACCATCAACAATCAAAAGCTCTGTGTGAGCTGTTAAAGATATTCCACCCCATACCACCACTGAGCCACTTCCATATAAAGTGGTTTCTCGAATGTTACAAGCAAAATATCTTTCGTTTAGCCTTCTGTACATTCTTGGGCGGCGATCAGAACTTACAAGGCAAAACCTTGACTCATTTGTATACAGGGTTACGATAAGGTACTGCACAAAATTCATAAAACGCACTATGTTCATTTTTGAAAAAAAAAATGCAAAAACACGTCAAACAGTTTATTTTATTCCGCGTCTTTTAACATAAGTCAAAAAAATAAAACGTCAAATTTGTCAAAGTTATGACGTCAACAATATTTTTTCTAAATATGAAGCTAGTTTTTTTTTACATTATTTGATAAAGCTTGTTTTTCTGCATTATAAAAAAATAATTAAAGTGGGGGTCATATAAGAAAAAACTCAGAGAATTAATAAAAAACAAAATAAGCTTGATTTTGAATTTATGAAAAAAAAACTAAATATTAAGAGAATTAAAACTTAAAGTTACTTAGTAAGAACATCTGTGTTTATCAATTTTTTCAATTGTTTTAATAAAACAACTGTTTGTCAGTGTCAGTCCCCACTGGATTCAGACAAAATACACCCAGCGCCCCCAAAAAAATAATGTTTGGGTAGAAATCGTCAGGGGAAGATTTATTGGTCCTTATTTCTTTCGCGAAAATTTAACAGCTGAGCAATATTTGTATCGTCTTCGTATGGCAGTGCTTCCGGACCTAATTGCGGCATTTCCGGATGCAAATAATAGGGAAAACTTGGATCGCAGTATTTGGTTCCAACAAGATGGTGCACCACCATATTATGGTCTTAGTGTTCGAAGGTTTCTGGATAACCAGTTTTAAGGAAGGTACCAATCCAGTGGCCACGTAGGTCAACTGATCTTACCCCCCTTGATTTTTTCTGTGCAGACATTTAAAAAGTCGGGTCTACGTTAACCGACCAGGCAATTTAGAAGACTTAATAGAACGAATTAGATATGAAAACTCCGCAGATGATCGAAAACACAATTGTAAATCAGGTCTATCTACCATCGTCTTGGCCTATGTCAAATAGTTAACGGGACACAGTTTGAATACTTCCAGTAAGAAATAATTTTGGTTTAATGGACTGTTTAGTTAATTTCCCGTGTGGGGTTGTAGGTCCCCCATCGGGCGCCTCCCCAGGTGGCGGATAGGGGGATGCCTCCTAGATATAGGTGGTACCGGGGAAATCAAATACCCGGGGCGGACCAAAACCTACAAATGTAGCGTCTGCACTCAGAATGAGCGGCTACAAATCCGCAGCGTCTGTTCCAGATTGGGCGGCTGCAACAGCGTCTGACCCAGAATGGGCGGCTGATTTAAATCCTGTAAACAGGAGGCTGGTTTGGAAGCTATAGCTGGCAGCCCCAGCACCAAACTACGGCCACAGTGGGCTAATAACCTGCTTGGCCTAAACTATGCTATTAATGAAACCTCTACAACACAAATCCGGACGGACAAAACGAAGACAACACTGGCGACACTTAAGGAAAAGTTACGTTTTGGATGCTGGAACGTAAAAACTCTATACGAAGCATCAAAACTGCATCAAACTGTGAGAGAATTAAATAACTACAACATCTCAATTTTAGGCTTATCAGAAGTTCGCTGGCTTGGCAAGGGGGAGCTCAACTTACAATCTGGGGAGCTTTTCCTGTACAGTGGCAAAGAAACTGGGTCTTATGAAAGAGGCGTTGGTTTCATAATTACTAAAAAAGCCAGAAAGAGCCTAATTTCATGGAACCCCATTGATGACAGAATAATTACAGCAAGGTTGCACACTAAATACAGAAATATTACCTTTGTACAATGCTATGCATCCACAAACAGTGCGAGTGCTGAGGAAAAAGAAAATTTCTACGATATCCTTGAAAGTACGTTAAGGAAGATAAACAGAGGTGATATCACCATACTCATGGGTGATCTCAACGCTAAGGTCGGGACAAATAACAGTAACCTAGAAGACATCATGGGTAAAGAAGGATGTGGGGAAAGAAACGAAAACGGTGAACTATTCACGAAACTCTGTTCAACATCAGACCTAGTTATAGGTGGAACAGTGTTCCCACACAAGCAAATCCACAAAGTCACATGGATATCCCCCGACAAGAAAACCCAAAACCAAATTGACCATATTGCCATATCGAAAACATGGCGGAGATCCCTACTTGATGTCAGAAACAAAAGGGGTGCAGACATTGCCAGCGACCACCACCTTCTGCTCGGCACGTTCAGAATCAAACTGGCCTTACCAAAGAAACCTGAACAATCAAAGAGAGTAAAGTTCAACCTACACAAACTGCGCCAACCAAACTGCAAAAAAGTTTTCCTAACAAACCTGCATGAAAATGCAGACCAAAATCCCATAACATCTTGGGATGGCTTAGCCAAGACACTACTCTAATCGGCCAAAACAACATTTGGCACAAAGGAAAGAAATCGAAAAGACTGGATCTCAGACCAAACATGGCAACTTATACAAGACAGAAAGGATGCGAAGAAACTGGTACTCCAGTGCAAAACTTCGATGACAAAAAATGATGCAATCTGGAGATATACACAACTATGCAAACAAATTAAAGCATCTGCCAAAAAAGACAAGCGAATATGGATTGACCTGATATGTGAGCAAGCCGAAGAAACAGCCAAAAATAACAACTCGAGGACTCTTTACACACTGACAAACAAGCTCTACAAGAAGCACACAAAGACCACAAATATAGTTAGAAGCAAAGACAACCGCCCACTGACCACCCCAGAAACTCATAGTATCGATAGGTGGAAGGAATACTTTGCTGATATGCTCAGCTCACCCACGGAAGACGAACTTGAGATAGCTCCAGAAGACAATGCAAATGAACAGCTGAATATAAAAATAGACGCGCCTTCAAAAAACAGAAATACTAAATACCATCAAGCAGCTGAAAAACAACAAAGCGGCAGGGGTAGACAACATACCTGCCGAACTAATCAAGGTAGACCCTAAATGGATTGCACCTCTACTTGCAAAAATAATAAAAGGGATCTGGACAAACCAAGAAATTCCAGCAGAAATGAAACATGGTCTCATTATCAAACTGCCAAAGAAAGGAGACCTAACGCAATGCAAAAATTGGAGAGGAATAACGCTGTTAAACACCATAAACAAAATTATTGCAAGTGTAATCCAACATAGGCTGGCAGAAGCATTCGAACCCATTCTGCGTCCAAACCAAGCAGGCTTCCGCCCAAACCGCTTATGCATAGACCACATAAATTCAACAAGAATAATTATAGAACAATCCGTTGAATGGCGATCGCCACTATCTTGTTTTCATCGACTTTGAACGTGCTTTTGACAGCCTATGACAGTCTTTTGACAGCCTCTGCTATATGGAAGATACTACGGACAAGAGGCGTGCCAACAAAAATCATCGACACGATTAGAGAACTGTACCATGACGTATCATGTAGTATCCTGCATAGCGGAGCACATAGCAACCTTTTTCCGGTGAGATCAGGAGTGAAGCAAGGATGTGTGCTCTCTCCCTTGCTTTTTAACATTGCTCTTGACTATATCCTGGAAGTCTTGCAGACCAAACGATGGTATTCGATGGTCTCTTTACTCTAATCTCAAAGATCTCGAATACGCAGACGACATTTGCCTTTTTTCGCATACCTATGAAAGTATGCAAAGGCAACTCACCCTACTATTAGACATGGCACAGAAGATAGGGTTGAAAATAAATGTCTCAAAAAAAAGCGATACGAATGCACACAAATAACGACGCACCGTTTCAAATAAACGACCAACCAATTGAGAATGTAGAAAAGTTTCAGTATCTAGGAAGCATTCTCAACGAGACGGGCGGAACAGACCTAGACATTCTAAACAGAATTCAAAAAGCACAGATGGCATTCAGGCAACTAAACACAATATGGAGGTCCAACATCATAAAAACAAAGAGCAAGCTGCGTTTATATAGAACAAACGTCAAAGCAATCCTCTTATATGGATGTGAGACCTGGAAAAACACTAATGCCACAAAACATAAACTTCAGGTTTTCGCCAACAAATGTCTACGAATCATCCTCAGAATCTTCTGGCCACAAAAAATTACTAATGAGCAACTTCTTAAACGATGCGGAGAAGAAACAATAGAGCACGACATTAAGAAAAGAAAATGGGGATGGATCGGCCACATTCTAAGAAGAAAACCAAACGACATTGCAAGGGCAGCACTAGACTGGAATCCCCAAGGAACGAGACGACGAGGAAGACCGGCTCAAACATGGAGGAGAACAGTGTTAGATGAACTAAAAGCCCAGAAAACCTCTTGGAGTGAAGCCAAAGCAATGGCCCAGAATAGGGTCCGCTGGAGGGTGCTTATGGAGGCTCTATGCTCCACCTAGGAGTCCAGAACCCATATATATATATATATATATATATATATATATATATATATATATATTAGTTAATTTAAAAGTTATTACTAAAATTAAGTTTATTTCGTTTTTTATTAATTTTCTCGTTTTTTTTCTTATGTCACCCCTACTTCAATTATTCTTTTATAATGCAGAAAAACAAGCTTTATCAAATAATTAAAAAAAAACTAGCATCCTATTTAAAAAAATATTGATAACGTCATAACTTTGACAAATTTGACGTTTTATTTTTTTTGACTTATGTTAAAAGAGGCAGAATAAAATAAACTGTTTGACGTGTTTTTGCATTTTTTTCAAAAATGAATATAGTGCGTTTTATGAATTTTGTGCATTACTTTATCATAACCCTGTATAATACCTGCTCCCAATCATGAATTTCCTAATCCACATGCCTCCTTGCAAAAGCCATTCTGTTTCTTCGGTGGTCTACAGAAAAATATGGGACCAGTAGCTGCTACCCGAGATCGTAAATTTGAAGCACGAAATCTTCTTCTTATGGAGTATCTTGACTAACAGCAGTGCCATGCACCTCAGCAATTTGTATTTGGAGTCTTCGTGCAGTAGTGAACCGTTCCCTCAGTGTTCGAAGTATTAAAAATCGGTCCTCCACGGCATTAGTAGCTCGTGGTCTACCTTGACCAGGTCGTCTAACGTGATCTTTCTCCTCTATAAACCTCTGCAGAACCTTACCGACCGTTATATGAGACACTCCATATCTTCTACCAAGTTCGCGATTTGTTAGTCCTTCATTGGACAAAGTTATAATTTCAACACATTCCTCACGATTTAAATTTTGTGTAGCACGTTGCATTGCGAGCAGATGTATTTCACAAATGACAATTATCGTATCTATTGATAAAACAAGTGAAAACGAATTTTAGAAGCGTGATTTAATTATTAGAAAAACATACTACATATTAATAGGACAGCTAAAACCTACAAAAGGCGTAACAATAAACATTATTATTATACTTGTAATTGATGAATCGAAAACACATATTATTTTTCGAAATAAATCAGAATGTATAAGTGGTGCGTTAATTTTGCGGTTAAGTGTATTTATTCAAATATTAAACTCTTCTTCAACCCATTCAATGGTGAACATTGCACTACAAACCCAAGCATCTCGGAAATATGTATTCCTAGTAAAATGGTTGCAGATCACTGCGCTAAAGGGGGAAAATACTACTAATCTATTTATCTAGGTAGTTTTAGGTCACAGGACGTGGAAGTGTGCCGTACAGTTTTTCACAAGCATCAACATTTTTCATTGTTTGTTTTGCAATTGTACATCCCAAGATAATCTCTGATACATCTCCATTATACCGGAGTGACGATGACGATGTAGCAGTGACGAATCGTCAGTGACGATGAAACTGGCTTCTATTATCTTGGGATGTAGAATTTCAACACAAGCAAAGAAGAATTTTGCTGCTTGTTGAAAACTGTGCTTCCTTGTCTGGTCTTGTCTGGTTTGGTTAGGTTTATCTCGTCTTTTCTGGTCTTGCCTGGTCTTGTAGGGTCCTGTCTCTTGTCTCATGATGACTGGTCTGGTCTGATCTTGTCTCGTTTCCTCTAGCCTCGTCCCGCCTAGTCTCATATAATCTCGCCGAGTTTTGTTTAGTCTCCTCTCGTCTAGTCTCATCTAGTGCCGTTTTTTTATCGTCTAATCTCGTCTACCAGAAAAGTCTTTCGTCAGCAAATTCCAAGAGATAAACACAAAACTTTATTTATTCAAGATTTCTCTCTGGCATTTTATTCAAAATTTGTGAAGGCATTTATTATTTTGTGTTCTTTTTTTGTCGTAGTCTGTGAAATTTAATATTATTTCGTACACTCGAAGCAAAAAAATGACACACACTATATCTATATCACAGTAAATCCACCGGACAATTGGAGCATAATTTGAAAAGACGTTAATTTTCCAACTGGACTGTGGAAAATTAAATATAGCAAATTACGGTCGTTAAACACGGCGGAAATTCCCCTCCCGTTACCGACAGGAACCACTGGAATTGGGCCCCACCTAGCAAGTATCCCCGTGGAAATGTAAAATAAATGATTAATCGGTTAGTAATAATATGGTTTACCGGAAGAATGCCTGCTGGCGTAAAATCAATAATTTTACTGTTTTAGTGTCATATATTTTCTATTTAAATTAATTATCCTTGTTGTTTATATTACCATTAAAATGTATTATTTATTTATAATATGACAGAAACTTCTTGAATTGTTCGATATATTAATTTATTATATTTTATAACGTGAGTCTTTACGTGATTATTATTCCAATAATCAAGAGGCTTTCGAAAAAGATTCCTTGAGCAAATCTTAGTCGGTTAGTTAGCACAAGATGTTTAGAGATGGCCTTGAGAATTTTGATATTATTTGAATTTTGAGATATTCATAACCGATGAAGCCACCCAACATCGCGTGGTGATGACAATGTGGACCGAGTGAGAAGAATAAGTTAATCTTCTTTATGTTAAAAAAATCCATTCAGAGTTTGTACCACCTGCTCAGATCGCCAATGCCAAATTTTACGTGGAAGTCCCAAAAAAATAACAAAGGATTAACCGCGTCAGGAGTGAGATCAAGGATTCGTCATGATAATGCCTACAGTCACCGTTTTTTTCGTGAGCGACTATTTGACCTGTATCGGTTGCAATGGTTCTGCAACCACCCTGTGGTCGGTGGTCGCTACTTGTAGACTGCACTGCCACATTGCCTGTTCTAAGGAAACAAAAAACTATTTGGATTTTCGCTGTGCAATTGAAACAGTTGTAATGAAAAGCATCTGAAAGCATTCCGAAACCGAAAAGGTGGTCCGACAAATTCCACCAGTAAAGATATCAAAGAAGCTAATATCGGACATTACTTGTCATCGACTACACAAGGCCGATCCAGCAAAAACCACAAATGCCCGCAAATTGTGTGCATTCTGTGGAAAGCGCTTACACAGCAAATGAATCCGGAAGTTCCACAATACGTGAGTTTGTAGTTATTCATTTGAAAATATTGCTTTTAAACGTTTATGTTGTTAAAACATATTTACATTCATCTTTAGTATTTCATTGCGGAATTATCCAAATTATTTGAATTAAAGAATTATGCATTTATCTTTATAGGATCATATAGCGCCGGGACAAAATTTAAATGTCTTATGTTGTTTTTTAGATAATTTTTTTTAAATTAGTCGATAATGCCATTTTATGTGTCAATATACTTTCCTTGTTATATGTATTGAGGGAGAAAGAAACTTACCGAGGTAAGAAATCCTGATCCAGGTGCCTGATCGATGCCCAAAAGTAATCGGACGAAGGTGATAACATAGTCTTTGACGAAAGCCTGGTAGAGAAGAGTGTCTAGCATACTGGCGCTGAAAACACTCCCAGCGGCAAAAGGTAGACGAAACATGTACGAAATATGCGAGCCGCGTTCTTTTTCTCTCTGAAATCGAATACGCAGTGAATGTGAAACCAAGAGTTCCAAGCATGCTTATTCAAAATTTCGAAAACAAATAAACAAAATCTGTGCAAAATTTCATAGCAAATATCAAATAGTTTGACTTATACTACGAGAGCTATGTTTAAATGTAAGCAAGCGTCTACTATGAGATGAAAATCTTCAATGTCTACGGGTTTTTTTCTGTTGTTTTGAAATAATTTTCATCCCATTTTGTTTACTTATATAATATATGTTTTAATACAAAATCAAAGATAAAATATGTCAAAACTTCCCAACAAAAATAATATACGGGGTTTTCTGAAACGAATTTAAACCCCCTTCTTAGTACCTGCACGAATAGTTTTTCTGATAAGCTGCTAGTGCCAATGCAATCCTAAAAATATATAAATATACAAGATCTTCTATATTTGTATTCCAGTTTTCAAAACACTTTTTAATCATATTTATTTTGTATTCAAATGAAACCAAAGACTGCGACCGAGAGTGCTCGGGATGAATTTATTCCGACTACATGAATTTAAAATCTACACTAAACTTACCTTTTCCATTTTGGAGAGATGCAGCGCGTATTTATCGTGTGCTCTGAACTGCATAAATCTCATATTCGAGGACTGTGATAACTCAGTTATGCTCTTGATGCTCGGGAAAAATCTACAAAAGAAAACATAAATATTCTAAATCATATTATATCAGACTATAAATCTAAAATGATGAATATTAATTACAAAAAGCTTTGAATTAGTTCTAGGCAGACAAGAATAGACAACCACAGACAGGACTAGACATACAAGACTAGACAGACAAGGCTAGATAGACAAGACTAGACACAGAAGACTAGACCGACAGTACTAGACAGACAAGAGTAGAGAGACAAGATTAGACATATAAGGCTGGACAGCCAAGACTAGACACATAAGACTAGACTGACAAGACTAGACAGGCAAGACTAAACAGACAAAACTAGACAGACAAAACTAGACTAACAAGACTAGACAGGCAAGACTAGACAGACAAGACTAGACAGACAGGACTAGACAGACAAGACTAGACAGACAAGATTAGACAGAAAAGACTAGACTGACAAGATTAGACAGATACAACTAGACAGACAAGACTAGACAGACAAGACTAGACAGACAAGACTATACAGGCAAGACTAGACAGACAAGACTATACAGACAAGACTAGACAGACAAGACTAGACAGGCAAGACTAGACAGGCAAGACTAGACAGGCAAGACTCGACAGACAAGACTAGACGGACAAGACTAGACCAACAAGACTAGACAGACGAGATTAGACAGGCAAGACTTTTTTTTATTAATGGGGACGTAGCAAGCACATTCAGCTAACTTGACAAGTGGCCCACTGGAAACTCCCGGGCATCTTGGAACTGTTTTTCGCATATCTTCAAGATGGCGCTGGCTTTGACTCTTTTTGAAGTCCTTACATCCCCCATCTACTTTGTTTTATTCGATCATCCTTTTCTTTCATGCTTAGTATGTCCCTTATCATGATTTGTGTTGTAGACCAGTCTTCTTCACTCCAAAGCATTGTCTCCGTTAATGCGCTAGTTTCTAGAATTATTTTTGTTTTTGAAGTCCATATTGCCAGGAACACCTGGGGCATTCGAAGATTGTGTAAAACACATTATCTGTCTTATCACAATAAATGCACTGGTTGTCTGCTTCGCGCCCAATAATGTGCAGGTAATCTTTGAAGCACCCGTGTTCGCTGAGCGCCTGCGTCAGGTAGTAAGTAATTTCTCCGTGACCCAAGAAGCAAATTTTGGGATCAGGAGTCTCGTCCACTCACCCCTCTCTGAAGCTTCCGAGTACTCTTGCCATCTTTCGACCATTTGAGTCCTTTATTTCTTCCTCAGTTCCTTGTTGTTTTGACTGTTCATTTGTTTATAAAGCATATCTCTCTCTTCAACAAGAAATTTTATAGGAGCTATTCCCGCAATAAAGATAAAGTTTTCTGAGACGGTCCTATAAGCACTGGACACGCGTAGCGCCATGTTTCGTTGAATGGATTGTAGTTTTTGCCATAGATTTGCTCTTTCCATAGCTGGATTCCAGATTGGCGCAGCATAGAGCATGGCAGACTCGACAACTGAGCACAAGAGCCTTCATATGGTGCTCTTAGAGCTACCTACAGTTGGTATAAGTTTTCCAAGTGCTGCTGAGGTTCTTAGTGCCTTGCCAGCAGCAAGAAAAATGTGTTGTCGGAAGGAAAGATTTATTATTGTTTCGCTTTTTAATTTAAATGTGACTGGTCCTACCTTCATTCTTCCTGTCAATAAAACCGATTCTGTCTTTTCTGGTACGAGCTTTAGCGGTGTTTTCTCCATCCAGTTGTTTATTAGTGCTATGGATTTGTTTGCCCTTTTGATAACACAGTTCTCTGTTAATCCGGTGACGATTAAAGCCAAGTCGTCGGCGAAGCCGACAGCTTCCATTCCCTCTGTCAGCTTCTATCTAAGGGCTCTATCACACAGAATGTTCCACAAAGTTGGTCCCATTACTGAGCTGTGTGGAACACCGCTGTAGATTTGCCTCTCTACGCTTTCACCTTCTGCGTCTATAATAACTTTTCGGTTCCAGAGGTAGCTGCTTACGAGCTTCAGGAGATATGAAGGGAAGTCTCTTGCTATTAACTCTTCAACAATATTTGTCCAAACAACAGAGTTAATGGCGTTTTTAACGCCTAAAGTTATGAGTGCGCAAAATCTTCTTTTCCCCCGCAATCCTTCAGCAGCCACTTCTGGCACCTTTAGTACTCTTATAATTGCGTCTATAGTTGAGAGTCTCTCACTGAAGCCGAATTGCTTTCTGGATACATCTTTACCTTTCCTAAGCTCCTGTTTTATCCTCCATACTACAATTTTTTGTAGCAACTTCCATGTTACATCTAGAAGACAAATTGCCCTGTACGATAAAGGATCCTGTAAAGGCTTGTCTCGTTTTCTTAACAGCACCAGCGTTGATTTCTTCCATATTTCAGGCAAGTTACCGTTTTTTATTATAGCGTTGAAGATGTCAATCAAGAACTCTGGGCAACTGTTTACAGCAATCTCAATTGCTTCAGCTGGTATACCGTCGTGTCCTGGAGCTTTATTGTTTCTAAGACGCATACTTGCTCTAGACAGACAAGACTACACAGGCAAGACTAGACAGCGGAGCGGAATAGTCCTTACCAGACAAGTGGTCCCCCAGGAAACACATCCGATTACTCTGGAACTGCTTTTCGCATAACCTCGGAGTGACTGGATGGATATATTGTAAAAATGTGCTTCAACTGAGTCTCTTGTTGGGCTTCCTCTAGTCATTTTCCTTGTTGCTTATTATTGTATAAATTAACCGCTGCATGTTTTCCCAGTTTTCTTTTTCCTCAAGCATGTAACTTATAATGGTTCTGGGACCAATAGGTTCTTCCATGTTTGCTGCTGCTGATTCCCTTTCGTCTTGCCTTCTCTAGCATTCAAAGATGGCGTGGCTCACACTGTCTGTCTCCCTGTAGTACACACATAATTCGTCTGAAGCCCGGCCTTTGTTGTGTAGATAATATCTAAAGCAACCATGGCCAGAAAGTGCTTGGGTCAGATGATAACTTATTTCACAGTGCTTTCTTTTGATCCAAATGGCGATGTTCGGAATAAGCAATCTGGTCCATTGTCCTGTTTCCGTGAGCTCCCACCTTCCTTGCCACTGTTCGAGAAGTTCCTCTCTGGCTTTTTTTGATATCCTGTTGTAGCCCGTTTCGTAAAGCTTCTTTCGCTCTTCTGCGAGTAGGTCAATGACAAGAATGACTGCTATGACCAGGGCAGCTTCCCCCGATACCGTTCGATATCCACTACATACGCGTATAGCCATTTTTCGTTGTATAGCTGCTAATTTTTGTAAATTTCCATTTAATTACAGTTCCTTGGCCCATATTGACGCACCGTATATCATCGTGGCCTGAACTACAGAGCTCAGAATTCTGCGTTTGCTACTTTTGGGGCCCCCTACGTTTGACATTAGTTGTTGTAAGCCTGCCCATAATTCTTATTCCTTTAGCCGCCACTTCTGTTAAGTGTGCAGTAAACGATAGACTTTTATCGATCGTCACACCAAGGTATTTTATTTCATGTTTTGGTATTATCATTATGTTTTTTATTTTAAATTTATTAGGCTATGTTTTCTTAGACCTGTAAGCAGAACCGCATCGTTTTTTTCTGTTGCTAGGCTAAGTTTTCTGTATATCATCCATGCACCGATTTGAGCAATTACATGGTTTGCAGTTTGCATGGGACCTTGCTCGGTTCTGGCTGTAACTACCAATGCTATCATCAGCGAAACCAATTATTGTTGACCCCACTTGCAGTTCCATAGATAGTATTCCGTCATATAGTACGTTCCAGAGGGTAGGCCCTAGTATGGAACCCTGTGGGGTACCACTACTAACTTCAAGCTCTTCTATCGCCTTGTAACAACAAGCTCCGATTACTAAGGTAACTTCCTATCATGCGCAACAAATATGGAGATATACCTTTATTTCAAGCTTTCCATTATATCTTTCCAGTTCGCGCTGTTGAAGGAGTTCCTAACGTCAAAGGTTAGGAGAGCACACATTTTTCTGGTTCTCTGCGATCCCGATTTGGCTTTTTCTGCAATTTCTATAACGGACCTTAGGGCATCAATGGTTGACCTTCCTTTCCTGAATTTAAATTGTTTGTCGAGATCATCTCGAGATCATCTTTTAATCTAGTTAGCAAAAGTTGTTCCATTAATTTTCCAGAGACGTTCAGTAGACAGATTGGCCTATACGATCTAGGGTCGCCAATCGGTTTATCCCCATTTCTGATAAAGACTAACTTTGCTCTCTTCCATCTGTGGAAAATTTCCAGCAGCTAACAGTGAGTTCATGGTGTCTAGTACAAATTTAGATTGATTTTGCACGGTTATCTTCATAATCTCAGGTGGAACTCCATCTGGGCCTGGCGCTCTACCGGTCCTTACTTTCATGCCTGCTGCCTTTAGTTCCTCCGCGGTGAAGGGTGGTGTATTTGTGACTTCGGGCTGTTCCCAGTCAATAAAGGTATGCCGTGGAAACAGTTCCTCAGCCACACGGCGCACTTCCTCCATTGTCATTTGTAGGTTTTGCGGCTTGATATTTAGATTTTTCCTAATTTTTGGAAGGCGTTCCCCATATGTCCCCATCTAGATCGGCACAGAGTTTCCTTCAATGTTGTTCTTTCGTACTATTTATAAGGCGACGAAGATCCTTTCTTGCAGTCTAATATATTTGATTTAGTACTTGCGTGTTATCAGAACATATTTTCTTTTTCCTTTGGCGTTGGTATCATGAGGGGCATGATTCTACTCCTGGCAGCTGCGCATACTGCTCTCATGTGCTCGATTTCGTCTGTCCACCAATACACGGCTTTATTTGTATTTTGTCCTCTTTTTTGTCAAGTTGGCTTTGCATACTCTACTCATCATATGAACTAGTGAGTCCGCTGTTTGAACAGTTGATGCTTCTCTTGTTAGGTGTTGCTTTATCTTCTCTTCATTAAGATATTGTGTAGTCCAGCCAGGCTTAGACGAGTACACGTTTTGTTTGGATATTTGTTTTTCCTTTATTTCATAAAGTATGTACTGGTGGTCACTCAGACTTTCCTTATTCAACACTCTCCAGCTTTGGAACAAGTTAGATATAGAGTTGGATGAAAATGTGAGGTCTATAATGGACCATGAGTTGCCCTTGCATGCATGTGGGATCATTTCCTTGATTTTGCAGGACCATATCTGTTTCTGCCGCCCAATCCGTAACCATGTTTCCTCCCTTATCCATATAGGGAGATTTCCAGTAGGGAGACTGCGTTGAAATCTCCAGCTATTATCTTTCCTTTATTTTTTTTTTTGCCTCATATTCTTAGACTTAGTTCGGCAAGGGATTTGGACAGTTGCTCGATTGTTTCGTTTGAGGAAAAATAACAACTGTATGTGATAAGTTAGACAAGATAAGACAGACAAGACTAAACAGACAAGACTAGACAGACAAGACTAGACTGAGAAGACTAGACTGACAAGACTAGACTGAGAAGACTAGACTGACAAGACTAGACTGATAAGACTAGACTGACAAGACTAGACAGAGAAAACTAGAATGAATAAAAAACAATGCCAAGGAGAGAGCGCGTAGGAGATTCATGGACCGATGGCAGACAAGATGGGATTGCGACACTAATGGGCGATGGACAAACAGCCTTATCCCTAACGTAACAGTATGGTATGAAAGGTCACTAGGACATATGAGTTACCATCTTACACAAGCGCTCACTGGCCATGGGTGCTTCAAGGCATACCTCGAACGGTTTAAAAGAAGATGCACTGCGGAGTGTTTTTACTGTGGTCATCTCCCAGGCGAGGCACAACATACTATCTTGTGTACAGACTCAGAGAATGGAAGAACTCGACTTGCGGAGACACTAGGCGGTACAAAACTAGAAGAACAGAACATGGACTTTGTTGATTGGACAATGACATGGACATTGAACATACCTTGTCCGCCTACAAGACAAGACGGACAAGATTAGACAGACAAGTCTAGACAGACAAGCCTAGAAAAAGACGATATAATTTAACGAGACTGCAAAGGCTGATAATAGACTAGAAATACAAGATAGTCAAGATAGTCTTACACATCACAATCGGAAATATTATATGTAATCTAGATCAATATAATACTGATTGATGGTAGGGTGTATCTATAATATTAATAATACATCAGATACATGAATTGCTTTAAATTCTGTTTGTTCTGTGTGTATTTTTGTCTGTTAGTTGATGGATGAGTTTCGTTGGAATAAAATAGCGATGCAAATAAAAGGGCATGAAACTGAAAGGCTGGTATAGGGACAAAAGGGAAAAAGAAGTTTATTGTGTAAAAGGAGAAACGGAAGTCACATTTTCTACCATGCAATTTCCGGTGCGTATTACGATTACTAATAACTGTATACACACTCAAAACACCTAACTATATATATTATTAGGGTTTTGTTTGTGCTTTAGTGTGTAATTTTCTAGTCATTAATCTTTACCGTGTTCATTATCATTTAGGGATATCTATTACAGTAAAAATATTACGTGGAGTGGATAACACAATATTTGTAGGACAAGATTATAGCATTAAAGGATTAGCAGAACAGGGGTAGAATCGGTTACCGAGTGGTGACTAACACTATTTGTTAGAGATTACTAAACGAAAAAATAACAATATACCACTGAAGAAAACACGACAAGACTTGAAGACTAAAGATAAAACAACAAGTGCACAACTATTCGACAAGTACATCGCAAGACGGGTCAAAATCTGAGAAAATTGTACAAAATTTGTCAAGTAAGGACAAGTTAGGCAAGAATAGACACGGACAAACTTGCCAATACGGGATAAAACTAAACAATATTAGACGAGGCAACTAATAGGTAATAGAAATGGAAATTGTTTGAAAATAATGTTGAAAAAGTAATGAGGTTTAATTGGATGAAATCTGAAAATCAGTTTCGTATTTAAAAGAGCTTGTCAACGGAAGCTAAATCTGAGATCCATTTATTAAATGAATTGGCCGTAATGCAACATGATTACAGCATAAAGGTACGAATTTCCCAAACGACCATCCAATTAACTTCCTCCTCTTATTCAACAAAAAGAAAAGAAAAAGAAAAACATATATAGAAAAGTAGTCCCCAAAACCGCAGAATCTAACGAAATCCCTTAATAACACACTCAGCTATAATCACTAAAACTTACTTGAACATAGTTTGAACCGCCACGATAGTATTACAGTCGGCAAGGGAATCCTCCTCTGCGGAATTAGATAATTCTTTATTAACCACAACTACATTTTCAGCCAATGTAATTCCAGCTCTCAATAAGTCATCCAAACTAAAACAAAATATAACATAAATTTAATTTAGAAGGGAAATAGTTACAAGTTTGTTACCAGTCAATTGATCCAAGCATCCAATAAACAAGTGGAAAATAGGAGATGGCGTCCAGGAAAGCGATATCCGGCCTGCGTTCCAGCAAAAGTATAATTGGATGTAACGATGTTTTCGACCGAAAATGCGCCCGCAAAGGAATAATAAAATTGTAAATTCCATTTGAGGCGTAATCTGCCGCCAGGATTATTGTCTTGTTCTGCCATTGGTAGTCTCTAGCGTTCCTGTAGCTACAATGTTCGCACACTTGGGCTAACTGGAGGCAACATAGCGGCTTCTTTTCCTTCAGCAGATAACACAATGTCGGACTTACTCCGATGTACGGGGACACTGGCGGGAAACCTTTCACAATGCTGGATGGATAAATTTTCAAATGCGTTAGGGTTGTGTATTAGCTACTGATAAATTACTAATTTATTAGCAGTTACTGTGCTAGCTTATTTTCAAAATTGGGTTTTTAATTATAAATAAAATATTATCGGATAAAAAATAAATAAAATTTGTTCTTACAAATATTGTAGTATAATGTATGGCTTTCATATACTGCAGGGCTTTCATGAGAATATGTTTACATAAATATAGAAATGTAAGCAAATACCGACAAAACAATGCAAAAGCATGTTTTCCATAAAGCTTATAATAAGCTAACAATAAAATACTATAAGCATTTTATATCAAACTTTTTGTCCTTGCCTAATTATAAAACTGCAAAAAAAAATATTTTATGTTCTAGTTATTTCAAATTTATATTAATCATTTATGGAAACGGAAGCTCCGTCAAAATCAAGTAAAAATGATACCGAGCGTCTAGTTTAAGAATCTAGGATAATAAATATTATATTGTATACATTGCCTGTCGTTGGATCGATATAAGCAATAAATAAATTACTTTAAAACTCGATTCAATTTGTTTTCTTTATATGTATTTTTTTGTTGGAGTAGAATACGTTTTGTAAAAAAAAAGTTTAAAGAGTTTGTAAAAATAAGTGTGTGAACTAAAACTTCTTTAACAGTTGTGGCACGTATTACTAAAAATATTCAAGGTAAAATAAATATAGTTAAAAGTAATAGTGAGTAATAAAAAAATATATTTACATTAAGCATCACAAATAAGTTAATTCAAGTATTATCATAATTTAAATTTGAAACTAAAGATTTATAGAACTAAAATAAGAATTATAAACTTTGAAAAAATATAAAATTTGTTAAAATTAACACAGCAATAAGTTTAAACGCAGCAATTGTTGTACCAAATCTCGTTGTTGATTGAAACGAACAAGTATTAGTTGTTATATTGATTTTTTCTGATAGAATTAATTAATGGTTGAGATTCTTCTGACGAAAATTAACATTAAAGTCTCACGGGAACTCTATTAAAATTTTATCTTTTTTGTAATACCTGCCACAACCGTCAAAGAAGTTTTTCACACACTTTTTGGTATTTGCCTGTGTAAAAACAAAATTGGAACGAAGGCGTGGCAAACAAGTATGGGTTTGTGGCGCAAAACAAAGGATAAAAAAACATTATTAAGTCGGGACACAGCCTGAATATATAAATATAATCAACATTTCCGGAGCTCTATAAAATTAATGAGTCTTTTTTAGGACTACCAAAAACCAAATATCATGTGAAATGTCAGTTATGTCAATGTTAATAAAAAATGTTAATTTTTAAATTTAAATTAATGTCAAATGTCAATGTTATTTTATAGCTTTCAGCACCTTCGTGGCACAAACAAACAAAACCAAAACATTTTTATAGAGCTCCGGAAAGTTTGAATATATTAATATAGTCAGGCTGTGTTCCGACTTAATTAAGTTTATATTATTATCTATAAAGTAGTACGGTTTTACCAATTCTAAAGGATAAATAGTATTTGAGGCATTGAGCGCAAAAGCGGACTAACCCCAACACGTTACAATTAAGTAATTTGGTAATCAGTCCACTTTTGCATACATATAATATACAAAAAACATTCAATGCAACAACTCCTTTTATACCGCCATCTAATGTTGATTAGGAAAATGGGGGTTAATTCACTATTGCTTTACATGCGGTACAATAAAATATATTAATTAATGCCACAAAGACATATTCAGAAAAATTGTGGCTTAATCCGCTTTTGCTCTCAATACCCCAATTCATTTATTCAATTAAGTAAAATTTAACTCGTTACGTTAATTAATTTTTTTATTTCTTTGTCATTATTGAGTTACGGAGAGGCGCACACACAGTAACAGGGCCAGTTAACACTGGCACTTCATACTCTTGTAACGGCACTGCACCTACTGATCCTACTTTGTAGGATAGTCTTAATTTTATGATTACTTCTCTAAATTGTAATCAGGAGGTTCTTGCTTTATTTTACGACCTAAGTTTGACTCTTTTGATCACAGCTCCTTCCACAAAGAATTAGAGTTGCCAAGAACTGGGTAAAATCTTCTTTGCATCAAATAGGCCAAACAGTGATCGTAAACGGTTCAAAATCGGAAAGAAAATTAAAGAAGCAGGTGATACCCCAAGTCTCTCTAATGGGAAAAACTATATTCTTGATATTTGTTGTAATCACAAGCACCTTCCACAAAAAATGAAGTTATTGGAGTTAGAAGCATCGCCAAGAACTGACGGACGACGGACGAAACGACGGACGAACAGTGATCGTAAGCGGTTCAAAATTGGAAAGAAAACTAAAGGAGAGGGTGGTACCCCAAGGCCCTCTAATGGGATAACTTTGATATTTGTTATGATTGCTCATATATGCTCCTTCCGCAAAAAAATGAAGTTATTGGAGTTATGAGGCGTCGCCAAGAACTGGGTAAAATCTTCCTTGCATCCAAGAGGACGAAGAGTGATCGTGATCGTAATGATCGTAAACGGTTCAAAATCGGAAAGAAAATTAAAGAAGCGGGTGGTACCCCAATGATCTCTAATGGGACAAACTCTATTTTTTATATTTGTTATGATCACAAGCTCTTTCCACAAAAAATGAAGTTATTGGAGTTATAGGCGTCGCCAAGAACTGGGTAAAATCTTCATTGCATCAAAGAGGACGAACAGTGATCGTAAACGGTTAAAAACTGGAAAGAATATTAAAGAAGCGGGCGGTACCCCAAGGCTCTCTAATGGGACAAACTCTATTTTTGATATTTGTTATGATCACAAGCTCCTTCCAGAAAAAAATGAAGTTATTGGAGTTAGTGGCGTGGCCAAGAACTGGGCAAAATCTTCCTAGCATCAAAGAGTACGAACAGTGATCGTAAACGGTTCAAAATCGGAAGGAAAATTAAAGTAGCGGGTGGTACTTCAAGGCTCTGTAATGGGACAAACTCTATTCTTGATATTTTTTATGATCACAAGCTGCTTCAACAAAAAAATGAAGTTATTGGAGTTAGAGGCGCCTCCAAGAACTGGGTAAAATCTTCCTTGAATCAAAAAGGACGTACAGTGATCGTAAACGGTTCAATTTTGGAAAGAAAATTAAAGAAGCGGGTCGCACCCCAAGGCTCTCTAATGGAACAAACTCTATTCTTGATATTTGTTATGGTCACAAGCTCCTTCCACAAAAAAATGAAGTTATTGGAGTTAGAGGCGTCGCCAAAAACTGGGTACAATCTTGCGTCGAAGAGGACGAACAGTGATCGTAAACGGTTCAAAATCGGAAAGAGAATTAAAGAAGCGGGCAGTACCACAACGCTCTCCAATGGGACCAACTATATTCTTGATATTTGTTAATGGTCTGGCGCAAACAAATAATGTTGCAATTATATTTTGTACGCTGACGATAGCAACATTTCAATATCTAACCCACACATACACGATTTAATTAAAAGCAGCAATTTAAAATCAAAAACGTTAGGGGTTGATTTATAAATCTTTAATGGACTTTAAATATACGCAAAACTTACTTTATGATTACAGTGTACTTCTAAAATTTTTTAAATTTGAATCAATAAAATTTCTAGGGATTGATGACACTTGATCAAAAGCTAAAATGGGACTATATTGAACTAGCATGTTGTACGCCTATTCGAAACAAGAAGAAGAAGAAGTACTAACATGTTCGACATTAAGTACTCTGTGTTATCTGATTCTAAACCTCAGAGAATGTGAAAATGTTGATTCTGCAAATATTTTACGCCATCGTTCAATTTAGCTTATCATACGGTCTGATATTTTGGGGTCAGCAGCAAACATTAATGCGGTATTTAAAAATATATTACGAGCGATGTTCAATGTTCATCCTCTTTGTGCTTCATCAATCACAACATTTTAACGCTACCATCCTTCTCCCGCGTGCCAATAAAAATTTCCAGCGTGTCAGCTGTGGCACGCGTGCCATAGGTTCGCCATCGCTGCTCTAGTCAGTCGATGCTTTTAAATAGCAAAAACAATGTAAGCAGATTATAGACTTTATTGAATTTTATTTCCGTCAGAAAAATTGAATACACATTATTATATTTTTGAAAACATATTATGTTGTATTACATATTATGTGTATAATTTTACAGAATTTAAAATTGTCAGAAACGTAAACTGTAAGCAGATTACAATAAGATCTCTTACTTAGTTACTCTCAATCACAATTTTACTATTAACAGTTATATACATTTAGAAACTTATCACGACTCGTGTTTCGACTGTTGAAGGACTATTTCAAGAGAATTACTAACTGATGATTGACAATTTTAGATGAGTTTTGTTGGGAAACCATTTTCTGTAGCAATTGAAATGATTGTATTTAATCTTTTTTCATGAATTTCTAAAAATCTTACATAATTGCAATAAAGACCCGAGATTTAATATTCTAGATTCATTAGAAATTTTCAAATAGAGCCGTAATCCATCCGTTTATATCGTCAACGAGCAAACAGACTTAATCTTCTCGCAACTTTTTAATTTTGTTCCAGGTAATTCCCTAATTGCAGAATTAGCCAAGCAGGGCAGCATAATGATAAATACTTCCTACTAAATATCTATCCTCAAGACAGCGAATACTTAAAGGATCATGGAGAATAAAAACAATTTTGTATTTTTGAATACCGTTTGACGGTCGAACGTTACGCCTCATATTTTATTTAGCACAGATGCGTCAACAAAAAAAAATTAAGAAAACACAAATCTGACCTAGAAAACGTTTAGGTATAATGTGATGTGGATTTTTAATTTCAGAAGTCCAATGTCTGAGTTTAAATTTATGCGCTAAACAGCATCTAAGAGAAATTTCAATAACAAAAGCAACTTGAAATACTAAAAACGGGTTTCAATTTATTACTCTAGATTCTAAGTCTTATCACCAGGACTCCCGTGTACGGCTAGCATTATTAGTTCACTCATCTCACAATTTTACCCCTATTTTAATTATATATTACACCCAATATTTCAAAGTAACTCTTAACTAACAATAAGCAGATACATTTTTTTTGAGTAGTAGAGTTAGGACCTCTTTCACCATCCTCAAGTAAAGTGTCGATTAGGCTTTCCGCCAGTTAAAGTCACCCGTAACTCCATGTGCGAGTTTCACGACGTTCGAGTAGCAGTAATCATAAAATTAACCGATCCGTAACTTACTTGCCACGACATCTGCCCATTAGTGGGTTTACTTTACAGTTAAAAATTGTCAGTTGTCATTTTGTGTAGGTATTTATCATAACGCCAACGATTATTTTAAAATTTATTAATGAAATTTAATTGATTTGATTGATCATCAATTGGATGAATTAGAACATTCTAGGACGCAACGTGTACCTAGGATACGTGTATTTAAATTGCGTATAGATTATTTTAGATCAAAGTGATTTTTTGCCAGATTTCGTCTATCGAAATATGCCGTAAATCAAGTGCTTAACTTAATAAAATATAAAATAATCTCTAATTCACAAAGGTAAGAATGGAATTTTTTTCATTATTCAAGTGATTTTACTAATAACCTATAAAATCTACTGAACTCCTTAGCAATAGGTAAAGCTATTCTTAGCAATACGTTTAATCCCTTCTACTATTTCAGAAATCAAGCAGTTGCAACAAAAACAAGTCTGCTACTAACGCTAAGATATCTTGCTACTGGATCCTACTTAAGAAGTGCGGCTGATTTTTTTGTTGTCAGTCCGCCAACAGCAAGCCGTATTGATAACAAAGTTACTGCGGCTATTGCGGAACTACGCCCGACTGTGACGTAAATTTGTTACGTCATCCACTTAACCCGTAAGTTGTTACTCGAAGCTTTATTTTCGTTTGTGAAATTGACAACGATACTCGTAACTTTTACTTGCAGATTAACGTTAACTGGGAAGTAACTAATCAACGCTTTACTTAGAGATGGCGAAAGAGGCCCTTAAAGTATTAAGTTTCGCCGAATACAGTTTTATTTGTATATAAGTACGACGTGTAAAATTATGTAAACTGGACTAATCAAAAGTTCCGTTCTTCAATCGCTAGAACTGTCAATACTAGAGGTATATAAATCAGGCTATTAGACAAGAAACATCTCTTTATGTGCTAATCATGTGCTAAACGCAATTTTCGTACTCGAAGCGTTCAACGAAAAAATATAATTTGACTTGTGGGGGTGTTAGCTTAATGTCAAGCAACCACCCAACCATCTGAAAAATTCGGATATCAATATCCAATAAGAACTATAATTATGTGCTCTTTATGTACTTTTCAAGTACGGGTGAGGCCACACGATGCGTTAAGTATGCCGGAGCAGTGCCGCAACGGTATCCTACATACAAATCACTATGCCGTGTCACACGATGCGTTGGGCCACCGTGCGGCGTCGCACCGTAGGCACGTCGCCGCCGCGCTTGTGACCTGCGAGACGAGGTGGGGAGGGGTGATGCGCTACGGAGTGCATCGTGCCGCCACCGCAGTATTGTATCGAACGTATTTATTTTATAAATATAAATTATCTTTATTATGATGAGTACCGATAATATTGATATTGATTTCCTTATATCTTTGGTACAAGAAAGACCTGCATTATGGGATAAAACACACATCATTTAAAAATAAGTTGAGTCATTGACGCTGCGGCGCCGCGCCGCACCGCGGTAAACAACGTAGTAAACTGCGGTGCCGCACCGCCCGTGTGGCATCCTATAGCTCGAATTAATTGCAACGCATCGTTAACGCATCGTGTGGCCTCGCTCTACTCTGGAACACACAAATTTTCATCGCCGCGAAATAGTTGCAATAATTAGTGTTCTCCAGATAGGCTATTCTTGATGTTTGTGCTGCACCCTTCTATTCACCCTCAACCGTGTAAGCCATTGGGGTGAATTTTTGGTACAATGATAATAAGGAATAGGATATCTCCAGAGCAAATAATTATTGCAATAATAGTACACATATATTATAATATATGTACTTATACATTTCGTTAACAATATTAATATATATATATATATATATATATATATATATATATATATATATATATACATATATATATATATATATATATATATATATATATATATATATATATATATATATATATATATATATATATATCGTTTGTATAACTAATTTTACTAATAGAAAACAAAATTTATATATTCTAATGGACCTACTTCGGCTGAAAAGGAAAAAAGGGGATTATGACTTTTTTAAAATGATTTATTTAAAAAATAATAATAATCAAGTGATTATCCCCTTTTTTCATTTCTTAGAAGTATTTCATTTCTTAGTTATAAAATATATACCTAAATATTTAGTATTATTATCTTGAGTTCGTTGAGTCGCACCATACAAAAGCCCAGTTCGTAACATTAATTAGAATACATTATGTATAATGAATGTAAAAATTAAGAAACCAAGACTGATTCAATATTTTTTATTACTCATGCGCGCGAAGTAGTTCCTGGCGCACGTTTTTTAATACGAGAAATGACACTTCGCATTGTCTTTCCACATAACCTGGGCAACGCACGCAAATATTCAATATCGCTAGGTTACATTTAAAAAAAAACAAATAAATAAAAACAATCAAGACCTCGATATTAAAAAAGTGACGTGAAGTGTCAGAAATTTTTTTCATTGCAAAATAATAATAAAAATTATAGAAAACGTTTTAAAATGAGTGTAAATTCTATGGAGATACCGGAGACTGAGGAGAGTTCTTATAACGAATCCACACCACCAGAGATAATTCAAAAAGCAAATTCTTCATTTTCTATTCCATATTTTCTGGATGGCCTCTGGATCCCAAACTTGTAAGATACATCCCCTCGCATGAGTAATAAAAAATATTGTTTCTAACACGGGCGGTATTGTCAATTTCGCTCTCGCGTGAAATTGACAACTTTCCGCCCTAGTTACGAAATATAGTATTGTAAATCAGTTTTAATTATGTAATCATATGGAATGATATGCAACCATCTCCTAGTCTTTTAATCGCCGTTCTTCCGATCCGATTTTGTAGAATTTGTAAACATGACAAAATAATGAATAGGATGGTTGCGACAGTTACTACGTGGTAATTGATACTTACATTGAATAGAAAAATTCACTATGTTTTTACCACACTTTACTATGTAAAAATGTTATACAACTTATTATTCACAGTTATATAAATGTCTACACATATCACAACTTAAGTTTCGACGTTTGACGGTCATTTTCAAGTGAAACACTTGAAAATGACCGTCAAAGGTCGATTTTATTAATTGCTCTTAGTAGATAGGCTATAAGAGTTCTAGCGCAAAATCCCATAAGGATTTACATAGGGGTCTGAATCAGAGATGTTATGGATATGAAATTTCGGATCTAGATACAGATAGGGATATAGGAATAATATTATACCGGTTTCGGATACGGTTACGGATATGATTTTTTTTCGGATTATCCGTTAGTTTCGGATAGTTTCGGTTACGGATAACAAATTTCCAAAGAATCGTAAAAGTAGAATACTAATTGGTAAATAATTTGATTTTATTTCGATGTTATTATTACAATATACTAATTTTGTACTAAAGTCATATGTCATACAGTAAGTACTACAATATAAGTAGGTACTATAATCATATGTCATGTAAGTCATATAAGTAATTATTATTTTTAAGTTTTATCTACGTAAAAAAGCAAAATTATAATTAAAATTAACAAAAACATTATTCGTTTTTTGTATTATATAATTTCTATTAGATATTGAAATATCTGTAATGGAATTATTACAACATATCAATCAAAATTATCCGAAATAATTCGAAACTTTTATATCGGATTCGGTTACGGATACATTTTTATTTCCGATATCCGATAGTTTCGGTTACGGTTACGGAGATCCATAACATCCCTGGTCTGAATTTACATTTATTCCGGTCACGTGACTGGTTCTAGCTCATGCGCAAGCCACCAATAACTGACCTCTTTGTCAGACCTTTTACCAGACTCCTTTGTAAAGCCTTATGGGATTTTGCGCTAGAACTCTTATAGCCTATCTACTGCTCTTTTAAATTGTCATATGTAAACATTAAATTGTAAAAAGTTTTACAAACAAGTTCTTACAAAAAAAACAATCTATATTTATAAATACTTTTTTCCGTTTCCGTGTATAAAGCTATGAACTTAATTTGATCGAAACTAAATAATTGGTTTCTAATTGAATAGGTTCAATTTAAATATTTAAACAATTCAGTCCACAAACTTCTACGATCAGATTTAATTCTTCTTCTTCTTCTTTCGAATAGGCCTACTTTGGACCACGCTTGTTCAACTGTTGGGCTTTGACCTTTGCCAAGTATTGTCCCATCCTCTGTCGATGTAACTCCTTTCTCTCTTCTGTCCAGGACGTACCTTGGAGTATGCAAGTACAGTTTTAAGATTGAGGATCTGTTCAACACAGGATCGGGTCTTCCTGAAGCCCCCCTGGTATTCTCCCAGTTGACTATCCAACTGATTTTCTGCCCTTGTTTGTAACGCCTTCGAGAGAATCTTGTATGTTACCGGGACGAGAGAAATTCCACTGTAGTTGTTTAGATCAGTAAAATTTCCCTTTTTGTGAAGCAGATGGATCAGAGCAGATTTCCAATCGGGTGGTAATTTCTCTGTTTCCCAGATGTCCTGGATGATCTCGGTTACCTTGCGCACGGCATTGTTTCCAGAACCTGTCCACAGTTCAGCAACGATAGAGTCCTCTCCCGCTGCCTTATTATTCTTAAGAAGTTCTGAAGTTTAATAATCTGGCCAACTTCTTCTAATGAAGGGGGAAGCGAGTCCGGGTTTGGTGTGGTTTGTTTATAGTCGAAGTCTTCTCTGGGTGGGTCACAGTTGATTAGATTTACTAAGTACTGAGCCAAAAGGTGGCAGTTGTCCTTGTCGTTATAAGCCAGTTTGCCTTGTGAGTCTCTGAAGTGGCGGCTTGGCGGAGCGTATTTTCTAAGTGCCTGCTTAAAGATTCCAAAGAAATCTCTGGAATTATTCTTAGCAAAGCTCTCTTCGATATGGGTTAGTTGGTTTTGTGTGAAGGTTCGTTTGGTTCCTCGAATTATCTTGGCTGTAACCTTTCTTTGTTCCAACAATTTATGCCAATTTTCCTTGGTCTTTTTAGAATTCCACTTCACCCAGGCTATCTGTCTTTGGGCTATTGCATTACCACAGTCTTCAGTCCACCAAGGATGCTTCCTTCTTCTAACGAGAGGGGCGAGTTCATTGGCTGCCTTCACAAGAGTTTCCTTCAGTTGGTACCAGTTGTTTAGCTCTGTGTTGTTCAGTCTCTGACTTAGTTCTTGACTGTTCTTGAGTCTCTCGACGTCAAATCTTACCATTTTGGAGGTTCTGTGTAATCTAGTGTTTCTAGGCTGGAGTCTTATTTTGATCTTTGAGAGGTAGTGGTCTGAGTCCAGATTGGAGCTTCTTAGTACCTTCACGTTTTGTATTTCCTTTTGAGATTTTCGTGAAATGGCCACAATCTATCTGGAATTCACCGAGGTGGGTATTAAGTGAAATCGAAGTCTTCTGTTTCCTTGGCTAGTGTTTGAAGGTTGTGACTTCATGATCAACCCAAAAGTCCTACACAGATCCACCAATCGTTCTCCGTTGCGGTTGGTTCGCTTATGCGCCGGATAATTGACCACCATGTTTCTGTATTTTTTCTCTCTTCCCAATTGCGCACTGAAGTCACCAAGCAGTATAACGGTGTGCCTCTCTGGAAGTTTAGATATAATATCTTCTAAGTATTCCCAAAATTTATCTGTCCTGTCTGGATTGCGTCTGTTGTCCTGGTTGATTGGGGCATGTACATTGACTATACTGTAGCCCTTGTTTGCGCATTTGAGAGAGAGGATGGATACACGACTACTCGGAGAGGTAAAGTCGGTGAATGAATCCAGTATCCTGTGACTGATTATAAATCCTGTACCTAAGTGGGGTACGTTCTTCATTACCCGCTGATCCACTTTTCCTTAGAGGATTCTGTAGCCTTGGGACTCGAAGGCATGTTCGCCCGGATCAGATTTAATTATTTTATGTAATAATAATAATCTTTATTTTTATTTATTTATGTTGGTGACAAACAGTAACAAATGCCTATCGAATTATTTTATGCATTTAATTAAAATTGATTCTCCAAAGAGAAATTTTTACAATGCGATTAATTAAACTCTTTTTTATCATAGATATCCCATAAAAAATGAATAATTTTTTCAAACTTGTAAATATCAATCTATATCCAATTAAATAGGTTTTGTTCATATAACTCATTACGAGACAGATGATCTTTAATTAGGACTTGTATTTTATTTACATCAAGTGCTTTAGAAAGTATTGGTATGAAATTGCCCAGCGTTTAAGAATTTTTTTTAATATTTTTCCGCTATTTAACAAATGTTTTAATTTTTTTTTTATCAATTTCGACCAGAAATGTCGTTCATCTTCCCAAGTTAAGTAGTGGTTAGGAATCTGTTTCCAGCCAAAATGGGTAGTATTTCGCTCATAAATCTGGTAAGCATCGTAAGTCCTAAAAGTCAAACTTTAAAGAATATACTGAATGTCTGTCAAAAAAATGTATCACATATTTGATTCCCAAATGATAATTTTGTATGTAGCAAATTTGAACGTAGATTACTTCTATATCTAATGTAGAAGTAAACCACATAAAAACATTTCAAACTTTTTAGACTACTTACGATGATTTGTGTCACTAGATAAATAAGAGCAGTTGTGGTGATTTGAAACATCCCTTTGAACCGTATAAAAACAATGACGACATAATCTTAATTTCAGAAAAAATCAAATTGAGCTTTTTGTTGTTTGTAACGTATGCAGGGTATGGCAGAACTCCATCAACAAACGTTCAGGGCTGATTCTATGATCCCAAATACGCATGAAATATAGCATTTCATACATATAGGGTCAACAACGCTTTACCAACGCTTTACAAAAAAAAATTACCAGTAACAAAGGCAATGGGGTGGAATTTATTGATAAAATTTACAAACATAAAAAAGAATTGTGTTCAATGCACAGCCGACAACCGCTGCAATATGTGTTCTAGCTGTTCGACACGTTTCAGTTACACGTGGCAGTAGCTCCTCTAGTGCTCTGACTGGAGCTTCGTACACCAAACAATACACAATCATACAGGAAACATTAATTGAAAATGTGTGTTGATAATCTCTACCATATATTGCGTGAGGATTTTCTTCAGGCCACAAGTGCATGTTATGGCTATCGAACATTCCTTCCATTGTAAAAGCAGCCTCATCGTTAAGAAGTATCAACTCTGGAAACCGTTCATTCTGTTGTGTGCTTTTCAAGAACCACTTACAAATCTGTACTCATAGAGCAAAGTGCAATGCCTAAACTTCGTGAATTCTAAAAGGCTGTAAGAACGATTTGAGAAGAAATCGCCACACTGTTGAAGCACTGGATCCAAGTTCGTGTGCGACAGTTCGAACACTTGTTCTCGGATTATTGGTAACAGTATCCAAGACTATCAGGTCGTGTCGTGTATTTGTCTCAAATTTTCCACATTCTCGAAGACGTCAATGAATTGCTACAAAAGTTCTATGATGAGGCTGCTGCCTATTCGGAAAACGTTCTCCATAAATCCTTGCAGCTGCCCGGCCGTTGCCGTTAGAAGCAACAGTTGTGGTTCTTACAAAGAATACATTTTTGAAACACTATTGGGTAGATCTATGAGCACAACACAAAATTTTCAATAAACTAAAAGTGGACATATGATTTTCGTAAAGCAATGATAAATTCATATTTGTTTAGGTTTTATCGCAACCTAAGGGAAAGAAATACCGATTATTTTTTGGTAAAACTTAATCGCTTCACATTATGTTTTGTGTATTATTGTCAATTTTTCTTTTTTTGTCGAGTATCTCGCAAAGTAAGTGTTTTTCACCTTTTATGTATTAACAGTTTTATGCTTATTTTGGATCATAGAATCAACCCTGAAAGTTTGTCTGTGGAGTTCTGACACACCCGGTATAACTATCTAACTTTGAAATAGAGTTAAAAAATATATGGTAAGTAAGCGATATACGTGTTAATCTAGGCTCATTTTTCTAATTTTAAACTTTATTCAAAATGTAATATTCTTTATTTGTAATTAGTTTATCGATTGTCTACTTGAACATAATTACAATATCTTATTATTAATATACCAAGAATAAAACAAAAAAACTAGATAATAAGATTAACACTATTTTAACTATTAGTGTAGTAATATGTCGTATAGTATATATGTCGAAGTTATATAGTGTAATCCGTCAGATTGTGTAAAACAGAGTCTTTCCACGATTTAACGGCAGTTCATGTATTACACGATATGACTAGGCAGTTCATGAAATAGCCACTCATATATTTGTTTATTTATATCTATTTTTAATAGGTCTGATAATTAAGACATGTAGTTTTATACTATCAAATTAATGCACTTAGTCATTTAGTGAAACGTCAATACGGTAAGTAATTCAGATTCTTTAATCGTAGTTAAATATAATGCCGCCCAAACTCGGCAGTTTTATGAACTACATGATCTGCCGTCAGATCATGAAATGACTGTTTTACACAATCTGACGGATTTCATTATGTGACTACGACATATACAAGCTTGTCAAACTGACAACTAGTTCTCATTCTGCGCTTATAACGTTGTTTCCGCAAGCAACGCCTTATACAGAGCAATAATAGAAAGAAATTGGTTCTGTACATGTTAAGGTAAAAAGCCAACATTGTAGAAAATTTTCTGGACAATGTGAAAGTTGTTCATGATTTTTACCTGGTGTAACTGTTGTTAATTCTCTTTGGCACTGTTTAACTAGAATGGAACGCAAAAATCAAGCTTCTACGTGGTCTGGTTCAATAAATGATCGTTTTTTTGTTCTCCTCAAAATTGACAATTTCAACATAACAGTTGATGGATGCGCACGCAACTAGTTCGACGTTGCCACTTATATTTTTTTTTTAAAGAAAAATATTACCCCATACGCATATCAAAATATTAATACTTTTTTTAGCATATATCGACATTTTCTCGGTAAATATGTAGTAAAAACCTAATTTCCGTTCTAATCATCATGAGATTTGCTTCAAAATAAAAAAGGAAAACTTTAAATTTATCCAGGAAAAAAATGTAAATTAAGATTATACTTAAAATTAAAACAAAATCGCCACGTCCTTCATCTGGAAAATAAAAATAAATTGGAATATTGTTAAAAAATAGATAAACCTTACAGGTAATGTCCGGTCTAATCATCATCAGATAAGTAAAGCTTTATCTTCCGCTTCGTGGTGTGCAACCCAATATATCCTGGGTCAAACCAAGGGTCCTTGCCACATTATCCTATTTTGGATCGAGGGTTCGCGCGTATGCGGTCTTGATTTATGTGCCGCTTCTCGGTTTACAACCTAATCTAACCTGTGTTAAATCAACGGTCCTTGCCACATTATCCTATTTTGGATCGAGAGTTCGAGATGCCGCCCGTATGTGGTCTTGACTGACCGCTTCGCGTTGCGCAACCTGGGCTAACCTGGGTTAAACCAAGAGTCCTTGCTACATTATCCTATTTTGGATCAAGAATATTGTCTTGATTCATCTGCCGCTTCGCGGTGTGCAACCTAATATAACCTGTGTAAATCCAACGGTCCTTGCCACATTATCCTAGTTTGGATTGAGAGTTCGCGCTGCCGCGCGTATGCAGTCTTGATTTATTTGCCGCTTCGCAATATGAAACCTAATCTTACGTGGGTTAAACTAAGAGTCCTTGCCACATTATCCAATTTTGGTTTCACTGCCACACGTATGTGGTCTTAATTTATCTGCCGCTTCGCGGTGCGCAACCTAATGTAACCTGGACTAAACCAACAAACATTGCCACATTATCCTATTTTGGATGAGAGAGTATTAACAGCAAAAATTAAAATAAGTTAATGGATACATTATAAAGATAATTTATATTATTAATACCAAGATAATTTATTTATATAATTTGAAATAAATTTATCATTCTCACAAAATTTCTCAATTTTACTATAAGAGAAGCGGCGCCGAAATGATTACATACGCATACTTTTTGTCAAGTGACCAGAAATTTACGAACCGCGACGTAAAATTACATCAATTATTAGATAACAAAAAACACGAATATTTATTAAACCAGACAACGTAGAAGCTTGATTTTTGCTTTCCGACTCTAGTTAAATAGTGCCAAAGACGATTAACAACAATTGCACTAGGTAAAAAGTCCGCAACCCTAAGTTTAAAAAAAAAATCTGTATTCTCCATAATAACCATTATATCACTATCAACAAAGGATGTTAAAATATTAAAATTTAAAATTTATTATTTAAATCTACAAAAAATATATAATTCTTACCGATAATATTGAAAACTTGTAATTTTGACAGACAAAATATTACAAATCACTGACACAAAAAACGTTCAAAGCCTACGTGGCAAAAATCGCTAAAAAGTAAAAACGCACAGTAACAGGAACACTATTTACCTATTTCACTATTTTTAAGTTATATTAGAGCCAGATAAATCCAGACTGAGAGACCGAAACTTCTTTATTCAAAAATAAGAAAAAGTAATTCAATTTTAATTCACTATATCTATGTTTTTTGTTTAGTAATGCAAGTTGTTTCCATATTAACAACAAACAGAATTTGTTTAATAATAATACTCCATTTGATTTACATTAAAATATTACGCACGATTTTGATTCTTTTACACATTTTTTTTACACATACGATTATAATAATGGCATCCTTCACATACAATAATTTACTTATTAATGTGTTCATTTTGATGTGCGAAGATAAATTAATTTAATCTGTAAGATATTTTGTTGTTGAAATAAAGCTTATACAATTATACAATTTGCTTGCGTACATTTGCAACTTTGTTTGTTTGGGTTTCCTTAAATCATTTAGTTTCGACTTATTTTGAACAATTTGGAATTGAATGTTTCCCGTTAATCATTGTTTACTTTTGTATCTTCCCTGTACGTAGTCACTGTACTAGGCAGCCCAAGCAATAGAAATAAAGTCACAAATGATTGTTTTAATAATAATTAATAATAATAATGAAATCATTATATCACAAACAATTATTCTTTGTTATCTAATGTAATATTATATATTATTTGTTATCTTTGTAATAATGGCAATATTATAAATGGGATTCATGAAAGCCCTGTGATTTTGTCTGAATTATTACACAGTCCACCAGAAATATGGGTTCCGATGATTTTTTTTAATTGCTTCTAGATAAATTTTGGGCGAAGAATCCAAAATAGAAGTTTTGGTTCAGAAGAACAAATCTAGTTCTTCAGATACGCTGTATTGGCCTCAATTAGAATTTTGCGCACTTTTTAACCATTTCCACTGGTTTCTTTGCTATCTAGTTGAAAGAATAATTTCAACTTCTTTTAAGCCTAAATTTTTGAAAAATGGTTGAAAGTTAATCACTTAAAAATCTAACAGACTTTGAAATTTTAGGCTTTCTAACAAAATTTGTTTTACAAATAATTTTGTCATGCTGAATCGAATAATCAAAACAAGAAGTCTCTGCGATACATCATTAAGTGATCATAGTGAAATCATCGAAAAATGCACAAAAACTAAAATCAATGAGCCTATATCTCAAAAACTAGAGCTACCTTTTGCAAGGTAAATTTTATGTTCACGTAGTTTCAAAATGTTTTAATTTAATTGTATAAATCTTTACTAGCTATCTAATGTGGTAATCCTAATAAAACTTTTTAATAAAATAATGTAATTAGCTAATAGGAAAATTTGACACGACTAAAATATGCAGGTGAGCTATTGTGAGTAAACTAAGCTGCAGTAAAGTTTGGCTGCATAATTTCATAATTGAAATGCGAACTGCGCGCACAATTAAATTTATGTGAATAAAATAATAATAGGAGTTAATGTGAAATCTACAAGTAAAACAGTTTCACATTTAGAAAATAAGTGACTAAAGAGATATAAAAAAGAAACCACTTACCGGGCACAATCGTCATGCCATGCAGGTCTCGAAGAATCTGACGAATCAGTAGTAAGACTGGACCTAGGGAGTGCAAGGTTTGGAGAGATAGTGTGATCAGAAATAGCTAATAATGATTCAATCCGTGCGATAAAAGTAAATAAATCACACTAGGAATTTAAGTTTAAAAATAAATTAAACAATTAAAAAAAACAATAAATGAATGCTTGAAAACACACCGAAAGCAAGAAATAATTGGATATATAGAGAGTAGAAACAACAATAAAATGGAAATTCTCGTAATCTCTTAAATGTCTTTCAAGAAGAACATGCGAAACATCAAATATTTCTTACGCTATCTTCTCGCTGGGGGATCTCCAAGGCACGTCGTCCTCCAGTTCGTCCTCGCTCTCGTCACCCTCATCCCCTGCATCCTGTGATATATTTAATGTTGAGCTGGTAATCATATCCGGAACAGGTAGGATGCTGGGCCTGCGAGAGTTTCGCCGTTGATTTATCTCGGGACTCAGCAGATTCGGATTGTCACCGCCGCGCGGTATATCCAGATGGTTGCCCGTTACCGATATGTCCAAAGTTATAGAGCCGGGAGACGCGTCCTTCAAACATTGCTTCGAGTCGGCAAAGTTTGTTGTATCGGTGAACGTTGCTGAGAAATTAATTGAGAAAACAAACATAAAAAAAGGTAAATGTGTTACAGCAATAGCATCAAATTCAGAAGTTTTATAAAATGACCAGTTGTATCGTTTAATTACTAGTAATTGTATACGATTATTACAATACTTTAGTGCAATTCGGTGAAAATTTAACATAAATAATATCAATTGTCTCAATTCTTTGCAATTTACCGATTTAAATGAACAGTGTATCGAATTTAATTGTTAATTAGCAGATTCCTGACAGATGTTTTAGTACCTCCGATGCATTAAATACAATTTTTAGTCATCTATGTAATAAGTTTGTTATGTTATATTTGTCCATAAATTTAATAATTTGGTATTAATTATTACCTTTTAACTCAAAAGCTTTAAACTTTAAAATTTTTGTCGTACCATATTTGTCGTAAGATGTAATAATTCTATCGCGGAGATTCCCACAAACAAAAGATGTTTCTATTATTAATACATTTAGACAGCAAGACAATTCTAATTTTAGACATAGAGAAAACTTGTCGGGTCCAGCCTTGTCTAACCTAGACATCCTACTCCTGTCTAATATTCCCGTCTAATCCAGATTTGTCAAGCCTAGACTTATATAGTTTTGCATTGCATTGTCTGGTCTGGTATGGTCCTGTCTTGTCTTGTGTGGTTTTATCTGGTATTGTCTGGAATTATCAAGTCTTATTAGGTCTTGTCAGTTCTTGTTTCCTATAGACAATCTTCTTAGGACTTATCTTATCATGTCTAGTCTTATCTGGTCCTGTCTGGTTTTGTCTGATTTTGTTTGGACTTGTGCGACCTTGGCGGGTATTGCGTAATCTTGATTAGTCCTATTTCATATTGTCTGGTCTTCTTTGTTCTTGTCCAATCTTGTGTGGTCAGGTCTAAACTTGTCTGGTTTGTTTAGTCGTGCATGGTTCTTTCTGATTTTGATTAGCTTCTCACGCCTTGCATGGTCTTGTCTTGTGTTGTTTGTTCTTGTCTGTTTTCTCTAGTCCTGTTTGGTCTTGTGTGATTTTGTCTGGTCTTCTCTGGTCTTGTTTAGTCTTGTTTGGTACTGTCTGGTCTCCTATGGTCTTATGTGGTCTTGTCTGGTCTTGTAGAGCCTTATCTTGACTTGCCAAGTCAAATCTGATGTTTGTTAGTGCTAGTAAATGTTCTCTAGTCTAATCGCGTCTCTTCCAGTCTTCTCTAGCTTAGTCATTTACGTAGCAATTTTTTGTAAGGAATTTAAAAAACAATTATAAGAAACTAAATCCGTAAATCTGGTCTTAATACATAAACCTTCTGGTACAAACAAATCTTTAGTTATACTATATAGTAGTAAATGTGTTAACTTTCATTATGTTTGCATTTAGTAGTTTTATACAATCACTAGTTTTAGTAAATACTGAATTTGGTGCTTTTAGTGTAACACAAATTCGTTTAGCCTCGGAAATTTGCTTAAATTTCTTCTTAGTAAATTATTTCGTTATTGGTGCGCACATTAAAAGCAACTACGAACTATAAATCAAAAAACATTTCTTTTTCGGTCTCGTGGATAATTTGTTTTTTAGAAAAAAAATTATGTTCAATGTACAGCACATAGAAATAAAAAAAGAGTAAAAAATAACATGGATTTACAAGAAGCTCATCTATCTTACCGACTTTTGAACTGTATTCTATTAGCCTTCCACAGAAATAAATTAATATGAGCATTTTTTGTAATTTATTCTCTTTTTTCGGTTTGAATTCTGTAGGAGTCTAATTTTAGAATTGCCAGATGCAGCAATTACCTCTCAAATAAAAGCGTATACAGAACAAATACTTCTTTTTATCTGGCAATTCTAAGGTTAATCATGTAAACATGCGCCACAACACTCACTGACACAGGTGGGGACTTGCAGTATGAGTAGAGGTGGACCGGTACCGTCTTTCGTAGCTGGAACGTTGCTCTTTTCCTCGGCCGTTACTATTACCGGCTCCGATGACGTATTATTATTATTTACTTGTTGATTGGCCACGGTGAATGCGGAATTTTCTTCCTTCGTAATGCTCATGTAATAGCAGGTGTCGCTTTTCTTCATTATGTGCCGTGGACCGGGATTCAAGAGGATCGTGTCCTCGTAGAATTCCGGCAGCTCAGCTGGTCGGACACCAACTAATGCAACACCATATCTAGAAAAATATTTATATTCTCATAAAACTGGACAAGATAAGATGAGACAAGACTAGAAAAGACGGCCAGACAGGAAGTACAGAGAAGTTTGCTTCTGGAAGTAAAAGGGGGCAAGGCTGAAAGTCTCAAACAGGTCATCGAACAAAAACATTAAAATTCGTGAAACCAAAAGACTATCGTTAACATTACAAGATCTTGACTCGGTTACCACGAGCGAAGAAATAATGGTGCCACTTCAAGACGCAATTGACATAAGAAAAGAGTAAATAGAAATAAAAAACATAAGACCCGCATATGGTACCCAGGTAGCGACAGTATCACTTCCACACTAACTAAAAAGGAAAATTAAAGGTAGGATGGTACGTTGCAGGGCGAGAGAAAGGATCCAACTGATGAGATTCTAAAGATGTTGGCATGTAGGGCACCATTGTACTACGTGCGACGAACCAGACAGACAGAAACTGTGTTTTAAATGTGGTAAAGCAAATCTAATAAAAAAGATCACTGGCCTGATTCCGAAATGTGTCAGTAATTTATAAATACACTCCGCAAAAAAATATCGCATCACCTATGTTCTTCCTATTAGAACATTTGTTTATTGTTATGACATATCTGTTTCTATGAATAATAAACATAACAATACAACACAACGAATATTCCTAAGATTTTCTTGAATTTGTGGTAAGAGTAATTTTATATAGTTTTTAAATGGTTATTTATATGAAATTTCTAGTAGTTTTGTGAATGAACGTTGAAACTCCTGCTCGCAATTCTAGAAATTTAACAAGAGACGAAATGTTCGTGTCGTGTCGTTAGTTGACGATGGTCGAGATCAAAGATATGTAGCTGCAGCATTGGAAATTCAGCAATCCACGGTTTCAAGAATAATAAGAAGATTCAGAGAAACTGGGGAATACACGCGAAGAGGAGGACAGGGTCGTAAGAAGGCAACAACAGCTAGAGATGACCGATTTATAGGTTTAGATGCAATGCGTATCAGACATAGTACATCAAGGCAGTTACAAACTGAACTTTACAATGCTCGAAATGTGCGAGTTATTAGTCAGACAATTAGTAATCAACTCCGAGATGTAGGAATACGTGCGAGAGTACCAGAAAAGGGTCCCTTTACTAACTAGAGGACACCGAGTGGCAAGGCTCGCATTTACTAGAACACATGCAGAATAGAATTTCAATGACTGGACAAACGTTTTGTTTACGGATGAATCCAGATTCTGCTTGTACTCTTCAGATAGACGTATACCTGTGTATATATCAGACGGTGAACGCTACAGCCATTCCAATTTTAGAAACATCACAAATTTTGGTGGAGGATCCATTATGTTCTGGGGTGGCATTTCTTCAGAGGCTCGCACAGAATTTCTATGACTACTGATTTGATTGGTTTCTATGACTACTGATCGGTATATACGGGATGTCCTAGAAGCACATCTAGTACCATATGCTCCATTCATCGGCCACAATTTCGTGCTAATGCATGATAATACCCGATCTCACACTGCTCATATAATGCAAGAGTACACGAATTAAGTAGGTTTGCGAATTTTGAATTGGCCTGCTAAAAGTCCTGACTTAAACATCATTGAACATGTCTGGGATTGCATCGGTTGAAATCTACGAACCAATCGGTCACCATTAACTAGCCTAAATGATTTACGAAACGCAATAATTGAAGAATGGAACACAATAGATAGATCAAGACTATATTAGAATTCTTTTCGAGTCACTTCCAATGACAATGCAGGCTGTTTTGAAAAGTCGAGGAGGTAATAGCCACTATTAATTGAATAATAATTTATTTTAGCATCTGTATTTCTGTAGGGTTAGTGTTTACTTTCTGTCTAAACGGTGTTGTTGCTTTATTATTTATTTTGTAAAGTTAAATTGCCCTTCATAGTGTCCTATGTTGTACCATAATGTACAAATAAAAATCAAAATAATAATATTGCAAATTTAAAAGACAAAAAATTAGTGATGCGATAATTATTTTGCGGAGTGTATTAAAAAAGCTTTATGGGGTTACATGGGTTTCACAGCTTTAAAATATTGAATTTGTTTTTATTGTCTTATTAATTTCTACAACATCTCGCGAATATTATCCTAAATTTTCAAGTCGATCCGAATAAAAGTTTTGGAGATACAACCCTGGGAAAGTGCGTGCTCAAAGTCAGATAGGCTCAGCGCGCCGCAGGTGTATCGGAGCAGCTGCTCGTCTACTGTTTGTCTGTCTTTATTGTACATTGCTTTCACTTTCTAAGGGCAACTAGTTTGAAATACTTCAGTTGGTGATTACTTTTTCAATCATGAGGTTTATTTGAGGTTATCTAAAGTGCCTGTTGTAAAATTTATTAAAAAATGCCTAAAGTTTCGAGAACTTCGATTGAAAGACGCTATATGGGCTACGTATTATCACTACAGCTCTACAGACAAAAATCCTCAGCACGGAAATTACCCGAAAGGTCCAGACTCCTGGTGCGCTTGGCAGCGAGCATCAGCTACAATGAAACCTATCTATGAAGATCTCAGTAAAGATGAGCTTCTGGAGCGTTGTGTTGGTGGTTTCACACAAAATAATAATGAAAGCTTGAACCAGTTAATCTGGAAGGTTACTCCAAAAATACTTCTTGTTGGTTCAAAAATCGTTAATATTGCTGCATTGGTCGCTGCTTGCACTTTTAATGAAGGAACAACAGGAAGCTTTATTATTATTTATGCACGGTATGGATTTAAAAGTTGGCCGAACTTCACACGAATATGCCCGAATTTCAGATAAAAACCGTGTGTGCGAGGCTGAAAAAAAAATCCGCGAGCGAGACTCGCGAAGCCTGGATTCGTCGTAGACAGGAGCAAAATGATGCCCTGGACATTGCAGCTGCTGCAGGTTCTTTACTTTATGGCCCAGGAATCGACGATTCAATATAAGTTCCAAAAAAAAAAAAAAAAACAGTTTTATTGTTATTCAAAACCTTAAACGCGTTTTTCTCGAAACTGTGTTTTCAAAGACGGTTGTCAAAAGTTCTCGAAAACTACTCAACCGATCTTGATGAAATTTTACACAGGTCTTCGAGATACAATTCTCGAGGACTTGGAAGAAGGATTTTTTTTTGTCAATCGCAACTATTAAAAAAAAAATCTGCCAAAAATCCAATTTTCCCTTTTTTTTTTCTTCGTCCAAGTTCTAGCTTATGGGTCTTAACTAAAAGGTGAATTTTTTTTCACTTGAGATGATCCTGTCATGAGTTCTACTGTCAACGCGGAAGCACCTTTTGTTCGGAGGGGTCACGGGAAATGAGTCACAATGCCGGAGTTTTGAATATTTTCCTTTGAAAATTTCAGAAATACCTTTTCAAATATAAATCTTTATGACAAGAAAAAGTTTGAATAAAATATTTTGTTTTTTATATAAAAAAAATTGTTGAAAATAGACCTTATTGTTGAAATAGACCTTCCTCCGAGTAAACCCATGTAACCCCTTATCGGAGGCGAGGTGAGCTAGATGGCTAAGAAAAAATGATTGAAATTGTACAAGTTAATACCATGAGGTGCCGTGTAGCATACGACCTGCTTATTGCAACAGCGATTGAACTTCGGGCAGACATCTTGCTAAGCGAACCTAACAAAAATTTGGTAAATAATGCAGACTGGTTTACGGTCATTAAAAAATATCTAGCTATCAGGGTTATGAATCATGAAATACCTGTGATCAAAATAGGAAACGGGCCTGGATTCGTATGGGTAATTACAACTGTACATTATATACAGTTGCTACTTTTCACCCAATGAAAACACAGAAAAGCTGGCCGAATCACTAGGGGCACTAAGTGAAGACATAAGAGGTCAGGGAAAGAAAGCAATAAATAGCTGGCGACTTTAACGCTAAGTCTCCCTACCGGGTATGTCCAAAGATGGACAAGAGAGGAGACCTGGTCATGGATTGGGCAGCCCAACTTGACATCGTTTTCCAAAATAAAGGAGCAGCATATACGGTAGTTAGAGGAAATGCTCAATCCATTATAGACCTTACTTTCACCACTAATAACATATCAAATAAGATTCAAGACTGGCAAGGGCTCGATTGGGAGAGCTTGAACGATCACCGCTATATTCTCTACAGCATAGAAGAACCCAGAAAACAAATTAGCCATGGAAAAATAAGTGGATGCAATTTGAAAAATTTTGACAAAGACAAAATGAAAACTAGATTGAAAATAGAAGTAGAAAGTACCCAAACGCGAAACGCGGATGCCCTGGTAGAAGTAATGAGGAATGCATATGATGCAACTCTAAAAAAGAAAAGAGGATCACCAAGGAAAAAGGCAGTGTACTAACGGAATAATGAAATTGCCAGCACTAGGGCTAAATGTATCTCGGCAAGAAGAAGAAGCCATTGACAACAAGCAAAAAAGGCGGGGACAAGAACTTCAATGATCTGAAAAAGGCATGCAAGAAATTGAAGAGAGTTACGCAACCTAATAAATAAAGCAACTAGGGACCATTGGAAAAAACTTTGTGATGATCTCGACGAGAATATATGGGAAGACGCGCTCCAAACCTGCAAAAAAAGCTTACAATCCAACACCCAGGAGTGCAAATGACGATGGAGAGAACACTACAAGTGGTTGAAGTCCTATTCCCACGTCAAGAACCCTTTATCTGGAACCAACCCAAAGTGACTGATGTACCACTATTCAGAAGAGGAACTAGTAAATGCCACGAACAGCATACGAAACGGAAAAGCCACAGGACCGCTCAGCAAGATTCTACGTTTATGCTCGAAGTTATGAACAGTCTGCTGCTTGCTGGAAATTTCCCAGACAAGTGGAAACGTGCAAGATTACTTGTTCTAAAGAAATGAGACAAACCGATTGGTCAACCATCGTCGTATAGGCCTCTAAGCTTGCTAGATGTAGCTGGAAAACTTTTGGAAGCACTTTTACTGGCAAGATTACAAAAGCTACTTGATGCCGGAATTGGATTATCCGACAGACAGTATGGAATTAGAAAAGACAAGTCTACGACAAATGCAGTGAATGCAGTACTTAAGATCGCAGAGATGGCAAGAAGAAGGCAGGTACATCAAGAACCAGAAAAATCTGCGCGTTAATAACTTTTGATGTGCGAAATGCTTTCAACACTGCTAGCTGGAAACTTATAATGGGTGAACTGACAAAGAGACGCATACCTGTTGCGTATGTTAAGAAACTACCTTAAAAACAGAAAACTGGTACTGCAAGCTCAAAACAAGACCGTAGAGGTGGAATTAAGTTTTTTGGTTCCACAGGGCTCAATAATGGACCCTACATTATGGAATATCCTATATCACCACATCCTGCGATTAAAAATGTTAGAGGGTGCCACACTTATTGGAATTGCGGACGATTTAGCCTTAAAAAAAAACCGCATTTAACCGCAAAAAAAAATGAACACGGGATAACGTAAGCTGCCAACCAGGTGATAGGTATTGTAAGCAAGTGGATTACAGGAAGAAAAATTAAAACTGACGTCTCAGAAAACTGAAGCGGTCCTGCTGACTAGACAAAGAAGACTATTGCCAATAAAATTTATAGTGGGCGAAATAGAGATAATCCTTCAGATAAAATCCTGAACAGCAGATAAAATATTTAGGACTTGATAATTGAGAAAGGACTTACTTTCGCTGCACATCTCTCAGAGGCTGCAGGAAGAGGATTAAAAAACACTGGGTGCTATAGAACAACTAATTCCAAACGTGGGAGGACCCAGAAGATCCAAAGCGTAGGCTATTGAGCAGTGTGGCACAATCGGTTATACTCTATGAAGCTCCTGTGTGGGCAGAATGGAAACCGGAAGATATAATCAGAAACTGGTGCCCGTACAGCGTAAGATTGCTCTGCGGATATGCAGTGCATACGATAGAGCTGCTCGCGAAAGAAAGAGCAGAGATAAGAAAGCCAGGCAACAACATACGTTCTAGACAGAAATCCAAAAAAAATCTCTTTAATGAGTGGCAACAAAAATGGGAACATACAGAGAAATGCCAGTGGACTAGGCTTCTCATTCCAAACATAAGCATATGGATGAATAGAAAACACGAAGAAGTGAGTTATCACTTAACACAATTTTTTTACTTTTTGCACCATATTGCACCATACTGTGGTGAAATAGACATAGTAGACCACACAATTTTTGAGTGTTACAGATGGGAGAATGACAGAGAGAAAGTTATTCAAAACGTGGGTACTCCCTTAAATTCAAGAACAATAATTATAAAGCACATGTTGGACACTAAAGAAAGTTCGGATATAATCCATACACTAATAAAAACAATAATATCGGCCAAGGAAAAGGATGAGACAAGAAATCTTAAAAAGAATTATCTACTCGTAGTTTCAACATCTGACCCAACCTACACTCTCAAGTCATACGAAAAGCGTTCCTGGGGGGGCTGGTTGATTTCATGGGGACCACTTGTCTGTATATCCTACAGCTACGCCCCGAAAAAAAATAATAAGGCCAGACAAGACCATACAGAAGCAGAAAAGCCCAGACAAGACAGGATCAGACAAGATAAGACAAGGCAACATCAGATAAGACTAGACAGGAGCGAACAGAATCAGAAAAGACCAGACACAACCACACAAGACCAAACAAGGCCAGGCCAGCCCAGACCAGAGCAAATAAAGAGACAAGACCAAATAAAGTTTGTTTCTTTAAATTACAATACATGTGAAGAAAATTGGGTACTTGCGTATTAACGCCATAACCGCTACATTTTTAAATTTCGCCAATCTATACCCAAATTTTTTTATGATAAATCATAAAATAAAACATTTTATTTAAAATTAACATTTTTAAAACTCAAAATACTTTATTTTTTAACCTCGGTTAGATTAGGTTGCTCGACGCGAAGCGGACAGATAAATCAAGACAATATACAACAACAACATACACAACATACACATTGGATCTCGATCCAATATATAGCGGTGGTGGCGTTAATACGTAAGTACAGAAAATTGTGCATATTTTAAACATTTCCTCGTGTATTTATACGTATGCTGTAGATATCGCATGAATACACAAAAAGAAGTTATCTGCTTGTTTATAAATTGTTGTATTTACCATATAAAATCTCATAAGACAAAAATATAGTTCAAATAAAGTGGGCTCGAGGGTATGGGTTTACCCTCGAGCCCACTTTATTTGAACTATATTTTTGTGGATAAGAAAATATTGTTTGTTTTTTCGAACAAACACTCGAGAAAAATGTAAGCAAAAAACGATGGAACGCAGCAAAGCAAGCGATCTGTGATATTTTATGGGAATAGACCTTCTCTTCTGACCTATCCACCAATCTTGTAAAAGTCTCAAGGGATTTCTTATGTACATACAGGAAAATCCTAGGCTTAATTGGGTATTTGATTTGTGGCCCGTTACCAGAATTGATGAAAATTCCCACACCTGCGATGAATATAAATTTGCGATAAGATAGGTTATAAAAGAATAGATCGATAAGTTATCTAATATAAAACAAATTACATTGAAATACTTAGTCTAATAAGGCTTCAAACAATACTTATTCACAGAAACAAACTCTATAGGTACGGTTATACAAACAACCGCGAATCAGAGAGACAAGTTTCTTGTTTCGTCCCAATTAGTTGATATGTCCTACACGTAAAATATGTCTAGGTAGTGCCTTTAATAACGTTTCCCATCTCCATATATCTCCATATGTCCAAGTATCACTTAAATTAATAGCGAAATGCTGTACGTACGCGTGCTGTAAACCCAATTGCCCGAATTAAATTGTTGATTTACTGTGTTACTTGTCGTAAAATTCGAGTTAAAATTAAATCAGAAATACTCACTTTCGATGTGAATGGAAGCTGGCGTAGGTGAAACTTTTCCCTTCGTATTCCCCAAAAAATCTACTGTCGCCCAGCACTATGTGATAAATCTCATTACCCGAACAGCGACCGTACAAGCGATGCCATTCCTCTTGAGATTGCTGCCCTTCCCTAAAAAGTAAATCATGATGTCTCTGTTTTCTAAATCGTCCATGGCAAAGAAACCTAGCAAACTTTATAAACTACAAATAAAACGTGATTTTAACGTTGTTGCTCCAACACAAAGAAAATTTATTTTTATTTAGAATTGTTGGTATAAATCTACAATACAGTGACGTTGCCAATTTCATTTTACTCCATTATTTTTAATTATCTAGACATATATTCTGACTACTATTCTATGTCTGTATTGCTTGTCTAGACTTGACAGACTAGTCTTCTGTGCCAGTTTAGTTTTGTCCCATATTTGTCTCGATCTGTCAGTAGTCCCTTATATGCGTTGTATAGTCTTGTCTGTCTAGTCTTGTCTGTCTAGTCTTGTCTGTCTAGTCTTGTCTGTCTAGTCTTGTCTGTCTAGTCTTGTCTGTCTAGTCTTGTCTGTCTAGTCTTGTCTGTCTAGTCTTGTCTGTCTAGTCTTGTCTGTCTAGTCTTGTCTGTCTAGTCTTGTCTGTCTAGTCTTGTCTGTCTAGTCTTGTCTGTCTAGTCTTGTCTGTCTAGTCTTGTCTGTCTAGTCTTGTCTGTCTAGTCTTGTCTGTCTAGTCTTGTCTGTCTAGTCTTGTCTGTCTAGTCTTGTCTGTCTAGTCTTGTCTGTCTAGTCTTGTCTGTCTAGTCTTGTCTGTCTAGTCTTGTCTGTCTAGTCTTGTCTGTCTAGTCTTGTCTGTCTAGTCTTGTCTGTCTAGTCTTGCCTGTCTAGTCTTGTCTGTCTAGTCTTGTCTGTCTAGTCTTGTCTGTCTAGTCTTGTCTGTCTAGTCTTGTCTGTCTAGTCTTGTCGGTCTAGTCTTATCTGTCTAGTCTTGTCTGTCTAGTCTTGTCTGTCTAGTCTTGTCTGTCTAGTCTTGTCTGTCTAGTCTTGTCTGTCTAGTCTTGTCTGTCTAGTCTTGTCTGTCTAGTCTTGTCTGTCTAGTCTTGTCTGTCTAGTCTTGTCTGTCTAGTCTTGTCTGTCTAGTCTTGTCTGTCTAGTCTTGTCTGTCTAGTCTTGTCTGTCTAGTCTTGTCTGTCTAGTCTTGTCTGTCTAGTCTTGTCTGTCTAGTCTTGTCTGTCTAGTCTTGTCTGTCTAGTCTTGTCTGTCTAGTCTTGTCTGTCTAGTCTTGTCTGTCTAGTCTTGTCTGTCTAGTCTTGTCTGTCTAGTCTTGTCTGTCTAGTCTTGTCTGTCTAGTCTTGTCTGTCTAGTCTTGTCTGTCTAGTCTTGTCTGTCTAGTCTTGTCTGTCTAGTCTTGTCTGTCTAGTCTTGTCTGTCTAGTCTTGTCTGTCTAGTCTTGTCTGTCTAGTCTTGTCTGTCTAGTCTTGTCTGTCTAGTCTTGTCTGTCTAGTCTTGTCTGTCTAGTCTTGTCTGTCTAGTCTTGTCTGTCTAGTCTTGTCTGTCTAGTCTTGTCTGTCTAGTCTTGTCTGTCTAGTCTTGTCTGTCTAGTCTTGTCTGTCTAGTCTTGTCTGTCTAGTCTTGTCTGTCTAGTCTTGTCTGTCTAGTCTTGTCTGTCTAGTCTTGTCTGTCTAGTCTTGTCTGTCTAGTCTTGTCTGTCTAGTCTTGTCTGTCTAGTCTTGTCTGTCTAGTCTTGTCTGTCTAGTCTTGTCTGTCTAGTCTTGTCTGTCTAGTCTTGTCTGTCTAGTCTTGTCTGTCTAGTCTTGTCTGTCTAGTCTTGTCTGTCTAGTCTTGTCTGTCTAGTCTTGTCTGTCTAGTCTTGTCTGTCTAGTCTTGTCTGTCTAGTCTTGTCTGTCTAGTCTTGTCTGTCTAGTCTTGTCTGTCTAGTCTTGTCTGTCTAGTCTTGTCTGTCTAGTCTTGTCTGTCTAGTCTTGTCTGTCTAGTCTTGTCTGTCTAGTCTTGTCTGTCTAGTCTTGTCTGTCTAGTCTTGTCTGTCTAGTCTTGTCTGTCTAGTCTTGTCTGTCTAGTCTTGTCTGTCTAGTCTTGTCTGTCTAGTCTTGTCTGTCTAGTCTTGTCTGTCTAGTCTTGTCTGTCTAGTCTTGTCTGTCTAGTCTTGTCTGTCTAGTCTTGTCTGTCTAGTCTTGTCTGTCTAGTCTTGTCTGTCTAGTCTTGTCTGTCTAGTCTTGTCTGTCTAGTCTTGTCTGTCTAGTCTTGTCTGTCTAGTCTTGTCTGTCTAGTCTTGTCTGTCTAGTCTTGTCTGTCTAGTCTTGTCTGTCTAGTCTTGTCTGTCTAGTCTTGTCTGTCTAGTCTTGTCTGTCTAGTCTTGTCTGTCTAGTCTTGTCTGTCTAGTCTTGTCTGTCTAGTCTTGTCTGTCTAGTCTTGTCTGTCTAGTCTTGTCTGTCTAGTCTTGTCTGTCTAGTCTTGTCTGTCTAGTCTTGTCTGTCTAGTCTTGTCTGTCTAGTCTTGTCTGTCTAGTCTTGTCTGTCTAGTCTTGTCTGTCTAGTCTTGTCTGTCTAGTCTTGTCTGTCTAGTCTTGTCTGTCTAGTCTTGTCTGTCTAGTCTTGTCTGTCTAGTCTTGTCTGTCTAGTCTTGTCTGTCTAGTCTTGTCTGTCTAGTCTTGTCTGTCTAGTCTTGTCTGTCTAGTCTTGTCTGTCTAGTCTTGTCTGTCTAGTCTTGTCTGTCTAGTCTTGTCTGTCTAGTCTTGTCTGTCTAGTCTTGTCTGTCTAGTCTTGTCTGTCTAGTCTTGTCTGTCTAGTCTTGTCTGTCTAGTCTTGTCTGTCTAGTCTTGTCTGTCTAGTCTTGTCTGTCTAGTCTTGTCTGTCTAGTCTTGTCTGTCTAGTCTTGTCTGTCTAGTCTTGTCTGTCTAGTCTTGTCTGTCTAGTCTTGTCTGTCTAGTCTTGTCTGTCTAGTCTTGTCTGTCTAGTCTTGTCTGTCTAGTCTTGTCTGTCTAGTCTTGTCTGTCTAGTCTTGTCTGTCTAGTCTTGTCTGTCTAGTCTTGTCTGTCTAGTCTTGTCTGTCTAGTCTTGTCTGTCTAGTCTTGTCTGTCTAGTCTTGTCTGTCTAGTCTTGTCTGTCTAGTCTTGTCTGTCTAGTCTTGTCTGTCTAGTCTTGTCTGTCTAGTCTTGTCTGTCTAGTCTTGTCTGTCTAGTCTTGTCTGTCTAGTCTTGTCTGTCTAGTCTTGTCTGTCTAGTCTTGTCTGTCTAGTCTTGTCTGTCTAGTCTTGTCTGTCTAGTCTTGTCTGTCTAGTCTTGTCTGTCTAGTCTTGTCTGTCTAGTCTTGTCTGTCTAGTCTTGTCTGTCTAGTCTTGTCTGTCTAGTCTTGTCTGTCTAGTCTTGTCTGTCTAGTCTTGTCTGTCTAGTCTTGTCTGTCTAGTCTTGTCTGTCTAGTCTTGTCTGTCTAGTCTTGTCTGTCTAGTCTTGTCTGTCTAGTCTTGTCTGTCTAGTCTTGTCTGTCTAGTCTTGTCTGTCTAGTCTTGTCTGTCTAGTCTTGTCTGTCTAGTCTTGTCTGTCTAGTCTTGTCTGTCTAGTCTTGTCTGTCTAGTCTTGTCTGTCTAGTCTTGTCTGTCTAGTCTTGTCTGTCTAGTCTTGTCTGTCTAGTCTTGTCTGTCTAGTCTTGTCTGTCTAGTCTTGTCTGTCTAGTCTTGTCTGTCTAGTCTTGTCTGTCTAGTCTTGTCTGTCTAGTCTTGTCTGTCTAGTCTTGTCTGTCTAGTCTTGTCTGTCTAGTCTTGTCTGTCTAGTCTTGTCTGTCTAGTCTTGTCTGTCTAGTCTTGTCTGTCTAGTCTTGTCTGTCTAGTCTTGTCTGTCTAGTCTTGTCTGTCTAGTCTTGTCTGTCTAGTCTTGTCTGTCTAGTCTTGTCTGTCTAGTCTTGTCTGTCTAGTCTTGTCTGTCTAGTCTTGTCTGTCTAGTCTTGTCTGTCTAGTCTTGTCTGTCTAGTCTTGTCTGTCTAGTCTTGTCTGTCTAGTCTTGTCTGTCTAGTCTTGTCTGTCTAGTCTTGTCTGTCTAGTCTTGTCTGTCTAGTCTTGTCTGTCTAGTCTTGTCTGTCTAGTCTTGTCTGTCTAGTCTTGTCTGTCTAGTCTTGTCTGTCTAGTCTTGTCTGTCTAGTCTTGTCTGTCTAGTCTTGTCTGTCTAGTCTTGTCTGTCTAGTCTTGTCTGTCTAGTCTTGTCTGTCTAGTCTTGTCTGTCTAGTCTTGTCTGTCTAGTCTTGTCTGTCTAGTCTTGTCTGTCTAGTCTTGTCTGTCTAGTCTTGTCTGTCTAGTCTTGTCTGTCTAGTCTTGTCTGTCTAGTCTTGTCTGTCTAGTCTTGTCTGTCTAGTCTTGTCTGTCTAGTCTTGTCTGTCTAGTCTTGTCTGTCTAGTCTTGTCTGTCTAGTCTTGTCTGTCTAGTCTTGTCTGTCTAGTCTTGTCTGTCTAGTCTTGTCTGTCTAGTCTTGTCTGTCTAGTCTTGTCTGTCTAGTCTTGTCTGTCTAGTCTTGTCTGTCTAGTCTTGTCTGTCTAGTCTTGTCTGTCTAGTCTTGTCTGTCTAGTCTTGTCTGTCTAGTCTTGTCTGTCTAGTCTTGTCTGTCTAGTCTTGTCTGTCTAGTCTTGTCTGTCTAGTCTTGTCTGTCTAGTCTTGTCTGTCTAGTCTTGTCTGTCTAGTCTTGTCTGTCTAGTCTTGTCTGTCTAGTCTTGTCTGTCTAGTCTTGTCTGTCTAGTCTTGTCTGTCTAGTCTTGTCTGTCTAGTCTTGTCTGTCTAGTCTTGTCTGTCTAGTCTTGTCTGTCTAGTCTTGTCTGTCTAGTCTTGTCTGTCTAGTCTTGTCTGTCTAGTCTTGTCTGTCTAGTCTTGTCTGTCTAGTCTTGTCTGTCTAGTCTTGTCTGTCTAGTCTTGTCTGTCTAGTCTTGTCTGTCTAGTCTTGTCTGTCTAGTCTTGTCTGTCTAGTCTTGTCTGTCTAGTCTTGTCTGTCTAGTCTTGTCTGTCTAGTCTTGTCTGTCTAGTCTTGTCTGTCTAGTCTTGTCTGTCTAGTCTTGTCTGTCTAGTCTTGTCTGTCTAGTCTTGTCTGTCTAGTCTTGTCTGTCTAGTCTTGTCTGTCTAGTCTTGTCTGTCTAGTCTTGTCTGTCTAGTCTTGTCTGTCTAGTCTTGTCTGTCTAGTCTTGTCTGTCTAGTCTTGTCTGTCTAGTCTTGTCTGTCTAGTCTTGTCTGTCTAGTCTTGTCTGTCTAGTCTTGTCTGTCTAGTCTTGTCTGTCTAGTCTTGTCTGTCTAGTCTTGTCTGTCTAGTCTTGTCTGTCTAGTCTTGTCTGTCTAGTCTTGTCTGTCTAGTCTTGTCTGTCTAGTCTTGTCTGTCTAGTCTTGTCTGTCTAGTCTTGTCTGTCTAGTCTTGTCTGTCTAGTCTTGTCTGTCTAGTCTTGTCTGTCTAGTCTTGTCTGTCTAGTCTTGTCTGTCTAGTCTTGTCTGTCTAGTCTTGTCTGTCTAGTCTTGTCTGTCTAGTCTTGTCTGTCTAGTCTTGTCTGTCTAGTCTTGTCTGTCTAGTCTTGTCTGTCTAGTCTTGTCTGTCTAGTCTTGTCTGTCTAGTCTTGTCTGTCTAGTCTTGTCTGTCTAGTCTTGTCTGTCTAGTCTTGTCTGTCTAGTCTTGTCTGTCTAGTCTTGTCTGTCTAGTCTTGTCTGTCTAGTCTTGTCTGTCTAGTCTTGTCTGTCTAGTCTTGTCTGTCTAGTCTTGTCTGTCTAGTCTTGTCTGTCTAGTCTTGTCTGTCTAGTCTTGTCTGTCTAGTCTTGTCTGTCTAGTCTTGTCTGTCTAGTCTTGTCTGTCTAGTCTTGTCTGTCTAGTCTTGTCTGTCTAGTCTTGTCTGTCTAGTCTTGTCTGTCTAGTCTTGTCTGTCTAGTCTTGTCTGTCTAGTCTTGTCTGTCTAGTCTTGTCTGTCTAGTCTTGTCTGTCTAGTCTTGTCTGTCTAGTCTTGTCTGTCTAGTCTTGTCTGTCTAGTCTTGTCTGTCTAGTCTTGTCTGTCTAGTCTTGTCTGTCTAGTCTTGTCTGTCTAGTCTTGTCTGTCTAGTCTTGTCTGTCTAGTCTTGTCTGTCTAGTCTTGTCTGTCTAGTCTTGTCTGTCTAGTCTTGTCTGTCTAGTCTTGTCTGTCTAGTCTTGTCTGTCTAGTCTTGTCTGTCTAGTCTTGTCTGTCTAGTCTTGTCTGTCTAGTCTTGTCTGTCTAGTCTTGTCTGTCTAGTCTTGTCTGTCTAGTCTTGTCTGTCTAGTCTTGTCTGTCTAGTCTTGTCTGTCTAGTCTTGTCTGTCTAGTCTTGTCTGTCTAGTCTTGTCTGTCTAGTCTTGTCTGTCTAGTCTTGTCTGTCTAGTCTTGTCTGTCTAGTCTTGTCTGTCTAGTCTTGTCTAGTCTTGTCTGTCTAGTCTTGTCTGTCTAGTCTTGTCTGTCTAGTCTTGTCTGTCTAGTCTTGTCTGTCTAGTCTTGTCTGTCTAGTCTTGTCTGTCTAGTCTTGTCTGTCTAGTCTTGTCTGTCTAGTCTTGTCTGTCTAGTCTTGTCTGTCTAGTCTTGTCTGTCTAGTCTTGTCTGTCTAGTCTTGTCTGTCTAGTCTTGTCTGTCTAGTCTTGTCTGTCTAGTCTTGTCTGTCTAGTCTTGTCTGTCTAGTCTTGTCTGTCTAGTCTTGTCTGTCTAGTCTTGTCTGTCTAGTCTTGTCTGTCTAGTCTTGTCTGTCTAGTCTTGTCTGTCTAGTCTTGTCTGTCTAGTCTTGTCTGTCTAGTCTTGTCTGTCTAGTCTTGTCTGTCTAGTCTTGTCTGTCTAGTCTTGTCTGTCTAGTCTTGTCTGTCTAGTCTTGTCTGTCTAGTCTTGTCTGTCTAGTCTTGTCTGTCTAGTCTTGTCTGTCTAGTCTTGTCTGTCTAGTCTTGTCTGTCTAGTCTTGTCTGTCTAGTCTTGTCTGTCTAGTCTTGTCTGTCTAGTCTTGTCTGTCTAGTCTTGTCTGTCTAGTCTTGTCTGTCTAGTCTTGTCTGTCTAGTCTTGTCTGTCTAGTCTTGTCTGTCTAGTCTTGTCTGTCTAGTCTGTAGTCTTGTCTGTCTAGTCTTGTCTGTCTAGTCTTGTCTGTCTAGTCTTGTCTGTCTAGTCTTGTCTGTCTAGTCTTGTCTGTCTAGTCTTGTCTGTCTAGTCTTGTCTGTCTAGTCTTGTCTGTCTAGTCTTGTCTGTCTAGTCTTGTCTGTCTAGTCTTGTGTCTAGTTTGTCTGTCTAGTCTTGTCTGTCTAGTCTTGTCTGTCTAGTCTTGTCTGTCTAGTCTTGTCTGTCTAGTCTTGTCTGTCTAGTCTTGTCTGTCTAGTCTTGTCTGTCTAGTCTTGTCTGTCTAGTCTTGTCTGTCTAGTCTTGTCTGTCTAGTCTTGTCTGTCTAGTCTTGTCTGTCTAGTCTTGTCTGTCTAGTCTTGTCTGTCTAGTCTTGTCTGTCTAGTCTTGTCTGTCTAGTCTTGTCTGTCTAGTCTTGTCTGTCTAGTCTTGTCTGTCTAGTCTTGTCTGTCTAGTCTTGTCTGTCTAGTCTTGTCTGTCTAGTCTTGTCTGTCTAGTCTTGTCTGTCTAGTCTTGTCTGTCTAGTCTTGTCTGTCTAGTCTTGTCTGTCTAGTCTTGTCTGTCTAGTCTTGTCTGTCTAGTCTTGTCTGTCTAGTCTTGTCTGTCTAGTCTTGTCTGTCTAGTCTTGTCTGTCTAGTCTTGTCTGTCTAGTCTTGTCTGTCTAGTCTTGTCTGTCTAGTCTTGTCTGTCTAGTCTTGTCTGTCTAGTCTTGTCTGTCTAGTCTTGTCTGTCTAGTCTTGTCTGTCTAGTCTTGTCTGTCTAGTCTTGTCTGTCTAGTCTTGTCTGTCTAGTCTTGTCTGTCTAGTCTTGTCTGTCTAGTCTTGTCTGTCTAGTCTTGTCTGTCTAGTCTTGTCTGTCTAGTCTTGTCTGTCTAGTCTTGTCTGTCTAGTCTTGTCTGTCTAGTCTTGTCTGTCTAGTCTTGTCTGTCTAGTCTTGTCTGTCTAGTCTTGTCTGTCTAGTCTTGTCTGTCTAGTCTTGTCTGTCTAGTCTTGTCTGTCTAGTCTTGTCTGTCTAGTCTTGTCTGTCTAGTCTTGTCTGTCTAGTCTTGTCTGTCTAGTCTTGTCTGTCTAGTCTTGTCTGTCTAGTCTTGTCTGTCTAGTCTTGTCTGTCTAGTCTTGTCTGTCTAGTCTTGTCTGTCTAGTCTTGTCTGTCTAGTCTTGTCTGTCTAGTCTTGTCTGTCTAGTCTTGTCTGTCTAGTCTTGTCTGTCTAGTCTTGTCTGTCTAGTCTTGTCTGTCTAGTCTTGTCTGTCTAGTCTTGTCTGTCTAGTCTTGTCTGTCTAGTCTTGTCTGTCTAGTCTTGTCTGTCTAGTCTTGTCTGTCTAGTCTTGTCTGTCTAGTCTTGTCTGTCTAGTCTTGTCTGTCTAGTCTTGTCTGTCTAGTCTTGTCTGTCTAGTCTTGTCTGTCTAGTCTTGTCTGTCTAGTCTTGTCTGTCTAGTCTTGTCTGTCTAGTCTTGTCTGTCTAGTCTTGTCTGTCTAGTCTTGTCTGTCTAGTGTTGTCTGTCTAGCCTTGTCTGTCTAGTCTTGTCTGTACATTCTTGTCTGTCTCGTCTTGTCTGTCTGGTTATGTTTGTCTACTCTTCTTTGTACAGACTTGTGTGTTTGTCTAGTCCTTTTGTTATAGTCTTGCCCCTCAAACCGCGTTTGTATAATTTTGTCTGAAAAGAATGTCTAGATAGATGTCTAGATTTTTGTAAAAGACTAGATTTTGTCTACTTTTGTCTCGCTAAGATATTCTGTCTTGTATTTGGTGTAGTTAATATTGATATCCGCCTAATCTTGTTTATCAAGTTGGATCTCTCTAGATATGTTTGTATAATATTGTCAGCCTAGTCTATCCATACCACATATTCTTCATTATTTATACTCATTAAAATTGCGTTAATAATTACAACAGCAAAGTTTAGGGTGCTTGTCGGTCGCAAAATGTACTTACTGTCCACGCGATGTGTGAAGGAGGAGGGTGACGAGAGTGGATGCTCCGGGACAGGTGCAATTATTCGCCAGTAAGGCGTATTTAAATTCGTCCTCGCAGACGACGTACTCGGCGAACTTGACGTGCAGTTTGTTCTCCGGTCGGAATATCTGCACGTACTGCGCTACGTTCGGTGCGAAATCTTTCACGGCCCACGACCTCAGAATTGTATGCTCGTCCTGAAAATGTAAAATTAAATTTAACAGAAAGTCTTTTTGTTCTTGTCTGTCTAGTCTTGTTTGCTTAAAACGGGAAGTAAGGACTTTTTTCTCAGAAGTCCCTTGGCACCTTTTACAGTATGATTTCATACTTGAAATTTGATTATTTGTTAACAAAAAATAATTCCTCACAAATTAATTCAGAAATCATATTAATCAGAACTAATTTATTACTCATGTTTTCCTATTTTGTAATAATGTAAATAGTATTCGCATTTCTAAAACGGGTTCTGTGGACCAAATTTTACAAAAACGAACAAACATTTGGTCGTATAAATATTTGGATTAATGAAACAAATTTTAAACTTCACTGTCGACGAAAGGAAGCTAGATCAAAAATTGATCATTGAGAATGAATAATCATTCTAATAAGAAAATAAAGTAACCTACATTGTATTGGTGCTATGAGCTCCACCCTTATTATGGCGTATGAATGCCGACGTGTTCTTGTAGATGTAGATTATAGGTAGTGACTTGTTGTACTGCAACCTTTATAGATGGGGTTGTACCCCATCCTCTTCGTCTAATCATTGTAATCCTGTAGGAATCTGGGTGTGATTTAACGGTTGCAAATCCTCATCGTTTAAGAAGTACACCCAAGATGTATCTTTCTCTTGAATCTATCGGATCAGTACTTCGCAGTCCCTGACGAGATGCATGGGGGTTTCATGACAAGATGTATGGGACTTTCCTGATAAAATGTTTTGGAGTTTGCTCTGCAGAGCTCCAGAATCTGCATTTGTCACCTTCCTGAAGACCTAAGGACTTGAGGTGTTTTATAAGCCTGTAGTGTCCCATCAGGTTTCCGGTCAGAATTCGAAGCTTGTTCCTGTTTAGTTTCAGACAAGTTTTTGTTCTTTTCTGGAATCTAGCATTACTTTGGATTTTCTTAACACTGGAAGTTCTTTCCAGGTTTTTATCCATTGTTTCCTTTTTTTGTCATCTAGGCTTTTATGGATAGTGTTCATATACATAATGAAAAAGGGTTCAGGACCTAAAAAGGGATGACAAGATCCCTTATTATCATATAGGTCATCGGTTAAATTATTTTTGTCTAACTAGTATGATATGGTATCCGATCTGGTATCTGCTATCGATTTCTCGATATGACGATCTGGTATCCAATATAGTTTTCTCACATTGTGTCATGTCAGTTTGGATCTGATGATGTATGAGCGAGTCGAGCTTGATGGTTGCTCGACTCTCTGATAGGTTAGCAATTGGTTTTCTGCGATAGTTTATTTCGAGGTTAAATTGTGCACATCTATCGACTATCTGCTATCGATTGAGACTGCGTGTACCTCTGTAAACAGGAGTATTTCGTACGAAGTCTAAATACCCCTGCACCTCAGACTTCCTTAATCTTCGAGCCATATGTGTAGCAATTGATAGCATTTTTCTCAGTGTAGAATGTTGAGGATTCATCACTCCATTCGGCTTTCCTGCCAAACATTGCTGTGTAGTTTTTCTTGAAATGGTATTTGAATAGCAATTCATCATTTGGTATTTTCAGTCAGGGTATCTTCGCAGCGAGGCTGTTCCGGTCTCTATTGCTAATTATTTTACGTCTGCCTAGTCCATCCTTGCTAAACCTAACAATTGGAGCGATATGGAGCTATCCTGCATGACAAGGTGTAATGGAGCAATTTGAAGTGTTCTTACAAATTAAATAATTGCAAAGTGTGGTAATGTGGTAATAGAATTATGTGCTGCTGACGGAATTGAGCAATCAGAGTTTGTTAAGACCAGAAGTAGATGTAGAAATAGTACGAATAGCTCCAACCTATTGAATTCCAACCTATTGAAATGCTATGGAGTGCCTTCAAATCTTTAGTAGGGACAATGAAAAAGAAAAGAAAATGAATAATATATTGAATTATGAGCGTACTAATAACCAAGAATCAACGACATTCGAAAATTATGTTTAATAAGATATGCATAATAATGCATAATAATAAGATATTTAAAATGAGGCAATTCAAGAAATTCAATATCATGAGATATGCACATATCAGGGTAATATGCAATGTCATTGTTTATATATAAAATATTGTAAGAATTTACAAAATTGATACCTGAAATCGACTGCACGAAATTTGTTTTCAAAATTGAAAATTCTGTTTTCATTACTGCAAAATAGTAATTCATTTGTAAGTAAAGTTTTTCAAAGAATCCATTTTCATTAGAGGCTCTAAAATCCCTATGGAAGTAACGAACAATGCCTAATATTTTTTTTAATGTTTGGTCCAATGTGGGTAGCGGATTATTAAACCCTCAAACACTGCGGTTAAGTAAACCCTAGGTGTTATTTTGGTTGGCGTTAATTAATTACACATTTGTCTTCTAATACAAATGCGGCCGACACTCGCACCCGGGACTTCCAGATTTGTTAGTTAACGCTCAATTCCCACAACTCTGTAGACTATGAGGCCGACAAACCTCATTCAATTTCTTACTATATACTACTGTTGGGTATATTCGTATTTTACCTGAAATGGTTCACTTGACTCAAACATCAAAATTGAAGTTTTACTATGAAAACAATTTTAAATTATATTAATATAGAATGTAATACATATAATACAGAATTCTGTCTATAAGACAAATATTTTTTTACATTTTCCGTAGATTTACTATTATTTACTACTGGTTCTATTTCTTTTGCCTGAGTTGGTAAATTCAACATTTTTTCAATATAATAGAGTACGAAAGAGTGAAAGAATTTTCTCGTATATGTGTTTTCTTCGCAATTCAAGATCTCTTTGATCTTTTACCAAAATACAACCTTTATCTACAAATAAAATGTTTATTTACATTTACGTAATTACATTTTATAAATACATTTTGAAAAGAAATATTTTGAAAAAAAAATTAATTATAAAAAGAAACATTTCACATTTTGCAATGTTTTTTACAATTGTTTTTTAAGTTGTTTTTTACACAGTAATATACAAATACTGTATGAAAAATTACAAAAAAATAATGAAATTTAAATCTTTTACGCAGATATATAAAAAAGCAATGATTAAAATTCAAAAATTCTAAAACTTTTTGTAATTTTTTGTGTGTGCTGATTACAAACGTGCTATAGGACTCTCAAAGTCACTACATAATTTAATTGTTATATTCAGGTAGGAAAAGGGTTGTCAACAGTTAATTTTATAAACAAAAAATAGAACATTTTAAGTACAAAGTTAAAATCATCCTCCTTTTATTTCTCCGCTCACTTATGTAAATCGACTTATGTACCTTATTGTAGGTAGCTAAAATGATATCATTCTATATGCCTAGGCCAAGGGCCGGCTGGTCTAAGCTGGTTTTAAGTAAAGAGCCATTTTCTTAAAAAAAATCTAACAGAAGAGCCGCAGGGATGTTCTATCATCATTTCTATTAACAAATTTTATATATAGGTAATGATATTCAATAAATTGAAAAAAAATCATGGCAAGCAATTTAAGGAGGTTCGAGCGAATCCCATGTTTAATATATTTTTCAAGTAGAAAATTTTAAGTTTTGAATTTTTTTATACGTGAAGATCAATACTATAATGTCCTCTCAAAATTTGAAAGTGATCCTCCGTTTAGTTTATCCGGAAAAAAATTCAAAATTAATGTTTTTTCGAATTTTATACACAGGTTCCTATGGCCGACAAGCTTCCGTTACGTCTTTATTTATTTTTTCGATATTAATTTCCCAACTTTAAGGAATAAAAAACTATATACAATAAACTTAGATAATATTAAAACAGGATTACATTAAAGCAATGTGATGTTCCCGATGTAATTATTTAAATAATGAAAGTTAATTTTTTTTGTTTTGAATCTTGTTTATCGACAGTAATTCACATGACAGATGGTTTGGCAACGTCGCGATAACAGCTGATTGTGAGAGAAATGAAAAACATGGAAATATTTTGAATTCTTGTACGTCTGGAACTATTTGAAAGAATACACTCCAGCTTTTTACATAGATTATCTATATTTTTTTGTCTTTTGGTAATTCGAGGTTTTCGGGCAGCATCTTGGGCTAATAAAATTCTGATCCCTCTACAACCAGTCGACTCATAACACTGATGTAGTTAGATTGTGTCAGATTTTTTTATGTCACCTTATAAGTCAAAAATAACGAAGTCATTTAATAACTTTATTTTATTAAATAAATAATAATTACCATTTTTTAAATTTGTTGTTATTATAAATAAAAATAATTAATTTTAACAACTATTGGGATAATTGAAAAAATTCAAGCACTATTTTGACTCATTAGTTACGCTCGAACCTCCTTAATAAAAACGAACAGAAACATTAGTGGTATTTTTGTGAGTGATTTGATACACAGATTTGTTTTGACCAGGTTCGTAATTCGGTATTTAGCTTTAAACAACTTTTAAGGCTTTCGTCGTTGAGCTGAGCTTTTATTTTACTTTATGGGATATTCAAGTTCTCAAAAATCTGCTCACAATTAGGGTTTGATGGTTTTACAAACCCGATTTAAAAAAAACCGGTTTTTAAAGAAAATTTGTCACATTTAACCGGTTTTTAAATTAGGAAACCCTCATAAAATCCTCAGATCCACATATCTGATTTTAAATCTACTAACTGAAGATCAAAATGAGCTTTCTTCCAACCCTTTGTACCAATGGTTTACAGCAAATTGATATTATTTTATCAAAGATTCTGATTTTGAGAAATAAATGCCTTTACCGTGGGTTTCTCTTTGAGTTGAATCCAAATTCGAAAGACATTCATGGGTAACCATGAAAAGGTGCATTACACAACTCATCGCAGGCTAAAGAAAATAGAGGCGAGGATTCTAACTCAGCAAACTGCTGTGACGTCACATTCCCTGTCATTTTGAGTGAATCCTGAATTGTCTAAGCAGATAATCAAATTTTGCAGAATGTTTACTTTAATAAACAAAATTTGAATTTGTTTCTATAAACAAAAAAATTATATTTTGGACGGGTTGAAGAGCAACAACTTAAAACAAACAAATAAAAAACAAAAGAACAAATGAAAGAGCCACGGGTTGCCGACCTCCGGTCTAGGCTATAACTTTGGCTATCTAATTGAAAAATATTACGAATAAAATTTTCATGTCATAAAGTTTCCATGATAATGTGCCATAAATGACCTTCATTCCAATTGATGCAAATTCCAAATGGGTTCATTCGATTACATTTTTCATGAGATGTGTAAACATTTGAACATTAATCATTGCAGAGAACTTTTCATTAAATGTGTTAAACTAACTTGGTTAAGAAGGGTTACTTTCCTCTATTTAATTAACATTCCAATATATTCGCTATTTAGTTAGTACGGCTCTGTTAGCTAAATAATGCAACTGATGTTTAGACATAATCCTTCAAATCAAATCAAAATAGCTCTGAACCATTCTCATAAACATATGCAAGACAAGATTAAAATTAAATTTCAAACTAATAATTTTATAGCCTATTATCTCTGATGGAATTAGAAAAAAGAGAGCAGCATTTCTAGTATATGTGAAAAAAAGATAGAGAACAAGAAATAATTGTAATAAAAGAGAATATATTCTCTTTAAAAGAGACATTTTGGCAATCCTAGGTAGGAATGCCTTCCTAGAATATGAATAATTAAATATTGATCGAATGAATTTAATTAGTTTTAGTTACAATCTACTTTTACTAACAATTTCGTAGGCGGAGTACCCGGGTATTGGGGTGGCAGATCTGGCTGAGTGCTTTTTTTTGGGTGGCAACAGAAGAGTTAAACATGTAAAATCTCATGTCAGAGTGTTTCCAAAAAAATCTATGTACAAGAAATAAGTTACATGCATGTAAAACGAGAAATATTAAAAATATGAGTCAATTTGAGTCAAAATCCAGTATAATCTTGATAATCCGGTTGGTTAATCCGGCACGTTCAGTATTCCAGCGCTCTGGGGAAACACTTGTGTTTTCTTTCCGCTGTTCCGCGCCGGATATAAGCTCGCGCGCAGCTGCAATAAATTCGAAAGGGACATCCTTAAACTCTGAAAACTTTATTCGAGATTCTGACCCAAATTTTCGGGATTTTTAAAAGAGCTTTAGTGTTACACTGAAAAACAAATGAAATAGCTTGGCATCAAGGTACAAGGGAAGAAAATTTTCATTTCTTTTCTGACGAAGAAATCCTCAGCCTAATTTGTTGCACGGATGACGATGAAGGTAATGTACACCATTGTATATTTGAATTCGGCGAACTATAGTAAACGGTGACGCGTTTAACATACTCAACGTTTGTTCGAAATGGTTATGTGTTAGTGCGGAAAAGGTTGCCAGAATAAGGTTTTGATAAAATGTAAAGCAAAAAAACAAAAATCAAAACTATTTTTTATACCTTCTATTTTTTCAGTTATTTTTAATTAATACTATCTGTTCTTAGTTTGTACATATTTTTTTATTAGTGATGCGTTAAGTACTATATTGGCGCCCGTATTTTAGTGCGACAATGGGCTGCTTGTCAATTCAAATATTTGCGTGCGACAAGTATACTTGTCGCATGCAAATTAAGTTTGCCGCAAGCATATTTTCAATAAAAATCGAATATGTTACAAAAAATAAATTAAAAAAAATACAATCAAAATTAATATTAAAAATGTGACGTGAAGCGACATATTTTTTTTTCATTAAAAAATTGAAATTAAATAATAAGTTTTAGAATGAATGTGTACTCATTCTGTGTAAATACTATGGTGATACCGGAGACTGATGAGAGTTCTTACGACGAATCCACACCACCAGAGATGTAATTGAAAAAGAAAATTCTTCATTTTTTATTGTTCTTTTTTGGATGGCCCTTGGACCCCAAACTTGTAAAATACATCCCGTCAAGTAATAAAAAATATTATCTAGAACTCGTGCGGTATTGTCAATTGCCGCACTAGTTGCACAATATACTATTTTATTATGTACACGTTTACCTATATAGATACATATTTTATTCTTTCTGAAATACAATTGTACATAAAATATGTAAAATTATTATTGTTCCTCTTTTAATCCTGATAATCCGGATTGTTTTGATAATCTGGCAGTTGTCTGGTCCATATGTGTCGAAATATCAACATTATAGTGTGTATATATGTATATATATATATATATATATATATATATATATATATATATATATATATGTGTGTATTAGTAAGTTTGTTATATCCACTCTACTGAAACTCTGACTATTTACTCTTACATCTCTAGTTTTACTCGATATATATGATGTGAGGCAGAGCGAGATGATATTTTTAGGAAAAATATATTTGATTTATTTTTCTGCATTAGTCCCTTGTATAGAATGTATTCAATAAATATTTACCGTCTTTTTTCTATATTATTGTTGTGTTTTCTCTATATTATATTTTTTTATTGAATATTACACGAGCAGAAGGTCTGTCAAAGTCCTTTTCCACAATGAACAAATAGCAGCGCGATCGCGTTTCCATCACTAAAATGATTCATAAATTGAGTCTAAGTATTACTAAATCCAACCAATAATTACTTAGAAAAACACACACACAAATTATCTATATAATCTATAATCCTTATGGTAACAGCTGTTGGATATTGTCGTAGAGCAATCATACCTACTTCAACACACACACAGCCTTATACTGAGCACCGATATTCTGTAAATCTAGATAATTCTTCAAAGTTAACATCAGCATTTATTGTTATCTCTCAAATTACGTAATTCTAGAGCGAGCTTCTTCGTTTGGGGAATTCAAACTATTAGAATGATTTATAGGGGATTTAGCCTTATCAATATCATATGGGTTCAGAAAATGTTCTTCGGATGAGGGAATTCAATCTTTATATCTCAACGTGGAGATCTTGATAAAGCTGGATCAAAAATATCCCGTAGAACTAAACCCGTCCAACTAATTCAACAACTCCGACATACTTCTTTGAACTTCACTATCTCTTTCTCAGAATCTAATATTTGGGTAATAATGGAATCCAATACATCAATAAAAATGTAAAAAAAATAATGGCGTCACTTATAAGCTGACATTTGGACTAATAGTGTATCAGCCGACTTCAAGCGTGTGTATTTGGTTTAAGCTGCGCATGCACGTAATGTAATATCTCATTAGTTTTATATACCGACTTATTCTAGCGTGTTTTCATCATCTCGCCCAGTTTCGCCCAAGATTAAAATCATAAACATAATCTTTCTCATAACGTCCAAATAAATTCAAGACTGCGTTCGTGTTGTTTCACGCTCCAAATGCTTTTGTACTTGTTAGAAGCGCATCGATCGGATAGTTTTTTTCCTTATTTTATATAAAAACCGAAGAGGTTTGGACTATAAACAAGATGAGGGCACTTGACATATTTGAGCCCTCTCCTTCATCGGCAAAGCTCGACAGGGAATATTGTTCGATGGAATATCGGGACATAAATCTAATTATCTGCGCGGATAATAATGAAGATTTAGAGGTGATGTTGGCTTATAGATATCCTACAGATCAAGATAAATGTTGTTTGGGGAAAATACTTAATATTTGAAATCTGAATACTTAATATTTGCTTCTATTTCAACTAGATGATTAAAATTTTAGTTAAATTAAATCAGCATAATATTATGTAATACCAAGTAACTTTAATTTCATAATACTACAAAAAAATATTTGTCTGGGTTTATTTTACGATATTTTGATTCATCATGCACCAAAATTATAGAACACTATTGATTTTCTGCTCAAAATTCGGTTTTGTAATGTTGGTTGTAATTGTAGTTATTTCTTGGGAAAAGGATTTTTTTAAGCAACTAAAATTGATATTTTACCAACGTTTCCGTCTTTTATTCTGACCTTCAGGGCTACAAAATCAAATTTAAAGAGAAACAATTACAACATTATGAAATATTTTTTTATCACTCATAACTTATATCTAGTTAGTATGTATATTAGGGTGGATTAATATATTTTTTATTGTTGTTGTGAGTGATCTAATAGTGAAAAATCGATGCCAAATTCAATCGACTCAAATTAATCCATGCAAAATATTATTTTATTTAATTTATAGTAATAGCCTCCGCAACGTCATTGAATTTTTGAAAATATATGGTTTTTAGACTAATTGAAATTTGAATTACCTGACTACAGTTTATTTTCTATACAAAACAAAAAAATGTATGATCTTAAGTTTATAATATAAAATAAGGGGAGTGAGAGAGCGCAGTAGGGGACAATTAGAATACTTACGTCGTGTCGTCAGTGGACTGTTGGTTTTGGCTCGAATTGTACTTGCGCTAGTTATTTAACAAGTAACCTAACGTCAATTTTGTTTCGTAAAAAACACGCAAAGAAAACACAAATCACAAAAGAAGTGTCTTTAAATATCCTATTGTTGGTGATATTTGTGAGATAAAAGACATTATTCTACCTACTTACGAAGATGTAATAAAATTCTATGAATGGACAAGACATCAACTAAAGATGCAATTGGAAAATGCAAAAGAGCCCACATTTTCAGAAATTGCAGATATAGTGACATCCAGAATTGAAAATATATGGCAAACTGCATCTATTCCGTAAGTAATACGAACAAGGGTCGTACAGATTAAAAGATGTTGAAAACCTACTCAAGTCTGTCAAAAGACTCTCTCCAGATAAGTCGACCAAGTACTAAGGTACTTTTTGATATTGCAGCATGCAAGTGAAAAGATTTCCCTCAATGTATCTATCGCAAGGATAAAATATTCCCAAACAAGAACATAATTTTTTAATTGATCAGAATTGATCTCGAAGTATGATAATAGGTGGAATCGATGTAAGTGTTAGGTTAGGTTAAGAAGTTGCAAAAGACCCAAAAAAGAGGAAATAGGAATGAGAAAACCGCCCAACTACAGCCTTAAAAATTTCAATATGAGCGTCTGAAAGTTGTATCAGATAGAGCAGCTGCAGCGATTGCGTCGTCTATAGTGCCGCCTATAAATTTCAATGCTTCAACATATATTGATTCAATAAATTGGCAAGAAATATTAAGTGAAATACCGATTATGAAAGACTTGCCTGACCAAGAAATTCAGTGTATCGTTTAATCAGGTGGTGAGGGTGAAGTGTTGTTTTTAAAACTTCCACGCCACCATGCCAACTCAAGTTGTTGAACGGGCTGTAAAATTGACGAGAGGCAGCTGCCTCTTCTCAATGCATAAAAAAGTCACGATTAGGTGCAATGGAGCAAAGGATCTTGAGTATCCTAGGATACTCAAGATTGTACATCCAGATCTTCGTAATGATAGTTTAGAGAGATTGTTTAATATCCTAAAGAAGCTATCCCACAACAGCTATCCCACAACAGTACTTAGGAAGTTGTTGTTTTTCAATCCTACAAGACAACCTGTCGCTGAGGTGGTCGCAGAGGACGACACGAAAATATTCAAGAGCTTACACTTTGTAGAATCACTGTCCCCCAGAATAAAATCAATTTTCAAGAACAAGAGCCCAGCCATTATAGCGTATAAATGTTACACCATCAGCAGATCTTTCAGTCGCCTTAAAGATTCAACCCCCACGTTAATGCAATCAAATGTAATCTATCGCATTCCGTGTGCCGAGTGTGAGCTTGTGTACGTTGGTCAGACCGGGCAAAGATTGTCATCCAGACTGGCCAATCACAGAAGTGATTGCAGACTAAAACCCCACTCTTGCGCCTTAGCAACACATTGCAATGACAAGGACCATAGGGTCAATTACGATGACCTAAAAGTTCTTGCAAGGGAGCCACGCTTATCTAAGAGACTTTTCTTGGAAATGTGTTTCATTCATAACGCCGGTGCAGCCATGAACTCAAGGAAGGACATGGACGGGTTGAGCAATATGTATGTTTGGCTCATGACTTGGGCGACGTCTAGACACAGTTAACTTGATGGGAGGTTTCTGTTTTGCTATTTATTTTCTATTTGTGCTGCGGTTTCGTTTTTCTCTAGTGGTTCTACTGTTATACAATCTCCTTAAATGGGGGTCGTTGAGCTCCTGTTTTTCTAAGAAGATCTAGGGATCGTCCAGATTACCTGGGTTTCTGGGAAACTACGACGTAGTGGCGGTTTCAAAAAAAAATTTCGAACTGTATGTCTTCAAACATTAGTTAAATATTCTTTTTCCTATGTGCTTGTGACTCCTGTGTCCTTCTAATGTCACGATCGTTCCCAATGCGCACCTTCGCAGCTCAATTTGAGAAAAAAAATTGTTTTTTTCAACTTTAATTTATTTTAAGAGAACGAAAAGGTTTTGTTGGTTTCCTCGTGCTGTGCCGATCGGGTTGGTGTCCGACATTTTGTACACTAAATATTAAATTTCAAACACCGAAATTAAAATTCACCATGGCTCGTTTTACAGCAACGATTATGTAACCCACATTGTTGGTCAAGTTATATGATGTTACACGTCTTAATTAATTGTTCATTACCTTGTTTGTAAGTAATCAATAACATCTTTCACTTGTATTTTGTAATTTTCTGTAATAATTTTGTAGATCTTGAAAAAGATTTAATCAATAAATCGAAACGTCGACTTAAGAAGAATTTGAGTTTTTTCTGTTAATCGTATTACCCGAATTCTACCGGTTGCGTAGTAATTTTTATAAAATTTACTCTTTAACTAATAACGATTGTTATTACCCCCACACTTATATATATATATATATATATATATATATATATATATATATATATATATATATATATATATATATATATATATATATATATATATATATATATATCTTAATGATATATTGCGTTTCATTTATCACCCATTTATCATTAAATTAAATTTTCATTTAATCAATACTATTTATTAAAAAAATAATAATATTTAATAAATATTTATTTATTAAATATTTTATATTTTTATAATAAAATATATTTATTTTATAATAAAATTTAATAATATTTAAAAAAAAAAATAATAATAAGTAATATTTGGCCATAACTGTTCTAGACTTTTATCATTAATTATAAATTTTTGAGGTCAGTGCGGAGGCAGAAGATATTCATCAAATTTTTTTTAAAATTATATTTATTTTAACTTTAATATAATGCACCCGCCCTATTACAACTTTAAATCTAGAAAAAAATATTTTTGCATACATCCGTGCTCCAGCCTAATATATTATGAATGACGAAAATACAAAAATATAAATTATTAAGGTTAAGGTCTGAACATTAGGATAAAATGATGTTCATTCCCCTTTGTCAATTGATAAAAAAAAATGTTTTTTGTTTTAAAATTAATTGACATGACTATTAAAATTAATTGACATGTATGCTATTTTGTGTTTGAAGGCCAACCAAAAATTATAAATTATAAAGAAGTGCTTAATAAACTCAGCAATTAAAAAATACAAAGAACAGGTCCGTAATAAGAAGCAACACTAAAATAATAATGATAACAAAATGAAACACAAGATTGAAACAATCGATGCAAAATTCTTTTGTCTGTTAAGATGGTAATAATAAACTTTGGAACAAAGTCTTGTTTCAAATTATCTTGTTATCCAAGTTACCAATATAACTCGAAAATTAAACGAAATTTTGAAAAATGGTTGAAATAATAATTTGTTAATTTTTGAATAGGTTAATAAGGTTCTATTCTAAAAGAACCTTGAACAATGACTTTGAATAAACAACCTTGAACAATTTTAAAACATTATTTTAGTATCCATTTTTCTTGTCACAAAAATTGCAAATAACACGGTAATCAAAATTTTGAAAAATGTTACAAATAAAACTTGTAGAGAATTACATTTTCTCTAAGAAATCTTATTATCAGAGATTTTCTGTCTCTTCATGTACTAATAATCAACCTTGAACAAAGTCAAAATTTGTTTTTGTTTTATATTTTTCTTTTCTCAAACATGCATCTCAAACGCGAAAACTTTTCAAAAAGTTGCAAACAAAACTTGTAGAGACTAAAGTTTCTTATAACAACTTATAAGCAATCTTATTACCTAGTGCTTTACTGCCTGTCAAGTTGCCAGTAATTAGCCTTGAAACAAAGTCGAAACCTTATTGCATGTAAAATATTATAAGTAATTACTGTTTCAAATATAGCTACAGAAGTTACTTTACTTTAGAATTATCGCGAAACTTAACTTTTTATAAGGTTTTATAATTTGCAAAAAGTTACGAGAAAGCAAAAAAAAAAACATTGAAAAATATTTTATTAACTCTTCAGGAGTCCTCAACTATTGTTAGAAAGAGGTAACTTCGTAGTGAGGAGTTTTTTTTTGTTCAAACAAAATTACAATTTATTACTCATCAACGTTTCGCCTTTATTAATTCAGCCCTCTACAGGATGCTACAACAGAACAAAACATCTTTATTTGACCAGTTATTAAGGAATAAAATACTCTTACCTATCGTGTGACAAACTAAAATTATGAATAAAATTATAAATTAAAAGCATTTTCCGTATAAATGTAATGAATTGACTCATCATTAAGCCAAGTGTGAGTAAGCAACACACAATTCATTCTAGATTTTAACATACTTTCCAGATCGTTATTGTGTATAGGCTGCACACTTTGCTGTAGTGACGAACTCAACACAAATTAATATAATTCATCAATATAACAAATTATTAAGATCTAATCAATGCGGGTTAAATTAATCAGGTTAGTGTATATACTACTGAGGCCAGCTGTATCCGTCTTGTCATTTATACAATTGTTTGTTCTTTTTATGAAACACATTTCCGAAAATATTCTTTTTTTTATAATTTTTTCAGTGTAAAATTTTAGTATTTTGGAAATCAAATTTGTGACCAGTAGTTAAGGCATGGTTGGACAATGCTATCTTTCGCTGTTGGGATTTGTTAAGCGGTCTGCAACCTAGTCTGTGTTGGGCAATGCGGGCTGATAGTCTTTGTTTAGTTTGTCCCACATACGCATAAGGGCAGTGTGAGCAATTTATTTTGTATATTAGATTCAGGGCCGGCGCGTCAAAATATGCCGCCATACACACAACGGTTCACCGGAGAGGTCTACCTGTGCAGGTGTGCCTGCGCAGGTAGACCGGAGCGTGTGTGGGATTAGACCTGTGCAGTTTCTTGCGTACGGTTGACCTGCGCAGGCAAACCTGCACATGTAACCTCTCCGGTATATCGTAGCGTGTATGCCGGGCGTAAGACGAATACAACTTTCGCCGCCCCCACCCCACATATTAAAAAAATAATAAACCGATGATATATTTTATTTACTTAACAAATAAAATACAAATGTAATTCTAATAACAATATTTACAAAAAATAATATAGGTATAGACACTTTGACAGAATATACAGTTTTTCTATTGCTTTTCACTATTCATCAAATGAATTTCCCTATTTATCAAATAAATTACACGCATGTCAATTTTATATTAAAAGCTTTCCCTATTTATCAAATGACTTTCACGATATGTCAAATGCTTTTCCCTCTGTTGTATATTTTCGTAATAACGCTGAGAAACGGCAACAAATCAGTTCATTATTAATTATTATACATAACAATAAGGTTATACATATTTTATCAACAAACAAGTTTATACTCTTAATATAAAATTTCATTTTTTTTCCAAACAATCACTCAAATAAGTTTGCATATGGTGTAATAATTATTACATTAACTTGGAAGTAAGTACTACAATGTTCCGATGTGATGTTTTTTGAAGCATCGTGAACTGCGGCGTACAATTGATGTTCATTTTGAGACCCAGTTCGTCTAATTGTTTTTCCAAACAGAAAACATTTCTTCGATAGGATTTAGAAATGGGTGTAAGCGGGTAAAAAATCCAAGTTGTGGCCGTGGTTTGAAATCAAGTTTACCAATTCTGCATTACGGTGAAAAGCAACAATGTCCAAAACAAAGTGAGCTCCCTCAATTCCATCAAGATCAATTGTTTTTAATTAACAATTGCTGTTAATTAACAATAAATTCGTTGAAATGATGTGAATTGTAGGAGCCTGTTTTGGATTTCAAAAAAGTACAGCGAATTAATAGTCGTAGCTGCAACAATTGAATAGTTTCGGACTCTAACTTGAGCTTTGCGGATATCTGCCGGAGTGTTTTTAGAGGACCTACCACTAGAAACGCGAGAGTATACTTATACTATTCCAAATTCGTCTAAGAAAAAAATCTTCTCCCATGATTCGGTTATACTGAACGGCATATTGAAACCTACTCTGGATAACTTCAGAATCATTCATTTGTTCGGGAACGTTAGTTATGCGTTTTAAAGAAAAATTAAACTCTTTGAGAGCTCTATCAATAGTGCTGATCGAAACATGAAAATCCGGATATTCCTCCAGTGCAATCTGCGTTTAGCCAATGACACAACAGTTGTTTCTGTGCTTCAGACAATACTTGTTTCCTATGACCGGTATGTTTTTTGCTATTTCTCCAGATTTTCCATTTTTGTAGGTAGAGTAAATTTTTCTTACCGTACTATTTTTTACACCAAACTGCACGCTGACTTGTACATTGCTTAAGCCAGTATTCATTTGCATTATTATCAGGCCTATTACTTCATTACTAATTTTCGACTTCCTGCGTCGTAAATTATTTTATCTACGACCACTATTATAATTGCCCAATATTGTACAGTTCGTGGATTATGTAAATACATCTTACAACACACGTATGTAACACTCCGCGATTAATGTTATTTAATGATTCAATAACACACTAGTGCGTTTGGTTTACGATTCGTCGATTGGCTGAGAGCTGCTACTATCGTTTAATATAGGCAACCCAATACATTCCGTTATTTGTCAAAAAAAATTAAACGTCAAACTAATACATAAACACTATATTTATTTTTTCAATTAAAACAATTACAGTCCGGTAATGTCCAGTGATAGCGAAATAGAAAATGCTACTCCGCCCGAAATTGTTGAAAAAGCGAAACAAGCTGCCCATAATTTGCTACGGATTAAATCTCGGGATCGATACAAGGATGCATATAAAAAAATTATGGACTGAGGAATGAAGCAAAAAGTTAAACGTTTTCAGAAAATGTTTTATTATACTTTGATGAGTTATCTCAAACAATGAAACCATATTCACTTTGGGCAATTTATTGAATGGTTCGGACAACAATTAATATAAAGCACGACATCGACATTTCAAAACAATCAAAGTTAATAGCTTTACTAAAGAGAAAATCTGATGGATTTGAAAGCAAAAAATCAAAAATTTTAACTATTAAAGAAATTAACAGTTTCCTCAATAATTCGGTATTCATCACTTTTTTAACTTATAATGCTCTCTAATGGACGTAACGACATATATTTTTATATAATTTTAGGTTATTCTTATCATTGGCATTAGTGCTGCTTGCAGAAAACAAGAACTACGAAATATCAAACCCTGCCATAAAGAAGACACCGGAACATCTCTGATCATTAAAATTCCTGATTCCAAAACAATAACTCAAAGATCTTTTGTGCTACCGAAAGAATTTTACCAAACCTGTAAAAAATATATTAACCTACGCCCACAAAATATGGACAAAACTCCTTTTTTTCTAAATTATCAAAATGAGAAATGCACTAAGCAATGGAATAAATAAAATTGGCTCTATTCCTAAACAAATTGCCAATTATCTTCATTTTCCGGAAGCAAATCTTTATACAGGACATTGTTTCAGACGTTCGTCAGCCACCATTCTTGTGGATTCCGGTGGTGATTTATTGTCACTAAAAAGGCATGGTGGCTGGCGTTCATCTGCAGTAGCAGAAGGCTATATAGACTGCTCCATGAAAAATTAAAACGATACTGCTACAACACAGTATCATTACACTACACACAGTAGGTATTAATGAAATTAAGCATAGAAAATATAAGTTTATAAGTAAATATAAATTATTTCATTTGACACTGACACTGCGTACATTGTGTTGCCTATATCGATGAATCACTATATCAATTACATCAAACATATTTTTCTTATTAAATAGAAAAAAAATAGTGTGGTCGTAGATAAAGTATAGTACATAATTCGAGTTGTAAGGCAATTACGTACTCGCGGAATTACGCGATCCCCGCTACGCGGGTCGCGCGTAATTGTTCCGCACGTACGTAATATGCTTCTTACAACTCTCATTACGTAATATACTATTATTCCAATATGACTGACAGGGAATTATATTTGACATATAGGGAAATTGTTTTGATGTAAAGCGAAACTGCTTGATAAATAGTGAAATATATTTGAAAAATGTGAAAGTCATGTGCCAAATAGGGAAATCCATTTGACGAATAGTGAAAAGCAATAGAAAAACCCTGTATAACTTCTACAAAAACAATAACTTCATATTTAACTTTAATAAAACAAAAATTTTAAGTTTACTCTTCTGGCTTTTTCCTTTGCAAAATTATTAATGATGTCGTGGTAGTTTATTTTCTCTGGTATTTCATGTTTTATGGCTAATATAGATAAATTTATTATTCTTTGTTGGGCCATAGAAGATCGCAAATATTTTTTAAGTATTTTTAATTTAGAGAACGAACGTTCTTTACTAGCAAGGTAATAGGTAAATATTCTTACGCAAACATTAATATTAGGAAAAGTTTCAGACAAATTATTTCTTTCTATATAATTCACTGCATCCTGCGGTGTCATTACCTGTTGTTAATATATTTCACACAATTTGTAATTCGTTAGACAAATTTAAAGGTTTCTATATCGTTGTTATGTACATCCTAACATGCAAATCCTAACAATTTTTAAGAATTTTGTATGATTTTTTTTGCGCTAACAATGGAACATGGACATTTTATTATAATTTTCCAATTGTATAAATCTTTCTTTAACAGAATTAGTACAAATATTTAAGAGATAAACTAAAACTTCATAAAAACTTCAACCTCAAATTTTGTAGACAATTTCTATTGGTTTATCTGTTCCTTCGTAAATAAATAATTGTGCCCATAATTATGAAAGTGGTCTAAGTCAAAATTAAAAAAAAGGAGTTTATCAGTTATTTCACACCACATTATTTTGAACTAAATTTATCAATGTAATTTTTATGATATCGTCAAAAATGAACCATTAAATCGTGGTTGTAATTTCCACATTATATGGAATTCATTTAGTGTTAATTATGAAAGTGGTCTAAGTCAAAAATTTAAAGAAATTATATAAACAAGAACTTGTAATTGGCGCATGGCTGATGTAGATATTCGTAAAATGTATAGCCTGTCTGTAAATAAATGTGAGGAATCTGAGGAATGGATCTACATGAAAATATTTAATACTGAAATTAACTTATATTTCCATGCTCCTCAAAAAGACACATGCCAAAAATGCGATTTACTGATTGGAAAAATCGGGGCATGTAATAATGAGTAATAGAAATTACATTAAAATGAAAACTTCTCTAAGAAAAAAAGTCATGATGTACATTTACAAAATGTCGAACGAGTTAGGAACTGTCTTATAAAATGCTCTATAAAACTTCATTAGATGGTTTTAAATTCCAAGTTTTGGATCTTTCACTTAAAAAAGAAAGATAAAAAAATATACGGAAATATTAAATTACTTCAATTATACACCACCACTAAACCAGTAACGAAAGAAAAACATAAAGATATTATGTGTTTACTATCATACATCCTTCCAGTTTTTCAAGAACATTTTAAGAATCTTAAAAACTCAAAATGGTAAAAAGGCATTACTTTTTAAAAATATATAATACATGTTCGTGAATTATTTCATTAAAGTTATTTCTTCAAATAAAACTCATAGTTCTTTATTGCTTTAGTCATTTATAGGACATTTAGTTAATTTTGAAAATGATCTAAGTCAATTCAAACTTTAAAAATAACATTTTCGTATGAAATTCACACAAAATATCATATTCATAATAAATTTCAATTATTCAAGATAATAAAATTATATATTAAAATGTCGCATAATGTAAAAATATTTTTTAATTTATTCAAATGCAATTCATTAAATATCTCGAAACGAGAAATATATGACTTAGACCACTTTCATAATTATGGGCACAATTTGCTTTTACGTCTAATTCTAATTGAAATACTACATTCAAAAAACTGCATTTCCTTCCATTTCATTAGCTATTTCTTTAGCTGTACAAATTATTTGCTCAAAACTATTTATACGAAATTCCATCAGAAACAAATCTACGCTATTTAATATTTTAACCAGACTAAGAACGGAACGAAATATCGAAATTAACCGAAATATCTGAAAGAACGAAAACGAAAACAAAATTTTAATTTTACGATCATGATTGAAAACAAAATAAATAATTTCGGTTACCGGTTTAAGCCGGTTATATTTTTGAATCGTTTAAATATAAATTCCAAATTTTAAATTTTGAAATCTACAGTATCTAAAACACACATGCATTGCAACGTCACTGTATAATTTGAAGGTGGAATAAAATAAAATCTATGATTTCCCATAAAGATCAATAGTAAAGGCAAAAATTGTTTATTATTAATATCTTTTTTACTGGTTCTTTGCAGCTCTTTATTTATTTAACTGGTTAATTATCTTATTATAAAATTTGATACCGACGGTACTACCTTAATGTAAGGGAGATTTATTTCCAAACGGTCGCTAAATATGGTCCAAACCATTTGTTACACAATTTAGTGACATTCTGTTGTCGGCATCGGTCTGTATTTTTTCCTGTTTGTTTTTTTTAATATACTGTCCTGTACCTGTTTTGCGGTTGTTAGTTGTTATTATACATAGAATATAGAATAAGGTAAACTTACGAAATAATAATGTCTAGTGTTGGTGGAGATTGGAATGAATTATACAGTGATTACGAACCAATAACTTTAAATTATTAAATGCACAACAAAACGAATGAAAAACTTAAATACAAATACAAAATTAACACTGTTCGAGAAAGAAACAAAAAACATATGATGATAAACTTAAAAAAGCGTTACGCTAAAATTAATGTTTTTTTCTCTGATCTTGTTTATATAAACCGATCTTCTTCTCTTTTTTTTGTTTTTTAGTCGCTAGTCACGATGTTAATAAAAAAAATATAAATTAGAGGCGCCACTTCCTGAACAAAATATTAAATGTCGTTGGTTGCCTAACTCTTTTTCAACGTCTTTCGTAATTCTTTTTCAAACATAATATACTTAAACTTTTTTAAGTCACTTAGGGGGAAGAAATAAAAATAATCCATTACATTTTTTTCTATGTGACTCAGTAACATATAAATCAACTTGCCAGGTTGAAGGCTGCGATAAAGGAAAATCATGCAGAGACAACATATCTGCAGGTCCGTCACGTGCACCCTCGTCCAATTCATCACCACCAGCTAAAAAGAGGCGCCTAAATATTCAAACAACTTTAGATGATGCTGTTATAAAACAAAATACCAATTTTTCAGTCAACATTACAACTGATTTGTTGAAGGAAGTGTGTACAGAACTGGTAACAGTTAACGGGGTCATTCAGTAAATTAATGATTCGGGTTTTCGAATAATTTTGGATCCGATAATAAATGGTGAGGACAAAATTAATCTAGAAAAATATTTAAAAAAGATGTCATCGGAAGCTTCAAATTTAAAAGAAAAAATAAAGAAAGAATTGATAGGGAAATTATGATCTTTAAAAGTTGATGTCACAAGTAGATTTGATAGAAGTATATTATGAATCAACGTTCAATTTGTCGGAAATAATAACTGTTTAGTTTTAAAGGCATGCTTCCTCGTACATTTCAAAAATAATATTAGCGGTCTTAGAAGAATATTATGTTGGTTTGAAGCAAGTCTTTAGTATAACAACAGGCAATGGGGCAAATATGCGGTAGGTTTGTTAGGAGAGCAACAAAGTAATATTAGTGGCGTAATGAAGAAGATGATGTGAAATGAGGATCTGATAGTATTCTTTGTAGTAAAATTTGCAAAACCAGTTTTAACCTTTATTTAATTTCAGTTCACGAAAACGATATGTTTTGGAAGAGAATGTAAATAATGTAAACGCGAATTTACCGTTTTCATTCTGATCAGAAACGAACGAAATATTTTTAGTTTTTAATCCCTGATTTTAACACATTCTGATAAAATCATATCTGGGTTAATAATATGCCGCCCAAATTATGTGGCGCCGTAAGGCGATCGCCTGTCCGACCAGGCGCACGTGCCGGCACTGATTAGATTAGTGCTATCCGAAGGAGATGTACCATCATTTTGTTTCGAGAATACGTTGCAAACAGTTTTTTTGTTGTAAAAGGCTAGTTTTGTGCCATCCATCATCTTGTGGTTCATTTTTTGGACATTAATGAGCTTTTTATAAAATACTGGTTGGATGGATAGAAGGTTAGATTTAGTGCGGATTACACTGTTGTTGAGCACTTTTATTTATCACATACGTTGGGTAATTGTTGGCCACATACAACTCTCTTAGTATCTGCAGGTTTTTTTCCTCGAACGAGGGGTGACAAAGTTTAAGGACTCTATTTTTTAGAGCATACAATTAACCGATCTGTTGGGGGAGTGGATGGTCAGACAGATAATTCAGAAATCTTCCAGAAGCTGAGGGTTTGCAATACCAGTCAGTTATGTAGCATCCTGTAGAGGCCTGAATTAATAAAGGCGAAACGTTGATGTTGATATTAGTAAAAAATCGTAATTTTATTTTAACATAAAAACCTCCTCCCTACGAAGTTACCGCTTTCTAACAATCGAAAAAACATTTCCATGTTGCTTTCTTTGTTATTAACTAAGAAAAAAAAAACTAAAGCACGATATTGTTTTTACATTATCCTATATTCTATGAACATTTGTTTTTGGTACCATGTTAATGTATTTTAAAATAATGGAACTGAAACTAAAAAATGTATGTATTAATAAATATTGTCAATAAATTTGTAATATAATATGAATATTTCAATTTGAATTTTTCAATTCAATGTAAGTATGAATTACCACGTAGTAATTGTCGCAACCATCCTATTCATAATATAAATAGTTTTACGGACAATAATAAATATGTAAAGTTTCATTAGCTTCCATAATCAACAAATTCAGTATGAAAATTAATTTCTCAAAACGGGCTATATTCCAGAATAGCTATACCTGCTCATAATCGTCTTCCACGGTGTATTAGTAAGTGCTTAAGGCTAAAACAGAGCCTCTACGTAGTCTTGTTAAAGAAATATCCGCATTTCTGTGATAAAAAATGGACAGTTTTCTAACCTAGCAATTGATGTATTAATTAATATTGCAACTTTTGTCTGGTGACTTGACCGAAAATGTATGCATAGGAGACGTAGAGATAGTTGCCAATTTTATTTTGGCTAAACCGGAGATCCGTGCATGTAAGCCGCGGCAGAAATTAGAACTAACGTAAAAAGACAATGTTTTACCGATTTTAACCTGGGTTAGCTTAAAGGTTATATTAGGTTATACTAAAGCAGATACATCCAGATCACATATCGTGCGGTAGCGCGATCACTCAATCCAAAATAAGAAAAAAATAATTCAAATAATTTACTTTGCGACTCGCACGCCCTCCTTATATGCATAGATCTCCGGTTTTATTATTATTTTTTGTACAGAGTTCAAACTATTTAATTCTGTGTCGCTTCAATTTAATATTAGTAGGTATATGGACAAAATCTGCCAAGAAACCTCCCATAAAAGTGCCTCGTCAACCACGTTAAAAACTGTAAGGGCTCCCTACACTTGTGTCTAAGATCAAAACACCAAGCACAAGTGCTGGCAGTGGGAGATCCTACTTAGGACAGTAGCACCATTAGATAGAGAGAGATAGAGAGGTATATCAAGTATTAGTACAGGTATATAGATTTATTTTAATTCTAGAGGCATATTCTAATCTACCCTATACCGTTTCAATGTTAGTATAACATAGTATATGTAGTAAATCTTTTTAATCACAATTTTATTTACATTTGTAAAAATGTAAAAGTGTCTTCCAATAAGAGTTTTCATTGTCAATAGCCCGCGATTTTAGCAGTTGCATTAGTCAATTTTTAACCAGTTTTGTAACTTTGACAAGTAAAAACTACGCCATTAATAAAAATGGAACGATATAGGTTTCAACAACGCATAGAAATTATTAAAATTCACTACAAAAATGATGAAAATTTCACGATCACAGTTCGGAAAACTGAAGCATTTTTGGGTCGCCGTAAAGCACCTCCTCGGCCAGCAATTGTGAAACGGGTGGAAAAGGTTAAGCTGTTGGGACAAGTTAGTGATGTGAAGAACCGAACTCGTGCACCACGCTCAAGAACAACTGAGAATATTACTGTTGTAACCCATAGTGTTGAGGAAAACCCAGGTTTGTTCTTTTCTCGTCGATCTTTGGAACTGGGCATTAACGACAGTACACCGTATTTTGCATAAAGACTTAGGTCTTAATAATTTTAAAGTTCAGTTAACACAAGAACTCACACCTTTCGACCATCAACAACGTCGTGAAAAATGCATCAAAGTGATCTCGAATTTCATCGAAAAATCATTTTGAGTGTGCGATTCTTGGTCTGGCGGGGTCATTGGGCCTTACTTTTTTGAAAATGAGAATGGAGCGACTTTTAAGGTGATTGGATTGCGCTGTCGAACGAGGATTGAAGATTTTATATGGCCGCGAAGATATTGACGTTGGACGACGTTTATTTTTTAACAAGACGGCGCTACGTGCCACAAAAGTAACGATGCTATCGCTCTTTTGTGTGACAAGTTTCCTGACTGTGTGATTTCTCGAAGAGGCGATCACAATTGGTCATCGAGATCTTCTGATTTAACACCTCTACATTTTTTTCTCTGGGGCTATGTGAAAGATAAGGTCTATGCCAATGGCCCACATTCAATTCATTAAATGTGGAATTCGTGAAGTTATCGAGGACATACAGGCGCAAATGTGCGAATTGATGATGGACAATGTCATGAAAAGGATATGGTCCTGCAAGCGTAGCCGTGGCGGCAATTTGGCCAATATTATTTACCATTATTAATGGCATACCCTCCTCTTATTCAGGCTGTATTCCGTTTGTTTTAAGTTTGTATGATTATAACGTAGGATGGTTTCACCAATTCTATCTTATCAGGTCAATCAATAACCTGGTAAGTTCATGTCTCTCTCACAAAATGTCAAAATTATAAACATCTAACCCTAAACACCACATGGGTTTCAAGTAAGTGGTTTACAAATTATTGTTCATGGAAGCTAATGAGAGATAAATCTGAAGTGTGCTGATGAGAGATAAATCTCGAAACGCGTCCACAGATGGCTATCCACTTAAGGTATCGCAAAGACATGATCTTAGAAAGAATGTTATTTTTATGGTTTTTGTTGAGTGCCACGAAGGTGGACTAAAAGCTGTAAAATAACTTGCAAATTTTATGTGAGATTTGTTTTGGTAGTCCTAAAAAGACTCAATAATTGTTATAGAGTTCCAGAAAGGCTTTTTTGAAACGCCGGAAAGGCGTTTGTTTTAATTTTTTTATCCTATGATGTAGTTTTAAAATACTCTTTTTTTACATATCAAAATGACCTCTTATTGGAAAAATGAATAGGATGGTTGCGACTGTTACTACGTGGTAATTCATACTGACATTGAATTGAAAAATTCACCATGTTTTAACCACACTTATAATATGTAAAAATGTTATATAACTTATTATTCACAGTTATGTAAATTTCGACACATATCACAACTCTAGTTTCGACTGTTAAGGGTCATTTTCAATAAGTTATATAACATTTTTACATATTATAAGTGTGGTAAAAACATAGTGATTTTTTCAATTCAATGCTCTTATTGGAAGACCCTATATTTGAAAAAAAAACATAGTTGTAGTTATATTAAATTGCCTGACATATATTGAAATTGTTAAACCAATACTCCCTGCCACTCTATTTTTTTGCATTTATACATAAGCATGTGTTGTCCAAAATAATATAAAGTGGCGAGAAGTATTGGTTTAACCTATGTTTGGTTGTGTTGTATGCCGAAGCCTTAGATAAATGCAGGGTACATACGCTCGGCAGTGCTACCTCTTGATACACAATAAGATAAAGTGGCAAACATTATTGGTTTAACCTAGGTTAAGTTAATATATGTAGTACTGTCTATATTGCGTCTCTGGAGGCGAAATTCCAAAATCAAAACGAGATAGTAACCATATTGATGTACTTAGTCTAATTGATGGCTGGTACGCTTGCGCCAACTACCAATCAATTGGAAGCACCCGACAAGACAATTGCTTAAATTAATTTTATTGTTTTTGGCACATATATGGTTTCTTCTCGTTCTATGGTGTGTTAAATCCATATATCTAATTTAAACATGTCGATAAGTTGTTACTTGTGTTTGTCGATACAATCCCCGCGACCATTTGCAAATTAATAATAAATTTATTATTAATTAATAATTAATAAATAATTTAAATGCTCGCTTTTTTCACGAAGCCAGCAAAATGTGTAGTAAAGATAAGTATATTCGTCAGAAATATACAAAGTTTTTATCAACTTCATACAAAGTTTTATTTACAGGACAAATAAGTGCGTTTTTTAGGGTTCCGTTGTTATCACCAACGAACCCTTATAGTAGCGATATGTCCGTCCGTCCGTCCGCAGTTTAGCTCGGAGACTATTAGAAATATAAAGCTGTAATTTGGCATGGATATACAGATTAGTCACGCTGACAAAGTGGTAAACCTGGTACCTTCTTTACCCTAAAGAAGTGGTTACGTGATGTAGGGTGTCGTTGGATAGGCCTTTCAAAAATATTACAGGTTTATGAAAATAATATTTGGATTAAGAGATCCGTTTGTGAAATTTTAAGCTTTTAAGTGCTAATTTTTATTAGAGTCAAGTGTCCAGTCATTGATTTATTAGTTTTTACTGCCCATTTGATAGTTTTTCACATAGGTGCATGGAAGATAAAGTTACTAGAACATTAATTTAATCTACTGCATCCAAAATTAGATTACGTACAAGGAGTACTGTTAAATTTACTAGGAGTATTGTTAATTTATAAACCCGTAAAGGTAATAAATATACATACTACTACAAAGGGTATTGGTTTAACCCTAGTTAGATTAGGTTGCATAAATGAATCCAGACCACATACCTCTCGATCCAAAATAATATAATGTGCCAATGTTTGTTTGTTTAACTTAGGTTAAATTATGTTGAAGATAGTGAAGAGGCAACCTCTGGATCCAAAATAAGATAACCTGGTAAGGACTGTAGATTGTAGATTGTAGATATGGTGGTGACGACTTGTACTGCGACCTTTGTAGATCTATTGTACCCCATCCTCCTCCTCCAAGTGTTGGTGTACTTACCCATTTAGAGCGCCTCCTCTAATCCTGACTCCTTTAGGAATCTCAGGATCTGGGTGGGATTCAAGGCCTGTAGCTCCTCTGTGTTCAAGCAGTGAGCCCCAAGGTACAGCTGTCTCTTGCGGAGTAATGCTCCGCAGTCTTTGAACAGATGTATGGGGGTTTCCTCTGCTGAGCCACAGAATCTGCATCCATCATCCTCCTCTAGGCCTAGGGCCTTGAGATGTTTCCTAAGTCTGCAGTGTCCCGTCAGGGCTCCTGTCAGAATTCTGAGCTTGTTCCTGCTTAGTTTCAGGCAAGCTTTAGTTCTCTTCTGGTTGAAAGATCCCAGCATCACTTTGGATTGCCTTAGCCCTGGAAGTTCTTCCCAGGTTTTCATCCATTTTCCTCTTATTTCTTCATCTAAACTTTTGCGGATGGTGTTCACGCTCATACCGCAAAAGGGTTCCGGACCTATAAAGGGGCTACTGGATCCCTTGTTTGCTAGGTGATCGGCTTCTTCGTTTCCGTCTATACCAGTGTGTCCTGGTACGCAGTATAGCGTTACTTTATTATCCCTGCCAAGCTTGTTCAGCTTCCCCACACAGTCCCATACCAGTTTGGATCTGATGGTGTATGAGCTAATGGCCTTGATGGCTGCTTGGCTATCTGACAGGATAGCAATTCGTTTTTTGCGGTAATTCCTGTCGAGGTTAAACTGTGCACATCTTTCGATTGCGTGTACCTCTGCTTGGAAGATACTTGGGGATGTTCCCATGGATTCGGAGAATCTGGTACGAGGTCCAAACACTCCTGCACCAGTTCCTTCCTTTGTCTTCGAACCATCTGTATACCACTTGATGGCATTTTGTTCTATGTGGTATGCTGAGGATTCGTCGCTCCAATCGGCTTTACTACTACACATTGCTGTGTAGTTTTTCTCAAAGTGGTATTTGCATACCATTTCGTCCTTTGGTATTTCCAGCCAGGGGATTTTGGCAGCGAGGCTGTTTCGGTCTCTGCTCCCGATTATTTTACCTCTGCCCATTCCTTCCTTGCTGAACCTTACGATCGCCGATCTGGCGGCGCTCTCCACCACAAGGTGCAGCGGAGTCAGATCCAGCAGCAGCTCCAATGCTGCTGTCGGACACGACCCCATCGCTCCCGTGATGCAGACACACGCCAGTCTTTGAATCTTCTCAAGCTGTTTCCTCATAGAGGCCAGCTTGATTCTACTTCCTCACGCAACCGCCCCATAAGTGATTGCAGGTCTCACTATCATGGTGTACATCCATCGCAGGATAGTGGGGTTACAACCCCACGTTTTTCCTGCTAGATTTCTGCACACCATTAGGGCGCGTTTGGCTTTACCTACCACTGCCTCAGCGTGTCTATTCCATAGGAGTTTGCTATCTAGTGTGATACCCAGATACCTTATCTCCTGCTGGTATTCTACTGCCTTCCCATCTATGAGTATGGGATGCAGGCAGTTTAGTTTTCTCCTTCTAGTAAATGGTATCACCGTGGTTTTGCTCGGGTTGAGTCTCAATCCCACTGTTTGACACCATCTACTAGTTACTTTGAGGCCTCTCTGAACAATTTCACAGAGCGTTCCCTCAAATTTTCCTCTGGCCATTATGACTATGTCATCGGCGTAACCTTGACATTTGATGTCTAGGTTGTTTAGCCTAACCAGTAGTTCATCAACTACCAGGCTCCACATTAGCGGTGATAGTACACCTCCCTGTGGGCACCCTCGAGTTGTGGAGATCTTAATGGTATCTCTTCCCACTTGTGTCTCCGCCACTCTAGTTCTCAGCATTTCTCCCATCCACTTTGAGATAGTGCTGTCGATACTCCTTCTCTCGAGGGCCGCCTTGACAGCCTCGTGTGAGGTGTTGTCAAAAGCTCCCTCTATATCCAAGAAGGCACATATCGCTACTTCCTTTGTCTCTAGTGCTGCTTCTATTTCATTTGTCAGCTGATACAGGGCAGTTTCTGTGGATTTCCCTGCTCTGTAAGCATGCTGACTCTTGTGTAGTGGTGTACCTACCAGCACCATAGTCCTAAGGTAATTATCAATCACCTTCTCCATTGTCTTTAACATAAAAGATGTTAGACTAATGGGTCTAAATGACTTCGGTTGAGTGATGTCTTTCTTTCCCACCTTCGGTATAAATACCACCTTAGCCCTTCTCCATAGCTCCGGTATATATCCGAGCGCTAAACTACTTCTAAAAATATTTAGAAGATACGGCATTAGTTCTCTCTCTTCCTTTTGTAGGAAGGCAGGAACTAGTCCGTCCACACCTGGGGCCTTAAAAGGCTGGAAAGTGCCGATAGCCCATCTGATTCGGTTTTCCGTACAGATGGACGCTGCCCTCTTCCAGTCGGCCCGACTTGGTTTCCGTGGTTGCATCAAGCCCTCGGTCTCCCTGTATCTTGTGCATCCCGGAAAATGGGTTTCTAGTAGGAGGAGAGCTCTTTGCTCTTCATCCTCCGTAAAGGTCCCATCCGGTTTCTTGAGAGTGGTTGTCATTTCCACTCTATCCTTCGCTAGTGCTTTGTGCAGTCTAGCTGCCACCGGCGTGGATTCTATGTATTCACAGAAGGTCCTAAAGTTTTCCCTTTTTGCCCTTCTGATATCTTTATTGTAGGTGGTAAGCACCTCAGAGTATTCTAGCCAATTTCCGTATTGCTTGGCTTTGTTGAAAAGCCTACGTACTTTTGCTCTTAATGTAGACAAATTTTTGTTCCACCATATTTCTTCCTTATGCTCCTTCACGGTTTTTACCGGGCAGCTGGATTCAAATGCCGTGGTGATTGCTACATTTATTTCTCCTACAGCCTACTCCAGCACGGTGTAGTGTTTGATACCACCCCGCACTGTCACCTGCTCTAGGTTTTCTTTTAGTTGTGAACTAAACATCTACAATCTACAAGGACTGTAGGTTTTGCTTGGGTTAGATTGGCTTGCATACTGCGAAGCGGCAGATAAAGTAAGAGCTCATGATATGATATGACCAAAATATGTTAATATGCCCAAAATATGATAATGTGCAAAGAACTGTTGGTTTAACCAGGGTTAGAATTGGGTTGCATACCGCCAAGTGTCAGATAAATGAAAATCACATACGCCCGACATTCCAGATCCATATGATTTGCAAAATAAGATAATGTGATAAGGACTGTTGATTATATTGGGGTGCATATTAATTACCTATATATTGAAATGTTTATCAAAATACGACGAGGTAAATTTTTTGTCAAGTTGGCCGGAGAGAAGTCAAGACTGTCAAGAAAAATATTAAGTATAACCTTTAAAAGTGTATGAATAGGATGGTTGCGACAGTTACTACGTGGTAATCCATACTTACATTGAATTGAAAAATTCACTTTGTTTTTTACCACACTTATATTATGTAAAAATATTATATAACTTATTATTCACAGTTATATAAATTTCTACTTGACTTGACTTGAAAATGACCGTCAAACGTCGAAACTCGAGTCGTGATATGTGTAGAAATTTATATAACTGTGAATAATAAGTTATATAATATTTTTACATAATATAAGTGTGGTAAAAAACAAAGTGAATTTTTCAATTCAATGTAAGTATGGATTACCACGTAGTAACTGTCGCAACCATCCTATTCATAAAATCAGCCTGTACGGCAACCCAGACAAAATTTAAAAGTGTAATTTTTTTCATAAAAAACGGGATATATTTACCGAAAAAATCTACATATGAGCTTCGATTTAGCTTTCTGCAATTACTAACACACCGTGGAAGACAATTATACCAGGTAAAAGCTCGGCAACCCCAAAATTCGGAACTGACCTTATTCCGGAATAAATGCACTTGAGTGCATTAAAGCGCTCGATTTGATTCGAGTGCGCCCCGTCCGTATTTTAACACATCTGTCACCGCGTCACCCATATCTGGGAGACGAGGTGTATTTCCGAGGGGGGCGTCACGCAAATATGGGTGACGCTCTTCTTGCTCAAGTATAATTTTTTGGAGATTTTTTTAAAGATTTTTAATTGGATTTTTAAACGAAATTTAATGGAATAAGCACTGAAATTTAAATATAGTTTATCTGGAACTTTTCCTGGCTTAGGGCGCACGTCATTTTTACAGACTTGTCCTGCAGATTCTTGCCAATCAATCTCCAAATGATGTATTACTTTCTTTATTATGTTTTTATTTCTGCCGGGAGTAGTATTTTCGGATAACAACAATTCGGTAACGAGAAATTCCCGACATTTTCTTATTTCTATTTTTTTTTATTTGTGGCTTTCTGGTACACGATATGATAAACGTTATAGTTGTTCCCAAGAGAAAATGTAGGGCTAATTTCCAATACCGCTTGATACTTCTTCACTGATCTTGGAAGAATTTGGAATAACTGCAGTGAAATCCCTCGCAGACTTCTAGCCGAAGAGCTTATTCTTTCTCCATTTTGGAACTGTACACTATATTTTTTTAATGAAAATGCTCGGACCTACATAGGTTGCGTCTTTACTATTCCCGATTATCACTCTGAATCTCTCTCCCTGTTTACTTCTCGCGCGCCGACAGACAGTCCGATTTGGGCCCCACAAGAAACTCGGCCGAATTGCGTTGGGCGACGAACGTGTTAGTAAATATCTGTGCAGTATAATAAGTAATAATTATGCCAATTAGCTAATAGTCGAAAAATAATGGGAAATAACCGAGTCTATTGCTGCTGATTCGAATTACAATTAAAACACATAAAAACATTTTGAAAATAATTAACAACGTATAGTGCAGGCGTCCGAGCGACAAACCTTTGTCAAAGTGGAGTGCTCCACTCCGAATAGAATTTAAAATTAAAACCGTGACCTCTCATGATAAAAAATTTGCCATCCCCTGTTGACCAAGTTAATTAAATTTAGTTAATCAAAAATAATTTGTGAAAAATATAGAAATCTTCATACTGGGAATTATTGCTATCAGATTAATTGTAAATTTGTTGTAAATTTTACTATTTAATCATATCGTAATTGCTATTGTATTAAATTACCAAGATTTAAACAATATAACACAAATGAAAATCACTATGTTATAGAGGTATAATTTAAAGAAAATATTAAATTACTTTATGAAATTACTTTATGAATTTTAATTCCAAAATGTCCTCGATATTAATTCATGGCAAGTAATTTACAAGATTTTCCACATACAACCTTTTAAATACTTTTTAAAAGTTAAAACCGCAAGCAGAGCAGCTGCACTTTAGCTTATTCTTAGTCATTATGTCCTTATGTATTCTTTATAAAACCATAAATTCTCAGTTGGATAAAAAATATAGATTTTAGCTCGAGACAATTTTATTTACTTTTCCTCTACTTCTCTACTTATTCCAAATACGATTTATTACCATTATACACTATTAATTTTACATTATGTGGAATATTTTATAATTAATATTTAATGGACAGGGTTAATGTTGCGACCTTGCAGCTTTATTGAAAACGGTCTTGGCTCGTTTATGATAAATTATATGGTGAATTCACTGTTTATGAAAAATCTTGTAAATTGACAAAACGATATCATGGCTCAATCGTTGGAGACTTTCCGCCAATTCATCTAAATGCCAACTCCTCATTCCTAACCAAAGAATCTCTCCAAGGTCTCCACACATAGACTTAGGGACCATCGACGTAACACCCACTCCTCAAATCAAAGAAGGCATGGTATTCGACAAGATGAAATTCACCAACGTCGCGAAACAACGAAATACAAAGACATTAACAAGAAGGAAATATTTCCATGAGCTAACCATGAAAATAAAGGCTTAAAAACATTTCCATCAAAACGTCTGCTAGAATCCATGAAGCCATCTGTCGCCCCTCCTTGACTACGGACACATATTACTTTCAAACGTTAACGACAGAACACAAAATATATTGGGAATGGCAGAACGAACATTATTACGGCTGATCTCCAAGTTAAGGCACAAAAACAACATCCATCGTAATCTTCCCAATGATCTTCTACATAGACTCTCCCAAGTTCCAAAACTTCTAGACAGACATCAACAACTAGGGACAAAATTCAAAGACAGCAACAACCACTGGACCATTGTAGACCAGCTATGCATAAAACAATACTTAAAAACCGCGTCACGCAGACACCCAACTAAGATGCTTTACCAAACAATCTACGACGACTAAACCCATCATCTCATCTCATTTCGTCACTCTATTGATATCTATAGATTAATATGTACATTATATGTACATTTATTTATTAATATGTACATTTAATACATTTTTTTCTTTTAAATTAAATTGTATTTCCGGGTAGAAAGACGTTGTGGTCGATAGCCCTTTGCATGAAGTATACAATAAATATTCTCTCTCTCGCCCTCTTGTAAATTAATTGCCATAAATTAATATCAAGAACATTTTTGAATTAAAATTCATGAAGTAATTTATTTTCTTTAAATTATACTCCTATAAAGATTTTCCATATACAATCTACTTTTTAAAAAGATGAAACCGCAATCAGAGCAGCGGCACCTTAGTTTAGTCTTGATGTCCTTCATGAAACTATAAATCCTCGTTTGGATAAAAAGGTATACATTTTATCTCGTGACGAGTTTATTTACTTTTCCTCTCCTCCTCTATTTATTCCAAATTCGATTTGTTACTATTATACTCTATTAATGTTAATAATAATTTTACATTATGTGGAATATTCGGCTATCATTATTTAAGGCATAGGGTTAATGTCGTGACCTTATAGAAAACGGTCTTAACTAGTTAATGATATATTTTATCCTGAATTCAAAATTCCACTGATTGTTTTAACCAGTTAATTTTTGTGAAAATATTACAACTTTTGAAGCTATATAAATCTACACACTTTATACGACTCGAGTTTCTACTGAAGGTCATTTTCAAATGAATTGCCAGTTGTTGAGATTGAATTTGTTTCAACAGTTTTGGTGGGTAGTTGGGGTGTCTATCTGTAGTTGGGGAGTTATCCGGAGTCGATTGTGTTGGATTAAAAAGTTGAGAACGGCATTGTTTGAAATTTTCTTATGAGTCCAGGGGATTAAGCTTCGGGCCTTTGCTGCAATTATGCAAGATTTTTAGATTATTTATTTCTTGGAATTTATGATTACATTTTAGACAGTGGCTAGAAAATGAACTTGAACATTTTCTGAAATACGAGTTGACGTATTTCGCCCTGCCCGACCTTTGTACACGCTATTGCATTCCGAACAATGAATCTTTAGTGAAATATATGAACATTGTATCTGAATTTGGCGTTTTCGGTTTTTTTTTGGGTCATTGTGATTAGGATCAGTATTTTCTTTATTAAATTTTTCGATGATCGTAATTGAGAAACCATTCTCTGTGGCAATTGACGTTATAGTGTTTAATTATTTTGTTCTTTTGTCCAGTGTAACAGGCATGGAAAAGGCTCGATGTATCATGGAATGATACGCGGCTAATTTATGTGATATTGTTGCTTATAATTGATAACTGAAACCAAACACAATCACCCTTTTCGGCACATTTTCGTGCCTTTCGTCTTAAAAAAGGCATTTTGTAACCATTGTCTAAAATGTAATCATAAATTTCCCGAAATAGATAATCTAACAATCTTGCATAATTGCAACAAAGACCAAAACCTTAATCTCATGGAGTCATTAGAAAATTTTAAACAAAGCCGTAATATATCAGTTAATTGCCTTAACGGCCAAACTTGCCTAATCTTTTCTCAACTTTTTAATTCAACGATATCATCTCCAGATAAGTCCCTTGCCCACCAAAACTCTTGGTTTAGATTTAAACTCATCAATTTGTAATCCACTTGAAAATGACTTTCAACAGTCGAAACTCGTCGTGGCAAGTGTGTAGATTAATATAACTCATTTAACTAATTTAATATAACTAATAAACTGACTTCGACAATCGCATCAATCGTGCGACTTAAGTGATATTTAAATAATGCATCATAATCATTATGCTTAACTTTCATCCTCAGTAAAAATTAATAACAATTAAGACAATCGCTTGGGAAACTATTGTTCTTATGAAAAATCACAACAGTTAATCAAACAAATTAATAGCGAAATAATTGCATATAATATTTGTAAATATATATAATGCATGTTTTATTTTGTTGTTTGTTAATATTGTTATTCATTTGTTGTATAGAGAATTTGTTTCACAGCCTAGCAAATTTGATAATAATCTATAATTGCAAACGTAAACTAAACACGTGAAATAGTTATTAAAAAATAAATAGAGTAAAATTAATATGTTAATTAAATGCAAAGATTATGGATAAAAATAATGTATCGCTAGGATGTTCAAAATGCAATAAACAACGCGTTAGTTTCAACATTTAAATTCTCTATATCAAAATTATTTTAACAAACTGATTTGTAAATTTATACATCTCTTGGAATTTCAAGGGCTACGTAGATAAGTATTAAAAAAAGAGAAGATTTGGTTGTAAGAGGTTTGTGTATTTCTTCATTATATAATTTTCTATTAAGTTTTACCAAATTAGATGGGATAATACTGAATACATTTGGTCGGAACAAATATTGAGATTTCACTTTCAAACTAATTATTACTAACTGGTAATCAGTTGGGCAATGTGCTCTGCTTTCATAGAAAAAAAACAACTCCATACAAACTTAACAAAACATAACTTTATTTTTACATTATTACGAATACATGTAAATTATTTTTTAAATGTGTCCCCATATTTAAAATTACCTAATAATATTAAATCCTTGCCACGAATTTGAGAGAACTCTTTCAATTCAAATTTGTTCAAAATATAACAGAAAATAGTACGATATTTTATGTGATCTCGACTATATGAAAAACTAATGAATATTCAACATTTATTTAGTTTCGTTTTTCGGAAAAAAAAGCAAATTAGAGCTTTTCCCCTTGTAAATAGTCTGCGAAGAGTTTCATTCGATGACCTGGGTGTATGTCAAAATATTTTCTAAATAAATTGAGTCGGCAGACACACTCTATTTACTTTCTACTGCAAGCGCCTTCCGCTGACATACAGTAAACCCCGACCTAAGCTTTCGATTGCTTGCTTATTGCATTACAGTAATCGGATTTGTCAGAAGAAATTATTAGACTCCTTAGAAAGAAGATTATATTTGTTCTTACCAATTCCCAAATAATGCAATGAAGTAGATATTAAAGTACTTCTTGTCTGTCTAGTCTTGTGTGTCTAGTCTTGTCTGTCTAGTCTTGTGTGTCCAGTCTTGTCTGTCTAGTGTTGTCTGTCTAGTCTTGTCTGTCTATTCTTGTCGGTCTAGTCTTGTCTGTCTAGTCTTGTATGTCTAGTCTTGTCTGTCTAGCCTTGTCTGTCTAGCCTTGTCTGCCTAGTTTTGTCTGTCTAGTCCTGTCTGTATAGTCAAATAATTTAAATCAAATAATTTTATTTCACTATACATATAAACTTACAATTGAAACTTTATATTATAGAAAAAAACAACATAACTGTAATCATGTATACGTATGCTAATTGAAATTTGTGAGGTTAGATTTAACCCTGGTATGATTTTACTATGTAATATTCTTGCAACGAGTATGGCTCGATATCGATGAGAAGGCTATGAAGCTGTTTCTTATTTTTTTTTTTAGGTTAATTATAATTTTTATATTTTTTGGTAGTCTATTATATAAATCAATGTTACTATATTTTTTGTTGACACTACTACTGTTGTTAATACTATTGTTGCTGATAGTGAATTGATCAAATAGGGATTTATTTTTGAATAAAAATGATATTGCTTCATATACATAAATATGTACCCACGGAGGTTAGGATGTTGGCTTCCCCAAATTTACCTCTTCACGATTCCCTAAAGTTCAAGTCGTATATATTCCTTATTGCTCCTTTTTGTCTTTTTACAATATCCGTTATTAAGGCTCCGTTGCCTGAGAACAGTATTCCGAATCTAAGATGGCTGTGGAGATTAGCGAAATACGCCATTATTGACGTATCCCTATTTAAGTATCTTATCAGTATTCATAAGGCATAAACCGCCCTGTTAAGCCTTTTCGAAAGGCTAATTATGTGTTCTGACCAGTCCAGATTTTATCAATATAGATTTCCAGTAGCCTACCATTATTTTGAACTTTCATTATATTACTGCCAATTTCTAGTTCGTTATTATATGCTCTTCTGTCTCTTCTTGCATTAAAGTAATTTACATTTGTTTTCTCTTTATTTAGAACCAATCTGTTAATATTAAGCCAGGTGGTGATTGTTGCCATTGCAGCTTTGAAATTCGCTTCTATATCATCTAATGACCTGTTCCCTATTATTATGCTCGTATCATCTGCATGGTTGAGTATCTTGCTGCTTGTGTTAATTAAATTTAATTCGGGTAAGTTATTTATGTATAATGTGAAGAGTAAGGGGCCTAATGTACTGCCCTGTTGGATCTCCCATACCTTCTGAGGTAGATATTTCCGTAATTTGTACTCTGTTAATTAGGTACTGAATAAGCAGGTAATACGTTACTCCTCTAATACCATATCTGTAAAGCTTCCTTAATAAAATAGAGTGGTCGACTGTGTCATAAGCTTTTGACTAATCTAGGAGTATGCCGCATGGGATTACGCGTGATTATAATTGTTTCATTATTTCTTTCACTAATTGGAAACATGCGGTCTCAATACTCCAGCCTTTAATAAAACCATGTTGGTGTTGGCTTATAAGTTTCTGTTTAGTTAAGAAAGATACTCATTTTTTATAAATCAACTTTTCAAAATTTTCGCAAACGGCAATAAAAAACAAATTGGCCTATAGTTGATCAAGTCAATTTTATTTCCTTTTTTAAATATGGGGATTATTAAAAAAAAATAGAGCTTTAGGGAAGATTGCAAATTGAAAGGCGTTGTTTATAATATCTACAAGCGGTTCCGACAGTTCTTGTGCGGAAAATTTTACTGTGGCCGTTATTTCATCAACCCCGGTGCTTTTTTAATTCTTTAAAGTGCTAATGATCTGAAGTAGTTCTTCTTGAGTTGTTTGTTCTAGAAACATTGTATTAAGATTGTTTGGCAACTTATTTTAATGCGTCAGTTTTATTAGGTCTTTGGTCATCGCTATAGGTCTTTCAGTAAAAAAGTTGTTTGTGTTGCTTGGTGTGATATCAGTTCCGAAATCGTGAGATTTGTGTTGCCTGTGAATATTGAACTGGGAGATTTCGGTCACCACTTTCCATGTGGTTTTTGTGATATTTTATGATCCCTGGATTTGTCTTTGGTAATGCATTATTTTTTCTTGCTTGAGAGCGATAATATATTTCCTTCTTATATTATTATAAATGCGCTTTAATTCACAGTTTGTTCGGGATAGTACATATAGTAATTCCATTCTTTTCCTGATTTTCTCCACAGTTCTATTAAGGAAAATATTTTGTTTTTTTTTGTTTATTATTTATGAATGACATTGGGAGACAATCATTAAATTGTAACTTGATTATTTCTAAGAAATTGTTCCATTGTCCGTCAACAAGATTTTTTCATATTTTCCTCGTTAACATTTCTGATTTGCCTAAACGTGGATTTTAACTTTTCTGATTTAAAAATAATAAGCGGTAAATGGTCGGAAATATTGAAATTTAGGCTGTGCAAAACATGTTCGTGTGTACGGCAATATTATCAATGCATGAATTAGTGCTTGATGGGTAATTTCCTTTATTGATAAGCAAATATTAAAAGACTCAAACGTATTTTTTAATTGTCTAGTGCTCTTTGAATGTTTTAATGTGTTTATATTAAAGTCACCAGGAATAATTAATTGCTTATCATCTATAATAATCTTGGTTAAAAGTGCATGAAGTTTATTCTGGAAAACTATTTCATTAGTTAAAGCTGCTCTATATATACCAATGATAATTGTTTCTTTCTTATTCATTTTCTTTTCGATGCCTGCGCATTCAAAAACAAATATTTCAGTTAGTTGGTTAATATCATTTCTGGTTTTGTAATTAATTCTATGACTGTAAATGGCTACACCGCCATGTTTACTTTTCTCTCTGCAAAAACAGGTAGCAAGATGAAAGTTATTAATTTTAATTATATTTAATTGTTCTAAAATCTTCCAATGTTCCGTTAAAACTAGAATTTGGCAGTGATCATCGTTTTCTAACATGTGTTCAATTAAATTTATGGAATTTCCAATTGATTGCGTATTTAAACTTATAATGCTTACTTCTGTTTCCGTATGGTAAGTGTTATAATCCCCTTGGGGTCTTACTAGTTTTTTTTTGAGATGGTTTTGCCTGTTTCAAAAAATAGCGTCTAATGCAGGCATAGTTTGGCCACGTTTCTGGTGCTTGCAGCATTTTTAGGTATTTATAAGGGGCTGTAATTTTGAATGATGAATACTCTTCAGGCCGTTTGGAAGCTATTTTCATTCAGGTGACAGACTCTATATTTTTACCCTGCAGATAGTCTATAATGTCCTATTCTCTTGTGCTTGGTTTCATCTTTTATAGATTTAAGTAAGCTAATGGCTTAGCTTCTGAAATTTCTGAAGTCTCCGAGTTTCCGCAGATTACTGCCGGATTTCTATCTGAATCATTCTCTTCCTGGTTGCTTTTATCGGATTCGCTCACTTTATCAATCATATATATATATATATATATATATATATATATATATATATATATATATATATAAATATATTGTAAAAAGAATTTACGATTTAATGTGTCACTGCACAAGATGTAGGTCATACATAAAATAACTGAAGGATTAATATCTAAAAGACAAAGAGCATGATCTAATGATGTCTAACAATAGTACGGACACTTTTAGCACATGAGTTCAAGATACTCCATGTGAGCCGTTTCGCTGATGAAACGGTCAAGACCTATAGTGTCAGGGGCTGAAGGCCTGCAGTCTTACAAAAAACTAAAAAGCGAATAAAAACTGGATGTTAACTTAACTATTGGTAGATTATCCCGGTACGGCCGATTCAATTGAATTGTGTGCCAAAGCTTCTACGCTTGATGATTCGGATTTGGCACACAATTCAATTGAATCGGACGTACCGGGATAATCTACCAATAGTTAAGTTAACATCCAGATTTTAGTCGCTTTTTAGTTTTTTGTATTCGGATGGTATTGCAGATCCAAACTATGTGCCAACCGATACAGAAGAATCTTATGAAGAAGATCAAAATGAGGCCCAGGAAAAGGAAAAGGACAAAGAAAATGATCGAAGTATTGAAATACAAGAGAATGAAAGTTATCAAGTGGAAACATGTCCATTAAAGAAAATATCCAATAAAAAATTATCCAAAAGAAATGTGATTTGGAAAAAGCGAAATATTCTACTAAATTACTTCCAGCTGACATTCCATGGCAACATTGGTCTTTCACCAGAAGTTTTATCGCTAGAAACTCCTTACAGTTTCTTCAGTTACTTCTTGCCTAATAATTTGTTTGCTAAATTTGTTGAAGAAAGCAACTTATATGCCACCCAAAAAAATCCTAACAATCAAATAAATTTGTCTGCAAGCGACGTAAAGCAATTTATAGGAATTTGTTATTACATGTCTGTGATACATTTACCAAGTGTAAGATCTTATTGGAACGTAGATATAGGTTATGATTTAATTAGAAACGTCAAATACCTTATCGCTTCAAATTGTAGTTGCATATTCTGCAGTTTTTTTTTAATTTCATTTTTCGTCGGGCTTTTTGGTTTTATTCCCTTATTGTGTTTACAATAACAATTAGCTAATTATCCACTAAAACAGATTAATTGATTGAACTTATAAATGATTATTGCGCAATATTTTTTTGACATTAAATATAAAGCATTTATATAAAATTTAAGTTTCAAATTTATTGAATAAATCCAACATATGTTTCACAAACACCGTGGCTTCTTCAGGTAATGATATACAATGATATAGTATATCATTATATGAAGAAGCCACAGCTTTGGCGAAGCATATGTTCTATTTATACACTAAATTTGAAACTTAAAAACAAAATCTAGGTTTTTATCTTTAATAATGAAATGAAGTTTCAACAAGAAACTCCACATTCAATTAATTATATATTTTTTGGATAATTGTGTACAGTATATTTTTTAAATAATTTTTTATTCTAAGTTTTTCCGAGATGCAACTCGATAAAGACATTTATTGTAATATTTGTATATATATATATATATATATATATATATATATACATATATAATGCGTCGGTTAACCCGCACGGACGCATATATATATATATATATATATATATATATATATATATATATATATATATATATATATGTATATATATACTATATATATATATATATATATATATATATATATATATATATATATATATGTATATATATACTATATATATATATATATTTATATATATGTAATAACAACGGGATCGTCCATTAAATTGATGAGTCCATTAAATATAAATTAGTGAAAAACGTGCGATGGAATAGTGTTGTTAGTGTGACTGTACAGATCTGCACCAGTATATATATCTTTATACTAGAACTTGCTGATTAAATTTGAGCAAATTTTGACATTTAAGAACCGCCAAAATTTCATAGATACTGTGAGTTTCAAAATTTCTGGTTCGGAGAAAAATTCCGCGATTAGTTAAACGTTGAACATATTTTTAACATTTTTGGGATAAACATTCTTATTTTTTTGTTTTTTTGGATTGAATAATTTTTAAAGGAGGGAGAGGAGTAACACCTCATTAAAAAACCTGGGTCCATCTGGCTCCAGATGGTAGCACCCTGTGAGGGCTGCCTATGGTTACAGGTGAAAATCCAGTCACGCCTGTGTGGGAACCACCGGTACTCTGGTCAGCGTCTGTTGGCTCTGTGAGCTCGGCTGCGATTGAACCTTCTGGAACTCAAAACTCCAGTCGAAATTTTGTGAGATCCGTTTGGATTTTACCTCCAAAACCTCAACACAAACCATTAATCATGTCAGAACAACGGGAAATAATCCACTACCCTGGGCCCCAGTCCAAAAGGCTGGGTAATAGACCTGATCATCGGATTCCAGGGGATCAGGCATGACATGAAGAGAAGTATCGGAGCCTCTCAAAAACACTCAAGACTAAGAGAATATTTAACATGGGAACACTCAACACGAACACATTACCGAAAGTAGGTAAATTGAAACAACTGACGAACGCCATGGATAAATTCAATATCAAAATACTGGCAATACGGGAAACACGATACTCAGATGAGAACCACTTTGACTCGGAAAACTACAGAATATACAAAAGGAAGCCAGCCATAACCATTTCAAAAAGAAACCTCAAACTCTTCGGAACAGGATTTGTAGCACACAAATCGATACTGGAGTCTGTAATGGATTTCACCTCAAAATCAGAAAAAATATCAACACTTACGATTCGATCTGGGAACAAAGCTTATGCACTGATCAACGTACATACCCCCACGAATAACTACAACAAGACATACCCGCAGATGATAGAAGAATTCTGGGAAGATCTGGAAGAAACCACGAACAAAATCCCCACGAAGCAGGTAAAAGGTATTACTACAGGTATTACAGGTATTACTAGGAGATTTTAATGCCCAATTAGGCAGGGAAGGAAAATTCAGAGACACAACTGGAAAACACACTGCGCACAAGAGGACAAATAGGAATGGAGAGAACTTAATAAACTTCTGCAGGAATTTCGACCTCAAAATCATGTCAACGCAATTCCAGAAACCACACAACAAACTACGGACTTGGAAATCTCCCAACAACGCCCTAGGAGAATTTCAGATTGACCACATAGCGACATCCAAGAAAAACACCAGAGAAATTATGAATGTTAGGACAAAGAAAGAATTTTTCGAATCCGATCATCATCTCCTACAAATCAAAGTGAAATTTATACCCTACAGACAAATCAAGAGAACCAACAGAACTTTCAGAACAGACCCAGAGTACCTACAATTAAACAAGAAAGAAATTACAGAAAAAATTAACATTGCGAGTAACAATTGAACAGAACTGTCAGGCAAAATTAAAGAATTGTTGCAATTGGGGCAACCACCAAGAAAAAGGAAACACAGATGGTGGAACATTGCATGCAACAGAGCTATAGAAGACAGAAGACAAGCCTGGAAAAAATTTAACAGCCACAGAACACCCGAAAACTGGGAAGAATTTAACAAAATACAGAAGGCCTCCTCCAAAATAATCCGCAGAGAAAAAAGAGGTTATGAAAACAACAGGTTGAAGGAGGTAGAAGAGGACTTCAACAAAAACAACACACGAAATTTTTACAGAATATTCAGGGAAAATATGACAGGATATCAACCACCGCGCTTATGCTTCAAGAGGCAAGACAGATCATTGGAGACAAACCCTAAAAAGAACTGTGAAATTTTAGCAAAATACTTTGACACACTACTCAACTATGAAAAAACCAACACAGAAACTACAGTTAGAAAAGCCAGAACCTAACCTGGATTCCAAACCCCCTACACTCGAAGAAATTGTGAACATAATAAAATCACTGAAAAATTACAGAGCACCTGGAGAAGATGGACTGATTTCGGAAATCTGGTAGCTAGACCATGAAAACATTACACCTAAAATACACAGAATCATCGAAAACATCTGGAAAGCCGGAAAAATACCAGAAGAATATAAGTTAGCCCTAATACACCCCCTCCACAAGAAAGGAGACAAAACGGACCCTAATAACTACCGAGGAATATCATTATTACCTGTGCACTACACTACCTGTGACATACAAAATTCTGTCCAAATCCCTGTTAAATCGGCTAGAACCTCAGATAGACCAACAGATAGGAGAATACCAAGAAGGGTTCAGGAAAGGAAGATTATGCAGTGAACATATCTGGTGTTTGAGAAAGAAAGACAAGGAACACCACAGTAATATTCGTCGACTTCAAGAAGACCTACGACTCCATAGATAGAAAAAGACTCCTCAACACATTGGAAGAAATGAAGGTGGACAAAAAGACCAGAAATTTAATTCAAGAAACACTAACAAATACCACAACAAAATTGAAGTTCATGGATGAGGTCTCGAAACCATTTGCAATCAAGACCGGAGTGAGACAGGGAGATGGCCTCTCACCCATTCTATTCAATTTACTTTTAGAGAAAATAATCAGACCATGGCAAAAAGGAGTCAGTGGGTTAAAGATGGGGAGACACAAGGATAGAATCGTCAACATAAAATGTTTGGCATTCGCTGATGATATAGCCATCATAAGAAATAGTAGAAAAGAAGCCAAAGTAGCTCTAGAGACACTCCACGAAATCTCATCCAAAGCAGGGCTACAAATCTCCTACGAAAAAACACAGTACATGGACACAAAATCTACAGACAGACACCCACTGATAACTAAGTATGGAGAGACAAGACAAGTAGACAGTTTCAAATACCTGGGAGAGATTATACAGAAAACAGGACTGAACAAAAAATCCAATGTAGAAAGGATAAAAAAACTACAACAAGCATACAGACTTACATGGAACCACTACAACAAAAGGAGTATCTCTATCAATGCTAAATTAAGACACTACAATACAGTAGTTCTACCAGAGGCCTTGTATGCCTCAGAAACAACAGTTTCAAAAACAAGAGAGGCAAATACTAAGAAAGATCTATGGGCCGGTTCAGAAAGAGGGGATCTGGATAAAGAGACCAACAAAAGAACTGTAAGAACATTTAGAGACGATTACAAACAACATCAGGAAAAGAAGGGCAAAATTCTATGGGCACATATATAGGATGAATGAAAACAGGCTGACCAAGAATTTTTAACATAGTGATGACTAATACATTGAAAACCAACTGGGTAAAGGAAACCTTTGAAGACCTCAAGAAACTCAACATCTCCACAGACGACATTACCGACAGGAAAAAATACAGAGAAAAAATCAGAAAACAGAAGTTTGAACAAACTCCGAAAGAGAAGAAAGCAGGAAAGAAGTGGACAGAAGAGATGAAGAAGAAACACAGTGAATATATGAGAGGTTTCTGGGCAGAAAGAAGAAGGCAGAAAAAAGTACATGTTATTTGATTGTGTTTTACCGCTCTCCTTAAAGGGGAATTATCGATAATATATAAATATATATATATATATATATATATATATATATATATATATATATATATATATATAGATATATATATATATCTATATACATATATATATATATATATATATATATATATCTATATACATATATATATATATATATATATATATATATATATATATATATATATAAAGTAGTACGACAAATTTTTTTTTATACATTTTTAATATAATATAGAACAATAACTAAAAAACGTATTCTCTTAACAATTGTCAATTAAACATTAACATTACCATTAAATTTATAATACATTAAAAAAAGTATACATAAGCCAACGTTTCGGTCTATTTAAATTCTGACCTTCTTCAGGGCTTATATCTAATTATTATATATTAATTAACTTGAACATAATAAATATAAATATATACTGTTCAGAATAAATTCTAAACATGAATCTTGTATATAAATTTATATACAAGATTAATGTTTAGAATTTAATCTTAACAGTTTATATTTATTATGTTCAAGTTAATTAATATATCATAATTAGATATAAGCCCTGAAGAAGGTCAGAATTTAAATTGACCGAAACGTTGGCAATATATTAGTGTTTTATTAACCAAAATCCTTTACCCAAGAATTAAATAAAATATAATTTAAAAAAGGATAATATCTTAAGATACATAATTTTCAGTCAAATTTTTTTGTAGTCTAGGGACGCCGTTTGTAAATATCAATTTTTGTTTGTTGTTGTCATGGTAAACAATTATATTAAACCAATATACGTATATGATTTTGACATGACTTTGATGTAAGAACATAGACGGGTTGATATCATATAACTAATGTTCAATAAAGGGTTATATTTAAATGTGGAATTAACTGCTGACTATGGAATCGTCCTATCATTCATATTGTCCTATCGTCACCAGATAATTCCACATAGCGCCAATATTTATAAAAATGCCGGTAGTTATGCCCTTTTCACATTGATAATCCACCTATTGATCAAAATCGGAAGATTTTATACAGAAACTTTATTCAAAATAATAATAAAAAAAATAAACCAAATGACACAACTTTAGAATTACAATATGTTGTGTATTCGATTGTAACACGGAATACACATATCTGTTTCGCATGGACAGCTTCCACAGAATGTTATAATTTTTACAGTTTGATTTGTGGCTTCTTTCCAACCATATTTTTTAGAATTTTCTTTGTACCAGTTTTTACAATATTTTTATGATTTTTTCCGTGGTCCTTCTTTGCTCTTCAGTTCGTGACGAGCTTTACATCCCTTGCTTGAGTTTCTTATTTCGGCGCAGTAAAGTAAATCACTAATTACTTTTCTGAATTTGGTAATCGGAATTGTATTACTAGTTGCTTCCTTATATAGAATATATGGATTTACAATTGAGGTAGACAGCATTAAATTAATGGCCATTTTCCTATACCATTTTATAGTTTTCCTTAAGGGATTGCTGTAGGAAGCTAACTGGTCGGAAAAGTGTAGAAACCCTTTTCATTTATTATAGTCAACAACAATAAGTGGTTTAGTAATTTCATTTCTGCGCTTATTAGTAGTTGTAAGCACAGTATTAGTATGTTTTATAGATAACATAAGTACGTATCTTTTATCGCGCCAACGCAAATTGTTATTCCACTGCTATTTTCTTGGGCTACGTCTTTTTTTTGCCAAAATGCTAGGTGGAATTCCTTTTCGGTTTATCCTCATCGTACCAACAAGATGGGTACTTTCTTGCAATAGTCGCTCCGCCAAGTCAATGCTAATATACCAATTATCGACATATATTGTGTGTCCTTTATTCATAATCGAATCACAAAGGCGTAAAACAGTTTGGGTGGGAACACTATTACCTTGATCATTAATTTAGCCAGTATAAATTATAAGTGCAACCAATCGAAAAACACAATTTAAAAACTTTAATTCCGTACTTATGTCGCTTACGTTTCATAAATTGGCGAGATGCTAATCGTCCTTTGAAAGGGACTAAACTTTCATCAACATATAAATTTTCAGTTAGATCATAGATACTTTGATAATCTTTCAAAAGCATTTTTAATAAATTTTCAATTCGTTATTCGCAAAGTGAACCATATGGAACAATAGCTCAAAAAGGTTGCGGGACATAATTTTTGAAATCGGTGTCTTCGGATAGAATTAATCATTACTCCAATAGTTACTTATTGCCGGCATATTTACCATTCCCATATATCCGATAACACCAAAAAGCTGTTTGATTTCAGAAAAATCTGTTGGGCACCAATTGTGAAGTCGTGATGCGGGTTGTACATCCGTTGCAAGTAAAGTTTGTGTGACATACAGATTTGTTTGATCAGAAATTACCTTCAATATATTATCATCCACCAGGTATGAAAAAAAATCAATTGGCTCTCCTCCAGACATAATTTCGGCTATATTAGGTTTTATCCCCTCATTTGAACTAAAAATGAATTTGGGTTGTGCTCCAGTGCAAGAAGTCCATAAATTTTCGGTATGAGGCAAATCAGTTTCAGATTCACTTGATAGGATTCTATTCACTCTTTTTCTTCTCAAAGGAAAATCATCATTGTTATAAACCGTTCCATTACTTTCTGAGGTTGAATTACTAGATGTGACACTAGAAATTCCACTTAAATCATCCTAGTCCGACGAGGACAAAATTAAATAATTATCCATAAAGGGTAAATACTGTCACACTGATTTTTTAAAATATGATTTGATTGACTTGATTTTTTAAATATTAAAGAAATCTGCAAAATTGAAATAATTTCAGCATATCATCACTAGATGGCCCGGGTCAAAAATAAACCCCGAGCTACATCGCCCGGGACGGCGCTGTATGAATTCAGGACCCCGGGTCACACCACCCGGGAAGGCGGTGAAAGGGTTAAACATAGATCTAGTGAAAATGTTTATGTTTGTATATGTTAGAATTGCAATAATTATTAATTGCTAATCGATTAAAGATATAGTACTTTATATTTTATCTTATCTTGGATCGAGAGGTCGCGCGTATGTAGTCTTGATGTCACTAAATGGATGGGGATTAGCTTCTGGAGGTGGATCTTAATCGATTCGATAAAAGCCTTCATGAGGTCCTCCACTTTGTGTTTCCTCTTCCACATATACTCGCTAAAATAACTATCAAATCGATTCTTAAAACAATTGTTGGGCAATGTTCTTTTAATTGCAGCCCAGGTGCTCTCAATTGAATTTGTATGGGCACATGTATCTTAGTTTTTGAATTCTATGGAATAATTTACTGTCAGGTCCAACAATCGGAAACAATATTGGTCCCTGGTCTAATGTTTTCTTTAATAATTGCTAATAACACATTCTTACTCCGTTGACTCACAGCTTTAAAAAAACATTTATTCGTTCCACTTTAAATTCCTCCAAACACCCATTTACCATCTACATACATTCCTCTTAGATACATACTACCTTTTACCAAACTTGCAATCATTAATCCAAAACTAATAACGTTATTATGAATTCGTTTAAACTATTTTACACAGTGATTCTTAAAGTTTACTTTGGGAACTCATAGGTGCTCACTTCGGTGGTAAACAGCACGAACACGTTCCACTGTTTCTTCTGACACACGAGGTCTTCCAGGACTTTTGCCTTTACATAAACACCCTGTCGTTTCAAAGCAACAATTTTCACAGTCACTCCAATTCCTCCAAGCATTTCATTTTCTCTCATATATATCTTCATACATAAATCCTTACAAAACTGCATCCAATCAGTCACTGCCTATTGTCCGTAATCTTACACATACGCTTTATACCTTGTGCAGAAGTTCGCTCAAGCCACAGCAGTGACATTTTCACAATCTTACCAAGGGACAATTTGCTCCATTCAAACCATGAACACTTTCTTATACTCATTGTAACCATATGTGCTTCCACTTTCGCTCTAGCCTAGTCACACTGCCATACGTACCCATCATTTGAACCATTCTGCCATTATGCATATTAATTATAATGTTATCTAATGTTAATGACATTTTTAAAACTAACTTGTTAACTGAAACAATCTAAGTAAAACGGTTACAGTAAAACCAAGGCAAAATCTGTAAAGGTTACAGTAAAACAAAATTAAAACAAAATTTAAATTTTAATATTATTATATTAAAAAAAAATAGGTAAGGATATATAAAAAAAAAATTCTTTTTATATATGAAATAGTAGATATAATCATATAAGATTATATAAAATCATATATATTTTTCTACTGATATATGTGAAAATGGCATTTTTTCCACGGCTTACCCTACATGAAAGTGACATTTTTTCATTCTAGGGATGAAAATATTTTCACGTCTAGAGACGAAAATGAGCATTTTAAATTTATGATTTTCTCGATTAAAACACTAAACTAACCAAATTTGCATGGACTTTCTTAATAATTACATCAGTTTCAATGAAATATTTTATGTACAAACGTAAAACGAGCCTGAAACTATTTAAAAAACCGAAATAAAATTAGGACATTTGACTTAAAAAGTATGACTATAAAAATCACCTTCTATGAGAATGCAATATGTTGCCGTTTCCACGGTATAGATATAATAAATACTAGATATAATCAAATAAAATTATATAAAATCATATATATATATATATTTATATATAATTATACATATTTTTTTATATTTATATATAGTCATATATGTTTTTTCCCGGGCATTTAAAACATAATCTCGACGAAACAAGTACTATTCAAACAAATAATGGGTTTTCAAACGTTTACTTCATCCTTCAGAAATTGACCTTGTAAATTATTATGTGATAACATCCAATAATTTCCCGATCGAAATATATACTGACGCTTCAAAATCTAAAAATTGTGTCAGCGCGGCATTTGTGGTTACATTTAAGAGGAGGTTTATTATCAATATATTCGTTTTGAAAAATACTGCTCAATATCTCGGGCAGAAATTACTGCAATCAAGCAAGCAAACATGTTATTAAGAATTGTGCTATTCTTTGTGATAGTCGTTCAGCACTTGATGCTCTAAAGTTTTTGTCTGTTCCCACAGAACTTATATTAAACACTTGGATAAAAGCAAAAGAAATTGCAAAATATGTTAAATTAAGATGGCACTGGCTTAAAGCCGACATTGAGATAAAAGGAAATTAGAAAGCCGATAGACTAGCTAAACAAGCTTCAGGTGCTGATAATTTCAATAATATAACTATTTCGTATTCTAAAATTCCTTCACGAACTTTTAAATTAAAATTGAAAGAATATTTTCAAAAAATATGGCAATCTCGCTGGGCAAAGGCGAAAACAAGTAGATGTAAAAGATACAAAAGATGAATAAAATAAATATATACATCTATCACACCATACGGACAAACTTATTACTGTACATGGAAACTTACAAGCATATCTACATAGATTTGGAATACGAGAGTCACCCACTTGCGTATGTGGACAAGAAGACACTGCAGCACATGTGCTATTCAATTGCAAATATTCTGACCGGTGGAGATTCAAAATTAAAAATGCTATGAAGATAGCAGGATGTGTTTGGCCGACAAATGAAGGAATATTGAGAAAAATTGAAAATGGTGACTGATTTTCGACAATAATGCCAAACAATTAAAGAAACTACACCATGACCTAAATTGAAATACGTACAGGGTGAGCAAAATGTCTCAGCTATATTATAAGAAAACGAAAAACGATAGAAAAAATCTGAAAAGAGGTTCTTAAATGGCATTGAGTAAGGACCGTTTAAATCCAAATTTACACATTCTTCCACATTTGGAAACTGGAGTAATGACGTCATCAAATTTTGTTTTCCCAGAACCATACCTATATTTTTGCATATTTGAAAAAAGCTAATATTTCCGAACAGATTTTGTAAAGGTTTTTGTAAAGGTTTTTAAAATAATTTTTAAAATTTAAATCTTTTCCCGTTAAAAAATTATAAGCAAATTTGTAAAAATAAAGTATTATCAAAAATTCCCGCATTAACTCCCTATTATCCCTAATTCCATTAGAAATACGTTAGATCCTCTCAATTACCAGTATTCCCAACTAAAAAAAAAAAAAAAATTTAAACGTATTTAACCACAGATTAGATATACATTAGTATATATAATCTTTTCATTCAAAAGTTTTCATTTGTTAAATTAGTTATCTTCTTAATGAGCCGTACTCTCCCAGAGCCTAAGCAACCTCTCGGATACTTGTGGAACGAATAATTCACTAATATACGGGACTTAGCAGTTTATCGCCGGTTCCGAACGGCTCTAATTGAGAGGTTATTCAAATGTTCACGCACAACGAAAAAGTCGACATTAGTTTTTGGGGAATCTCTTGCCTAAAATTGAAGTTCAGTTATACACCCAGAGATATCCCAAACGTGTTATTCCAAGCTTAAAAATATTTGTAAGATTAGAACGCAATTTACGTGCAAATAAAGACGCATTTTGTTCTAGAAAGGGCATGAAAATTATAAAAAGTGTAAATTCTGACAATACTGTTATTTTTTTACAATACTACTGTTATTTACAATACTACTATTTTGCAGTATTTTGAAGACCATCCAATGAACTCGATGCGGCAAACCTGTCGAAAGTTGAATTTAAAATATTGTTCGGTACGAAACATTTGGAAAGAAAATGGTTATTACGATTATAAACTTAACAACCTAGAATAATTGTCAGATCAACAACAACAACGAAGAATTACTAAATTATGTTACCCAAGTGATGGTAAACTTAGAGTTGAATGACAATCGTTTTTTTCATCATGTATTGTGGACGGACGAAAGCCGTTTTGTTAGGTCTATTGAAAATCCGCATTTTGTCAATCCGATTGAAAACCAAGGACACTTCGGAATTAACGTTTGGTGTGCTATTATTAATAGGCATTTGATTGGTTCATATTTTTACAAAGAAGTTTTACAAAGTGAGCGATATTTGCAATTTCTTCAAGAACAACTTCCTGTGCTCGAAAATGTGTCATTACGGCTGCGAGCAAACATGTGTTTCCTAACGGAGCTCCACCGCATAAAGCGGTTTATCATAAAGCGGTATTATCCAACAATATTTAAATGAAACATTCAAAGAAAATTGGATAGGTATAAATGGACCGATACAGTGGGCGCCTAAATCACCGGACTTAACCCCACTAGACTTCTTCTTGTGGGGAACTTTGAAGAACAAAGTTTACAGAACACCATCTGTTAATTTGGAACATTTAAAAGAAAAAAATCAGAAATGCTTGCGATTAACTATCTAGATTATAGAGAAATGTTTCGTAAGGCTCCAGTGAGAGAAGTAAGGCTGAGATTGGATAAGTGTTTAGAAGTAGGAGGTGGTCACATTGAAAATTTGCTGTAGTGATTGCCTACATAACATTATTTTTGTCTGGTAATAGTATTAATATATTATGTGTTTTGTAATGTTAAATTAATAAATAATACTAATTCATAATTTCTAAATATTGACAGGTGTGACTTTGCCATTTGTTTCCAAAGGCTACTTGATTAAATCGTGATGATTGCGACTTTGTGATATTACTTTTTACTTCTTTAATAACTTTATACTTTATACAAATTTGCTTTTAAAAAAAAGATAGCAAATTTTTTCTTTACAAAATTTGTTTAAATTTTTTAAATTTGTGAAAAATTAGCTTTTTTCAAGTGTGCAAAAATAAAGGTATGGTTCTGGGAAAACAAAATTCGATGACGTCATTACTCCAGTTTCCAAATATGGAATAATATGTAAAGGCCATAGGACGATGAGAATACCGAATCCGCCCCAGAAAGGTATCGGGCTCAAAATTTAAGGAAATGTTGGTACTTATAAGATTCGATGCTGCAAGTTTCAGATTTGTATCTATTAACATTTCTGAATAAATCGAAAAATACTGAAAATCAGTAAAAAATGTTATTCTCAGCACCTTGTGAATCGATTGATCTAAATACCGACTATGTTTTGGGGCATGGTGGTAGCTTCCAAGAAAAAATATATAAATATATATATAAGCAATATCTGTTCATAAGAACTTTAAAAAAAACGAGCTTATTTTCTTAATTTTAATTTGTAAGCATGTTACGATAACGATAAAAATATGAAAGTATTTTTTTTTTAATTCCTCATTCAATTTTCGATGAAACTATAAGGTTGGGGAATTTTTTAAAACGGTACGGCCTATTGAAAAAAAATATAAACCGATTTTTTGCTCAAAAATCGATTTCTTTTTATGATTTAACTCTTGAAATGATTAAATACAGAACTTTTGCGATTACTGTACTAGTGAAAACAACAGAATAAATTAGGAACTCTCATATAAAAATAATTATTCTTCATATAATGAACTCTAATCATTATTATAAACTTTATTTATAACTATAATGATTAAATCAGTATAAAATACTAATTTTTATATAATTCAACTACGTTTTAGGGAATTTAAACTTTCCCGCTCAATTATTAGTTAATTCAGCAACAATAAGTGGCACTGTAATTCAAAACTGGTAACACTGTTTTCTATATTCATGAAAACCCAGCAGATCTGTAGATAACCTTAAAATTACTTGACATTCTAAACAAGTATTGGTGGTACTTTTTTTCTGTATTTAATAATTAATTTTATCTAAGCATATTATTATTGAAGTGAAAATATGTCGACATCTAAAACATATAATCCAGTGTTGCATTTGTTCAAAATTCATCAAAAAAAACGCGAGGTACTCCAAAATATATACAATCTGATGAAGATGCTGAAGATTTTTCAACGATCTTTGATCATACAATTGTAGTTGGTGATGTTTTGTGTTATAATTATCGTTCAAAAAAATATAGGAAAATTAAACTTGACGACGAGGATCAGGATACATCGTTGGATGATGAATTACCTTCAAATACAAGTGAATTGTTGGAAAGAAATGATTCGAATTTATCATCGATGACTTTGTCTCAGTCAAGTACTGATGATCCATCATTTAATTTAGAGGTTGTATGAGATGATGATACAGAAGAATGTAAAGTTCAAATTAAAAGAACTGTTGCAACTCACAGATATTGTTGTGTGTGTTCTGTTTCAAATCGAAATCTGGTAGTTGTTCCTCAAGATGCTCGTATGCAATGCTTTATTAAGAAAAGAATTTTCATTCCGGATGGAAATCGATGTGCAGCGATCATCTCATAAAAAAACGCTTTTATACTGAAGATTTGAATTTATTGAAAGTTTATTCTAATTGGAGTGTTTTAAAATCGTCAGAGTTAACTAAATTGATGGAAAGCTTGCCTGTTGAATGTGACTCTACACTGATTGATAAAATGGATGATTTTCGTATACCTGATTAACAACTTTACATATTTACTGGATTAAGACGCGAAAACATTATCGAGTTGCGAGATTTATTAACAACTACGAGAAATACAGATTCTCGTACAGTCACTCAAGCTCTTATCGTATTTTTATTTAAGCTACGTACTGGTAACTCAAACAGATTGATATCAGCGACTTTACAATTGGAGAATGAACAATTGGTTTCAAAATATTGTGACCAAGTGATACAATCATTTGAGAAGGATGTTTTACCTCGGTATTTTGGTTTTCGATCTGTGTCTCGACATGATCTCATTCAAAATAATTCATCACTGCTTTTAAAAAGTTTGTTTGCTGATCGCAGTGATAAGCTTTTCTTGATTTACGATGGAACGTATGCTCGTCACTAAAAAAGCTCGAATAACGCATATCAAAGAAAGTCTTATTCTGGGCAGAAGAAAGTACCGTTATGTAAGCCATTTACTATTTGTACGACAAATGGATACATAGTAGATATGTTAGGGCCTTATCATGCTAACATGAATGACGCCACTATAACGAAAGACATTATCGATACTCCTGACAGTATTTGCAATCTACTGGAACCTGGTGATGTTTTTGTTGTTGATCGAGGATTTCGTGACATTCAGGCGCACTTGGAAGAAAAAGGTTATCAAGTGTTGATGTCGGCATTAAAAGGCAAACGAAATCGTTTAAATATCATCTACTTGACCAAAAATTCGACAATAAAATGTTCTGGGTAACATTTTATTCGTCGGTAGTTTTTATAGAATTGCATCATTTCTTCACAATCAGTACAACAAACTTCTGATGCAGAGTATTTAGATGAAATAGTTAAAATGATAAAATTTCGGAATAATACTGATCATGCATTAGTTGAAGAAGTAGACAAAAATGGTTGGCAGAGAAAAAAACTTCCATTTGAGACAATCAAATCACTAGACAGTGATTTGACAGATTTTCCAGAAATGACCGAAAAAGACTTCAAACTTTTATTTACAGGTTCCTATCAATATAAACAAGCAATATCATATTTAGCAGAGACGATGGATGAATCAGATAATATTACTATTCAGTTTGTCAGAGATAAAACTAATATATTGAAGGCTCAAGTACAATCTCGCCATATTTGTAGAAAGGTTTACAGATGTTTTATTGAATATAAACCAAATACAATTGGATGGAGTGGAATATCAAGATATAGCTGCGAATGTGCTAATGGACTGAGGACAATTGGTTGTTGTTCACACGTAGCTGCAATAATTTCTTACCTGGCGCAAGGACGATATTTGGCTAAAATCCCCAGACCAGCAGCAATACTTAATATTTTATTCAATAAAGACAATATCACCACTGTGATTGATGAAGATAGCGACGTGAACTAGTCACAAATTCATAAGAAGATTTTTATCATTAACAAATTAATATAATTAATGCATTTTTTAATAGTTTATAATTAAATATTAATATTAAAGTTATTGAATAAAGAACAATTATTTTTATATGAGAGTTCTTAATCTATTCTGTTGTTTTCACTAGTATATTAATCGCAAAAGTTCTGTATTTTATCATTTCAAGAGTGAAATCATATAAAGAAATTGATTTTCGAGCAAATAATCGTTTTTTTTTTTTTTTCAATATGGCGTACCGTTTTAAAAAAATCCCCAAGCTCATAATTTCATCGAAAATTGAATGAGGAATTCAAAAAAAATAGTTTCATATTTTTATCGTTGTCGTAACATGGTTAAAAATTAAAATTAAGAAAATAACCTCGTTTTTTAAGGTTCTTATAAACAGATATTGTTTATATTTTTTTTCTTAGAAGGTACCACCATGCCCCAAAACATATCCGGTATTTAGATCAATTGATTCACAAGGTGCTGAGAATAACAATTTTTACTGATTTTCAGTATTTTTCGATTTATTCAGAAACGGTAATAATAAAAATCTGAAACTTGCAGCATCGAAGTATCTTTCGTGTACCAACATTTCCTAAAATTATGAGACCGTTGCCTTTCTGGGGCTAATTCGGTATTCTTATCGTCCCATGGTCTTTGGCCTAAAATGGTCCTTACTCAATCCCATTTAAGAACCTCGTTTCAGATTTTTTCTATCGTTTTTCATTTTCTTATAATAGAGCTGAGACATCGAGTTTCGCTCACCCTGTACATTCCAATGATTTTTTTAACGAAAAATATTGTAAACACTGGCCAGCATAGTGTTTAGTTATAAACGGAGTGCTGGATAATATTTCAGATCCAAATTTGTATATCAGATATTAAATAAACAAATACGCTGTCTAGTCTTATATATTTCAAGTCGTTTTTGTTTAGTCTAGTACTAGTGTAACTGTGTAAATGTGTTGTAGTGTTTATCTAAGTAAACTATTGGTTCGATGTCTCTATGGTTATCAACTTTGATATGTTGATGATGTTATGATGTTTAAATAATATTCTGATTTAATATTGTGATCTTGTATATTGCATGCATATAAAACATTTTTAAAGATAATCTTGGAAGTTGAAGGATAAATAAAGGTTTTCAAAGAATGCTCCTTGCAACCGTATAATTATGGTAACATGGAAAAATTGCTAGCTTTTGTATTTAAAAGTGGGACTTACCGCAGCTGTTTTATCTGCATAATTTCTCGCGGCAAGCACGAAACAAGCCTCCGCTTCATTCATTCTTGCCCTAGCTAAATCACCATCCTACAACAAAAGAAAAACCACATTATTACTCTTCGCAGTAAATCTCAAAAGAAGGAAAAAGAATATTCACAGACATTCACAGGAAATTTATTTATATTCCGACTCTAAGTGTTAATTAAAGTAGTCGTTAAAGACTATAACTGCATTCTCATAATCGTATTTCGCAGCTTCGTAAACTAGAAAAACGTCTTGATAAATTTGCTTGTAGGACGTCGTCTACTTTAAAGCCATATTGAAGTTGAAACGGGTTTTAGCGGCTTCGTAACCTAATTCGCAAATTAATTAATCAAATAATAATGCAAAAGGAACGCAAATGAGAGGTTTTATGATGGAAATGTTATTACTATCTCATACATTTTAGTCCTTTTATTAAAGAGTTTTGGTTGTTTGGTCTTAATTGAATTTAAATGAAATGAAAAAGACATTTTAAAATTTTAATTATATTCCACTTAATTAATTTAAACATACTGTATCATACATTACTAACAATAAGTTAAAATAATAAAAACATATAAAGCGGATTTTTGTTTTTAGATAAATTTAGATCATTTCTTTGGCTTTCGATAAAGTACTTAAGGAAATAATTAATAATTTATCTTGTATTTTAAGAATAAACTACAATATAATAAAAAGGATAAGATCTCAAGATACATTAATAATTTTTTTAACTATATAAATACGATTATTATATATTATAACAGCGTATTTTAAAAAGAATATTGTGGCGAAAGTGGTGGTTTGGAAGACATGTGTGCGAAGTATTCTGATATATGGGATGGAAATCTAGGGTGCGAAAGAGGAGGATCGCATAGAGAGGGTACAGCTCCAATACATCAAAAGTATTCACCAACTAGCAAGGTCTACCCCTTGGTATATTGTTCTTCAGGAGACAAACACCAATAAAGTCTCCAGTTATGCAGCAACAAGTCTGAACAACATTGATAAAAAGGTGGATAATATGAATGATGAAAGAATAGTGAAAGATGTGCTGAAAGGGATAAGGAAAAAGCACGAATGAAACAAAGTGGAGATGTGAACGAAAGTTAATGTATGAAAGAGGTGAATGGAATCACAAAGAGTTGAGAGATGGGTGAATGAGAGAATGTAAGTCGAAAGGGTTTTGGAATAGAGACCAATATGGGTAGAGTTGCAGCAGAGACAGAAACACATAGACGAGGGTACATATAACAAGGATTGCGGGAAGATCCAAGTTACATGCAGATGTCCAGAATATCTCCTCAATCATGAGGTCACACAAGCCACTATTGCTAGTTTTAGATGCGGAAGTGAAGAAAGGGCTAGAAGATTTTGGATGGTTACAAGAGATAGAACGTGCCGAGCATGTGGAGAAGGTGAGGAACTGTGGCAGCATTGGGTGGTGAGTTGTAGAAAATGTATATGGAGTGAGTGATAAAAGGCAGCCATAAGAAGCGTGGAAAAAGTTATGGACGAAAGTGGATCGGGAGTCATATATATATATATATATATATATATATATATATATATATATATATATATATATATATATATATATATATATATATAGTTATATAGTGTAATCCGTCAGATTGTGTAAAACAGAGTCTTTCTACGATTTGACGGCAGTTCATGTATTACACGATATGACTAGGCAGTTCATGAAATATTCACACATAGGTATATTTGTTTTTTTTTATATCTTTTTTAATAGGGCTGATAATTAAGACAAGTAGTTTTATACTACCAAATGATTACACTTAGTCATTTCGTGAAACATAAATACGGTAAGTAATTCAGATGATTTAATCGTAGTTAAATATAATGCCGCCCAAAATCGGCAGTTTTATAAACTACATCATCTGCCGTCAGATCATGAAATGACTGTTTTACACAATCTGACGGATTTCACTATGTGACAACGACATATACATGATGAAAGTATTAAAATGTATATACTCGGGTTCGATGTGCTCAGTGTAGTTTTTTTTTTTTTTTTATCATCGTTTTGTTTTGTTTTTGTTTCATCCATCCGTGTCCTTTCTGTATTTATTGTTTTGTTTTATCCATTCGTGTTCTTTTTTGTATTTATTGTTTTTTCTTTGTGTTTTTGAGCTTTTATTTATTGTGGTTTTTTTAATTCCTTTTTTTACGGCTGGTGAAGGGATCACAGTTTTTAGTTTTGCTTTTTTGACTTTAACATTTGTAAATAAAATTATGTATGTTAAAATTATGAAAAATTATGCCAATAAAGGATTAATTACTACTAAGACATTATTTATACATTTTTTGTTCTTTTATTGAATTGTGGATGTGACCATATCAAACCGATGTGTTCTCTGTCGCATTTTCATTTTATTTCGCACCAACTGCCAGAGAGTTGTTCTTTGATTAAATATTACGTTGAATATTTCCGCCATCTATCGTTTTATAAAAGTCCTGAGTAACGTTTTTAAAAGATGATATAATACGGCTAACGCTTTAAATTTTTGGTATGGATGTAACATTATACAAAAAAATACATAAAATAAATAAAATAATAAATGTATGATGAACAACCTATCTGTAGGTTATGTAGTTTCATGTTGAATTGTCTTCCTTTCTCTTCTCGCCGACGTTTGCAGCAATAAGTGATAAATATTACTTACACGATTCCGATTAACAATAACACATTCAAGTTTCAAAATTAGTATCATTCAAACAGTTGAGGATTACAACGTTCAAAAGACATGATGAAAATAATGCAAATCGCACGAATTTTCACGGATTTACAATATCAGTACACTGGGACCCATTATGAAAATACTGCACAATCCACGTTAGCAAGCAATAATGGCTTGTGTGACCTCATGATTGAGGAGATATTCTGAAGATCTGCATGTAACTTGGATCTTCCCGCAATCCTTGTTATATGTACGCTCGTCTATGTGTTTATGTCTCTGCTGCAACTCTACCTCTATTACTCTCTCTTCCAAAACCCTTTCGACTTACATTCCCTCATTCATGATTAATGATAATACGATGTATTATATTACCATGGGTCTTTCCGAGTCACAGATCTAACACGACAAAGCACAGAAAAGAAATAAATACTCACGATCATTAGGGGCCCACCACAATTGGTACCTTAAATGTTTTAGAGTTTTATGAACACCGACACAACTAGACACATTCACAACTAAATTTTTCAGACCTCTGGCCTCTTATCAACAATACTGCGTCCAATGTGACAAATTATTACCCATTTTTTTACAGAATCTACTAAAGCGTTTGATTTCATTTATTGACGGGGCTTCGAAATTTTATTAGTTGAAATTTTACAATCGCATCGCCCCGAAATTGTTTTACCACATGAAACACAAGTACGTAAATCAGTTGCGAATGACGATGTTTCTGAAAGCGTTCTTTTCCTAAATATGAAATTATCTATCCTGGGCTTTTCATGAGAGATTTTACTCATGGTTTCCTAAGAATGCAATAAAATCACTAATAGCACTGGAGTAATAAGCTATTCGCGCAAAGTTGGCCTGAATTTTCTGGCAATATTTGGAATACTTCTGGAATACAACTTGAAAATTGTAATAGTTCCCGCAAATTTTGGGTAGAAATCGAGAAAAACAATTTTGGGGCCAACTTCCCGCAGCCCTCTTTTTTGAGAAAATTTATAATGTATAATTCAGTTAGTTCTTTATGGCGACTTCTAGAGTTCTCAATGCATAATGCATATAGTTCCACTTTTTTGTTGCTAAACTTTCTTGATTTTTGAAAAATTTATACAAATCCTAATATCGGTTTCCGATAGTACAACACTGCCAAACAAAAAATGCCTATTAGACATTTTTGTTAAATCAATAACTATAAATTTATTTATAAAATCTTTCTATGAAGATTTCTGAGTAGCCCCTGTTGAAAATGGGGCGAATACGGCCCTGTAGGAACACAGGCCCTGTGCGAGCCAATGGGCTCACGCCAACATTCAACGATCGCGCAAACGCACGAGAAGTTTAAATTCATATATCGTATAAGCAGTGTAAAAACAAAAAACAATCAATAAAAATCAATAATCGAATGTATTGAGTTGAAAATAAATGTACAAGTGTTAAGTGTATTGTAAATACATACAACAGTGTTCTTTTAACGATAATATTCACAGACCCCGAAAGTTCTGAACAAATAACCAATATTAACCAAATAACCAATATTCACCAATATTAAAGAAGTTATAAGCAAAAACGAGGTAGGTAATCTTTGAACATCCTTTGACTTTTTGAATTTTTGAACATCCGTGAATTAAAAAAATATATATGAGTTCCGAGTAGATACGTAGACTTGGCTGTTGACCGTAACAAAGCATCAAGCAACATCCTTATTTTCGAACATTCTCTGTCGTGGTCCGATATTTGTTACACACAGAACGATCCCTATTTAATAATTTGTCAATGGCTGATTGCATGCCGATATGCATGCGATATTTTCTTACTGTATGTTACCATTGAAACAAAAGCGAGTTGTGGAGTAAGATGGAAAAGTGTCCAAAAAGTTTCGAAAAGATGACTAATATTCACTCTGCATTCAGGCTCAAACATTTTCGAGTTTTTTTAAATGCATGATGTTTTGTCAATTTTTCATTGGCAAGAATTTCCAAAGCCAATTTTGTCGTTGGATGGTTTGTTTGCTTCTGTTATTGATTTTTTCAAACGGTCCTCCAAAAAAGATGGCCATCAAAAAAGTTGTCAATATATCGAAAGCACACGCACGAGTGACAAGATATTTTACCCATTCAATACTAAGGTCTGTAGAACTCAATCCATTGGGTATTAACAGGAAATTCACATTTGCAACTCAGCGCGTACAGTCCAAATTTTGTTGATTGCTCTTTTTTTTTGCTGATGGGATTCTTTCATACGATTTTTTTGAGTTTTCAGAATCAATTTAACTTACTACATATCGAAGACGTATTTTCGATTTGAGAAACGAGATTTACATTTCTTTGATAGAGAAGAAATATATATTGGCACGCTCATAAACTGTCTGTAATGAAGATTGGCTCGGAAAACTCAGTTACATGGTTGGCATTTTCGAAAAACTTAAAACAAGAATAACAATTATAATTTAAACCAAAAAAACTTTAACAATTTAACTATATTTAACTTTTTAAATTCTGTTCCTGATGTAGGATCTTCATGATGATTCGGAAAACTGGAAAGAACAGATTTTCATCTTCTTGGACATCGAATATATGATTATTATTAGCATCAGCAATGTAAGTTCTCTTGTGACTTAAATTCAAAATATCTGATCAAATATCATTGATTTTACGATGTATTCGGTTCACGTTAGTGTTTCTTTCATCTGAAACAGTCTGTCGATGGAAACTCGTTTTCTTCTTGTGCCGCTAGTTGAACTGAACTCAGTTCTTTTAGTGTTTCCTCGCCAATTTTCCACTTCGTTCCAGGAGTCTTAAAAAATGTCCGGATCCTGAATTTTGCGTTTCAGAGTAGATCGATCTCTGTTCAACAATGTCGGTGCTAGTAAGTTTATCTGGTATAGTACTATCGGAAACCGTTATCAGATTTTTTTATAATTTCTCAAAAAAAAAAAACACATTATCCATTGTGAACTCTAGAACTCCATATGAAGAACTGAAATGTTACATCAGAATTTTTTCCTGAAAAAAGGGGGCTGCGTGAAGTTGGTCCCCCCCCAAATAATTTCTCTCGATAGCTGCCCGAAATTCCCTAGAAATATTGCAATTTTCAAGCAAGAATTCTAGATTTACTAACAATCTAGCCAAAACTCTAAGAGAATTTAAATTTTTCAAAAATTCGAATACACACACGAATTTATAAGCTGCCATTCTCAGGGCGCACCATGGCGGTAACATCAATAGAAGGTGAAATAATTTTAATTAAATCAGCGACTAATTTACTGGTAATGATTTTAATTTTTCTAATTTAATTTGTGTATTTATTCCACATAACTACGTGCCTATGTACTCCGATAATTCACTGCATTAGTGAAAAGTTTTCCCATTTTTTTCTGCTTTTTTTGTTTGGTCGATCGGCTGCCAGGCAGAAAACCACAGAGCAGATTTTAATGAAATGGACCGATTATACTTACAGTTTCTCTATCTGACCACCCAAACTCGTTTATAATAATCATCCATCATTTTTATGCAGACACTGCTGTCTCTACTTTCTGGGTCGAAACTTGGAAGGTCGAAGGAACATACATCTGAGAAATAACAGTCGGCGGCGTCAAAGGCTGATTGATCATTTGTGCGTAGTTGAAGGTCCTCCAAGACTTTTGACTATGGACTCCTAATGATTGGCTTAATGCTTGCTTCCATTTTAATACTGAACTACTCGAAACCATATGTCTATGCCACACCTGATATTAGATATTCTGTTCTCTTATTGAATTGTGGATTTGACCATGTCGGACCGATGTGTTTTTTGCTGCCTTTTTACCTCGCCGACGCCATCTATACATTTTCGCAATCTATCGTTTTATAAAAGCGCTTAATATCGATTTTAAAAGGAGATCTAATGGCTCCTCTACACTATGGCTTATTGTGTCCCATCATGATGGTCACCATTATCATGGCCCATTATGATGGCCTGAATGGACGCATTCACACAGTGGACCATCTAGATGGACTATTCTAGATGTGCATGAATGGGCCATAGTGGGCCATACATTCTTGATAAAAAACTTAAATGTCTCTTCTGGAACCCAATTTATTTATTGTTTCGATTTTGCCATACAGCTATTTCTTGTTACAGAAAACTAATTATTTCAAAAACTAATATTTCAACAAACTAATAAATATCTCAATAAACTAAATATTTCGTTATAATTAATTCATAATAATTACTAAAATCAGTCTTATCATGCCAACAAGCTGCAGGGACTGATAAGCGTGCGATAAAGGAAATAATGATGGCTCATGGTTTGGACATGCCACTTTAGCCACTGCGCAGCTTACTTGCGCATGCTGGCCTCCTTTAATGTGTGTAGTCGGACCGCTCCCAACGCCATCCATGGCCATCACCATCTCCATCATCCAGTACTTAGGCCAATACAGGCCATCTACCCCTCTACACAATGGTGATGGCTCACCGTGTATTAAGATGGGCCATAATTTAGAGGAGCCATAACAATATAACATTTTATTATTGTCGATATTTTTTGTAATTTACTAAAATACAATTTTTGAGAAAATTTATTAACGCATTGAAAACATGTACGATCTTTTATTCGTTATTTTATATTCTAATTTACGATGATTCTTTCCTATCATAATAAGAATTTTATAGGAAATTTGAAAAGTAATATCAGTGGACGTAAATCATCTTTTTATCTATTTTTTAACATTCCAAATAAATTTCAAATAAAATGGCATAAGTAAAATATGTTTACTTCCACAGAAATACGTATTACTATTTTAAAGATAAAATATTAAATATTAAAACCTAAATAAAGCGTATTTGCATAATTATGCAATATCAAAACTTTTTCGTGATATGTACATGTTTCTATGCTAAAACTGCATATTTTTTTGTGTTCCTACCATACACAACTGTCAATCAGTATCACTGTCAATTAAGTTTTTTATTCTCAAATGTAGGTATATTTTATATTTTAAAACATACTCTGGGTTTGCACCTCAGATCGATAACCATTCGATATACGCTTATTTGTAATAATAGTTGGGCAAAAATTAATTGTGAAAACAATTAACAACTAACAATTAAATTGCCTGATTTAATTGCAACTAACGATTAAAATAATTAATTGAAATTACAAGATAACACAATTAACAATTAATTAATTGTTAATTGATTCATGCATTTTTACAATTCCAATTAACAATTAATAAATGTCGGTTAGAATAGATATGTATAGATATGTTTATTATACTCCATTGTATCATTTGCCACAATGCTTAACAGAAATAGTTATTTACATTAGAGTGCGGAAAGTTTTATTTTACAACGTGTCGCTCGTTTGGTTATCTACCTCTCCCACTTCCGGTCATCCACCTCCAAGTTCCCACCCCACCTCCGCTTCCCACCCTCACTTCTGGTTTCAAAAATTTACCCACTTCCGGTTCCCACTTCCGGTTCCGGAAACGGAAGTTGATGAAGAAGATGGTCGTTCTGAACCCTCTACCTCCACTACCGGCCCACCACGCCCCCACTTCCGGTTCCAACCTCACGTCCGGTTCCCACCCCCACTTCCGGTTCCCTTGCCAACTTCCGGTTACCACCCCATTTCCATTTCCTACGCCAACTTCCGGTTCCCACCCTCACTTCCGGTTCCGGAACCGGAAGTGAAAGTGGGAACCGGTAATGAAGGTGGGAACCGGAAGTGAGGGGGAGAACCGGAAGTGAGGGTAGGAACCGGAAGTGGGGGTGGGAACCGGAAGTGTGGGTGGGAACAGGAAGTTGGCATAGGATAGTTGGTGGTGGGCCGGAAGTGGAGGTAGAGGGTTCAGAACGACCATCTTTCCCTACTGTTTAAGTTTTTACATTCATCAAATAGTTTTAATTGTTATAATAAACAATTGATAATTAAGTTACTTGTAACTAACAATTAAAATTTTAATTGCAATTAAATTAATTGTAAACCACAATTAATGGATTTAATTGCAATTGATTTCAATTGCATCTCACAATTAAACACTTAATTCAATTAAATTAATTGCAAATTGATTTAGTTGCAATTAAAATTGTAATTGTTTGATTCTACAATTAAAAAATTAATTGAATTATGCCCAACACTGTTTGTAATACATTTATTTCAATATCATGATAAGGGTGTATTATTACAGAAAATTTGTTTTTACAACACTAAACTCAACGATAGTGCATAATAAGACCAGCAATATACGTTTATTATTTAATAAAATTTTGAATGACTACTGTTTTATTGTTGTTGTCGTTTAATTTAACAACTCAAATGAAAATGTTCTACTATTTTTTCATATAATACATTCTACTAAACATTATTAGCTGCGATCTTCACTCTACATCAGTGAAAGACGAGATTCAGCATGACATACTTCTGCAAGTAAAACTCATGCAAGTAATACAAATTAATAACTGAATAAATACAAATGATTACCAATAATAACTACTTAAACCATTTACACTTTGCTGATGATACAGTGCAATATGATATTGTAGATAACGAAAGTATATGATGACAGAACTCTATTAAGCACCAAACATTAATCTGAACAAGACCAAGATTGTGAGTAGGGAAGACTTACATATAAAAATAGGCGCAGAGCAGTGATGGCGAACCTATGACCCGCGGGTCAGACACTGACCCACACAGGCTCTTTAAGTGTCCCACGCATTGATTTTCGAAATTTTCGAAATGTTCAATAACGCAACACTTTTATTATTGTCTTATTAAAGTTTCTCAACCACAAAGGTATGGATATTGAATATATCAATAACTTTCTTTTGAAATTATTGCGTTTTAAATATGTTTTTAGTTGTAATCTTGTAATATAGCTACGGTACAAACGATACACATCCCAGATTATACCAAACAGAATGGTTTGATAAATATTGTGTGATTGAAGAGAATATAAAGACTGTGTGTAATTTCTAATGAAAAAGTTACTTTACGTACATATAATGGAAAAAGACATTTTGCATTCTAATCTCGCCTTTTCAACAGAAGAAAAAAACATATTTTTCACAAAAGAAAAAAGAGAAATTTTGCGTATTAAAAGCGTTTGTGATCCCAAAATGGTAGTTTATAATACAAGTGTGTGAAGAAGAAGTCATTGCGAAACTTCTAAACTCATGTACAAAAGCCTTACAGACACATGATACATTATTTTATCTACGAAGCATGTTTAAAATACTGTTGAATATACAAAAAAAATATTATTTCTTACCGATAATATTGATCAATTGTTATTTTGACAAAACAAAATACTTCAAATCACTGGCACAATAAGGTTAGAACGTTCAGCTGCTCCGTGGCAAAAATTGCTAACTAGTAAAAGGGCACTGGGACGGGAACACTATTTGGACGTTGTCGATGTAATCAAGTTTAAAGATTAGATTTAATCTAGATTCTATGGTTAGATTAGTAATCCAAACTGAGAGGCCGAGACTTCTGGATTCAAAGTAAGATATATTAATTCAATTTTAATATACGTTAGAAAAAATATTTTCTCTACGTCTATATTTTTTGTTTAGTGATGCGGGTTGTTACCATAGTAACAACAAACAGAAATCGTTATAGTAATGAAAGTCCATTTGATTTACATTGGATTTAAGTTTGGATAGTTTTACACACGATTATAATAATGACATCCTTCACATACAATAATTTATTTATTAATGTGTTCATTTTGATGTGCGAGTAAATAAACTGTGCGAGTAAAAAATCATTGCAGCTGCTAGTTTTCAAGTTGCCCATTGCATTGCTCGTCGCGATAAACATCTTCCAGAAAGAGAGTTTGTAAAACAAGTTTTTAGAATGTACTGCTACTTTATTTCCTGATTTGAAAGACAAAGACTTGATTAAATAGCATATAAATGAGTTACCAATAAGTCGAAATACAATTAAAGATCGATTACAAGAATTAGAGACATTTTCGCAAATATATAACGCAAATCTTGTAAATTAATAACATTGAAAGGGATAACGTGTACTGGGTTTGCTATTTTTAAAGAATTTGATATGGCATTTATAGAAATGGATATTGGACCTACAGAAAATTGTTTGTATCGCAACAGACGCATCGTCTGTAGGTGCATCACCTACAATGGTGAGCAAAAACAATTAAACCAAATATTCCACATCCTCTAATTGGATTTCATTGTATTCGCTCTGAGCGCAACAGCAGTAGCTCCAAAGGTGGCACTATTAAGAACTTTATGTGTAGTTACGTCATTATTTTTCATTTATTTGTATATATTGACATGTATTTTGTTAAATAAAAAAGTGTTTTATTATTTTACATAAACTAATATAGTGCATAAATTGATGAATTCAAGGAATTTTGCCTGTTGTTTTTATACACCATTATTGCACATGAAGTTATATTTTTGGCCACGAATGACGCTAGGCGCGGTTATGCACGGAGCGAATGCATCAGGAAGTTTTAAACAAAGATAAGACTTATTCATTGATTTACAATTTTTTACTTCGACCTTTATTTTTTGCTCTTCATTTCTACAAAGTAGTAGTTGTAAAATAAGAAGGAAACTTGAATTTTGGAAAAGCCTTTAAAATTATGAGCAAAAGTAGTCTTTGACCTCCCTACTCTTTTCCAAGTGATGCCTGTGCCAGAATTATTACTGGTAACCCACGGGCTAGTAGGAAAAATATAATGAACAAAATTTGACTCACTACTCAAAAAAGTTCACCATCCCTGCCGCAGAGGAATACGTCTACCAAGGTCACTTAATTAAATTGGTCAAGGAAAATCAAACGTCTGAGATAACCAAATGAGTACGAGTCAGCTGGGCGGTGTATGGGAAACCTTGCCCGTATTCACATATGGTCTAGAAACAAAAACCTTAACAGATAAAAAACGCCTTAGAACAACACAAATAGCAATGGAAAGGTACATGGAATCAGCCTACGAGATAAAATATGCGGTACAGAAATTAGAAGGAGTATAAAGGTAAAAGACATCATTGAGTGTGTAGGTGAATTTAAGTGGCGTTGCGTTGGACATATGGCCCGGCAGGTTACCGATAAATGGACAATAGTCTAGTAAGGTGGCGGTTACGATTAACAAAAAAGAATATCGGAAGAATCTAAAAGACATGGCTCGACGACGTCAAGCAGTCTGTGGGCCAGAACTAGGACCGACTTGGATAGGGACATATCAAAAAATTTAGAATGGGCTCATATCCAGCAGTAGAAGATCAAAGGCTTAAGATGAAGAAGCAGTCTAAAAATGATACAATAGATAAATAAAACAATAGTATTAAAGTATATCCTAAAATGCTTCGTTAGCAGCTTTACACATTACGAAGATAGGTATTCTACGTAGTGTGTTTGCAATTTGATGATTAGTCCAAGAGAAATGAAGAGTATATTTGATTATGCAACAGTTTAGTGGTAATTTGTGCACAGCAACGACTTCTAGTGAAACCATTTCATGTACAGGTTCTGTGTTCTGTGATAAATAAAAATAACTTCGTTCACATGATGCCCTTTGAACGGTAAATTTAAACGGACCCTAAAATTTTGCACCTCGCGAACAAGCATGGCCAGTATTATGATTATGAATTTCTCGGGTGATTTTTGGGATATTTTGTTCACCCGACGGCCAAGAGAACGCAAGAAGAAATTATTGATCATTTCCAGATAACGTTCCGAGTTCACTGTCCTTCCCCGCCAGTCCTCAAAAAAGCTTGGGCCGATTATTCCATTCACTCCGAGGGCCGCCCAAACCGTGAATAGGAGTATTTAGTGGTTTTTCGTGTTTTTTGTTGCGGGTTATCATAGGCACAAGTAACGACAGTTTTGCTTGTTTACACAAGCGTGAAGATGGGAATGTGTTTCGTCAGAAAAAATCACGCTATCAAGATATTTTTCCAAAAAAGCACCTGTCGCATTCTAACCTAGTGTAAAACTTGAAAGTGGGTTTTGTCGAACCACTTTCAGGTTTTGTACGAGCTGAATTTTGTATGGATGCAACTTGAGATCATCTTCCAATAGTTTGTGAACAGCTGTTTTGGATAAATGTAGCGCAAATGCCTGTTTACGCACCAAACGACGTGGATGTTCAATAGCGGCGAGTCTAGCGGCGAGTCGTTTTTCAAATATTTTAACCCAACTCTTGATCAATTTCTCTGAAGGAGCACGATTATTGTTTCGTAAACCATGATGCGCCGAAAATTTTTTTTGGGTAGCAATAGGAGAATTGCTAGTTTTGTAATACGTTTTTATGCAGAGAGCACGGTCCTCACCCGTGAAGCGTTCCATACTAACTAATTTCCCAAAACATAGTCTTCTACATGCTTTCGCATCGAAAATTATACTCATTTCGAGTTATTTCACCTAAAAAACGAAAATTTGCAACAGGACACCCTGTATTATTAATAATTGATACCGACTTGTTCTTATATCAGGATAATCTCTATCAAGCCTATACAACTGTAGCGTAATTCGCAGAGGACGTGTTCATATGTGAAGGTGTGACTAGCCCGCACTATAATCCAAATGACTTTAATGTAGTGGAGAATACGCTATCAAGGTGGTCGAGACATGTTAAACAAGAATCAGGTATCAGGTATAACTCCAAGATCTTTCATTATTCCTTCCTGGTAATAGGGTTACCATCAATTGTATAGATTGTTTGTATAGGAGAAACAGTTCTGTACGTAACATATCAACATTAAGTATGGAACGTAACAACATTTAGTGGTGTTAAGTATTCATTTCTGTTTAACACACCATCTCATCATTGATTCTAAGTAACTTTCTAAAAGTGGCATATCCTTACGGGACCATCGACTAGTATAATTTTATGTCATCAGCAGATAATAAGGCGGGACTAGAGAATGGAGACAGTCATTAGTCAAGATAATTGATGGCCAATTTAGAACCTTAGGGGAAAACCGATGTTGCCAGAAATTCAGTTGATAGGAAACCATTAGGTATAGTGTACCTAACAAACTCTATTTTATAAATAGGACTAAAGTAGAGGTCTTAGATTAAGTCTAGGTTGTAAAGTTTTTCTAAAATAAGTTTCTGGTCAAGAAGAATCTTGAGAAGAAATCTTTAAGAATCTTGTCAAATGCTTTAGATAAATCTGTATAAGTCACGTCAACATGTCCGCGGTTATCAATTTTCTCGGATACATATTGTGTAAATTGTGCAAATTTTGATTATAACATGACAGAGAACAATTTCAAAAAATTTCGCAAAGATAATATAGACATTGGCCTGTACTTGGAGATACAAGACTTAGCGTCATTTCTAAAAACTGGAAAAGGTGTGAGCGCGTTTACAATTATTCGGGAATGTGCTAGTTGCAATAGGTGAATTAAAAAGTATTGGTAGTGGTCGTGCGAAAACTAATGAAAAGGAATGTAAAGAATCAATATTATTAATATATGATTTTCATGAACATATGTTAACCGGGGACTTAAATTTTGTTCAACTCGTTTCAAATTGCTTGATCGAAAAAAAAATCATTTGTTGATTTTGACAAAATATTTTATGACAAATGACAAAAATGGCCAAGTGCGTATCGGGCCACGTGCAATGTAGGGTTCCCAAGTTGCCATTCTTACTCTTATGACAATACTCAAATGCCTAAAAACATCCATAATCAAAAACGTTCCCCCTCTTTACGTGTAGAGGAGGTAGACTAATCTGTATATCCATGCCAAATTACAGCTTTATATTTCTAATAGTCTCTGAGCTAAACTGCGGACAGACGGACGGACGGACGTACATATCGAAACTATAAGAGTTCGTTGTTGATCACAACGCAACTCTAAAAAATATATAAATATAGTATTTCCAATTTAGAAAGAACATATTTAGATAATTATTTCGTTGTGTGATATTTTTTAAAACAATTTCTCGAATGACGAAATGTTTCGCAATACCCGGTTTACATCAGGAAAGTAGAAAGGAACACAGTAAATTAGAAATGTAGTAGGAGCAGTGACACCAATTGAAGAAAATGTACAGAAAAAGTTCAGTCCAGTAATGGCCACGTTTGTTATTAAAATATTTCCACACAGTCAGTTGATTTTTTCTAATTATTGTTTTTTTTCCATCCAAGAATATAAGACTTATAACGTTTAATTTTAACTTTAGTCGAGTGTAATTGTCATAAAATAGACGATCACCAGTTCTTCACCAAATCTTTATATACATCAGGGGTATACCAAGTAGGATACTTTGATGCAGAGAAAACTTTCCTGGGCATAAATTCATCTTCATATATTATGCCAGGGCCGTCAGGGGTATACCAAGTAGAGGTCTATTAAGCTGGCACCGCCACCTCTTCAAAATTCAAATTTGATTAGACCAGAATTATGTGGTCTTTATGTGCCGCAATCGAGATTTTTGTGCTCCAAACGTTTAATGAAAAAATCAAATTTGATTATTGGTGGTGCTAACTTACAGTCAAGCTAGCACCCACCCATCTGAAAAATTGCGATACTGTTACCAAATAAGCACCACAATTATGTGCTTTTCAAATACCCCCGAGCGAATTCGTTAAAAAACGCGAATTCGTAAAGCCTCTGCAAAAAACACCCCGAACCGAATGAGCCACAGGAGGCAAAATCTTTAACGACAAAGTTTGTACTCGCACCCGTGTACGAAAAAATCACCCCGAACTGTATGAGCCATAAGAGGTGTAATCTTTAATAATCGAACACAGAAATTTTAAACGTAGCGATATCGTTGAAATAATTATGTGCTTTCCAAATATGCTATATAAGTTGCTAGATTTTCGTACAAGGGTGATTTTTTTGTACAAGGGTGCCATTGTACGAAAAATTTACCCCGGATCTCTCACATGTATGTCTGGGATAAAACCATCGCATTCAGAAGTTCACAGGAAGGGATTATTCACACTTTTAGGAACGAAAGGCACATGTGTTCATGCGATATGTGTTCAGGAAAAAACAGGAATATTAAAATAGCTGGGACATAAAAATTGTCCAATCTACCTAAAATAATGTAGATATCATTGAGAATATGTTTCTACTATCAGTACCTTTATGTCTACCTAGGTATAGAGATTTTGGAATTGTAGAAGTAGAATTAAGAAAAACCAATATTTTGATATTCCCTTAGAAATTAGTTATTCCCTTAGAAAATGATCAGAAGAATAAGTCCATTCTAACTAAAATAAAAAGTGAGTTCATTTCAACTAAGCCTCTAGAAAATGTGATTTTTTAAAGGCTGAAAAATACTGATGGCGAAAGGGTAAATTTGTCTAAAATATGTTGGATGAGATTTTTGAGCAGCCATCCATATAAGTCATTTTACAAAACGACAACGAGCGAGGCTTCGCCACTCGAAACAGTGGATTTATCACAGCAACGGGGAAGACAGAAGAAGGATTTCGCGTCGGACAAAATTTGTGCTTGATTATTATCTTACTTCCTATCGGAGGATCTTATCTTATAGGGTTCGGGGTGAATTTTCCGTACAAGGGTGCGAGAACAAAATCGTGAATATCATAACTGGAGAGCACATAATTATTGCAACTGAAAATTTTTGTGCTCGATTATTAAAGATTTCACCTCTTGTGGGTCCTACAGTTGGGGGTGAATTTGTTGTGCAAGGGCGCGGGCACAAAAATAGTGAATAGCATATCTAGAGATTACATAATTATTGCAGTAATTTCGCGCTGGTTAAAATTTGTGTGCTTGAATATTATACATTTCACCTCTTATGCCTCATACAGTTCGGGGTAAATTTTTCATACAAGGGTGCGAGCACAAAATTCACGAATAGCATATCTGAAGAGGACATAATTATTGCAACAATTTCGGGTCGGTTAAAATGTCTGTGTTCGATTATTCTAGATTTTACATCTTATGAACATTTTTACATATTTGAATTTTGAATAGGTGGGTTGCCAGCTTTATAGACATACCAAGTAGGATACATTGATGCAGAGTAAGCCTTCTTGGCACAAATTCAAGCAAAAATAATAACAACAACGTAGTATAAAAGGAATCCACAGCATCACTGATGTTATTGTACTGTTTCAAACAAGATGACCACTCAATTTCAAAAGAGGTTTTATACATTAACAATAAATTTGCTTTTCGTCGTATTAGATGGAAGATGGAAACGAACGAATAGAGCAGAATGATATTTATCTTTCTTAAGAAGGGGGAGATTTGGAGTTTAAAAGTAGATTATTTTAACTATAATTGACTATTACTCGCTAATAGATTATTGTTGAAAAAGATGACGTCATTATATTGATGTCAAGGGCAAAATGCCAAAGAATGAAGATTTATTGGCCATTCGGTGCACAATTTACTTATATTCATCGTGAAAATCCCCTATAAAACGTAAAAAAATCTGACTAATAAGAAGCTATGTTAACATTAAGACGAAACAAGATTGGATAAATATGTGTTTTTTTTCATAAATTAATCCTTAATTATATTTGTGAATTCTTTTTCCACAGTATGCATAATTTATATTGATTCATGTGAAATGTAGAATATTTCACAATCAATAGAAAGCCTGTACAAATACTGAGATTGCTGATTGGTATGTTGGTTCCAATCAATCGAATATTTGATCAAACTAACAAAAGGGCAAAAAACTTAATACCGAATAAATTAAAACGGTTATTCATTTATAATGAAGCAAACTCGATAACCATATAAAATATGCAAATATACGGTTATATACCGTTTAGAAAAAATCCTGCATGGTTTATTTCCACTATGTGGTTTGACTCGTTAATTTAAACTGATTATAAATTATTTGAATTTTCTCTATTATCTTATAATATAAATATTTAAAAAAGTAAATTACCTTTAAACAGGATCCTTGTATGTAAATAACTCTTTGTGCCCAAATAGGTACTTGTAGTATCATCCTCATTGTAGTATCCAGTTCCATTGGGGACAATAAGACGACGTAGTAGTCCTGGAGTAGGGGATGTGCATAAAATTCATTAAGAAAATCCATGATGGTGTCCGCGTGTAATGTTGTGCTGCAGACAACAACATGTTTTTCCGATTGAGCCCGGTGTGATGAATACGAGCCGCCCAGCTTCTGTCTCTCCATCCAAGTGAACGCTAATTGCTCGAACTGTAATTAAAACGAACTCATTTCCCCATTCCATCGCTTTACCTGTTTTTTGTTATAGGAAATTGTATGGGTAGCGCAGGGTTATAATAACACGGTTTGGATATTATAATGAGAAAATGGAGAAAATAATTTCAATTTCAAACACATTCAAAATGTGTTTAATTTGCCGTTTCCGAGATTTAATGGATTTTCAAATTTTCTTTGTTTTAGTATCAAGAAACATGAAATATTTTCACATATATCGGTATTAAAGCTGTCTATTTTATTATTACTAATATAACGCATTGTATGTCTAACCGCATCTGTCTTATGAGCTAGGTCTATTCTTGCCTATATTGTCTTTGTATATAATTACATATGTAGCCATATCTTGTTTGTCTAGTTTCCCTGCCCAGTTTTGTGCGTCCAATCTCTCCAGGCTTTTAGTTATCTTTTTATAGACTTCTTATCAACTTGGTCCGTAATTGTCAGAACCCGCATATTTAATATTGTCTTTCCAATGTTATTAAACTTCGCTGGTGATACCTACCGTTATATTGATTTCTACAAATATGCACCTAAGTGATTTAACACTTATTTTGTGCAGAACGTATTTATCATAGTTTTTTTTTTAACAATTTTGATAATATTTTTTTCCTATACTAAATTAAACAATTTTATAATTATAAATACAAAATAGAATAAATTAATCAATTAGTTTTACGAATGAAACATAGTTGTCATTTATAAACGACTTACATTGCATTGAATATTTTTTGTAGTTTTTAATATTTCTAATACTCAAAGGTAATAAATTGTAAGTCTTTGGGGCAAGATGGTAAGCAAATCTTGCTTGTATATTTTTATTAGTTAGATACTTCCAGCAATTTGTTTGTCATACTACGGTCACAATATTATGCAAGATACGATTTTTTAAACATTCTTTTTATGCATAAATATTACCAATGTAATTATAATATATGATATATTGCATATATCCCTTCCAAAAAGTTGTCTGGTTGGGTATCGTCTACCTTTTTTGTAAATAATTTTCAGTATATAATTTTGAATTGTAGACAAGGTCCTTAATGAATTTTTATATAGTGCTCCCCAAACCAGAATCCCATATCTTAAAAGTGATTCCACTAGGGATTTGTATAACAAAATCAATATATTTTTACTCAAGATATCCCTTAACTGATAAAATATGTAAATTATTTTTCTAATTCGCTTTGTTAAATATGCTACATGTTGGTTCCATTTTGTATTTTTATCTATAACAATTCCTAAATATTTAATATTTTCAACTTCTCTTATCTCTCCAATGCCCTTAATATTAATGCTCTGAAATTTGGGTCTGTTTATATCTATGATGGTAAATGCTATATAATTGGTTTTATATGCATTTAGATACAGCTGATACCCATCCAACCACATCTTTATGACATTCATACCTTCTTGAACGCTTTTCTTAGTGACTTCCCAATCATATCCACTAAATATGGCAACAGTGTCATCAGCATATGATAGGTATTACTTTGCTATCTATGTTAAGAGTTAATAGATGATTTATATAAATGGTGAAGAGTATAGGACCTAAAACTGTCCCATGAGGCACACCCACTCTCACCAGTTGCGGTTCACTTAGACTTTTATTGACTTTCACATAGCGGTCGTTTAGATAATCTCTGAAAAGACTTGATACACTACCACGAATTCCATACCGCTCTAACACTTGTAGTATTTTTTCATGATATACTGTGTCAAAGCCTTCGCCAAATCCAAGAACACTGCTATGCATTTTTTACTGTCATTAAGATTGCTTGAAACTTCATTAATAACCTCATACATGGCATCTGATGTGCTTTTGCCTTCTCGGAACCCATACTGATATTCACTTAATATTTTGTTGCTATTAAGAAAGTTTATTATGCGTATTTTTAGGCATTTTTCAGTAATTTTTCCAAAATTATTAATTAAACTAATTTATTATTTATATACGATTATCACTGAGTTTTAAATTTGTTTGGGGAATTTTCCATTACTAAATATTAAGTTAATGATATGGCTAAGAGGATGTAGAATGTATTTTGCAGTTAGTTTTAATAAAAACGGGGTGATTCCATCATAACCAGGCGCACTACTATTCTTTAATGACTTGATGTGGAGGAATACTTCATTTTCTCTAACAGGAGTTAAAAATAAAGAGTTATTACTACTGGGAATATTATTTAATGAGAAATCGTCTGGTATATTTATTTTTTCCATCATTTTAGTGCCTATGTTAGTGAAATATTCATTACAAAAATTTGCAATTTCTTTATTGCTATTAAAAGTTTGTCCATTGTCATCGCATACATCTAAGCTATTGTACTTTTTCTAGATTTCTCATTTGTTGCCTCAGAAATTACTTGATGTATTATTTTCATGTTATTTTGATTTTGTGTTATTATGTTTTTATAGTAGCGGTGTTTACATTTTTTTAAAAGACTATTTAGTCGATTCCAATAATCTTTATATTGTTCTTCTAAAGCTACCGAGAAATTATTACATAATCGTTTTTTTAATTTATCTCTTATAATAATGAACCTTGTAAGGCCTTCCGTAATCCAAGGCTTAATTTTTTAAACCTTTTTTCCCTGAATAATTTTTATTACCGTGCATTCATTTATTAAATGCTGAAAAATGTCTGTAAAAACATCTGCAGCTGTTTGAGCGTCATTTGCTGAAATGACCTTAGTCCAGTTTTCTTATAATGATAATAATTTTTCTGTATTTACGTTTTTGATTGTGTGAGTTCCTTCGTTTTTATTTTCTTGGATCCGAGCAAGTGTGTCTCTATAAAATATAGCCATTACAGCATAGTGATCTTTGATACTACACGTTAATATATATGAATTAATACTTATATTCCCTACATGTTTCTGCTTAATAAATGTATGGTCTATGCAAGTAGATGTGTCTTTACGTTACTTTACACGAGTCGGCAGTTGTATGTAAGGTAAAAATCCATGTCTTGCCATCACAGATATATGTTTATTAGTATTTACGTGTCTATCCAATATGTCTATATTAATATCTCCTACAAGCAATTGAAAGAGGAAATGCTAATCTGGGTTTAATTTATGGTAGTTATCAATTTCTTCTAAAAATGATATTAAATTAGATGGATTTGGTCGGTATAATGCAATAATTTGAAACGATGTACCATCAATAGTAGTATTTAAAATACTTAATGTAACTCCACAGTTAACAAGTTTAAGACTATTAATTATGACATTCAAATTATCTTTATAAAATATTATGACCCCGTCATTTTTGTTGAAATCAGCATTGTTATAATATGTTTCATAACCCGCAATATTAATTTGCTCTTTTGTATCTGTCCTAAAACATTAACTTAAAATAATAATATCATAATGTTTATTATATGTTGACAAAGTAACTAAAAGTTCCTCAATTTTTTTTTAATGCTTCTAATAGTAAGATGAAATATACTAAAAATATTATTAGCGTTGTACTCGCTGTTTGGAGATGTATTTACCAAGATTTCTTTCTACAATTTCAAGGTCTTCTAGAACAGCATATTTGTCTACTATGACAATTCTAGGGTATAGGTAGTGTTTCTTTGAAGAATTCGTTTTTGGTACTCCAAACTAGGACAAAGCAAATCACTGGCATAATATTGAGTATTGTATGTCGTTTAATATTTTTCATTTGAAGCGACACAGTTTATATAACATTTGGTATGTTTTGGGCAGTTACTTTCTTCATGTTCCTCCTTACAAATTGGGCAAGCTAGTTTATTGCGACAATTGTTCATTCTATGATAGAAACCTTGACATTGAAAACATCTTGGCACATCTAGATCTTCATAGATAGGGAGGCTTTCCCACCCGATACAAAGCTTTTTTTTTCACCATAATCTGTTCAAAGGCTATTGCGGAACAAACACAATAAAATGTACTACAACATTTTCTTGTTTTCCTGATATATGTTATTTTGATATTATCTTGTATCCTGTCATTTTGTTCAAGGATGCTTTTAGTCATTTCGTCGGCAGACATATTCTGTGTGAAATTCACAATTTTAATTTTGGGTTGTCTCTTCTTTGTCAACTCGATTTCATAATTTTTATCCAACTTCTGTTTAACAGCTTTTTCCAAAGTATCAATGTCCTTTTTTGTTTGACATGAAATAATTACAGATCCATCTTTTGCTTCTTTTACTTGTGTCACTGCCACATTCAGCTCAGTAGGGTTTATATTTGTGTTTAGTTCAAATTTTGTTCTTCCACTATCTTGTTTTACTTTAGGTTTGATTACAAGGTTTGGATAGTTATTTCTTCTTTCGTTATTGGTTTCCCCGTTCGTTTTTTTGAAGAATTCGTTTTTGGTACTCCAAACTAGGACAAAGCAAATCACTGGCATAATATTGAGTATTGTATGTCGTTTAATATTTTTCATTTGAAGCGACACAGTTTATACAACATTTGGTATGTTTTGGGCAGTTACTTTCTTCATGTTCCTCCTTACAAATTGGGCAAGCTAGTTTATTGCGACAATTGTTCATTCTTTGATAGAAACCTTGACATTGAAAACATCTTGGCACATCTAGATCTTCATAGATAGGGAGGCTTTCCCACCCGATACAAAGTTTTTTTTTTCACCATAATCTGTTCAAAGGCTATTGCGGAACAAACACAATAAAATGTACTACAACATTTTCTTGTTTTCCTGATATATGTTATTTTGATATTATCTTGTCATTTTGTTCAAGGATGCTTTTAGTCATTTCGTCGGCAGACATATTCTGTGTGAAATTCACAATTTTAATTTTGGGTTGTCTCTTTTTTGTCAACTCGATTTCATAATTTTTATCCAACTTCTGTTTAACAGCTTTTTCCAAAGTATCAATGTCCTTTTTTGTTTGACATGAAATAATTACAGATCCATCTTTTGCTTCTTTTACTTGTGTCACTGCCACATTCAGCTCAGTAGGGTTTATATATGTGTTTAGTTCAAATTTTGTTCTTCCACTATCTTGTTTTACTTTAGGTTTGATTACAAGGTTTGGATAGTTATTTCTTCTTTCGTTATTGGTTTCCCCGTTCGTTTTAACTGCATAAGATTTCTGTTGAATTTGTTTTGCACTATTATTTTCCATTTCTTTTAATTTTTCTTTAAGCATTGTAATTATTTCATTTTTATCATTAATTATTTGATCTTTATCTTTCAATGTGTTCCTAAGAATATCAACATATTCGTAATTCCGGCATTTTGCGAAATTGAATTATATTCGCGTTTTCATTGTCAAACATTTTATTTCTGATGCTAAACATCAAGAACAGCTGTTACATATTAATCTTTTACAAGAGTCGCAAGGTGTGCACCGATATCGTACTTCTTTAGTTGGTTGAAATGTTTGTTTACATTCTGAACACTCACTTTTATCCATTTTGAATTATTCTCTTCATGTTATTAATTTTTATTTGTACGCCACTGGTAAGGTAAAAATGTAATGTTGTTTGTTTGTTGTAATGATGTTTGTTTATTGTCTGTTCACTTCTTATCGGTTTATACTGCTTTTTGTTTCTGTTTTAAAGATAGTCAGGTTATTTTTTTTCGATTTTTTTGATTCACTTGCATATATGCACAAAATACTTGAGAACTATGGGGTATGCTATTTTCACTATTAGGTTCACAGATTTTCTTTGCACAAATAGGCAAAATTTCACTTTTTAATATTACTTATTTCCGATAAAACTATTTGAAATATCGGAGAACGAAAATATGGGTGTAGATATATACCTGTCACTTTGACATATGAACTAGTCATTTAATGTAGTGTAGTTTATTATTAAACTGATGTAGTTTTTTTGTCTGTTTAAAATTGTCTATCTAATCTTGTCTGTCTGACAATTCTTTATTTTTGTATTAGTAGTTGTTATACGTAATTTATTTACTACTTTACTGTAAACTATTTTATCGGGTAAGCTTATGGAACTAAGATTTATTTTTATAATTGTCCTAATTAAGCATTATTTATAATTGGGTTGTTGAATAAAAAAAAATTATCGATTTTTTTTAAATGTATTTTAAAACCTTATTACAAATAATTAGGATTTGCGATGCGAAAAAGTAAAAAAAAAAATTTAATTAATTATAAACAATTTAAAAGTGATAAAATTTTGAAAATAATCACGTGACTCTAAACGCGCCATAATTTGTTTGTGACGTTGAAAGGTTGAAACTTCATTCTAACATTCAAACATGAACATTCTTTATAAAATCGTCGATTTAGGATTTTTTCGGCGCACTGTTTAAAACCATTGGTTTCGACGTTTAACAATGTGGGACATTTAAGAACATTTTTTGAGGAGTTCTTTTTGTAGTACTACCACACGATGGTAAGAAACAAGCACGATAACTTTTAATATTTGACATATTTAACATGTCTACTACAGCTACTGCATCAACAGTCAGGTGCGGGTAGATATTACCCATCTTACGTCACAACGCGACCAGCCTGTTTTCGGTACCGAGTCTAAAAATATATTTTCAATTGTTTTATAACTTTCTAATTACAATGAAAAAAAGAAAACAAAAAGAGTTTTGTTATAAAACTTATATATGAGCTTTCAATTTATGACAACAAAAATTGATTCAGATACCCAATTGTCGTTAAGTTTATAAACAAAAGATTTATTGCAATAATTAATCAGATGAGTCTACATACACCTGATTTATCGTTTTAATTATCCTTTAACTATTTGGTCTATATCATTTTATGAATGCATCACTTGTGTCATCTGTATAGTATTAGATGAACCAGTAGATATAACATTTATTGTTTGAATTGTCAATTAATTAAATACATTTAAAATACAATAATTAAATAACAATATTTTGTATTTATTTTGTTTCGGCCTGCTATGGTTCACCTTAATTCATCAGTAATATCGAGCTTTATTTTTTCGCAGTAATCTCTCATTCGTCTTCTGTGGGCCTCCATTCTGTAATCATTCCATTTCTTGCCTGTTTTCAGCTTTGGCTTCTTTTAGAACTGAGGGTATGTACAAAGTTGCCTCTTTAGAGAAGCACGTTCCAAGTTGTCTTGATGTATAATCCCTATTTCTTGGAGGCCTTTTTAAATTTCGTTGAACCAGGGTTCCTTGGTTTTTTATTTACAAAGTAGGCACAGATCCGGTTGGTTAGTCTTTTGGAATACATGCGTGTTATGTTTGCGTATTAGCCGCAGAAGTTAATTCTCTTTTTCCGAATGTTGTCTGTTATTCTTTCTATATGTTGGTACAGTTCGTTGTTATGGCGTTTCCTGTACACGTCATTTTCTCTTATTGGTCCTAGGATCCTTCTTAGGATTTCTCTTTGATTTCTAATTTTTCAATCAGACACTTCCTATTCAATGCAAGGCATTCTGCCCCGTAGAGAGGCTCTGCAAGAATGACTGGTAGATACTGTTTGGTTCGGTGGGATACAATAAATCTACGAAGGTCGCAGTACAAGTCACCACCGAAATGTACAAATATACAATCCAGCTCTGCGTTTATGGACACTGATATTTTGTTGTAAACATCTTAAGTCAGCTGGTATGCTACTTTCATTCTGTTGCTCCTTGATGTGAATGCTTTTTTCTCGGCATTGTTAGTTACTATCGCCCAAGTAATTAAACTTACCCACTCAATTTATTTTTCTCCTGTTCTACAGTTAGCCCGTTGGGATCTAATTCGATATTTATTATAAATTTCTAGTTTATTTCAATGGAGATCTACAGGCTTACCTCTGCTGCTTGGGTTTTAAGATAGTGAATTTGCTCTTCAGCGGTATCTAAGGAATCAGAGAATATCGCCAGATCATCTGCAAAAGCCAGGTAATCTATTACCAGGTCATTTCGTTTGTAACCCATAACAAGTACATTTTTTATCTCTTCCCTGCACATCCCTTGCGCCACTCCCAAATGATTTTTTCCATCAACAATCCGTCACTTTGTCTTACGCCTGTCTTCACATCGAAGGTGTCGGAAATCTCTTGGTTGTCCGAATCTCACGTTGGAGGTAGTGTTGGTTAAGGTTTGTTGAATTATTGCTCTAGCTTTGTTGTTTAAATCTATTTATTTTGGAATTTGGAGAAGTATATGTCGGTCTATAGAATCTTAGGCCTTTTTGAACACACACGTGTCGAGTCGACAAAAGTGACCACAAACCTTCTATTTTCGAGTGTCTGATATGAAAGAACAGATTTAAGATTCATAATCTGCTCTGCATAGGTCTTCACACGAGAGTTTCGTTTCTGATATCGTTCCTGGCAGCCGTAACATTTTCTTCATAAATTTGAACCCGAGCAACCAGAACTTGCTCGAGCCCAGAACGAGCATAACATTTTCTTCATAAATTTGAATCCGAGCAACGACGAGATCAGAAACGAGACGCTCGTGTAAAGCCCCAGTTCTGCACATGATCGTCTTTTCCTAAACCCTACTTGATATTCAGCCAATTCTGAATCAATTTGCTCCTTTGTTCGAGTTTGAAGGGCTTCTGAGTGAATTATTCTTTGTCACCTTTTTGTGAAGAGGGCTGAATAAAGTTCAGTCACTTGAAATGTTCTCCGTTCCCCAAATCTCGTAAATTATCTTAGATTGTTGATCGCCTGATTTGCAAAGTTCAGCAATTATCAAACGCCAGGTGCGAGGTTTAGTAACCTGATGATATGATTGATCTCTTTTTTGGTGAGTGGAAACGAGTCTTGTTGTTTTTTTCAAAGGTGAATTGTGATTCCAGTTCTTCACAGTTAACAAAGGATTCAAAATATTTTGCCAAAATTCGGCAAATGTCTCTGTCGTTCTAGGAAAGTTTACCATTGTGATCTCTAAAATGTTTCCGTGGAGGGGTGTATTTGGTGAGGTTGCGTTTGAAGGTTCTATAGAAATTTCTGCTACTGTTTTTATCGAAATTTTGTTCGATCTGTGTCAGTCGTTTCTTGTTAAATGAGCACTTTATCTCGCAGATGATTTTTGCTGAATGTTCTCTCGCAATTACGAAGTCGTTATATCTATGTGATTCTCCTGTGAATTCCTTCTTTGCCAGGTCAGTTGTCTTTGTGCTATTGGTTTATCACATTGTTGAGTCCACCCGGGTGTTTATTTGGGTATGTTAGTAAGACTGTTTCCTCCGCTATCTTAATCATGATGTTTTTCTTCTTCTTCTTCTTGGTTCAGCTTCTCCGTTGGAGGTTGCTAATCATGATGGCAATATTTATTTTTAACGGAACAGTTCCGCCGATGACACTCTAAACCAATCTCTCAAGTTGCGCAGCCAAGATATGCGGCGTCGACCAGCACTTAGCTTGCCTTGGATCTTTCCTTGGATTATGAGCGGTTGTAATCCATAATTACGTCTGTGTTCGTTACTTTGTCCAAACACGGTATTCGCAGCATACGTCGGTAGATTCAAATTTCGAAGGCCATTATCCTTTTTATTGTCTCCTGTATTCCATCCCGCATAGCAGAATCTGGAAGAAGTAGCAGCGGATTATTCTTAGCCTCAGTTCTATGCTCAGACCCGGAGAGGTCAGCATCTTTTCCATTTTAATGAATACTGCTCTTGCCTGTTCTGTGCTTGCTAAGATCTCTTGTCGGTTTGTCCACTCGTCATTTATCCAGGTTCCAAGGTATTTTATTTGGAGACTTGTTCTATGTGTATCCCGTCGACGTGAAGTTGAATCTGCTGTTTGCTTTTTGAAATCAGCATCTCCTTTGTCTTTGCCGTGTTCAGTTCCGGGCCGTAATATCTACTTTTTGTTGATATGTTTGTCATGATGCGTGTGAGGTCTTAAATGTTGTCCGCCAGAACGACCGTGTCGTCCGCGTATCTGATGTTGTTAATTGCTCTGCCGTTTACAATGATTCCCGAAGATTCCTCGGCAAGCGCCTATCTGAATATAACTTCGGAGTATATATTGAACAACATAGGGGAAAGAACACATTGCCTCACACTCTTTCGAATCTGTATGTCATCTGTCAGTTCGGTTTCAATCCTGTCTTTAGCAGTCTGACCCCAGTATAGATTCGACAGGATCTGAATATCGCGGCGGCCGATATCCAGATCCGCCAAGATGATCATTAACTTCTCATGACTGACAATGTCAAAAGCCTTGCTATAGTCAACAAAACAAGCATATACGTCTTTATTTTATAATATCCCAAATGGACCAATATCCCTGTTTTTCTTCAAGTCCCAAGACTCAAGTTTCTGAGTTAAATCTCTGTTGGTTTTCAACTTCCCCGTCATATACACTGATTTCCTTGGCAGGACTCTCTTCGCGTTTCTTGGAGGAAGCTTGATTTTGAATTCAAGGTTAGCGTGTCTTGGGACATTAACGTTTCGGATCTCTCTTGTTGCTTCTCGTGCAATGGCAACATGATCAATTTGAAAGTCACCCAGGTGTGGGTTTGGGGATTTTCATGTTTTTTTGTTTTCTCGCTAAATGTTTGATAGCTGTCGATTTTAGAACAAGATCGAATGCCTCACATAGCTCTATAAGTCTTTCCCTATTCGGGTAGGTTCGTCGGTGGGCTGGGTAATTTCCAACGATGTCTTGGAATTTCCTATCTTTGCCTATCTAGGCATTGAAGTCACCCAGCAAAATGATCGTGTGATTGTTGGAATTTTTGAGATGACCCCTCCCATCTCTTCCTATAATTTATCCATTCATTGGTTCATTGGTACGTTCACATTTGCATATACTTTGTTCGCACTTCGAAAGCTAAGCAGGAAAATCGGTTATTAAGCGAACTGAAGTCAATGATTGAATCGTTAATCTTCCTACTGACAAAAAATCCCGTGCCGAGATGTGGTACATTTATGATACGTTTTTTTTTAGCGGGGGTCCTACGGCTATTGCCGCTTCCTGCACTTCAATCTCCATTCTCTTCTATTTTCCCAATCTCCTTCTATCATTCTCCTTTTCCTCATGGTTTCTTCTATTCCCTTTCTCCATGATGTTCTTGGTCTTCGCCTCTTCCTTCTGTTAGTTGATTCTGTTAGAGATCATTCTTGTGATCAATGTTTCGATTAAAACTTGTATAAAACATAATTTTCTATAAGAAATTTGATACCTGGTGTTTTTTATCTATCAAATTGGTAATAATCAACTTTGAACAATGTCAAAACAATATTTTTGTTTTAAATTTTACTTACAATATTATATTTTTGTTTCAAAAATTCGCAAACAACAGAGAAACTAAGTGAAAGTGGTTTCAGATTAATCTGTAAAGGAATGAATTTCCTATAAACAGTTATCATCTAGTTATTTTTAGTTTATAAATCTGGAAATAAATATCCTTGAAAAAAGTCAAAACTATGTTTTTGTTTCCTCGAAAAAATAGCCCGGAAACTATGCGAAATTTATTATTATTTAAATTTCGTAATAAATTTGGATTTTTTTTTTAATATTTCAAACAAGAGTTGCAAAATAGTATATTTTACAGCAAGATATGAAAGGCGTTTTTTTTTTGGTGAGGTTTGCTCACGAGCGCCAGCAAGTTAGCAATCACACCGAACCAAAAAAAACACTTTCATCTCGAGTAGTAAATGCAATTTTTTCTACTGATTTCAGTTGTAGAATCCATAATTCGACTTTAAAAAATCCAATTCGAATCGAACTGTCAGAACTGTCAATACTAATTTAATTGTTGGTTTGGTCGTTTCCATGGTAACATATTGCATTCTCATAGAAGGTGGTACTTTTCAAGTCAAATGCCCTAATTTTATTTCGGTTTTTTAAATAGTTTCAGGCTCGTTTTACGTTTGTACATAAAATATTTCATTGAAATTGACGTAATTAATAAGAAAGTCCATGCAAATTTGGTTAGTTTAGTGTTTTAATCGAGAAAATCATAAATTCAAAATAATCATTTTCGTCTCTAGATGTGAAAATATTTTGTTCTCTAGAATAAAAAAATTTCACTTTCATGTAGGGTAAGCCTTGGAAAAAATGCCTTTTTCACATATATCAGTAGAAAAAATAAATTTTCTAGAAGAAGTATCTAGTGATATATAAACATAACTTTTGTTTCGCATTTTACTTATTCCAAAAATTCACTAACTCGGAAAGTATATACCAGGGCTATCCAACCTTTTTGTAGTGACGATCTACTTTTTTGTATATATTGTTGCCAAGATCGACGAAAACGCGTAGCTGGCCACCGGGAGTCTGGGGCCATGGAGAAACCCCTCATGGGAGGAGGAAAATTTGAAAAAAATGCTAAAGTAACATATTGCCATTTAAAATAATACGAAAATTATTTTTTTTATTTAGATTCTTATTCTCAGCACTTAGCCAATTTTAGCCAATTAATAAATTGATCGCCAAAGAATTTAAGATACCTAATGTTGTTTTTCGGTGTACTTTTATAAATTCATAGCAGTTACTTATCTCACTCTAGCAAACAAACGTGTATTATTCGCGCGTTTTATCGTTTTTAGTATTCATTGTTGAGTGTTAAGGTGGCCCTAAATTTATGAAAAGAGAAGTTAATTTATGAGAAGTGCATATAAGTAACTAAAAACGATAAGAGAGGGCTACAAACCAAGGATAACACTATGCAGAGTTAGCGACCAAGATAAAATTCAGGATATGTGGAAAAATCATTTCGAAACTTGTTGTATGATATTGATAGCGGTACAGAACCTGCGATGCAGAAAGACCAGGACGACCAAAACGGATGGAGAGGAAAATGAAGTCAGAATAACCCCCACTCTCCAAGAAGTAAAAACAGCACTAATTAAAGCACTGAAACATATCAAAGCTCCCGGAATCGATGGTATCAACTCAGAACTGCTACAATAAGGGGGGGGGGGGGGGGGGGGGGTTGGCAGACCTACCTATTAAGCTGGCCGCCTACATGCACGTACTAATATCGAAAGTAGGGGACGAAGAAAAAATGCCGCGCGAATGGGCACAAAACATCATTTACCCCATCTACAAGAAAGGGGGGCAAACTATTATGTGCGAACTACAGGGGTATCTCACTGCTAAGCAGCCCATACAAAATCTTGACCACCATCATAGACAACAGAATGAAACCGCTGTGCAAACAACTGATTGGGGAACATCAAGCTGGGTTGAGACCTGGCAGGTCCACAACTCATCAGCTATTTACCGTAAAAGAAATACTCGAAAAAGCATGGGAGCACAAGCTTATGACTCGGTCCACTACACAAAGTTGTACACGACGCTTGAGGAACTCAACATACCAGGGATATTGACAAGACTTCTACGCATGACCATGGAAAAGTGTACGGCTTAAAGTGCGCGTACAAACTGTGCAGGTAGTGGCATATGCCGACGACATCGACATCATGAGTCGAACCAAAGCCGCATCAGAAGAAGCTTACACCCTCCTGAAAGAAGCAGCCAGGGACATAGGGCTGAAAATTAACGTAACAAAGACTAAAGTGCTGACGCAGGCAAGAACAACGACAATAGCTATAACCACACAAGACAGACCCTAGAAAACAACGGAAGCGAAGAAGCAGAAATAAAAGCCAGAACCACAGCGGCAAACGGAGCATACCTCCCTCTCGCACATATCTTCCGATCAAAACACATGCACAGAAACACAAAAATAAGAGTGTACAAAACAATTGTCAGACCAATACCCACATATGGTCGCGAAACCTGGGTCTTGACACACATCAGTAGAAACAAAATAGATATCATTGAGAGGAAAGCATTGCGTAGAATACTCGGCCCAATCCAAGACGAAAATGGGTACAGAATACAATACAATAACGAGCTGTACCAGGACTTGCAGGACCCGCCAGTATTCCCATATGCAAAGATACAGAGGTTACGATGGGCAGGCCATGTCACAAGAATGGATGAAGAAGGACTGTCAAAACGAGTCCACCAAGGCAAAATTTCAAATACAAATCAATTTGAAGTTTGATTATTTCCAATTCTAGTTTATCCTGATTTGCTTCAAATATTGTAGATATTTGACATGCAATTTATTCTATGTTGATATATCTTTGAAACACAAACAAGATCTTCAAATCTTGTCTGAAATTGTTTTTCAACAACTTCAATTTCGAGAATCATTTTGTAAGGGTTGAATTGAGTAGGGTTTCTTGCGCATCGGCAGTCAACGAAAGTTGTTGTACTGGTGGGGATGCAGCCGACTTCAGGTCCATGTAGCAACATTTTAACGTAGACTAGTGAGAAGCGTGTTTTGATTTTTACTTTATATTTATCGAAATGTATTTTAAGTAAGTATATAGAAGCGCGTGGAAACTAAAGAGCGACTCAAAATCACGCCGCGATCGACCGGTAGATCGCGATCGACTGGTTGGACAGCCCTGGTATATACAATTGAAGAAACATATGTAGAGAATTTAATTTACTATAAGAAGCTTTGTTACCTAGTGATTTTTAGTTAGTTAATTTATTAATAATCAACCTTGATTAATTGTGGCAAATGACAGTGCGATAGAAGCTGCCAGCTATTGGAAAGGAAGGGTCTGAATGTAAACACTGGTGTCTCGGTCTCGGGTTTGAATGAATGATTTACATGCCTTTTGTTAGTTACATGACTACGAAAGATAAAGTAATTTACTCATGAAATATATGTTGTTTTGATGAATACCGATAAAGCTAACCCAATTGCATATTCTAACTTCAAGCAAGCAATTCAAATTAACATGTACACTCAAACAATGTTTTTCAAATCATATTGTCGTGTCTAGTTCATATCATATGTTTGTTTAATCTTCTGCCTATATTATCCTGTTACTATATGCCTATATATTAATCTACTGTTCAATATTAAATTACAAAATAATAAACACAATTTGTTATAAAGCTGCAAATAACAGAAATGTTAAGAAATTGTTATATAAGTTTATGTGATGCAAGGAACAGCTACGGGTTGTAAACTTGGCAAGTAAACTTGCGAAAAATAGTGGCCGACAAAATTGTGTTTACAAGTTCAGTAAACACTGAAATATAGTTTTATTAGCAGTTTTATGTGCAACAGATATTGTAGAAAGTAAAAGATGTTTTATGATTTCGCTTGAACTTAGTGTAAACTGATAAAATTAGTACTTAAAACAGATAAATACAGAACGTAATATATATTAGTTTTGTAGATATAAAACTTTACACACCCAAACACAATGGAGTTAACGCTTTATGAGATTATATTAATGCTTTATATATTTATTTGTTTTAATCAAGAATGGAAAATGATCTGTTCTTAATATATTCATAATCGAATTAGAATTTAAATTTGGAGTTCGATTCAAGAGCTCGAGTAAGTAAGACGTGCGAGTGTTTGACAAAAAGTTTAGTTGCGAGTATAACCGCTGGTAGTACGCTAGCGTCGAATTTCCAGCGCAGCCCTACGACAGAAGGGGCCACGAAAATCCCAAAAAGCCAAGTAATCATACCAGGAGAACAGGAAAGAGAAAAGGGGGCTGAGTGTAAGGAAACAGAAAGAAGAAAAAGAAAAAAAGCAGAGATAACGGTAGCAAGAAAAGAAAGAAAAAAAAAGGAAAAAAAAGATAACATGGAGTATAGTGAGCAGGAACGCAGTTCCGATAGTGAACATGCCAACCCATTCCAATCTAAAAAACGGCTAGGCTGTTCCCCCTGCTCTAAGAGAACAAAGGAGACCAGCCCAAAAGAGGCTAGCCCGAAGGAGGGCCACAAATCGCATCGTTCGCTGATTGAAACAAATCTCTCAGTGGTCCAGGAAATAGCGGAGATAAAACGCGAGCTGATGCGATTCACGAATAAATTAGAAGAAGATAAAAGAGAGGAGAAAAAGTGGAGAACGGAATTAACAGAGAAACTAAAAGCGATGAGGGAAGAAAATAAATTAGCAAGAGAGAAAATTATAGGCTTGGAGAATGAGATTAGAGACTTAAAGAAGGCAAGTGCGGACAGGGAATGTAAGATAGAAGCTGATAGAAAGCAAATGGAAGAGAAATTGGCTAAAATTGAAAATTTTAGGGAAGAAAAGGATAAGAAAGAAAGAAAGTTAAACATAGTTATGAATGGAAATAAAGAAGAAGCTAAGTGAGAAAAAGAAGTAGAGGACTTGCTAAGGGACAAATTTCAAATAAATGCGGTACAAAACATGCACAGAATAGGAAGGCCGACAAATGGCAAAACCAGAGCAATATTAATTAAAATGAATAACTGGGAGCAAAAACTAAGGATAATGAAAATGAAAAACCAATTAAAAGGATCGTAGGTCTACGTGGACAATGATCTCACAGAGAAGGAAAGAGAGGTGCAGAGGGAGATAAGACAGAAAGCTAAAGAATTGAGGGAAAGAGGCAAGTTTGTAAGAGTAGGATACCGAAAAATGGAAGTAGACCAGAGGTGGTACCACTACAATGATTTTACAGGAATAAAGTATATAAAATTTCAGTAAGAAAGAATAGCGAGATGGCAAACCAGCAGGTCACGAAGCAAACGAAGATATTGTGTTGGAATGTAGCAGGTTTGAAGAGAAAATTAAGAGCAGATTATAAGGATGACTTGTTGGTTTACATGAAGAGCTTCGATATAATTGGAATAGTGGAAACATGGATTGACGAAAAGGATTAGGAGGAGGTGAAGAACGAACTGCCAGATAACTTCGCGTGGAAGTGCCAATGGGCCAATAGGTCGCTTTAATAACCGGAGTAAAGAAGAACATAGAGGAAGAGAATTATAGGGGAGAAGATTACGGCGAAGGGATTCAAATAAGAAATAATATTCAAATAATAAAATTAAACGGGGATAAATGGAAATGTATTACAGTCTATAATAATAAAAGACTAAAAGAATTATTAACGAAAATAGAGACGGCAGAAATCGAGGAAACCTTGTCTAAAGTTATAATTGCGGGGGACTGGAACGTAAGAATAGGGGAGAGCCAGGTTGGGAATCTCGTGGAAGGAGGACATGAAGTAACAAGAAAATCCAAAGACAAAATAATCAACGCGGTTGGTAGAAAATGGCTTGACTGGATGAAGGAAAGAAAATGGAACATATTAAATGGATGCACGGAGGGAGATTGGAGTGGAGAGACAACGTATGTAGGGGGAAGAGGGATGTCAGTGATAGACTATGTAGTAGCAAACGAGGCAGCAACAAGTGATATAATCAGCATGGAAGTAGGGAACAGGATAGAGTCGGATCATTTCCCGCTGGAAGTAACGGCAAAAGGAAAAACGGTGGTTAATAGGCAGACGGAGAGGCAGAAATCAGTAGCGATATGGAATAAAGAGGCGGTACAAAGATTTAAGTGCAACCTTGAAAACTGTCAGCTAGAATCAATAAATAGCCTAGAACAACTGGTATCTAAAGTCCATGAGGCGATAGTATGGAAAAATGTCAGGAGTGATCATAATAACAGCGCATGGGTTGATAAAGAATATATCTCCAAGAAAAAAGAGTTGAGAGAGGATGTCAAGAGATGGATACAGAGCGGAGGAACTCCAGGTAAATTAAAAAATATGAGGGACCAAATGAAAGAACTTGTAAAGAACAAAAAAGGAACGTGGCAAAGAAAACATATGGAGGAGGCTAGGAAGCTGAATAGTGAAAGAGAAATATGGAAGTTTATTGCCAAAAATGTGGAAAAAGCAACCCGGAAAGTTAATGAAATTAAGATGGAAAGATGGAGAGCACATTTTATGCAGTTGCTGGACGGAAAAGAAGATAAGGGAGCAGAGGAGACAGTGGAAGAGGACGGAAAAGAAGAAGAAGGCCATCGACCAGAAATTATGTGGGAGGAAATGGAGCAAGTGCTGGGTGGGCTGAAAAGAAGAAAAGCCACAGGTCCGGATGGAATCCCAAATGAAGCGTGAAAACTAGCGCCGGTGTCAATACAAAAAAAACTCCACGAATTATACAACATGATTTTCAAAGGACAGCAAGCAATTCCAGAAAGCTGGAGGGAATTGGGCGTACCAATTTTCAATGCAGGAAATAAGGGAGAAGCAGAAAATTACAGAGGCATCACACTGATGGATACATCATATAAGATTTATGCAAAAGTAGTGAAGATGAAAATACAGGAAGAAATTGAGGAAAAGGAAGTGATTCCGGAAGTACAAGGGGGATTCAGAAAAGGGAGGGGAACAACGGACCAGCTAGTTACCTTAAAATACGTAATAGAGCAAGAGCTGGCACAGAAAGGTGGAAAGATGTATGCTGTATTCATAAATATTAAAGCGGCATATGACACAGTAAACCGAAACATGCTATGGGAAATGATGAGAGCAAAAGGAATTAGTGAGTGGCTAGTGAAGGCGGTTACAGATCTATATGGCAAGACAAGCTGCAGAGTTAGAATAAGTGAAAAAAAATCCGAAAGATTCTGGGTTAGGAAAGGGTTAAAGCAAGGGTGTCCACTTAGCCTTGTCCTATTTAATGTTTTTATAAATGACTTAGAAAAGGTTTTAAAAAATGGGCAGGCAGGAGGAGTGGTAATAGGTAGGATGAAAGTGTGGTCTCTAGCTTACGCGGATGACATAGTTGCTTTAGCAAGAAGAAAAGGGGAAATGAAAGAGATGATTGGAAGGATTAAAAGATAATTTGAGAAAAGAATGTTAAGTGTGATTGTAGAGAAGACTAAGTGGATGGTGTTTAGAAAGAAAGTTGGTAAGAAAGAGGAAAGCTTGATGTGGGGGGAAGAGGTTATAGAGCAGGTTAGCAGGTTCAAATACTTATTTAATTTATGTTTGGTAGTAATGGGTCCAATAATGAGCACATTAAGTTCGTATCTAAGAAAGCATGGGTGGCTGCTAATAGGTTTTGGAATGCTTGGAAAGACAAATTTGAAGATAGTTTCGTGGCAAAAATGACAGTGTGGAAAGCGTGTATTCGGATAATTTTGTTGTATGAAGCGGAAATATGGGGTATGAACGAAATGGAACAAGTAGAAAAAGTACAACTTTAGTTTAAAAAAGGGCATTGAAATTAGACAGGAGTACGCCAGGGTACCTGGTGCTACAAGAAGCGAATGTGTATAAAGTTGCAGTAGAAGCATCAGCGAGAGTGGCAAGATAAGAAAGGAAAGTGTATAGGTTAGGGAATGAAAGGATAGTAAAAGAGGTGTTCAATAGTTTAAGGAAGGAATGTGTCGGAGGGATTAGACTAACAAAATGGGGAAATGAATGGAAAAAAATGTATGAACGAGTAGGATGGTCGAAAGTGGAGGTAGAAAGGATGAAAAGGGAAAGTGCCTAAAGTGTGAAAAATTGTTGGGTGAAAGGAGTAGGGAGATAGAGTTGCAGATACGACAAAGCCGTATAGACGAAAGCAGGTACAATCGGGAGTACAACAAGGTACAAGTGTACGGCAGACTCCCTTTGTACCTAAACAGAGGGTCTAGCGGTAGCCAAAATAGGATAGCCAGGTTTCGGTGCGGCAACGAAGAAAAGGGAAGAAGGTACTGGTTTAATGAAAGGGAGAATTTGTGTACCATATGCGGAGAGGGGATTCACGGGTGGGCACATTGGATGGAGAAGTGCAAAGGCCTAACATGGGAAGAAGGAAAGAAAAATAAATGTAAAGACTGGGAAGCGTGCATGGACGAGTCAGGTAGCGGGTGGCCCATAATGCGGGAAATTTTAGAGCGGAAGGGAGTGATTGTGGAAAGAGTTTAGGGAGGGAGAAAAGTTAGTGCGGGCGAAGAATTATTGTTTTTTTTTTGTTTCTTTAAAGTGCAGTTTTTTTTAAGCTTGAGTATTTGGGGTATTTTTGGGTCGGGTTATTAGTTATGTTCTGTTTTTTTGTTCTTTTTTTTATTGTTTCCATGTTTTTTTTTTGTTTTGATATGTTGTATTGTTAGTCTTATATTAATTGTTGTAAATGTGCCAATAAAGGTAAATAATAAAAATAGAATTTAAATTGAAAAGATTAATTATATTTGGATAAATGGTAAACTCTAGATCAGGGACAGGCAAATCTTTTGTCTGTCGAGCCACATAGTGGATGACAATTAGACCGCGGGCCGCTTTAAAAAATTTTATATTTTAATAGTTTTGTCTATATGTCTTTGAAATAGCATAGATAGTAAAGTAAACATCAGGCCCGGTAAACATAATAAGCATATCATTGGCATTGCTTTAGGTTTTTTTTATGCTGGCATACGAATTAAGATCATTTATTGTGGGTATTATGTATAGTGAAGTGAAGTAATATTATGGCAGAACACGATCATTAAACCATTTTTTTGTTGTTGCGAATAGGCCATCTAAGGACCACCTTCCAATTTCAATTCCTAATTCTTTTCTTTTCATCCAATATTCTTTCATCTGTTCCATATGTTTTTTCTTTCTGTTTTCAGACCATTTTAAACCAGTCTTCTTAGCAGCACTGCCTTGGAATCCTCCCATTTTCAATATTTTTTCTTTGAAAGGCTTCTCTGTTGTATATAGCTTCTGTTTGTATATTGTTTCTTTCTAAATCCTTTTTTACTTCGTTGGCCCAGCTGGTTGTGGACTTTTTACTCCATAGATATTTAAAAATCTTACTGGTTAATCTGCTGTCTTGCATTCGAAATAAATGTCCGAAAAACATAGTCTAATTTTTCTCATTACGTTTGATATATTTTCGAATACTTCAGCATTGCTTCGTATTTTCCAACCTTCTGATATTTTCCTTATAAATATATAATAATATTTTCCTTATAATTCGCCTTTCTAGTACTTCTAACATATCCATATTGTAGTTTAGTGCTAGACATTCACTTGCATATAAACATTCTGGCTTCACTACTGTATTATAATGCCTGATTTTTGCATTTTTGGATAGGCATTTCTTATTGTAGAGGTCTTTGGTGCTACCATATGCTCTACTCATTTTATGTAACCTTTCTTTAATTGCAGATTTTTCCAAAGCATTTTCTTGGATTAGCTGTCCTAGTTATTTGAATTTTTTAATCTTCTCTATTTGGCCAATATCTGTTTCCAGGAATTTTGGTGCATCTTTAATGTTCGTTAAGAATTTTGTTTTTTTTTTCTGTAGAAATTTTTAAGCCAGTTCTGCAGGCTATTTCTTCCAAAATATTTAATTGTGTTATAGCAGTTTTCACATTTTCGGAAAGTATAGCAAAGTCATGTACAAATGCAAAACAGTTTATTTCAATCTTTTTGCTTCCTCTTCCTTATGTTATCGGCGAAATTTTGTGTTCAATAAGTTTTTCGTTCCAACTGCTTTCTCTAACACACAATTAAAAAGAATTTGGGATAAGCCAATTTGACATTGCTGTACACCAGTTTTTATTTTGAAAGGCTGCAAAATTTCTCCTATAAATTTTAATTTGCAGACTGTATCTGTAAGCGTTTCACGTATTAGGTTTGCCATTTTAGACTTTATGCCAAATTCTCGATATATTTTTTTCATAGTTTCTCTGTCAAACGAATCAAAGGCCTTTTTGAAATCAACTAACATAACTACAATGTCCTTTGAATTAAGTAATCTATGGCGAATTACTGACTTAAGTTTAAATATTTGTTCTTAGTATGACCCTTGTTTTTATTATTATATCTAGATATTATTTTTTAATTAAAGTAATTTATAAATTGCTTCGCGGACAGCATACAGTGTCGACGCGGGCCGCCATTTGCCCAGGCTTGCTCTAGATGATGGTCTTACCTGTGTTGGTAGTACAATTAAAGCAACGCAAATCATTATAACCATGTATAATTGGGAAGGCCAAATATCCGGTACGAAATCACCATAACCAACGGTCGAAAAAGTAACTACCACGTAGTATGTAGCTTGGAACAGGTTCAAATGTCGATGACCGGCTCTTTGGAAATGTTGAATTCCACAAACACTGCAACAAAAAAGAAACACACACAAAATAAGTATTTGATTGCTGCATCTACACTAATATCTAGAACAATTATTATTAAACTTATATACACAATATAATATTGTCTATCTATTTGTCTATTTTGATCTGTTTAGCCTGCTATGTATATTTTTAGTTTGATCGATATATTTTTGCATTATTATTAGATAACGACGAGGAGTAGAAGAGCATCTCATGGTGCCTTCATTGTTTTATCTAGAATAGAGAGACAAAATATTTATACATTGTACATGAAGGGTCGGTAGCCCTTCAGTATTTAGTGATTGGTCTATTATTTTTTAAATTACTATTCTGAGGTTAGAGTAAATATGTGACAGTTAATGGCAGTAAGTTTTAACTTATAAATGAGAGCATAAGAAGCCAAGCATTACGGCTTTGATTAAAATGTGAATTTATATTTATATTAAAGAATTTATAAAAGACAAGACTAGACAGATAAGACCAGAGAGACAAGAAAAGACATACAAGACTAGACAGACAAAAGTAAACAGACAAGACTAGACTAGACAGACGAGACTAGACATGGAAGACTAGACAGACAAGACTAGACAGACAAGATTAGACAGACAAGATTAGACGTACAAAACTAGACAGACAAGACTAGACAATCAATACTAGACAGACAATATTGGACAGACAAGACTAGACAGGCAAGACTAGACAGACACGACTAGACTACAATACTAAGCAGACTAGACAGACATATCGTAGGACTTTATAAAAGACTGTTCTAAATATTTTTTAATTATTTTTATTTTTTATAAAGCATTGACAAATTACTGTAAATCCACTGAACAACCGATTTATGTGACCGATAACTATGTTTTTTTATTTATCTTCTTATTTTCTACAGAATTTTCAATTTCTGCTTCGAATTATTATTTAAAATGAAAAGTATCGTTTTTTACAATTACTAGCAATATAATAATACATAAATTCATTTTGTACAAGCATGCAATTTATTTTTTTCTTTGTTCGATTTTTAAAAGGACCGATCACAGTACTGTTTACCCCTATAGCTCGGAAGTTTTAAACCTAAAATTGGGAGAGGTGCTGTAATACAGATTGGGAGAGTTGCAGTAATCTAGATTGGGAGAGGTGCCTTAGTAATCCCTTGGTTTGCTCGTGCACCGAATTTAAAGCCATTTGATTTCTTCCTATGGAAAGCTATAAAGGATAGTGCTTGCCGTAATATTTCGACGACTTCGGCGAACATGCGAGAACCAGAATATATAAGGTCAAGAGGATCATCATTTCAACTCAAAAGAGGATCAACATTTGTTACAATAATGTTTCTGAACAAATAAAATCCATTATATCATTCGGATATTTTAATTGCTAATACCATCACGATTTTCTGTTTTTACAGGTATATTTTGGTGAAGAATCATTTCAAGGTCATCATATCATAGCTCGTTGCATTCGTCAGAATATTGGTTACAACTAATTAATTAAAATGTTGCCATTTGGAAAATCATTGATGTCCTTGAAATCGCAAACTATAACCTAAATGAAAATAATTTTCGCACCACTGTATCCGCCCTTTAGAATATATATATATATATATATATATATATATATATATATATATATATATATATATATATATAATTACCACGTAACATGGTAATTAGATTAATTTTAAAGGCCTGATACAGTGGTGAGAAAATTATTTTCATTTAGGTTATAGTCATATTATGGTCATGTTAAATGGTCCACCCTGTATATATACGATTTTTTTTGTTTTCATTATTATTATATTCGATACACATGCACATGAGCGTTTTTAAATTATATTTATACATAATTTTTAATAACATTTTGAATAATATTACATTGCACTACAGTAAGTTTTAACAAAAACCTCATTATATAATTTTTGGCAGTATGATTTTTAAAACCTTCTCATTTATGTGTGTTGCAAACATAACAGTGAAAAATGCGAAAAGGAAATCATTCCGATATGTGTTTCAATTTTCTAAAAGGAAGGAAACATTTATTTCGAAAAGCAACATTTTCCAGCAGATAATTTGCGATTTTTTTTTCAAGAAAAAAGGGTAAACAATAATATTGTTTACCAACTTGACAGATAAAAACAGCAGATATCAAGTTTTCTTATAGAAAATTTGATTTAACTTTTTACAACATTTGTCATTTTGTTATAGTGAAAAGCGATAGCGATAAAATAGTGTTTAATTGAAATAATATAAATATATTTTAACTTTAATATACTAGTGTATTTTATTTCTGTTTATTATTCTTTTAACTTTTACCGAAATACGTTGCAAAATGTGGACTTTTACCGGTGAAACTAGATATATGAAGTTGATATCAAATTTAAACTCACATGTACCTATCAAATTGGTAGATGTGCACATATACTGGCAAATCTGCACATCTCACACAACACAAAAACGGTTATGTTATAGCTTAAAGCCGGTTATACTATCAATATAATATCAATATATTTATGTTATTATTGTTTTGGTTTATGAGTAGAGTTTTCGTTCGTATTGTCTGGTTCTTTTTCTTTACAATTATTACAAATTTTTCTACGAACCGACCTGAACGAACATGTTTCGATTAAGAGATCCGTTTGTGAAATATTAAGCTTTAAAATGCTAATTTTTGAAAAGGGCACTTGAACATCTACCCAATTTTAACAAATATTTGAATTGCTTATAGTCTATTGATTTACAAATGTCAAAAATAATGTTTTAATGAAAATATCTAGATATAGTATGGGTAACTTTGTAAGGGTTTTTAAGGGTCACTTTTTGTATCTCGGTCTTGTCATTTTATTAATTAAATAAACACATGAAACTTTCAATTATAAAAAAGTTATGGGTTGCATCTAGTACAGAAAAGTATATTGATATTGATATTGTCTTATAGTTTTTATATTTTTCAAAATATGACCATCTCATATATCTCTTTCGACTGACCAACAACTGTACTATTTACCCAAAACTGCTCAATGAGTTGAACAGCCATCAGGTTGATATCAGGTTCGGAAACCTCTTGCAGCAATTTCCCCAAAGTGTTGATAAAAAAGTGTGTCGTATTTCCGTCCATTCAAATTGCCGTCTACAAAAAATGGTTCAATAATCTGGTCGTTATGTCAACACCCTAATTATGTCACACTATACATTAAAACTCCAAGGACGCTATATTCAACTGTGTATCCAACCGTCCATGGTTAGTTAAAGTTGATTCGTAAGTAAACAAAACGTCGCAGACTGTAGTATTTGGATCATCTGGCTGGCCACAATTATTTGAGTTTAACGTTATAATATTCACGACGACAGCCCAACAGGGCAAAATGACCAAAGATCCACACGGAAAACAAACCGAAGAACTTCCAAATCCAAAGAAAAAGGAACTCCTACGCAACTCTAGTAGAAAAACTAAGCAATGACTACAAGCAAATCCTGACAGAAATCAAGCCGCAAGTAAAAAACCTTGAGGCTAAAAGACATAATAGAGACCAGGGAAGGGAAACTAATGATAACAATGGAACATGATGAAACAGCAGCAAAAGAACTCAAAGAAAAAATCCTAAACAAGAACACAGCAGCTAAGATTCTGACTGGACTCTAAGAGACTGGAATCTCTTCCCATACGTAGGATGGACGCTACAACGTCAAAATCAGAAGTTATTGAAGCAATCGAAAAAGCAACAAATACAACACTGTAGGGCAATTACAAAATAAGCGAGATGAGACCAAATGCAAGAAACACGCAAGCAGCAACGGTAGTGGCACCCAGAGAAATAGCGGAGAAGCTAATGATAAAAGAAAACATAAGGATCGGATTGGTCAATTTTAGAACAGAACGCAGAGTGCTAGTAAACCGCTGCAAATGCTAGACATACGACCATAAAACAGAGGGCAGTAATGGACCGGCCAGAAGGAAATTATGCTTTAAATGCGACAAAGAAGGATATGTCAGCAATAAATGCACGTCAGAAAAAGAATTATCTGTACTCTGCGTGAAGAACACAAAGCAGGGCAAATACTTTCAAAAAGCCCTACGCAAGGAAAAGCAACTTGAGCGACACATGTCCAGGCAACTTTCGTGAAAGGCAAAAGGGGGAGGAGGACTCCAATAAAAAAAAAGAGTCCAGGACGTAAATCCTCCAAATAAATGCAAACAGGAGCAGGTCCGTCATGGACATCGCGGTAGCCTATGCAAAAAAGAACAATTGCGGCCTTATAATAATTAGCGAGCCAAATAAGAAAAAAAAAGATAAACAGAAGTATCGCGATACAGACATAGACACAGCTATCATAAATGTAAGCCAAGTACCAATACAGAGCTTCTCGAAAGGAAAAGGCTTTACCTGTGTGGGACTACAAGGCGCATTCCTATACTCTGTATACATAAGCCCAAACTGCAGAGCAAACACTTTAGAGACACAAATTGGTGAACTGAGCGTTGATATAGTAAGTCGAATCAAACCTGCCATAGTAGGCGGAAATTTCAACGCCAAACACAGAAGTTGTGGCGGAAACGTCACAAACGACAAAGACATTTGAACGCTGGAGATGACCCAGACGCTAAACCTGGTGATCTTAAACGATTGGAAAAAACCCACGCTACGCCGAAATAATGATACCTGATACATAGATCTCACGATAGTCTGAAGAAATAATAAAAACCGAATACACCCGTGAGGTCCTCGAAGAGGAAGAAAACTTAACAACTGAACATGCCTGAACATATTGTACGAGATAATGTTCAGGAAAACCGGGAACAAACATAAACAACTAAGGATACGACACATAGCGAATAAAGAGAAGCTGGTGGAAAGTTTTGCAAATCAGTGAGGTCAAACAGGCCAACAAAAAGACATACTATTTTTAACACAATGCCTGCAAAAGGCATATCGCAATAAAACGAAATTCTATAAAGCAGATGATCATGGAAAAATGCCACACTGGTCGAAACATGAAATAGCCAAGGGAATAGAAAATTGCAAGGCTGCACAACGAAAATTACAAAGGCAAAAAAAAGACCGAAAAAAGAGAGACGGACAGAGCTCACCACACAAAATTAAAACAGCAAATATTACAAGTGCAAATCGAAAAAAAAAATATCTGGAACTGTGCGAACCCTTTATCACGACAAGCAACCATGAAGAACCCTTTATCACGACAGCAGAAAAAATTGACCAAGGACAAAAAACCAAAAACACCGAAAATAACATACACATAACAGAAGTAAAACAATGTGTCAGCAACTCAATAACGAAGATCATGCAGATACTAAACGAGTATTTACAAGACAGAGTTTTTCCAACAGATTACAAAAACAGAAAAACTTGTGTTCATACCAAAACCAAAGAAAAGTATTCAGAACAAACTAAAATACAGGCCAATATGTGTACTAGATGTAATCGGGAAGCTGTTCGAAACCATAATAAATGACTCAAAAAGAACCTGAAGAAAAAAGGAGGACCAAACGAGAAACAATACAGATTCCGAAAATGCCATAGAAGCCAATAAAACGTCATAAAACGAGTAAAAAAATCATCGAAAGAGGAATTAAAAAAAAAACAACACTTGCTATATTTGTCGATATCAGAAACGCATATAACAACGCCTCGTGGAAAATATCAATAAACAAACTAATAAACCGAGGAATCGACTCCAACCTAATAGAGACAATTAGATCCTACTTCGAAGAAAGATAAATAGAAATAGAAAAGGGACTTACAAAAACGGTAAGCACTGGTGCCCCACATGAATCGGTGCTAGGCCCGACCCCTAGGATATTTTAAACGACGACGTACTCGACTTGACACAGACAGACCAGATTAAGCCGAATGCACTCTGAAATGCATAAGCAGATGGATGGAAACAAACAAACTAGAAATCGTACCTGAAAAAACACAGCAATCATTTTCTCGAATAGCTACAAGAAACGTAAAGAAATAAAAGTCAAATTCTTCAAGACCATGAAATCAACCTAACCACAACTGAGCACACCTACCTAACCACAACTGACAACACAATCCATTGTACTATACGCTGCAACTATATATGAAAAAGGTTTACAAAAAATAAAATATAGAGAAAATTAAAAAATGTGCCAAAGAAGATCTCTCTTAAAAGTAGTATGCGCATACACAACGATATCGGCAGAATCAGCAACGGCATGTGCGAGTTATACCAATAGAACTCCTGATCAAAGAAAGATCGCAAATAGAAAAAGAAGCACAGCGTTCAAAATCCACCCAAACACAAGTTTCACAAGAAATAAAAGCACATAAAAACAGTGATAATGCAGGGGAGCGCGAAAAACACACTCATGGCAAATCAGTTGGAATAGTCTTCAAAACCAAGTTTAATGGACCAAAACACTTATACAGAATTTAAAAGCATAAGAAAACACCAAGTGCTACATGGCGCAACTCTTCACAGAACACGGCTGCTTCATGGGATACCTGAAGAGAATCAATAAAAGACAGACACTTGCATGAACAGCAGAGAAGCAGACACAGCAGAGCATATATTATTTAAATTCCCACGCTTCGAAAGAAAAAGAACTGAGCTCAGTTTAAAAATAAGAGAAATAAATAGCGAAAAGCTTGTCCAAAAAAATTTTACAAAGAAAAGAAAACAGATAAGCAACGAGACATTCATGGACAAAGTCATGAAATAAAAAGAAACAGGCGAAAAAGCAGGAGCTAGAGAAAGGACATTAAAGAACAACAAAGAAACAGCCGGCGAGTTCCTGAGAATATTGTGAAAACGAAACCGGACGGTTGTAGCAGGCAAAGAAGGGTTTTAGTAGGTACGCCAGGCAATTGGAGACTCCCACGCTACTAGGCAGATCTGGTGTGCATAAAGATTTTCCCCTGCAATATCTACTATTAAAACAAAACAAAAACAGAAAAAACATATCTGTCCTAGTGCCCATACAGGGAAAGTATTTTATTTTATTGTGAATTTTTCGAGTTAATTTATTAAATTATTAATATAGATTTTCTTTCTACCCTGATGACACGGGACGGTATAAAAATAGTAATAAAGTAGTTTACATATTATATGGCTTTTTAATTATTCATAAATGCATAAGTTAAACACGTAACTGTTCTCAATAAAGTGAAAACAAATTTTACTGTTCTAGCAAGTTTTTGTACACCCGCTACCGTGAACTGCAAACCCACGAAATATAAAATCTCCATTTCAAAATATTTAAAACATTTATCCGACACTACTAAAAACTTTCTCGACGCCCTCGTCCTCGTAGTTTACAGTTTTTTTCACTAGCCGCTGACGCAACGTAAAGCTTTTATACACTTTTGTGTTTTACATACACAAATCTCGCGAAGCGTTGAAATCTGCGGCGGCGGCAGCAGCAAATCCGTTAATAAAGTTTACTATGTCTTTTATTGCCGTCTCTCGCAAAATGCAAATCTGTACGCTCGTTTTTTTTTTGGGGCGCAGTGTGGTCTATAATGTGAACATGTTATATAGCAGGGCATGATAAAATTTATTGTCGTTGCAGTTTCTTTGTAAGAAACTGATGTGCGACAAACTTTTAGTTACTATGTTGATGTTGGATGATGGCGATGTTTTTTGGAACAAATTAACGCTTTCACTCAATGTTTTTTTAATTGTCTAACCTCTAAAGAGACAAAACTAGCGAGATAAGACCGCACATACAAGATTATATTAACAAGTTAACTCAAAAGGAACTAAATATATAGTTTGTTGCATCTATAAATCTAAGCCAACTATGGATAAATATTAAGTGGCTTGCATTCGATCAATATTAAATAACAAGAGATTCAATAATGATGAAAAACTACATTCAGGTGTGAATCTACTAAGGGATTAATAGGTCTTGAGGTCTGAGTCTTGTTCCATTAGTTGAACGAGTCTTGTATCATTACACAATCGGGGCGGATTAAAGTTTCGCAAGAGTATAATTAGCACGCCGACTTTGATGTGAGAATTTCTGCGGTGGTACATCAGGAAGATCCAATGAATTTAAAAACTCGATTGGATAGTTTACTACTTGGTCCGCATTCATGGAGCTGTCAATCATTTGTAGGTAACATAATAGCCTGGATTTTTTTTCCGAATTGCATGGTAGATTGCATTCACGTCGTTGTTATTTTTATGTCAAAATATCACGTCCGCAAAGGCATTTATGATTTTTATACTCGGTGACAATTTGCGGTCAAACTATGGACAACTACTTTTTTAATGTAATTGAGGCAAGCATTGAGCTTATCAGCTGGTGTTGATTTGACCTGGTGGAATTACTGGAAGAGTTTGCCGAAAGTCGCCACATAATGGAGTCACGGAGGCCATGGAGGATTAAAGCGCCACCGAACGATTGTGAATTTGATCGTACATCTTCGTACGAGTTCGATCCAGTCCGATTTTGCTGTGTTATAATATTTTCAGTGTTTAATCAATTTTTCTTGCTAAACTTTGATTGGATATTCTTTGTTTGGCTAAAATAACCATCCAAAATCATCTTACGGTAGGAATGATCGATTTAGTTGGGAATAATATATATTTTCAAATTCGTAAGAGAAATAGAATCATTACAATATGGTAAAAGTTCCGGGCTACAGTTTTTCAAATAATAATACTGTCCACAAAACTCAATTCAACGACCTAACCTAAAAAAACGACTAAGACCACTAAATTCACCGCACCCGAATTTACTCTACCTGATAACTTTCAAGCTTTCTTTCTATTTTTCGACCAACACAGTGTAGCTTGTCGAATGTTTCGTATTGTCTTCCAGGATTTCAGGTCGGTTCTTATAAACCTTAGGTTAGGTTAGGTGATTTTAGGTTTAACATGACCCCATCTTAGTTTATCTTAGGTTTAACATGACCCCATAAGAAATAATCAAAAGCCGACAAATCCTGAGGGCGAGGAGGCCGCAACTGAAGGGAAAATGAATGGGAAAACTGATGGGATGCCGCACGCAGGGAAATTATACGATCGGGAAAGAACTCTCATAGCACTCCCATAGACATCTTGGAATCATGAGACCTTGCACCATCTTGCTGATACTAAATATCGTTGACTTGAGTGAAATAGAGTTGAGCGATTTCATCCATTAAGTTAGGCCACTTGAATTTTCAAAAAATCGTTTTTTTTTTTATTGTTTTAAATGGTCCTTTAGGACCTCAAAAATGATATCTCAAAAAATTATGGCCGAGAAATATCTCTAAGTACTAGTTTTCGAAGTACAGTACGAAAGTAAGTATGCGGTTGATGCTTTTGATGACTATTAGCAGTGCGTTTATCTCAAAATTGGATTTTTCATTTTCGTCGTACACATAACTCTTATATTTTCAACCAATTTACTTCAAATTTTAACAAGATCCTTAAAAATATATTGTCTAAATAAGTACGTAAGATTTCTTTTTTATATGGCATAGTTCATTTGTTATTAACAATTTTCTGACGATTTTTCTGCGAATTTTTAAAGTTTGACGTTGGCAGACGCCATTCGGCCAAAAATCAATATATCAAAAATATCCTACGTACTTCTCTAGCTGTTCTAATGTACAATAAAGAAAAATTTAGTGTTTCATCATAATTTAAAACAGAGGCTGTTGGTACAGTGGCTGTTGGTACGGCCATAGACCCTTCCAAAATAGAAGGGCCATTTGAAAAACGCTGCACAGCCGCCATTTTGAAATAAATGATTCTATAAGAAAAATTGTCTTGCAGTTAATCATATGTACAAACAACTTGGTAATCTCGATTTATTTGATATTTTCCATGAATAAAAAATCACAAAAAGTCTTTTTCGGCCTGTAGAAACTAACCCATTAAGAAAATTTATAGCTTCTCCACATAACATTAACTATTGGCAACTACTGTGTTTCCCATTTCATCTTCAAAAAAATGCGGCCCCAATACTCTACCTGAGCATATTCCATACCATACAGTTACCTTCTGATAATGCAGCTCGAATTTAAATTCATGATTTTGTCTCTCCATGCAATTGAACATATGCTCGTCACTCATAACTATTTTGATTCCAAAATTATCCAACGTGAATTTCGGTCTATTGGAAGAAGTTTTTGGGCTTGCCATTTGTAAGGCTGAATAAGTTAATCTTTAAAATTGTTCCTACCGACTCACGAGAAGTTATTCCTTCTTGTTGCGATAATCGTCGCACGGGTTGATAGGAATTTTATTCAATTCTGTTCTTAATTTGTGAAGTATTCTCTTCTGTCCTAGTAGCTTTTTTCCTCTCTGCAAGTTTAGTATCCTTAAGAGAACCTGGCTGACGATATTTTTCGACCCATCTTGCAATTGTCCTGCAATTTGGCGGCGCTGGAAAACTGTTGTCGAAACCACCTCTGAGTTTGAATAATGAAGTTTGTTCTAATAATTTAGACAAGCTTTACACAAGCAATCTTATGTTCAATCCGCCACCGCTTCATTTTCAAAAGAACTTGAAGGTGCACCAAATATTAGACAGTTAAAAGTATGACAAATAAGCCATTACTTCTTCTTGTTTTTATTAAGTAAAATCAGGATATTCTTAATGTGTCACTTTTTACTATAAAACATTTAAAAAATTTAATGGTGCTAATAAAAATTATAGATTGTAAATATTTAAATTTTTATTCTTGAAAATTAATCACTATTTATTAGTTAAAAAAACTGTTAATCCGTTAATGTTTTATTTTTGTTAAACTGGTTATAATTTCACAAAATATTGATTTCCACCTGGCGCATGCACCATTTATTCTAAAAAACAATGTTTGCGTCATTTGCCTCAACAAACTGCTTTAAGCAGTTAGACAAACTACTTTAAGCAGTTGGACAAACTGCTTTAAGCAATTGGACTTAACCCGCCTATCCCCTTTTCAAATATTTTCCAAATTCAAGGCGAAAGTATGGAATGGAGTCAAAATATTATTGTATACCAGCCGATGACAACCATTGGGTGGCGATCCCATGTTAGATCGGGAATTTTGTAAAATGGGTTGTGGAAAAACTTCGACACAACAAAGAGAATCGCATTAACCCAATGAATTGAAATTAGAATGGGGTGATTTTATCAAAAAATATAAGGAGTAAAAAAGTCATGAATTGGGTTGTTGAATAAAAAAAAAAAAATCAGTGGACGCGTTTCAAATTTAGAATTATCTCGAAACGCGTCCAAAGATGGCTATCCACTTAAGATATCGGATAGACATGATCTTATCTCATCTCTGCATCTCATATCTCATCTCTGCACATCTCTGCGTTGGCTTGTCAGTTCGGAAGAAATCTTCCAGTAGGCGTATTGTCGCACCGTATACTAACTCTGCTGGTGCTGCTTCTAAGACTTCTTTGACTGCTGTTCGAATGCCCAATAACACCATGGGAAGTACATCCGACCGTCTGTTCGTTTCGTGGCATTTTATTGCTGATTTTAGCTGACGGTGGAATCTTTCTACCATGCCGTTAGCTGCTGGATGGTAGGCTGTCGTTCTTAGATGTGTCGTACCTGTTAGCCTCATCAGTTCTTTGAACAGGTTGGACTCGAACTGTCTTCCTTGGACAGATGTAATTTTGGACGGAACTCCGAAACGTGAAATCCATCCCTCGAATACGGATCTTGCCACGGTCTCGGCGGTTATGCCATAGGTATGGCTTCCGGCCATCGCGTGAATCGATCCACGCAGGTGAGGCAGTACCTGGCTCCACGGGATGTGGGTAACGGCCCTATAATAGCGGTTGATGTGTTCGAATCTCTCTTCTGTATTCTAGAATGCACTGACGCAGTGTTAAACGTTGTTGCAAAACGGCTCCCAAAGCATAGTCGGAAGAATCGCATCGACGTTTATCGATATTGGCGTTACCATTGTTGGATGTGCGAGCCTGGTGGCGTTGGCTAACGCGTCTTTCATGCTGTGGAAGGATTATTGGGCGTTTTCCGATAAAGTGATGGGAGCGTTACCTTTCATTTGCGGGCCCTTTAATAATTCATTTAAGGGTTGTTGGTAGGCGGCCGCGTTTTTGATGAAACTACGTCTATAGAAGTTTATCATTCCCAGAAATTGTCGAAGCTCCTTTATCATCCTTGGTATTGGAAATTTTTGAATGGCTTTCACCTTGTCATCCAATGGTCGTGTTACTTCCTCGCTAACCGCGTATCCAAGAAAGAGAAAAAGATGCATTTTTTTATGATGATGCCGTAATCGTTTAATCTCAAGAAAACAATTCGCAGGTGCTCAAGATGTTTGGATTCGTTCTTGGAGGCGATGAGGATGTCGTCGATGTACGCGAAGCAAAATTCTAGACCGCGCAGGACCTCGTCGATGAACCGTTGGATGGTCTGCGCCGCGTTTCTTAATCCGAATGGTGTCCGTAGGAACTCGAATAAACCAAACGGTGTTGTTATTGCTGTTTTCGGGATGTCGTCCTGTTCTATCGGGATCTGGTGGTAGGCTCGTACCAAATCGAGTGTCGTAAAGATTTTTGATCCGGCCAATGATTGCGAGAAGTCCTCCATGTGCCTCACGGCGTAACTGTCTGGCTTGGTCCGTGCGTTTAGCGCGCGATAGTCGCCACACTGGCGTAATCGTTTGTCCTTTTTTGGTACTATGTGTAGTGCGGACGCCCATGGGCTTTTCGACGGTCGAATTATACCCTGTTGTAGCATTTCATTGAATTGGGCCTTGGGCCTTGGCTAGCTTCAATCGGTCGGGCGCCAATTTTCGTGGGCGGCAATACATTGACTGACCTGGTGTGGTCCGTATATGATGTGTTACAGCGTGTTTTACTTCACGGTGGAATCCTGGTGGCCTGCAGAGGTCGGGGTACTCGGTTCGAAGACGGTGATATCCTGAATCCCAGTGGACCGTTCGAATAGACTTGATTTCTTCGCGTACTTCTTGACCATATGTGGTAAGGGAGGTGGTATTATCGACCAAGCGTTTGTTCCGTGGGTCCACCAGGAGTCCGTAGTGTGCCAAGAAATCGACTCATATTTCGGTCTTTCCACGTACTGAAATTCCACGTCCACGAATTGAAATTGTGGCGATGACGTAAGCTGAGTGTTACCGGATAGTCCCGTAGGTGGCGATCGGCGTGCCGTTGGCTGCGAAAAACTCGTAATCAGATTTTCTGTGGCGACCACTTAACCATGATCGTGGAAACCCGCATGGATCTGCGCCGGTGCCGACAAGAAAGGCATCTTCGTTTCTTTGTCGGTGACGTAAAGACGGCGAGATTCTGATCCATCATGGAGCGCCGCGGTCAATGATGGTTCTGTCCGTTTGCCCGAAGCCCTGTAACTGCATGGTGGTTTGCAATTGATTGCTGCGCTGCCGAAGGTCTCGTGGTACCAGCATTGATCCGCTTCTAACCTGTTGTTACTGCGGCTGCGTCTTCGGGACCTGTTGCGGTTCCGCGGGTTTCCTTGTGGATGTGGATGTGCCTGTTCTGCCTCGTGAAAGCTCGTCCACTCTCAGGTATAAGCTAGAAAGCGTGTCCAACACTTTTTGCCACTCGGGGACTTGGCTCACTGGTGCTATCTCTCTGGGGAACGTGTTGATTTCGTGAACGCGGTCGGCCATGGTCGCGAGTTTCTCGACGGCTCTGTACAGCGAGACGGCTAACACGCGTTGCGTAGACGTAAGCAGCCTTTCCATCCACATGGTCTTGATGAAGTCGTCCGTGATTTGGCCTTCGGCGAGGGATTTCATCTGGCGTAACAGCTGTGACGGAGTTTGGTCACCGATGTGGACGTTTTCGAACAATTGTCGAACCTTCTTACTACTCGACGCGGACAGTCGTTCTATCAGGGTTCTCTTCACCAGTTCGTATTTTCCGTCGGTGGCCGGGTAGTCCAATGAATCTTCAATTTCTGCGCTGTATTCTCGCTCCAGCGAGGCGATGAGGTGGTTATATTTCGTAACTTCACTTGTGATCTTGCTGGTTTTGAACATGGCTTCTACGCGACGAAACCAACATTCAGGTTTCTGTGGCTAGAATCTAGGTAACTTTCCGACGATGCGGCAAGCTTCGGGCGAGGTTTCTTCCATATTGGCGTGTCTAGTTTTCTCTTATCGATCACGACGATCAATTTGTAGCAGACCGGATTCCTCTTGTCGATCACGTCGCGGTCACCAATTTATGGGTGATAGGTGTTAGGAATAAATTTATCACTCACGTTTTGTAATAAGAAGAAATATATTTACAATAATTAAATGACACTAAATAACAATATAACAATATAACAACGGATTCGCGGAGCTGCAACCTACTAATAAACTGTTTTACTGTTGTAAAATATTCCACGAGAATATTTCTGAAAAACCGTTCGGTACAAAACAAATCACAAATTTGTTGAAACAAATGTTGAAACAATTACTTCCCTTGCTAATACCACGCAGGATATTGAATTATACAACAGATATTTGTGTGTTATTACTTATTACTACCCCGTGTCGATTTTCGTTGTACTAAAAGAGCATTAAATAACTAACATTGTTTTCAAGATCATATTTTTCTATTTAACTTAAAAGAATAGCCATCTGCAGACGCATATTACAGTATTAACCTTTATTAAAAAAGACAAAATATTTTTAGAATTTGTTTGGGTATTATAGCAACGACCCTAGCGTAAAATTAATTTCTTTGAAAAGCCTTCTTAGGAAAGGCCCGTTGCCGCTACACTGTACAACACTTATAAATTTCATGTGAGATTTGTTTTGGTAGTCCTAAGAAGACTCAATAATTGTTATACAGCTCCGGAAAGGTTGAAAATATTAATATATTCAGGCTGTGTTCCGTTTGTTTTAAGTTTGTAAAAGTGATAATGAAAAAATTGGTTCAAATACCCAATTACATGTCAATAATAACATATTTTAGATAGGTATATTGAACTCCTTAGCAACCAGCTGTTAAGGAGTTGTTTATCTTCACCCCGGGAAATATCTAATTTGTGAGAGATATAAAGCGAAATTGTGCCAATAGTGAACCCTTTTGGTGATTTGTGTTTTGAAAAGTGAATACTGTGCGGAAAGACCAAATTGGTGTTAATTGTAAGTCGTTGAAATTTTCTGAGAATATCAATATGTCATTTTGACATATCGACGGAGGGACTTCCGGGATAAGAAGTCATCCCAAGTGCATCTCTAGATGGCGGATGAGCGGGTATATGGATGGGGCACTCGGTTGGCCAGGAAGTGAGAAATAACCCCAAAGGGGGAAGAATTCATCAGAATCAATGGCATCGGGATGGAGAAGGCAAGGTGAAATCAATCCATTAAGGACCTCACGGTATCCCACGACAAAATGCTTGCAAAAGGTTGAAAGAAATATGGATTCCTCGAATAATAAATTATCCGGAGGTAAGATAGTCACCCACTTAGATCTTCGGGTTGGACAGTGTCCGAAGAATGCATTGAAGAGGAAAACAGAAGAAAATGAGAAAGGTAAATTGAGAATTTCTCTCTTTTAAATCCTCTCTCTCAAAAGAGGAGAAACTTGAAAATCTACGATTGTGGCTTGGGCATGTGTTGAGAGGGAGTTATTTGTTGAGAGAAGTAATCGAGGGAACTGTGGAGGGTGTAGGGAAGTAGGAGAAGAGTGAAAATGGTTGACGATCTAAAAGAAGGGAAATGATTCGTGGATATGAAGAGAAAGGCTATGAATAGAGTTAAGTGGAGGAGGCAGAATGGAACCTGCGCATAGCATAACACAAATGATTGAATTAAAACAAATCGAATTTATTAGTTGTCCATATATATATTGGGAGGATTTCAAGGATTCGAAGGGACCATATCATGTTTCCAGACTTTAAAATCTCTCGTTTCATAATTGATTTACTTGACCTGTTTAAAACATTTTTGACCATGGTCACCAGAGTTTTAAGCCGGGTATTAAAAAAGGATCCGGAACGGTGTAGTATAGCATTCAAGCTACTGAAGAGAATTTTTTAAATGGTAAAAAACTAACCATTCACAATTTCTGAAATATTCGATTTAACAAAAAGACAACAAAATCATGCAGATTTTTCTTAATATCAATTGCTCGAATTCTTAACTCTCAAATACATATTGACGGAATTATAGTCACTTGATATTTATCCATAGTTTGCTTAGATCTATAGATATAGCAGACTATGTAGTTCCTCACGGTTATTGAGGTTATTAAAGTTATAAATTCAAAAGTTGTCATTACAACTTTTGAACTTATAACTTTAATAAGGCCTTGAAAACCCGGAAAAATAATTAAATAAAACCGGAAAATAAAATTCCAAGTATTACAAATGAACGCCATTGACTCAATAGAATGGCCAAGTTTTCGGATTTTTAAACTCGTAGATTAAATAATTTTTAAGGGGGATTTTTCTTATTTCATGGGCTTTTTTTTTAATGCGTCTGCAGATGGCTATTCTTTTAAGTTAAATAGAAAAATATGATCTTGAAAACAATGTTAGTTATTTAATGCTCTTTTAGTACAACGAAAATCGACACGGGGTAGTAATAAGTAATAACACACAAATATCTGTTGTATAATTCAATATCCTGCGTGGTATTAGCAGGGGAAGTAGTTGTTTCAACATTTGTTTCAACAAATATTTGTTTTGTAGTCTTAATAAGACTCAATATTATAGAGCTACGAAGAGGTTGAATATATTTGTATATTCGGGCTATAATTCGCTTTTAATAAGTTATATGATTATCTATAATTAGTATGGTTTTACGAATAGTAAATTATCATTTAAATCAATAACCTACTAAGTTTATTACCTTCTTCACAAACGTCAAATTAAAACTTAAGCTTGCCAGTCAGACACATGGTAGTCAGGTAAGTATATTCCAATTTATAATTGAAAGCAGCAAAGCTGCACTGATGAGAGATAAATCGCGAAACGCGTCGGCAGATGGCTACTCACTTAAATAGAAAGATTTGATCTTAAAAACAATGTTATTTATCTAGAACTCGTTTAGTGCCACGAAAGTGGACTGGGGTAATAACATACATAAAATATCTGTTGTATAATTATATCCTGCGTGGTATTAGCGAGGAAAGTAGTTGTTTCAAAATGAGATTTGTTTTGTAATCTCAATAAGACATAATACGCAGTTAGTGATTGACATCCAATGCGAGCGGTTGTACTCACAAAGCGGAAAGTGAGAGTAAATTTATTAGTGAATTCCAAAGGCTAGTTCTCTTTAATTATTATTTGAGAATAGTATCGAGTTAGTATAAAATGTCTAGGGAACTTAGGTCGAACATCACGTCGGCAAAGCAAATCGAAATATGTACTACTTTTTTAGAATGTGAAAACAGAGGTTGGAGAGGTCGATAGGGGTTGGAGAAAGTATGATAAAAAATGTAAACAATCAACCGGAGGTAGATAAATCCACCCGAAATAATACAGACAAAAGAAAACTTATCTCAAGAATAGCCTTGGGAGATGCAGCTGTATAGAAAAAGGAAATAACACGGAAATCTAATATTATACATGGAACAAATGATGAGATAACTGAGATAAAAGATGCAATGCGTTATAAACACCTCCATGTATATAAGCTGGATACCCAGTTGAATGAAATATATATATATATATATATATATATATATATATATATATATATATATATTACCACATATCTTTAAAATAAAATATTTTATCAAGTTTTGTGTAAAAAGCTGCAGTCAAAACATCCAGAGGAGTATTCGTCATTTAAGGTGTCAGTACCATTTAAAGAATTTCAAAATGTGGAAAATCCAGATATTTGGCCCAGTCACGCTTGCATTAATATTTTTGTAGAAAAAAGGAAAACTTCGAGATTGGTAAGGGAGCAGATAAATATATTACAAAACCGTGTACAAAATTATCAACAACTGAAAAACCAAATACATCTGAATAATATCAAATATCAATCAGAATTCACTATTTTATAATTTTCTATTGGAAATTTATTTAATTCCTGATTGTGAAAACCCTGATTGTAAACACTTAACACTGACGGACCATTGGAAAAGTGAATCACAATTAAATATAATAAATCTAAGAAAATCAAGTTAGCATCAAATTTCTCCAGTACAGAATGTGAACACGGAGGAGTAGCAATCTATTGTGAAGAGAATATAAAATTGAAAATACCAAAAGACGTAAGCAGTATGGCGGGGAAATACATTTTTGAGTGTGCGGCAAACAAAACCGAATTTGAGGATCACGTTTTCGTAATTATAGTCTATAGTATACTCTATAGTAGTATTCATAGAACTCCATTATCGAATAATAAACTTTTCTTATATCATCTCCAAAGATTCTTATTAAAATTGAGTACAGAATCAAGACAGTATACTGTAGCGGGTGATTTTAACGATATCGATATTCTTAAAGATACACCACTGCAAACAATTTGAATTGTTGGAAGCTTTTGTTAGAAGCTCTGTTGGAAGCTTTTAATGCAGAGATTACATTTAAAGAAATTAGTCATCCAAATACGGGTACAGGCATGGACAATATTGTGATTAATACCAAATTAAAATATAAGGTAAAAACAGTTCAATCTATCTGAGCATTGTGCATAAGAATTAAAATTGGAAATACATGTAAACAAGAAAAAAACCTAAAGTTAAATACGTCAGATTCTTTAATGGGAATAATATGAGTCAGTTTTTAGATTATTTAAATAAGGAAAATGGGATGGAATTTTTGAAATTTAAAGCGGAGACGTAAACAGACAATTAGATTCATTTCCCAGTTATGGGATTATATTTTTGTTATTTCAGCAAATCTTTCGGAAGAATAAGAATTATTACTGGGAATAGGAAACGGGCAGTATTCTCAAACCCTCAACTAAAAAGAATAGAAGAAGAACTGGAAATAGTACAAATTATAGCGCAGTACAACCACAATTATAAAACAATTTTTAACAATCTCCACAGATACTACATATCTAAGATAAGAAAGAAAAAAATGGAGTTTGCCTTTAAAACTTATACAAGCACAAATTACGCAAAAAAACAACTTGGAATATTAACAGGGAGTTAATAAAAAATGTCTTCTAAAAAAAAAACCAAGCGATGCTCTGATAAATGAAGTTAGCGACCCAACAACCATCGTTACACAAATAACAACCACTTTGCAGATAGATCTTTTTCTATTCGACTTGGGATGCCTACTATTAATTATGATTCATTATGATTACAATACAAGTTCAATTTTTATACAACCAGTAACAAACGAAAATTAGTATAATAATCAAGAGTTTGAAAAATTAAGAAAGCTCAAGTTATGACGAAGTCCCACTTATAGTGATAAAAAGGGCGTGCGACTATATAATAAAATCCTTAGTGCCTGGGTTTCGAATCTAGGAGTAAATACCCCACGGGGGGTAATTCAGCTTTACCGCGGGGGTAACCAAGAGCTTAATTTTTATGTCATACTAATTAATTAATAGAATAGATAGTTACTAAAAATTAAAAAAAATACAGATATAGCGCGTAGTAGTATTTACACTCTTTTTAGCAGCCGTGTAGTTGTCACCTGATTTAAGTTGATAATCAGTTTGATAATCCGATACATATGGTACCAGACAACCGTCGGATTATACAAAAATTCCAAATTATCGCGCCTAATTACTAAACGTGCCGTACCAACCAACCGCCGGATTATCATTAATGTACTGTAGTTATTTAATTTTTTTATTGCATTTTTTGTTCTATTTAAGAAAACCAAAACAAGTGTCTGCTAGTTATCTCGCCCTCTAATTATCTGAATTCCCGTTACCAATTTTCGCTCCATGAAATATTGTACTGCCTTTTTTGCCAAACTTCTTTATATTGTAAATTTTGATATTGTAAATTTTACTTGATATTGTAAAATTAATTTAAGTTAATTTGTAGAAGTCTTAGTGTACACTCACATCTGGAGTGACTCCAAACTCACATTTGGATCAAGACTTATTGCTAGTCTTGCACGTAACTTCTTAATACTTGCCGTAAACCAATCGCGAGTATAAGCAGTAACGTGACTTCTACATTTCGAGAAAGTTCCCAAAGAGTTCGTAGAACAGGATAGAGAGAAAAAAGGAGCCTTCTGATGTCTTAGCGGTTGGATTCCAACGGAAATATAAAAAAGGCAAATGCATTGTGCCTTGAAGCTTTATATCAGATTTCTTATCGCATTGCTATGCACAAAAAACTTCACACTACAGGAGAGGAGCTCATCAAACCTTGTTTGTGTGATGCAGTATCGCTCGTTATTGGTGAGCAACATTTGGCTAAAATTAAACATATATCACTCTCAAATACAACAGTTCAAAGTTACATTTCAGACTTGAGTGACCATATTTTGGCAACTGTTATTTATGATATTAATGAAAGTCCTATATTTGCGCAGCAATTAGATGAGTGAACGGATTTAGGTTCGTGTTCACAATTACTAGTATTTATTCGATATATTAAAGATGACCTTGTAAAAGAGGAATACTTATTCTGCAAGTCTCCCATCACCAGTGACGGTGAAGATATATTCGAAACGCTAAAGCAGTTTATTTTAGACAACGGACTGGACTGGTCAAAGTTGGTTGGCGTTTGTACAGACGCCTTCCATGATGGGTGTTCGTTCTAGATTTCAAGCACTAGTGAAACAAGTTGCTCTTCAAGTTTAATCTTATCATTGCGTGATACACTGCTACGCTTTGGCTGTTAAAACGCTTCACCAGATTTGCTAAGCACATTGAATGACGTTGTGAAAATTGTGAATCATATTCGTGGCTGTGCTACAAACTCGAGATTATTCAAAGTTTTATGTGATTATTCAAATATTTATAATAATTCTTTAATCACACAAAGGTACGTTGGTTTTCCCGAGGAAAAGTCCTGAACAGAGTTTACGAGCTCCGTGAAGAAATAGAATTATTTTCGGAAAAAGAGAGAAGACAAAAAGAAAGAGATTTTTTTTTAAATGTACGATAAAACATTTATCGAAAAGCTGGCTATCTTACTGATTTTTTCAGTGAAATTGACAGTCTTAATATCACATTGCAAGGAAATATGCGAATATTTTGACAGCGCAGGATAAAGTTGCAAGTTTTGTTCGTAAATTGGAACTACCAACGCAGAGTGCGAGTTGGCATGTGTCGATCTTCACACAGCTGTATGAGTAATCGGTAAATACCGAACCAAACAAAATTACGTTTCAAATTACCATGATTCAGCATTTATCTGCAGCAATAGATTCACTGAAGCAATATTTTCCGGACATGGATAATCGTCAGTTTAACTCTTGGATATTAAGACCATTTTCTGCTGATGATGACATTATTACAGACGAAGATATAACGGCCAAAGTGGAGTTTCTCGGACTGCGCGAGAATAGTAGTTTAAAAGTAGAATTTCAAAATTATGACCTCGGCACATTTTGGCGTAAAGCTTTGCCACCACCTATAGATGTGAGAGCGGTTTTCCAACTTTGGTTACATTAAAAATGGTATTTGCAAAGTCGGCTAGTGAGATGAAGGACGTGATTGAAAGGCTCTGTAGGTACTTCGAAAAGAGGGATTTAAGGGTGAATGTTAGTAAAACAAAATGGATTCGGTTTAAAAGGGGTGGGCGATATAAGAAAGAAAGGTTTGAATGGCAGGGTTCTGAAATAGAGGATGTTAGTAAATTTAAATTTTAAGTATTTGGGTATTTAAGTATGTCTTTGGGACTGGATACAGTAATAAAGAGCATATAGAGTATGTTACAAAGAAGGCATGGGTGGCGGCGGGTCGTATCTGGGAGGTTTGGAAAAGAAACTTTGACGGAAATTTTAGAGCAGCAGAGACCATATGGAAGGCATGTGTGCGAAGCGTGTTACTGTATGGATGCGAGGTCTGGGGAACGAAAGAGGAAGACAAGATCGAAAGGGTGCAGCTAAAGTTTTATAAGAAAGTGTTGAAACTTGATAGGTCGACGCCTGGTCACATTGTGCTTCAGGAAGTGAGTGCTTGTAAGGTGGCGGTAATAGCTGCGGAAAGAGTGATAAAGTTCGAGTATAGGGTGGAAGGGTTAGGAGATGAAAGGATAATAAAGGAAATCTTTCGAGTATTGAATAAAGAGGGGTTAAGTGGTAGAAGTGAGAGTGGTTGGGGGCTGAATAAAAGGAAACTGTATGAGAGAGGCGGGTTATCATCCGAGGGGTTGAAAACGGAGAAAAGTGCGGGTGCTCAGTGGAAACGGATGCTAAGAGAGAGGTTATTAGAAGTGGACTTCCAAGAGCGCCAATTCAAAATAGAGGCTAGAATATATCACCAAGGCTACCGTCAGATACAAGTGCACGGCCGTGTTCCTGGTTATTTGAGGACAAGTAAAGGGTCGGACGATCAGTCCGTGTTGGCGAGATTTAGGTGTGGTAATGAAGAGCGTGGAAGGAGACATTGGATGAATGAGGAAAGTAGAAGGTGTTTGGTGTGTGGGTTGAAGGAAGATATGTGGAGTCATTGGTTGGAAGAATGCACGATGGTGGAGTGGAATGACCAGGAGAGAAGGCGAGGAATGGATTGGAGTGAGTGTATGGACGAGAGAGGGAAGGGACTATCGTTTTTATTCAGAGTGAAAAGATGGAAAGAGCGGATGCGACGGGGTAGTTTTTGAATTTTTTGAGTGTTGCGGTTTAGTTTTTTTTTTTAGTTTGTGAGATTATGTTGTTGTACATGTATAGGTTTATAGGGTGGTAAAATTTCTTTTTTCTTTTTAATGGGGTTTTAGTTTCACAACTTTTTTATTATTTTATATTGTTTTTTTTTCTGCTTATGTATATTCTGTACGGAAATGTAAATTATTTTAATTATGCCAATAAAGGTTATTATAATTATTTACATTAAAAACAAAGGCCAGAAACCATTTCAATGTGAAACATGACTTGAGATGCGCTTTAAGTGAAACTAAACCTAATATAAAGACTTGTGAATGCAAAACAATACCGACTTTCATACTGATTATTAAAATATGTTAAAATTATTGTTCAAAGATTCTAGTATAATTTGTGGTTATTAAAGATTTGGATTTCAGGAAAAACCCCGAAGGAAAGCTCCCCCTGGACAGAAAAGGGAAAGGAGTTACACCGACAGAAGATGCTACAATATTTGGTAAATATCAAAGCAAAACAGTTGAACAAGCGTTGTCCAAAGTAGGCCTATTCGAAACAAGAAGAAGAAAGATATTTGTATTTGCTTGTATTGATAGCTTTGATATAATTTTAAAGTAAGGGTAAAATCAGTTTTCTAAAAATCACAGGGGCAATAGTATTGATAAGGTTAGGAACCTATGCCTTAATGCATATATTCAACAACTGCACTGAGTTGTTGAATATATGTATACACGGAATTTTCCCAGAATTTCTTAAAACTTCCGTTATAACCCTAGTATATAAGAACGGTGATAAACTTTACATTGATAATTATAGACCAATTAGTCTCTTATAAAAATTTTCTAATATATTTGAAAAAATGATGGTGAGCAGAATTTAATTTTTTTTTTGCAGAAATATAATTAAGTAAAATGCTTCACTACAGAGAAGAGTACTGACAGTTATTATTTCACAAAAAAAGGTTATTGACAATTTAGAAAAACATATAATTCCATGTGGTATGTTATTGGGCCTTTCTAAGGCCTAAAACCTAGTTGATCATACTATACTGCTACAAAAGATGGAAAAATGCGTTATACGAGGAGTGCCTCTCAAATCTATGAATTTATTTTTTGAAGATCGAAGAGAGTTCTCGAAACTAGAAACCTGACAAGGTAATAAATTTTCTCTGCCCAGAAAGATGAATGTGGGTATTCCACAGGGCAGCATAATGGGCCCGTTAAAGTTTACCCTATATGTCAATGATTTACCAGACTATAATAGAAACACGTACCACGACATAATTCATTTCGCAGTTGACACTAGTCTGTTGCTAATGAACAAAACCGTGGAAGAAATTCAATCTACAGAGAATATTGTAACAACGGAAATTGGACAGTGGTTTAGCAAAAATAAGCTGGTGACAAACAGTACCAAAACTAATATAATATTATTTAAGACCTACTGTAGCTTGAAATATAGATGCTGTAGGAATTAAGTTAGGTGAGGCCAGAGTACAAATAAAACAATCCGTTAGATTTTTAGTATCCACATTGGTTTTTGGTATCTACATTGATGAGACCTTGAGATGGTGAACTCATATAAGTCATGTAACGACTAAACTGAATACATTATATTTATACAATATATTTGCGATTCGTACTCTAAAACCCTATTTAAATTTGCTTTTTAAATTATCCTGAGATTGTCCTATTTCGAAAACTTCCATTGTCATCTGCGTTTTGGGGTAATGGAGCTCAGACCAAAAGAATATTTACAATGCAAAAACAAGCGTTACGTATTCTGAGCAATCTGAACTATAGAGACTCCTGTAAAGGGAAGTTTAAAGAAGTTAAGTTCCTAGCAACCACAGGACCATATGTTTTTGAATGTGTCATGTTTATATTCAAACATAAAGTTTTGTTTAAAGAACACGAGAAACGAAAAAACGAAAACTAAAGGGAAATTAGACATACGAATGAACTGTACCACAAACTGTCCATCGCCACAAACTGTCCATCGCCACAAACTGTCGTTGACAGAAAAAAATCCTCCTTATAGTTTCATACGGCTATATAATAACCTACTAAATAATTTAAAACAATTGCGAAATACAAATAAAGTGAAAAAGGGGTTACATGAATTCATAAATAATATCGAACCTTGCAACGTGGAGGAATATATTGCTCCCCTCAATACAAATTGCTGTTGATTACTGATTATTTATTATTATTTAATTTATATTTTAATTATTTATTAATTAATTTATATTTATTTTATGAATTAAATAGAGGGTGAAACTAACTAATTACAGATACAATCATTCCAACTTATTACAGCGGATCACAGCTTGAATTTATAAATATATTCAACCTTTCCGAATCTCTATATTATTCATAAGACTTTTTAGGACTTTAAAATAAATCTCATGTTGAAAGACAACAGATATTTGTGTTATTCAGTAGGACTTATTTCACTTCCGTGACACTAAAACAAGACACTAGATAAATAACATTGTTTTTTAACTGAGTCCTAGTGAAAAACACATATATCTGTTGTCTTTCAATATGAGATTTGCTTTATAGTCCTAAAAAGACTTATGAATATTATGGAAATTCGGAAAGGTGTAATATATTTATATATTCAAGCTATCAAATGTCATTTTTAAGTAGCTGTCAGTGGGCTTGAGGTTATGTCGCATTGTTTTTAGTATTAAGGTCTACAATTTCATTAGTTATAAACTAGTACATGGGGATCGTATTTTTCGGAATGGAATAGTTTTTGTGTATGGAAGAGTTGAAAAGAATGGAATAGTTGTTAAAGATGGAATAATTGATAAGGTTGGAATTGTATAATACATTTTCAAGTGTTTGATACTTGTGGCGCTTTCAGCGCCACATGATATATGTGGAACGTGAAGTTGTATATGAAAGAGTAAGCAACATCGCAAGATGCGCGATTCTTGTGGCGCTTTCAGCAGCAGTATGTGTGTGTGCACATTAGGGTATGTGTGTGTGCACATTAAGAGGAGTTGCAAGAGGTACAACTCCTGCTAAACAAAATAATTGCTAATAATTCAATCATTTTAAATGATTTTAATGCTGTCACGTTTGTAAAATAATATAAACAAACACTTTTGAAATGAACTTAATCATATAGTGTTGCCATTTGTCTGAAATCAAAGTCACTATAATTAAAGGAGTGATATTAGAAATGAAAAGCTGCAAATGTTCATAAAAAAAGTTAATATATCTAACGATGTGATATTAGTTACAAAGGCTTACATGGACGAAACAAAAATCAGCTGTGGCGTGAAAGTTACTAAAAATCTCACTAAAAATGTCATAACCTTTAAATTAATTAAGTGACATTGATGTTGTCAACTTTGACGTTAAACATATCCAACATATTGTTTTAATCAAGTTGGTATCTTGTGTTGTTGAGTTACCAACATACTCCAACATAATCTCACCAACTATTTGTGGAAGTTACGTTGTAGTTGTCAAGTTTGACAGATAACATAACCATTCCTCCAATTATAGTAAGTTTGCTTTTAGACAATTAGCAACACTTAGCAAAATTATGTTACTAAACTTTGTCTTGATTTATCTGTCCGCTTCGCGGCGAGCAACCTAATCTAACCGGGGTTAAACCAACGGTCGTTGCAACACTGTCCTATATTGGATCGAGAGTTCCCGCTGCCGAGTGTATGTTGTCTTGATTTATCTGCCTGCTTCGCGGCGGGTAACCTAATCTTACCGGGGTAATACCAACGGTCCTTGCAACACTGTCCTATGTTGGGTCGAGAGTTCCCGCTGCCGAGTGTATGTTGTCTTGATTTATCTGCCCGCTTCGCGGCGGGCAACCTAATCTTACCGGGGTTAAACCAACAGTCCTTGTAACACTGTCCTATATTGGATCGAGCGCTCGCGCTACCGTGCGTATGTTGTCTTGATTTAACTGTCCACTTCGCAGCGAGCAACCTAATCTAACCGGGGTTAAACCAACCGCTTTGGTCTTCATCGGATAAATCAAGACCACCAGATATATCAAGACCAGATATATTAAGAACACATATGCGCTGCCGCGGGTATGTGGTCTTGGTCAGAAAAGAACATTCTGTGTCAAAGCTATCGGCCACGAAAATACCAAAATATAAATTTCAATAGAAATATCTATAAGCTACCACAAATTTAACACTGATTAATTTTATAGTGTTGTGAATTATAAAATTAACAAAGAAAAACAAACATTACAACAGATGTTGAATGTATTGTCCATTTTCAGGAACACACAAATTAATTCGCCGTTTTATGTTATTTCTACCCGTCTTACTTAATTTATTTGATTTAAAAATGTTTACAAAAGATCAGAAAACTTTTATTGTCGACAGTTATTTTCGTAATGGTAGACGCCTGGAAAATGGTGAATGGATATATAGTATACAGTATCCACCCGTGCATTGAAAACTTTAGGCAGAGTTTTCCTATGGCTGTATTTAATAGGAATCAGTTTAGAAGGCAGGTATTACGATCAGTTGTTTGCTTTCGAAGTACTGGTAACATTAACAAGTAACAAAGAAGTGAACCAAGTCACCAGTAGAAAATTGTCACATATTTTGTTATGTAAATATTGTTTTTATTAAATATTTTAAAATACATAAATACTTTTAGAAAAATGTATTATATTAGCGAATGAAATATAAAACTTGCGTTCGTTATCAGCATTTATTGGTCGAGTCCCTCGTGTTAAAATGTTTTTAAAATACCTGTTTAATTAAATTACAGGAATAATTTATATTGCACACTAAACTATTAAAATGTACTAGAATCATGAAATAAATTTAGGTATATAGTTTTGTTATTATCATTTTAATATTCTAGTAGTACAGTTTATGTTTACTGTTTTTCTTTCAGTTTACCTCTTTTGTCTACAACTGTATTTCACTAGTATTTCTTATTTGCATCACTTTGGCAGTAGATAATATGTAAAATGAAATTCACTATTTATTAAAACTCTTCCACGTTATTACAAATGATTTTCTTCGATTTTTTAAATTTAAATAAACAAGAACAAAAACAGTTTTATGGGAAAAAAGAAGAGGATAACAAAAATAATAACCATACTAATATTAACGCAATGCTTAGAGAAAAAATGTTTCATGATTGGTTCAACATTTCAGTTCCGTTGAGGCAATCCCCTAAATATCTCTCGAAATATCGAGCATAATTTTGACAATTCTATTGCGTTCTAGCTTCAGAAGCATTTTGAATTTGGTCATACAGTTGATCTTCATCCATGGGCTGACTTCTCTTTATGGTATTTTTCCATTGGTTAAACAGCTCTTCGATGGGATTTAAAAAAGGACTGTACGGTGAAAGAAATACTGTAACATATCCATGAGCTCTTATTAATTGTTAAATTTCTTCCGTTCTATGAAATCTGGCGTTGTCCATTACAAAATATGCTCCTCCTAGATTCTCCAAATTCTCCAAAGTGTTCTCCATTGTAAGGCCTATTTTGAATGGTGAACAAATATAATGAATTCATCCACATTGCAACTGCAATTTAATAATCACGACCTCATAATTGTGCCTGGACTTTGTTGGTTCTATTGTTTTTCTGTGATGTGTCATACGATCTTTTAGAATTCACTTGAATTCCAATTTCATCAATGAAAAATATTTTTTTTCGTTGAATAATCATTCTGTTATATTGAAAATCATATTCAAAGCCACTTTGCACAGTATCTGGGGTGTTACGCTTTTCTGGCACAAAGGAAATGCGTTTTAAAGAATAGTGAAATTCCTATAACGCTCTGTCAATCGTCGATAAGCTTCTCTATCGTTTTTATTTGTTTTAGTGTCAAAGTTCAGACCTCATCAATCATACTGCAGCTTTCTTCTTGCTCCTCTCGAGTAAGTAGTAAGTAGTCTCTCGAGAAGTCTTTTGGTGCGACGCCCAACACTTTTCTTATTCACCTCGTTGGTTTTTTATACATTCGCTAAATTTTTCTTACAGTGTCTGGCGTAACATTACCTTTCTATCCTGTTTGGACTACCCAACAACCATCGTCCATTGTTGTGATAGAGTACGTACCTCTTTGGAAATTTTTGCATTTTGTTTCCTTTCAGCATTCATTATGATTTAATAATAATGTGAAATTGACTACACTTTGTTTAATATAAATGGGAAATAGTATTGAGAAATAGCGAAATACAAAAGAAGGTTTTACGGTTAGTTAAGCGCATGCGCGTCCGCCAAGTTTAAAAGGCGGGAATATGAAGCTTTCGGGCACATTTTGTTATTTTCACTGGTTATACGTAAAAAAGTGCCCGAAAAAATATGGCGGAAATTCACGTATGCGCACAAAAAGTGCCACAAAAGTGGACTGAAAGCTATTAAATAACTGACAAATTTCACATGGAGTCATGTTCATAATTGTTATGGAGCTCTGGAAAGGTTGAATATATTAATATATTCAGGCTGCGTTCCGACTGTATTAGGTTTGTATGATTATCTATAACGTAGTATGGTTTTATCAATTCTGACTTCAAGTTATGATTTAAATCAATAACCTGCCAAGTTCATGTCTCTCTCACGAGGTGTTAAATTAAAAATATCTAACCCCTGGTCTTGGTAATAATAATAATAATAGTCTTGGTAACCAACAAACTAGTTAGACGTACAAAAATTTGCTCGTTCAAATTATTTATTTTTGAATGTTATAAAGTTTATATAGAGAAAAATTTATTATAGTGAAAAATCAAAAAATTGTGTTAAAAACAAAATGAATTTGGTTTAAAAAATAAAAAATAAATTTCGTTCGAAATGTCAAATTATTTTAGTGTAAATTTTTTTTTCTCTTTATGGGACACAAAAAAAATAGTAATATAATAATATGTGTGGGGTTGCTAGTCCTGCATCGGGAGCCTCCCCAGATGGCGGATAGGGGAACGCCTTCCAGATATGGATGGTACCGAGCAATTAGACTAGAAAACTAGCAATTAGACAACGGCAGCTGGTTGTCTGAAACTGATTACAGGCTGAAATCATGACGATTGACATGGCTGTAAAATCGGACAGCAGAGGCGTGGATAAAATATTATCAAGAACGGCAATGCTACAGCGCATTTAAAGCAGCGGAAACTACCATGTATTTTATTCCTAGTACAATCATTCATGGATGAGCACAAACAAAATATGGGCCTCAGTCCCCGGAAAACCTTAAATGGTCAGAGGCCGCTAAGAATCTCCGGGTCAACCACAAAGATATGTACATGGAACGTGAGAACATTATACCAGGCAGGAAAAGCACAAAACGCAATTCAAGAAAGGAAAAGAATGAATGTAAGAGTCATGGGCATAAGAGAAATGAGGTGGCCAGGATCAGGACAATGCTTCATGGACGAATACCAAATCTACTACTCAGGGACAGCCACAAATTAACACCAGTGTGGAGTAGGATTTATAATTGACAAATCAATACAAAGCCATGTCTCCAATTTCACACCCAGAACGGAAAGAATAGCATTATTGCAGATTAGTACAAGCCCCGCACCAACCAATATCATTCAGATCTATGCCCCTACAGCAGATAAAAGCGAAGAAGAAATAGATAAATAAATATATATATAAAGGACTTCCAAAACATCACATGACAATAATAATGGGCGATTTCAATGCGAGGATTGGTCAAGGACGAACAGGAGAATATATCGGACCTTATGGATTGGTAGGGAGAAATGATCGTGAAGATCGATTAAATATATATATATATATATATATATATATATATATATATGCGACTGAAAAACAACTGATAATACTTAATACATTCTATAAACTACCGCCAAGAAGACTTCGAAAGCACGCAGTGAGTCCGTAAACCATGTGGCTAGAAATCAAATAGACTGTATCTTAGTGAAGAAGAGATACCGAAATTCCTTTGTCTCTGTCAAAACGTACCCGGGAGCTGACATAATGTCTGACCACAACCCATTAGTGGGCGCAATAAGGATGAAAATGAAAATTATCAAGAAAAAAACAACTAACAAGAACTAACAATATGATATAAGAAAACTGAAAAATCCAGATTTACAATCTCAAGTGAGACAAGAACTGTCAGAGCAAATGCAAGTAAGTGAGATCAATGACGAGATAGATATAGAGATTAGGAGACTTAATGACATTGTAGAAACCATCGGTGAGAAACATCTAAAACCAGACAATTACGTCAAGAGAAAATCGTCGATGACAGACGAAATTATACAGTTGATACAAAGAAGGTTGTTGAAAAATAAAAGTACGGCTGTATACATACAAATACATAAAATGATACAAAAAAAGACAAGAGAAGCTAAGAACACAAAGCTACAAGAAGACTGCAAAGAAATAGAAGCCTTGCAAGAAAATCACGATAGTTTTAATGTACACAAGAGAGGAGCAGCGGGTATCTTTAGGAAAAGGACGGCAAACAGAATAGTAAACAATTTAAATAAGGTTATTATAGAGAAACAAGAAAATATGTCTGGAAAGACTACATTAAACAACTCTTTAAGGACACTCGACCACAACTCCTACCGACGACAATTAAATCAGGCCCTCCCATAACGGTTGATAAGGTGCATGCGATAATCAGACAAATTCAAGAAGGAAAAGCCCCTGGCCCGGATAATTTTCACACAGAATTCATGAAGCTTCTTGACGATGAAGGCGTAAAACAGATAACACGCATATTTAGACGCATTTGTGGAATAGGGAACATTCCACAGGAATGGTTAGAGTCGGAATTTATAACACTACCAAAGAAACCAGGAGCAAAGAAATGCGAAGATTTCAGAACGATTAGCCTCATGAGTCATCTATTAAAGGCATTTTTAAAAATCATACACAGAAGGATCTACAAAGTACGTGAAGTGCACATGTCAGAAACACAGTTTGGGTTTCGAGACGCAGTTGGCAAAAGAGAAGCGGTATTTAGTATCCAAGTGTTGTTTCAGAGATGCCGGGATGATAACTGTGATGTGTATGCCTGTTTTGTGGATTACAGTAAGGCCTTTGATAGAGTGCAACACCATAAACTCATGGAAATACTAAAACATGTGGGGATTGGCGACCGTGACTTGAGGATAATCGCACATCTATACTGGAATCAAAGTGCTTGCATAAATAGATGGAGACAGATCAGAAGCAATAAAGATATTACGAGGAGTTAGACAAGGGAGCGTTCATTCGCCGATATTGTTTAACATATACTCAGAACATATATTTAATAAAGCTCTGGAAAACAATAACGCGGAAAATGGAAAAACAACAACAACAAACAACTTGTAAATGGAAAACGACTAAATAACTTAAGGTATGCGGACGATATCGTAATTATCCTAGATATAGTATATATATAGTAGATATAGTATATATAGTATATATAGTAGATATAGTCTAGAAGACCTACAAGAGACTATGACAAAAGTGATAGAGGCAAGTCAGGAGTACGGGCTCGATATAAACATAAATAAAACCAAATTTATGGTGATCCGCAAAAATTACATACCACGTGTGGATCTGATAACTCCTAATAACCAACACATTAAACGAGTCAATACATACACATACCTGGGAACTATACTAAATGACCAATGGGATCACACAAGAAATGAGCAAGGGCTGTATTCGTTAAAATGTCATCAGTTTTTAAATGTCGTTCCTTGTCGATGACGACCAAGCAGCGACTAAGCTGCTTTGTCTTCTCCGTCTTGCTTTATGGGACAGAGTCCTGGACTCTGACTGAGACCACCATAAAGAAGCTGACAGCATTTGAAATGTGGGTGTATCGTAGCGGGGAGGATTTCTTGGGTGGACCACGTAACCAACGAGTACTTAAGTTACTTAAGTTATCGGAAAGACATGATCTTAAAAACAATATTATTTTTATGGCTTTTGTTGAGTGCCACGAAGGTGGACTTAAAGCGATTAAATAACTAACAAATTTCAAATAAGATTTGTTTTGGTAGTCCTAAAAGGACTCAGCAATTGTTACGGAGTTCCGGAAAGGTTGAATATATGTATATATTCAGGATGTGTTCCAACTGTATTAAGTTTGTTTACTAGTAAGCAATTTTTGCCACGGGGGCGTTTAACGTTCTAACCTTATTGTGTCAAAAGATTCAACAGTATTTTAATGTATGATACATGTGTGTGAAAGGCTTTTCTGTACTCATTGCGATTAAAACTTCGCAACTCATGCACAAAGCCCTGCTTCACACACTTGTATCATAAACTACTATTATTTATCATTTTAGATTTAACTATCTTTAGCAAGTATTTACTGCTTATTGTATGTGATATTCTTCTTTAGCAGCTAATAATAAGGCATTAACACTAAATTTGTCGTGCAAACGTTTTTGCCTTTTCAACATAAAATTTGTAAAAAAAAAATATTATTTTTTTTCATTTTTTTTAAATACTGAAATATGATTAAAAATTACTGTACTAAAGAAGAAATTTGACTTGAAAAGGGTAAAAGTTAGCTTGATGAAGGATGAATTTGATCTTTTATAGATTGAATTTGAAGCTGAAACCACATAAAGAAAGAAATTGCTTTTATTCAATCTTGCCATGTCTTTGCGATGTCCTAAATACAGAATAAATCAAATGGTTGAAAGAATCGTGGTTCAAACTTTACATCAAATTATCCAGAACTACACGCAGGACAAAGAATGTTATTTTTGTCCGTTCAAAATGCGATTAATGCCATATTTATAAAACAAATCTTATAAAATATATTTATATAAATATTATAACTGCAATATTTGTAAAATATTTTAGATTAAAAATAATTATATTACAGAACTAATGCTATCCTTTATACAGGTATATCTGATATTATTTTTTTTTTGTTATTTTATACTTATTTACTTCAAGAATTAATAATAAATATTATTACCTACTAGTTTCGGCTTTATTAAAAATTAGCCAACTTCATGGTAAAAATAAACAAATATATATGAAAATAAAAAAATTACGTAATTTTAATAATAAAATTATGTAATTTTTAATTTTCATATATAGCCGAAACTAGTAGGTAATAATATTTATTATTAATTCTAGAAGTAAATAAGAAAATAAAAAAAATATATATAAAACTTCAAGATGGTCAAATACACAAATATTGATATTAATTTGTCAGGTTGCAATATTAAAAGCGTTACAATGTGTTCCAAAATTAAGTACAAACAGGTAATTAGCGAAATTATATTGTATCGTTAATAATAAATAACAAGCAAATGGCGGTAGAGCCAATACATTATTGGACTGGCATTTATGCCGAGGCGAGGGCATAATTTAGTTAAACCAGTTTATTGGGTCATGATGGGATTAATGAATGATTTCGCATTGATATACTAAATATACATAGTTGTTTAAACAAACTACAAAATTTCATAACTGATTTTAATTTACAAACATACACAGAAACTGAGTCAAGAAAATTTCCTGTAATATAGGGTTTTCATATTGAATTTACCGTTTTGGAAATGAAATTCATCCTTTTGCAAATTAAATTTACCCTGTTGCAAATAAAATTCACCCTATTGCAAATAAAATTCACCCTTTTAAACCGATATACTAATAAGAACATTTAATAAAGTTATCTACATAGTAGGGAATCAAAAATTTGATTATAATTTATACAATAACATAATCACGTAGGTAGATGAAGGTGTGTATGGAAGTAATTCAGCAGTCTACAGTCAACTCAATTACAGGTTCTCTTTACTTAACGACTAGTCGTTTGTACGACTAGCTCGTTAAGCTAATTAGTCGATAAGCGAGGATCCTCCATTTATTAATTTTGAAACCCACAAAATAAAAATACAATCTAATTACAACTTGATTAACGGTTCAACAGGAAATATTAGGTGGATTGGACGTTCGTGCTTTATTTTGTTCTTACACGTGAACGGTTATTTAGACGGTTAGTTGTCCGAAGTCTGACAATGAGCGGTCTTTAAGCAGGTAGGTCGTTAAATTAGTAGTGAAGCTTCAGTTATTGAAATATGGTAATTTGCACTAAAGTTTGTTTGATTTTGACATCGCAATTGGGTTTTTGGATAAACATTTTTTTTGTCATAAATCGAAAGATTATATATACGTTTAATAACAAAACAATTATTTTTTTTTTCGTTGTTATTAAAAAGTTATAACAAATTGAAAAAAAAAATTTGAACTCCGTACCGACGACTTGCCGAACTAAGCCGAGGCTGTGACGTCTTTATCATACATTCAGCGTTGCCAAGTATACCATAATTATCGTACATTTACGATAATTTGTTATTATCGTTACTATATTAATAAATTGATTCGAAATGTCAAATCTTAAAAGTTATCGTGTTTGTTTCGTACTATCGTGTACGAATACAACAATAAACACTCCTCAAAAAATGTTTTTTAATGCACCACAAAATGTTAAACGTAGAAACCAATGGTTTCAAGCAGTGCGCCGAATAAATCCTAAATCGACATCACATTTTTTTTTTGCTGTGAGGATCATTTTGATGTAAGTATTATTATATTTCTAAGTTATGTATTCAATAAAATTGATTTTTTTTAATTACTTGTGATGATGGTTCTCTTGTTATAATAACATTTAAATCATTCTGATAAATAATAATTATTTTTTTTAGTTAAAAGAAGATATGGAAAATTATATTTACTATACTACAATGGGAGGTAGAGCAAAACTTAAAGTTGATGTAGTACCTCACAAGTTTGCTTGTCAACCTAACCGTAAAAGACAGGGCAATACGACTGCCAGTCCAGCTTCAGAAAAAAGACAGAAACAACGAAATCTCCAAGGGATTTTAAGAGAATCATCAAAAAATATTGTCAACATTCCTCAAGCAGTTAACATTCAGACGACAAATAGTGTTGATCATATTGAAGTAGATTCTGTCAATATTCCTCAAGCATTTAACATTCAGACGACAAATAGTGTTGATCATATTGAAGTAGATTCTGTCAACATTCCTCAAGCATTTAACATACAGACTACATCAACTAATAGTGTTGATCATATTGATGTAGATTCTTCTCCGTTCAGTAAAATATCAAATGAAAAAGTCAGTGTTGAAAAACATACTGTTATTAAAAATTGTAGTATTGCTGTGCAAGTAAATTGTCAGTAAATTGTAAAATTAATTCAGCGCAGACAACTCAAATACAGGCAGCAGGGCCTTCTCACTTAATGACGTTTCTACGACTAGGTCGTTAAGCGAATTAGTCGATAAGCGAGGATCCTTCGTTTTATTAACTTGAAAGCCACGGAATAAAAATATAATCTAAATACAAGCTGATTACCGATTCAATCGGAATTATTAAGATATTTTTGAAATGAAAACTTCTTTAGCCACGCTGAACGAGTTTTTGTTAGAGGGCAAACTGATAGATTTCCGTTATCGTCATCAATAGCTGCGTTCTATAGAAAATTTCATTTACTCAAAGATGTGTTCAAAAGAACACATTTATACGCATATATTTAAAGTTGGCTCTGAACGTCAAACTTAATTGTCAAAGTTTTTGGCAGTTGACAGAACGCAGCGTTTCTCAGGAAATATCAACCCGGTGAATCCGTGTGCAGTACAAGAGTAGTACTTTTACCGAATGTACTAGTAGATGTACTAGTGCCGGATTATTGGAAAGTTTTTGGCAGTGTTGAGAGAACGCAGCGATTCTAAGGAAATATCAACCTTTCATTCAAATTATGCAATTGTGTGAATTATAATAAAACTTTTGTGTTGATTTGTTTCCTCGGGCATTCCGCGTTTATGTTGAGGGTTGGTTTAAGAAAAGAACCGGATTCTTGACATTTCATCGAACTAACATTCGCCATTTTCAAGAGATATATGCGTCCGTGCGGGTTAAGACGCGTACAGTATGCGTCTAACGCTTCGCGACTGTTACGTAAACATACAGGGTGTTATGTAAACATACGGCAAAAAAAAGGCATTTTTTCCACGACTTACCCTACACGAAAGTAACATTTTTTCATTCTAGAGATGAAAATATTTTCACATCTAGAGACGAAAATGAGCATTTTAAATTTATGACTTTCTCGATTAAAACACTAAGCAAACCAAATTTGCATGGACTTTCTTATTAATTACATCAATTTCAATGAAATATTTTATGTACAAACGTAAAACGAGCCTGGAACTATTTAAAAAACCGGAATAAAATGAGGACATTTGACTTGGAAAGTATCACCTTCTATGAGAATGCAATATGTTACCATGGAAACGACCAAACCAACAATTAAATGTGTATTGACAGTTCGCTACGAATTGGATTTATTAGAGTAGAATTATGGATTCTACAACCGAAATCAGTAGAATTTTTTTTATTATATATACGAGATGATATTATATATACGAGATGAAAGTGTTTTTTTTTTGGTTCGGTGTTTGATTGCTAACTCGACATTGTTGCCGGTGATGACACAAAATCCTACAAGAGTTTACTTTGTAGAATCACTGTCTCCTGCCATCAAATCGATCCTTAAGAGCAAAAGTCCGGTAATTATAGCAGATAAATGCTGTAACACGATCAATAGATTCTTCCGACGTCTTAAAGATTCAACTCCCACAGTAATGCAATCATATGTGGTTTATCATATACCGTGTGATGAGTGTGAGCCTGTGTACGTTGGTCAGACCTGCCAAAGACTTATCTTCCTGATTGGCCAATCACAGAAGTGATTGCAAACTAAAACCACACTCTTGCTCTGGCAGCGCATTATAATGATAAAGATAACTGGGTCAACTATGAAGAGTTAAAATGATGAGGCCTTGGAAGAGTCACATTTTCCATAGATTTTTCTTGGAAATGTGTTTCATTCAAAATGCCAGTGCTGCCATGAATATATTTGCCATGAATTTGATTTACAGCAAATATCTAGTAAATATATACCTAACCTGATTAGATTTCAAAATTCGTCAGGTATAACTAATCAGTTAAACTTAAAGGATAAAAGTACTCGAAAAAGTACACAACTAATATCATCGCCTTATACAGACCCCCAACTGGATGTTTCACAACCTTCATGGTAGCCCTGGAAAACATACTGCAATGCACTTTCAAAAAATTCTCAGAAATTATATTTGTAGGGGATTTGAACTCCAACTTTAATCTCATCTCGAACTTCTTCCAACCTTAAAAACCTTCTATTATCGTTCGGGCTCGTGGACCGGGTTCAGGAACATACCCGAGTAACAGGCACGCCTAAAACGTTAATTGACAACTTATTTACTCATCTCTTGAACCATCGTCGATAGAGGTAGACGACACCAGTGTTTCAGACCATAAACTCATATTACTAAGCAAATCGATTAAAGATAAGAACTTACCAATTTACAAATTCCAACGAAATTTCTCTGAAAATAATAAACGAAAATTTCGATCGATGCTTATGGATGAAATATGGGAGATGTACAGAGAAACAGATTGCGAAAACAAAACTAAATGCTTCATTCAGACAATACTTCTTTACATCGTTCCCACAAAGAAAAATAAAACAATATACAAAGACGTGGGTCTCAAATGAAATTATTTTATCAAGAAAGAACCTAAAAGATTTATTTGTTTTGCAAAAAAAAAAATCCCATTTTAAGAGTTAAATATCGTTTAAAAAAAAGTATACACAATAGGTTAATCTTACAAACGAAGCGAAATTTCTTTAAGAGGAGGATGGAACGAGGGCCTAACCTCCAGAAGCCGGTATGGCAAATCAATTAATGAATTAAATAATAAAACCATTTCTGAAGTTAACTGGAAAATCAGGGTCAATGAGTGCGATATAGAAAATCCGAAGCAAATAGCGGACGCCTTCGATGATTTCTTCAAAAAATGCACCCCTGCTTGCATCAAGAGATATTCCACCGGCAGTTATAACTAATGATGATAGCTGGTTCAACGACAAATCTATGTTTCTTGAAAACTACACAGTCACGGAGATGTCTGAAATTCTTCATAAACTGAAAAATAAATCCAGTTGCGGACCAGATTTACTCCCATGCCAAATTATAAAAGAATTTAGTGATCTTCTAGTCCTCCCTATTACAGAGTTAGTAAATTGTTCATTTAATAGTGAGATATATCCAGCTATTCTCAAAAGATCTATAATTGTGCCAGTACACAAAAAAGGAGACAAAACAAATCTGATCAACTATCGACCAATATCCTTAGTATCCGTAGAAGCCAAAATCCTGGAATACAGCATGAAGCGGAGACCAATACAATTCGTCACTAAACACAATATAATCCCACAAGAACAACATGGATTCAGAAAATACAAGTCCACAACGACGGCCATCCTTTCGTTCTATAATAAGGTCCTTAATGAGATAGACAAAGGAAGATCTCGGGTCGGGACCTTTTGCCACTTGTCGAAGGCATTCGACTGTGTGTCTCATGAGATATTGTTGGTCAAGCTACACAATTATGGTATCAGAGGGAAGGTGGGAAGATTTTTTGGGAATTTTTTTATTATATATACGAGATGATATTATATATACGAGATGAAAGTGTTTTTTTTTGGTTCGGTGTTTGATTGCTAACTCGCTAGCGCTCGTGAGCAAACTCCCACCTCACCAAAAAAACACCACTTTCATCTCTTGATGTAAAATATACCATTGTCTCGAAGATACAGGGTGAACAAAATTTGCGACAACCATATTCGATATTTGTTGAAATTATTAATGGAAATAAACGTATGACGTACGCCTATGAGTTTATCAAGTACAAAAGATTTATGAGTTATCATGGACTTGCTAATGGCAATTAATTAGAAGATGGTTGTACGGTTGAACGGTTTCCTAGCAGTAATATTCCCGAAAAATCTTCGAAAACATTCATCAACGTCTACGTGAAACAGGCACAATGAAACGGAATGAAACGCAATGGAAGGCTAGGAAGATTAATGGCAGTAAGAACGGTACAACTGGAAAATAATGTGCTGGATATGATAGAGGAATATTCAAGAATTTCTGCGCGACAAATCGCCAATACTTTCAATGTAAGTCATTGGAAAGTTTGGAAAATTCTTAAGAGCAATTTGCTGTATCCATACCACATTCAACGTGTTCAAATACTACTACTACCTGCAGATTATTATCCACGTATTGCGTTATGCAATGCCTTTTGCAAACATTAGTTCTAATCCATCAATTCCTGACACATATTCTTTTCACCGATGAAGCCAGTTTCTCAAGAAATGCAATAACGAATTTTCATAACAACCATGCGTGCGCAAATGAAAATCCGCATGAGGTACGGGAAGATCGATTTCAACATCAGTTCTCCTTGAATGTTTGTGTTAGAATTTTGGGTGACTATCTAATAGGACCGGTATTTCTACCAGCAAGACTTACTGACGAGATTTATTGCAACTTTTTGGAAGAAATGCTGCCCGAGATTTTGCAGGATGTACCATGAGCGACAAGAATTGAGATGTGATTTATGCACGATTGTGAAGCACCACATTTTAGTTTGGTTACTCGTGATTTTTTAACAGCAACGTACGGAGATCATTGGATTGGTCGAGGTGTATGCTCATTGGTATGCTCGATCCCCAGACTTAACACCCTCGATTATTTCTTATGGGGCTATGTGAAGTCATTAATTTACGCTACTCTAGTAGAGAATTTTGACGAATTGCAAAATCGGATGATTGCTGGGTGTAACTCAATTAGAAACAACCCTGTTGTGTTTGAAGGAGTTCGGCAACCAATGGCGAGGAGTGTGAATGATTTTATCCAAGCTGAAGAAAGTTATCTCGAACATATATTGTAGATTGAGCAACTTTACTTTTTGATAATAAAGTGTTATTACTGTCTCAAATTTTGTTCACCCTGTATCTTCGAAACAAAGGTTCTCAGAAATCATCATACCAAAAAATATTGACCTATACCTGGCCTTCCTATATACAGGGTATCCCAACGAAAATTTGCCCCCCCCCCTATAATTGGAAAACAGAATAATATTTCAAAATTCGCCAAAACCCGTCGATTTTTGTTCTTGGGGGGAGCTTTTTTGACAGTCAAGCCAACTCGATATGTTCATTCCCCTAATGCCTAGCAACCCCAACTTAAAAATTTCAAATGCAACTTCCCCACTTGTGGCACATCATTTTAAAGTCCTTTTCATTGCGAATACAGTGACGTACCGTTTTTAGAAATCGGTTGAGATTTGACAGAATTATTGGTTACAAACGAAAAGATGACAAACCAACTTACGCGTAGTAATTTCTACACAAATGCCCACCACTAATTAGTTTTTCATCTACTACACATGACCGCATTACCTAATTGTTATTGATGTGTCTATCAGTTTACAAAAAAATCAGAAATGAAATAAAAAAGCTGAAGCAAATAAAACTAGATACTAAAATAGTTATTAGTAGAAGATACTTAAGTTTATAGGAATTCAGACCTTTTCAAAATAACAAAAAATCAGTACTACAAAAAACGTCGGTGTTTTTTGCTTGTGACCAAGAAATCGTTAGTTTCAGCCCTTATTGAAAGTATTAACGTGTGTTCGAAATGGTTTATTCTATCGCGGAAAGAGTAGAAATTGTTGCAATTTATTATCGAAATCACGATTGCGCTAAAGCTACAGCACGAATTTTTAATGCCAATCATCCTGAAAAAAATGTAAACCACCAGTACGTTAAACACCTGATTGACAAATTTGTTGCAACAGGTTCGCTTTTAAACAAGAAACGTGAAGTAATTGGGCCAGTTCGAAATGAAGCAGTTGAAGTGGCAGTTTTGGGTCATGTACAGATGGATAATAAGCAATCGATTACAACTGTGTCTCAAGCTTCTGGCGTATCCCGTTCCAGTGTTCATCGAATTTTGAAAAAAAAAACACAAGTTTCATCCATTTAAGATGACGCTGGTTCAAGAGTTGCATGAAGATGACTTTGATCGCCGTAACCAATTTTGCGAATACTTTAGTGAACAACTTCTATTGAATCCATATCTTCTCTACAATACATGTTTCTCCGAAAATGCACATTTATGTTGAATGGCGAAGTGAATAGACACAATTGTCGTTATTGGAGTATTACTAATCCGCATTTAATCAGCGAATTTCAAAACTCAGACACCTCAAAAATTGAATGTTTGGGCAGGCATTTTGGGCGACCATCTTGTTGGACCATTTTTCATCCAAGTTAATCTCGATGGAAACACCTATCTAGAATTATTGGAAAGTACAATTGATCCTTAGATAACAGAGATTTTAGAAAGTGACGACAATTTACTAGAAAATGAAATAACCTTCCAACAAGATGGTGCGCCCCCGCACTATGCTGCTGCTGTGCGACAATTTTTGGATTACCATTTCCCGGGGCATTGGATTGGCAGAAGAGGTCCCGTCGAATGGCCACCAAGATCTCCGGATCTGTCCCCTTTGGACTTTTTTCTGTGGGGTCATTTAAAATCACGAGTGTACGCCACTCAGCCGGAAACATTGCAAGTGCTACGTCAGAGAATTGTAGAAGAATGCCAATTAATAACTGCGGATGTCTTTAATAATGTTCGAACAGAATTTGAAAACAGACTGTATTATTGTTTGGAAGTTAACGGGGGTCATTTTAAGCAATTCATCAAATAAATCTGATTAATTATTTGCATCAGCTTTTTTATTTCATTTCTGACTTTTTTGTAAACTGATAGACACATCAATAACAATTAGGTAATGCGGTCATGTGTAGTAGATGAAAAACTAATTAGTGGTGGGCATTTGTGTAGAAATTACTACGCGTAAGTTGGTTTGTCATCTTTTGGTTTGTAACCAATAATTCTGTCAAATCTCAACCGATTTCTCAAAACGGTACGTCACTGTATTCGCAATGAAAAGGGCTTTAAAATGATGTGCCACAAGTGGGGTAGTTGCATTTGAAATTTTTAAGTTGGGGTTGCTAGGCATTAGGGGGATGAACATATCGAGTTGGCTTGACTGTCAAAAAAGCTCCCCCCAAGAACAAAAATCGACGGGTCTCGGCGAATTTTGAAATATTATTCGGTTTTCCAAATATAGGGGGGGTCAAAACATATGCATATAAACTTTTTTACAGACTTGTTTAATGATTAATTTTTCTATAATTTCAAAGATCATTTTTCTAAAAATTACAAATTTGCGTATGATAATCAAACATATCAAAAAATGTTTTTAACCACAAAATAATGAAATTGTTCAAATTTTATTGCATTAGTCCATAGGTTTATTTTCTATATATATACATACATATATACATATATATATATATATATATATAAACCTATAGAATAAAAGCTATAGAAAATAAACCTATGGACATAATGCAATAAAATTTGAACAATTTCATTATTTTGTGGTTAAAAACATTTTTTGATATGTTTGATTATCATACGCAAATTTGTAATTTTTAGAAAAATGATCTTTGAAATTATAGAAAAATTAATCATTAAACAAGTCTGTAAAAAAGTTTATATGCATATGTTCATAGATAATTGGAGTATATATAGAAGTATACATAGAAGTTTGTTCAAATTAATCAATTAGTAATTAAAAACTTTTTTTTAAAGTTTCAGTTTTATAGATACAAAATTGTAAATTTTGGAGAAATAACAATTTTAACCCCCTAAATACTTGTAGGTATACCATTTACAATGTCATTAAATCACAGCTTTTTTAATATTAATTCACATGTTCAAGAAACACATGTTCAATTTGATCTAAAACAAATAATTGGTCATATATCATTTTATTATAAAACGTTGGTTTTTATTATACCAAAGTAGATTTTGAAAAACTAAGAAATTAACTATTTAAGCTTGTTCTTCTCGATAGAAACTTGTTTGACATCTATTACGGAAAACTGAGAAGTCTTCTAATTGTACATCAAATACTGTCATGAAACTATTTCCGTTATAACCAATTGTCCGTGATGGCTTGAAATTAAAAAAAAATCAATTATTAAACGTCTGTAAACGTCTGTTTTAAAAGTCTGTAAAAAAGAAAAGAATGAATGAATCATTTAGTAATTAAAAACATTTTTGCAAAGTGTGAGTTTTATAGAATTTTCACAAATTTGTGTTGTGTTTTGTGGGTTTGAATTTGCTATTCGATAATGGGAAAAGACTAAAAAAACATTTTATAGATTTTGTATACTACCGGAATGCAAAAACACTTATAAGTACACCAGATAAAGTGTTTGATAAAGTCCCAATCGAGTTGTATAGTCCACCCTATCTGTGGATATCGACGCCGACAAATGTCAACGTGCACGTCACATAGCATATCGACTAATGGCGATGCGTTTCGCAAATTTGAATGTCGTTCGCATATTTTGTACTGTTTGATTTAAAAAAAGTTCAAAAGAACAAATGAAGTATGCGTGTTCATCAAAGGTGTAGATAAATTTATTGCGTGGTTAAAAATGTTTACGCCAAATTTAATTTTAATAAGATAAAATTGCGATTTTTTTTTATTAAAAATGGAGACTGAACGCATTGAAATTTGCACATTTATTTAATTCGAGTTTAAAAAAAAAATTTTCATTTCCAGTTTCTCCACGATCATGAGTTTTCTTACGATGTATTTTCTCTGTGATTAATTTTCTGCAATCAAAATGAACATAAAAGTATGGTAGTGCTATATGAACTTAATTTAAGTAACAAATATATAATATTTTTTTTAATCTAGATGTAACTTTTAATGAAAACATTGACTGATATTTTTGTTTGAATATAAACGATGTATCCATTCCAATAAATAAATATATTTAACCACATTTCATTTGTATGAGTAGCGAGATATAATGCGTATAATATTTTAAGAGTCAAATTGAGACTCAAGGCCAGTTAGATTGGAGTTACAAATCACAAGTTCTAAATCTAAGTTACAAGTTAACAGATTGAAAATTCAGTGAGTTGGTCAGCGAGTTTAGTTAGAAGTTTAATGAACTTTATCAAAGTTCACAAGCGATTAGCACTCATCGAAACAGTTCAGTCTCACCAAGTTAATACTCTAGTCATGCACAGCCTTTACTTAAGATTTCTATACACGTTTACAAATAAATAATTTACACAAAATCGCGTTGAAATCCTTCTATCCATCGACCCTCTAACATATACACAGACATACCTACCCCATTGATTTTCATTTAGCAACTAAAAGGCTTCAGGAATTTGACCAACGTGTTTTTTAATGGATTTTTCAATTATTCAAGGACATAACAATTTTGTATTCAAATATAATCTAGAATAATGGAGATATCGGGCTGAAATTTATTCCACTTGTAGCGGGTTTTTCAATAAGGACATAACAATTTTGTATTTAAATAAAACACAGAATAATTGAGATATTGGGCTGAAATTTATTCCAAGTGTAGTGTACACATGTTACAAATATGTATGGAATTCGACGTCGTTCATATGACTACCACGAGCACACCAATAAATCAATTGTTTACTCAGCTATATGGCTGGTAGCAGCAACTTGTTTGAACCTAATATCGCTGATGTCAAGTCCATCCAATTCTGGCCGAAAATAGTCTTCCAACATGGCACGATAGCGAACTCCATTGACCATAACATGACTATTTTCATCGACGAAAAAATATGGCCCTATCACACCTCCGCTCCGGCATGAAATCCACACTCACCACGCTCACTTATTGTGAATGTAATGTAGTCTCATGAAGCACATGGGTTTGTTGCTGTCCAAAAACGCATATTCTGCTAATTGACAAAGCCATTGAGCAAAAAATGAGCTTCATCGCTAAAGATAATGTTTTGATAAAATTCAGGATTTTCTCCAAACTTTTGTAGCAAAAATCATATATTTATGTTTCTGTGCTTTAAATGATCCAGAGGTTTCAGTTCTTTTGTTAATTTGATCCTGGTTTGATAATGTGCACTGAGAAATTCCCAAATCTTATGAAGGGCGTGGAATCGACTTGTTTGGTTCATTTTGAACTGAAGCTCTTTCGGCTGCAATATTTCCAGTACTTCGACCAGTACTTTCCAGTTGTCTTACTGGCACATATAATATAATAGTGAATATGTTGATTCAAATTTGTTCACCATCGCACGCATAGATTAGCCAGTGGGACAATTATTGCGACAAAAAATGAGTGTATGTATGTTCGCCGAAACGTCGAGAATCTCGGAATCCCCGAGAAAACAACACAACACAGGTATCTATCCGCGAAAACCTCAAATACAACAACTAATATATATATATATATATATATATATATATATATATATATATATATTAGTGAGTATGCACTATTAAAGTTGCGACTCTAGTTTTAACGATTTCCTTGTGAACTTGTTGTGAACTTTACCACGATAAAAATGTAAGCCTTGACTGACGTTTTGACTATGACAGATCATAAAAAAGTTTGTAGGTTATATTCCGTATTATAAAACAAATTTGTTTTGTCCATATTGAAAAACCCTTCAGTACACATGTCATTCGACGTCGTTCATATGACCACCAAGAGCACGACGGCAGCGATCGATTCTTTGGATCCAATTTTCAATCACTCTTTCACACCTATCAGCCGGAATTCCGCAGCTTCTCTAACGTTACTGGATTTTTGGCACACCTTAGAAGGTAACTTGTCGAAGGTGGCATGCTGCACCATCTTGTTGCAACCACATATCTCAATGATGTCAAGTCTATCCAATTATGGCCAAAAATAGTATTGCAACATGGCAGCATAGCGAATTCCATTAACCATAACATAGCAATTATTTTCATAGACGAAAAAATACGGCCCTATCACACCTCCCCTCCGGCATGAAATTCACACCACATGTTCACTTTTTGTCGATGGAATGAAGTCTTATGAAGCGCATGTGGGTTTGATGCTGTCTAATAACGCATATTCTGCTTATTGACAAAGCCATTCAGAAAAAAAATGTGCTTAATCGCTACAGATAATTTTTCCATGAAATTCAGGATTTTCTTCAGAAGTTTCAGTTATTAGGTTGATTTGATCTTGTAAGAGTGTAACCGGAGATCTTTACGCAAAACTAGCCATAATGTGGTCTGAGAAATTCCCAATTCTTGTGAACGGCGTGGAAACGATTTGTTTGGTTCATTTTGAACCGAAGCTTTTATGGCTGCAGTATTTTCAGTACTTCGAACAGTGCATTGTCTCTCTGGCACACGAATATTCTTTGCACAACACAGCTTGTCTGGTATTTTGCGGATTATTGCGAACACAAATTGGAGTAAGCGCTCTTAAAGTTGCCATTACAGACTCAGTATTAAGGTAGTTAGTTTTAATAATTAAATACGTTCGTTATAAAAATCCATGATAGAAATGTGCGCCTTGACTTACATTTTGGCATTTATAAAATTTTTTCATAAAACAAAATTGTTATGTCCCTATTGAAAAACCCTTTAGTTAGAACTTGTGGTTACAGAAGTTTTGCCAAAAAAACAAATTGAGAAGAAAGTGGTATACTATTTATAACTCAGAAACTATAGAAATCAAAAGGCAAACCAATTAAACACAATATTTGCATGAAACATATGTTCAATTTGATCTAATTAAAAGAAGTGTAGTCAATCTCAATTGGTCATGTATCATTTTCATTGTATCATTTTCACAAAGCTTGTTCGTTTTTGTTGTACCAAAGTAGCTTTTGAAGAACTAAAATTTCATTATTTAGGCTTGTTCTTCTAGTAAGAAATATGTTTGACATATTTTACGATAAACCGAGAATTTGCCATATACAAAGTATTAGTCAAGCTCAATAGGTCATTTTTGATGCTCCAAAATAGATTTTGAAAAACCAGAAAGATCAATATTTAGACGTTGGCGTGCTCCCGATAAAAAAATTCCGAAAAGAATAAATTACGCAAAATTTTGGAGAAAACTCAAATCAGTTCTAATTGAACAATGTTTCAACAATAACAGTGATTTCTTAGAGAAATTAATGCTTTCTAATTTTTGTATTATATCTTTTTATATAACCTTGTCTAACATATAAATATTACATCTAAAGAAAAATAAACTCGAGTTTGAATGAACAATTTATAATAGGTTTTCGATAAAAACCTAAAACACATTTTTTAATGATATGTCTATTATCTGAACTTTATGTGTTATCTAAATGGATTTGATAGTTCAATTGATTAAATGTACGCCCAATAAAGTTTCTCCATTAGTTTAATATAATTGGAATTTTAGGATGTACAGTTTCATTTTATTACCTTATAAAAGTGAATTGAACTATCAAGAACTATCAATCTGTTAATTCTCTCCTTAAATAAATAAATGTTGAATATTTTTGAATGCACACTACACTAGAGAATCGTTGCCTGTATAGTCTACAACGAATACTCACAAGGGGGCCTTGTCAACTCGTCATCACCGATTTGGCCCAAATTTACAGTATATGTAGGGCTTGACTTTAAATGAAAGTGACACAAGCGGGAGGGCCAGATGGCTAAGCGTTAAAAAACTGGTAAGTTACTGATAACTCATAAGCCCGCTATGTTAGCATAAATTTCAATGGCCGGTCAGCGCAGCGGTAAGAGCTCGGGTTCATAGTACGAGGATCGCCGATTCGATTCCGTGGGGACGCTTTTTCTTTATTTACAATTTTTAAAATGATTTTCTTTTATTATTATTTATTATTGTTTAACTTTTTAATTGTAATTATTCATTTGTCAATTTAATCATTTTATTAGTATTAATATTTATTATTAAAAAAAGCGTTCCCACGGGGAATCGAACCAGCGATCCTCGTACTATGAACCCGAGCTCTTACCGCTGCGCTGACCGGCCATTGAAATTTATCCTAACATAGCGGGCTTTCTATTATCCTAACATAGTTATTTTTTTAACGCTTGGCCATCTGGCCCTACCACTTGCGTCACTTTCATTTATAGTCAAGCCCTACATATACTGTAAATTTGGGCCAACTCGGTGATGACGAGTTGACAGGGCCCCCTTGTCAGCAGCAAGGACCTATCGCGCAGAATCGCGCTCAGAATATACAAGACACTAATTAGACCAGTGGTGATATATGGCAGTGAGACTTGGACACTTACAAAGGCACACGAACTGCAATTGAACCGCCTCGAACGGAAAGTACTACGTAAGATATTTACTCAGTAAATTCAGACCGGGGGTGGAGGATCTTAATGAACTGATTTTGAATGAGCCAGATTTGATAGCGGCCATTAAATGCTGCAGGCACTAGACAGCCGAAGGAGGACCTAGGAGGACGCAGGCCGCGTGGCAGACCAAATACAAAGTGGCTGAACAGCGTGCAGAAAGTTTTAAAAAAATTTAGTCTATGCAAAAAACCGTAGTACCAAGAAGAGTCGGCAAGAAACGGCAACAAGAAGAGTTTTCTTTTTTTAATGCAAACAATCTATATGAAGGCTACGTCCAGGTCCAAACGCTACGTTTTGAATAACCTTTTGTCTGCACAGTTCAACATGTTGCAGATAAAACGTTGAGTGTAGATAGGAAAAGTGCGCAGTTTAGAAAACGGCGCGAAGACGGTACAGTTGCAGCGATAACTGAGCTAGAGAGCATAGATATCCATGAACTGTGCAGACAAGTCGGCGCATGTAGACGGTAGCTCCATTTGTATATCTAATTTCATATCACTCTTTGTTAAAAAATGACCAGACTAGTAATTCCTCCATAACGATTTCACTAAAACTGTGCGAAATATACAGATATATCTGCACCGTGCAGACGCTCTAAAAATTGCAACGTTTTCATTTCGTCCTAAGACTGCGCAAACAAAAGGTTGTGCAAAACGTAGCGTTGTTTAAGGTCGGTACAGCCTTAAAACAAAACAAAAATTCACATTGCTAAGGAGTTACTTAAACATTTTTTTCTTTTCATAAACCTTTCCTCATTCCAAGTTGAAGAATGGTTGATTGAGCAATCAAATATACAGGTTTAATAAAAAAACGTTAACACTTATTATGCCAATAACACTTATATATTAAGCAAAGGTAATTTTATTTTGTTATGTAACTTAGTTTTGAAAAAAGAAGCGAGATTCTAGCTTAGGTGTAAGCCAACATTTGTGTGGAATATATTTATGTAGTGGTGATCTATGATCTAATAACCTATGACCTGAAATGACTAATGATCTTAATTGCGGCACTGTCAATATTATAAAAATCCTTATTTTAAAATCTTTTTATCTCTTTATAATTATAACTATAAATTATTATTAATATTACATTTTAAATAATGGGGGGCACGGAAGGAGCCTCCACGCGTGCATTTTCTCCTGTATATGCAGAACATGCCGGCGCCCCCTGGTAACACTGTCTCACCAGACAGTGGCCAATCCTTCCACCACCGGAAACCACCGGACACGCAAAAGTAAGTATTTTAAATAATTATTGTAAATTATATTCAAGCTTCCTATAATATTTCTTCTATAATCAAAGTCTTACCGTTCTATTTAGTTTGCAGCAGAATAAAAATAGATTATCTTTGCTGCTATACATATATTACTGACAACGTAGTTCTGACTCACACTAATGTAGTGCTAAAAGGCCTAAATGCTAAATGCTGGCCGGCCGTATCTGTCCTTATATCGATCCCACTAATTGTCCACTACAACTTAGGAGTAGGTGAAAGCATAGAAAGTACAATATATTAAGTATTATTTGCATATTTGTGGAATTTAGATTTTAACAAACTATATGAACAAGCAAATTAAATAGAATATTTATTTTTTCTCTTCATTTGATTTTTGCTAATGTAATTTGCTTTTCATACCTTACGGTAAGGCTGACCTAAATCAAATCAATATTTATTCAGTTATTAATCAAATCAATATTATTATAGAGCTCCGGAAAACTGATAATAAGGCAAATATATTTATATATTAGATAAGAAAGGCTAATATATATTTATATATTCAGGCTCTGTTCCGTTTGTTTTAAGTTTGTATGATTTTCTATAACGTAAGATGGTTTCACCAATTCTATCTTATCAGTTCAATCAACAACCTGCTAACTTCATGTCTCTCTCACAAAATGTCAAAATTATAAACAGCTAACCCTAAACACCACATGGGGTTTCAAGTGAGTGGTTTACAAATTATTGGTCCTGGAAGCAAAGCTATGATGATGAGAGATAAATCTCGAAACGCGTCCACATATGGCTACCCACTTAAGATATTGTAAAGGTGATGATCATGATCTTAAAAACAATGTTATTTTTATGGTTTTTGTTGAGTGCCACGAAGGTGGACTGAAAGCTATAAAACAAATTTCATGTGAGATTTGTTTTGGTAGTCCTAAAAAGACTCAATAAATGTTATAGAGCTCCGCAAAGGCTGAATATATTTATATATTCAGGCTGTGTTCCGTTTGTTTTAAGTTTGTCAATTCTATATTTATGAATGTACTGGTGGTATGTAACAATTAGCTGATGGACTCATATTATAGTATATTACAATATACTATAATATGATATATGATCTTACAAGAGTTGTAAGAAGCATATTACGTACGAGCGGAACAGTTACGCACGACCCGCGTAGCGGGGAGTGCTTAATTCCGCGAGTACGTAATTGCCTTACAACTCGAGTCATGTACTATATTTTATCTACGACCACAGTAATTTGTTTCTGTTTAATAAGAAAAATATGTTTGATGTAACAAATTCATTTCTTATTAGGTACATAATTTAAGATTACAATAAACAAACAGTTGTGTTTTCATATATAACTATATAACTTACTCGACATTAATTAACTTGATAGAAACGAAAAGAAATACATCCATAATGGTTACATACCTTTTTATATATTACTTATATTTTTAGTATAATACGTGAAAAAACAAAATGAATGACAGCTTCGATGTGAATGAAGTGACGTTTAATGATTGTTTGAAAATCACGGAGTACTATATTTAAAAATAGTATCAACCTGCAGCTCTCAACGAATCGTAAACCATACGCACATGTGTGCTATCAATCATAACTTATCATTAATCGCGGACTGTTACATACGTGTGTGTTATAATGTATAACATAGTCCACGAACTGTACGATAACGGGCATTTACAATAGTGGTCGTAGATAAAATAAATTACGAATCGCGAGCTTTCTAGAGATGAATAAAAACTATTGTTTTTTCAAGCTAAACTTTGTATTGTGAAAATATCTGTTAATTGCGAAAATTGTTTTGCAAAAATATAAATTTGGTTTGTAAAGAAAGAAAGCATTGTCTCTGTGAATATATTGATATTTCATTAAAATCAATCATTGAGATTTAAAGTTCGTTTTATAGCAATAAACTGATTGACTATTCTTGAATGAATATTTGTAATATATCTACGGTAAGCTTTACCAGATTTAATTTTATTTAATAATCTAAATATAATAAAAAAACAATTGAAAGCAATGCTTCTCTATTTAAGGCTTTATTACTTTAATTAAATAAATAACGCAATTCGATAGTATTTCGTTGTGTACTGAACTACAATTAATATATTATATATAGTGATGGAGCACAGGAGGCATCTGGAAAATGTGAATAAATCATGAGACAGATTAAAGGATTAGTCTAATAAAACTGTAACAAACAAACTAATAATAATACTAAGAAAATGACATATACTTATATAATATATATATATATATTTTCAGAGCCAACCCTCAGCATCAACGCGGAATCCCCGAGAAAACAATACAACATACATACATATATATATATATATATATATATATATATATATATATATATATATATATATATATATATATATATATATATATATATATATATATATATGTATGTATGTTGTATTGTTTTCTCGGGGATTCCGCGTTGATGCTGAGGGTTGGCTCTGAAAAGAACCGGATTCTCGACGTTTCGGCGAACTAACATTCGCCATTCTCAAGAGATATATGCGTCCGTGCGGGTCAACCGTTAGACGCATACTGAGAGCTCGTTCATGTGTCCTGTGCTGGTTTGGCGGTTTTGAGCTTTTCGCCCAGCTATGCCGCCGTCGTGGGGTTTGGTTGTCGTTGTGTTTTTTTTTAGTCTGTTTGTTTGTCTGTGTTGTCTGTGTTTCGTTGGGTTTCATTTGGCTTTGCTTGGCTATAGTTGCGTCTTGTTGTCCTGGTGTGGTTGTCGGTTTTCTTTCGGCTTCTTCAGTGTTTCGTCTTCTTTGGTTGTTCTCCAGGGGCCTGTGGTCCTGATGTGTTTAGTCTTCTCGTTGATGGTGATGGGTTGCTCTTCTTCTTGGTCGGGTTTGCGCTTGGGGGCGGCTTCGGTGGGGCTGTGAGTGTCCATTGGTGTATTTCTTCTCCTTGGGGCGGTTTCGGTTTTCTTTTCTGCGGCGGCTTCGTTTGTCTTCTCGGGGGCGGCGTCAGTTTTCTTTTCGGGGGCGGCATTGTTTGTCTTCTCGGCGGCGGCTTCGGTTTTCTTCTCGGCGGCGGCTTCGGTTTTCTTTTCGGTGGCGGCTTCTGTTTTCTTTTCGGGGGCGGCATCAGTTGTCTTCTTGGGGGCGGCTTCGGTTGTCTTTTCGGCATCGGCTTCAGTTTTCTTTTCAGGGGCGGCTTCGTTTGATTTTTCGGCGGCGGCTTCGTTAGTCTTCTCGGGGGCGGCTTCGTTAGTCTTCTCGGGGGCGGCTTCGTTTGTCTTCTCGGGGACGGCATCGGTTGTTTTTTCGGCGGCGGTTTCCTGGGGTTTATCGTTGGCGGTTTGTCTCTTCAGCAGCAGTAGCGTAATATAATTCATCATTTGGTCGAGGTGGTTGTCGTCCACAGTGTCCAAGTAGTCGGGGTCGAAATACCTTGCCGCGAGGGCTTCGTTTGGTGTTGTAGGAATGAACGTGTTCATTTTGCGACAGCGGAGGAGCAAGTGGAGAGCTCGTTCGTGCGATGCGACTACTTATAGCTGTCTGGCTTCGGGTCATGCGCGTTGTGTGCGGTGCTTCGGTTCGGTTGTTTGTTTGTCTTGTTGGTCGTACATGAGTCTGGGGTGTCTGGGATTGCATTTTGAGGGTGGATATGATCGGTCGCCATGCTGGGGGCAGTCTCAAGGAATCGTCTCTCGTGTTCATGCAGTAGTCTCGTTTTTCTATCTCTATGGCTTCTCTGTATACTCGTGACATTTCGTGGCTAATCTGTGCAACAGTCCTTGAATTTCTAAAGTCCATCCAGTGACCGGTGTTTGTGTGTTGGACAAGTGCCAAAGAAACTTTGTCTCTGTGTCTGGTTGAAACTACATGTTCTTGAATCCTAGCAGATATTTTTCTATTGGTACGTCCAATGTAGGTTTGTTCACATGTTCCGCAAGGTATTTCGTAAATTCCATGGGATTCTAACGGGATGGTGTCTTTAACGCTGCGTAGCATGGAGGATATTTTCTGGTTAGGTTTGAAAATGGTGTCGATGTTGTGTCTTTTAAGTATTCTGGCGATTTTGTCAGTTGATCCATGAACATATGGTAGGTATGCTGTGCTAACGGGTTTCTGGCGCTCTTCAGTTCTTTATCATTATAAAGAATCTTTATCAAGAACTGAAGAGCGCCAGAAACCCGTTAGCACAGGAGACCTACCATATGTTCATGGATCAACTGACAAAATCGCCAGAATACTTGAAAGACACAACATCGACACCATTTTCAAACCTAACCAGAAAATATCCTCCATGCTACGAGCGTTAAAGACACCATCCCGTTAGAATCCCATGGAATTTACGAAATACCTTGCGGAACATGTGAACAAACCTACATTGGACGTACCAATAGAAAAATATCTGCTAGGATTCAAGAACATGTAGTTTCAACCAGACACAGAGACAAAGTTTCATCGGCACTTGTCCAACACACAAACACCGGTCACTGGATGGACTTTAGAAATTCAAGGACTGTTGCACAGATTAGCCACGAAATGTCACCAGTATACAGAGAAGCCATAGAGATAGAAAAACGAGACTACTGCATGAACACGAGACACGATTCCTTGAGACTGCCCCCAGCATGGCGACCGATCATATCCACCCTCAAAATGCAATCCCAGACACCCCAGACTCATGTACGACCAACAAGACATACAAACAACCGAACCGAAGCACCGCACACAACGCGCATGACCCGAAGCCAGACAGCTATAAGTAGTCGCATCGCACGAACGAGCTCTCAGTATGCGTCTAACGGTTGACCCGCACGGACGCATATATCTCTTGAGAATGGCGAATGTTAGTTCGCCGAAACGTCGAGAATCCGGTTCTTTTCAGAGCCAACCCTCAGCATCAACGCGGAATCCCCGAGAAAACAATACAACACAGGTATCTATCCGCGAAAACCTCAAATACAACATATATATGTATATATAAATATATATATATATATATATATATATATATATATATATATATATATATATATATATATACATATACATATATATATATATATATATATATATATATATATATATATATATATATATATATATATATATATATATATATATATATATATATATGTATATATATATATATATATATATATAGTTGTATAAGTTGAAGAATGGATGACTGAGCAATCAAATATACAGATTTAGTAACAGAACGTTAATAGTTATATATTAATGAATAGGATGGTTGAGACCATTAATACGTGGTAATCTTACAGTACTTACACTGAATTGATAAATTCACTATGTTTTGTTCATACTTAATAACTTTTACTTACATATTAACTCAATAAAAAAACTCAAATAAAAATCATTTTATTTTGTTATGCGACTTAATTTTGAAAAAAAATGTCGAGATAGTAGTACGTAGTAATCAGCAGTAGTGTGGAATATATTAAAATAGTGCTGTAACAATGATTTTAAGCGCGGCGCTGTCAACATTATAAAAAACCTTTATATACAAATATTTTTATCTACGACCACTATTATAATTGCCCAATATTGTACAGTTCGTGGATTATGTAAATACATATTACAACACACGTATGTAACAGTTCGCGATTAATGTAATTTAATGATTCAATAATACACTAGTGCGTTTGGTTTACGATTCGTTGATTGGTTGAGAGCTGCTACTATCGTTTAATATAGGCAACCCAATAAATTCCGTTATTTGTCAAAAACACTATATTGTTTTCAATTAAAACAATTAAAATAATGTCCAGTGATAGCGAAATAGAAAATGCTACTTAGCCCGAAATTGTTGCAAAAGCGAAACAAGCTGCCCATAATTTGCTACCGATTAAATCTCGGGATCGATACGAGGATGCATATAGAAAATTTATGGACTGGAGAATGAAGCATAAAGTTAAATCGTTTTCAGAAAATGTTGTATTATCATACTTTGATGAATTCTCTCAAACAATCAAACCATCTACACTTTGGGCAATTTATTCAATGGTTCGGACAACAATTAATATAAAGCTCGACACCGACATTTCAAAACATTCAAAGTTAATAGCTTTACTAAAGAGAAAATCTGATGGATTTAAAAGCAAGAAATCAAAAATTTTAACCATTCAAGAAATTAACAGTTTCCTCAATAATTCGCCGGATAAAAAATATTTATTGATGAAGGTATTCATTACTTTTTTTTCTTATAATGCTCTCTAATGGGCATAACGACATATTTTTTAATATAATTTTAGGTTATTCTTTATCATTTGCATTAGTGGTCCTTGCAGAAAACAAGAACTACGAAATACCAAACCCTGCCATATAGAAGACACCGAAACATCTCTGATCGTTAAAATTCCTGATTCTAAAACAAAAACTTAAAGACCTTTTGTGGCACTGAAAGAATTTTACCAAACCTGTAAAGAATATATTAACCTACGCCCACAAAAAATGGACAATGATTTAGCATTCAGCCTTTTTATTTCTAAATTATCAAAATGAGAAATGCACTAAGTAATGTGTTCGAATAAATAAAATTGGCTCTATTCCTAAACAAATGGCTAATTATCTTCATTTGCCGGAAGCAAATCTTAATACAGGACATTGTTTCAGACGTTAGTCAGCCACCATTCTTGTGAATTCCGGTGGTGATTTATTGTCACTAAAAAGGCATGGTGGCTGGCTTTCGTCTGCAGTAGCAGAAGGCTATATTATAGACTGCTCCATGAAAAATCAAAATGATACTGCTACCAAAATTTCTACAGCGATAAACAGTAATTTAACTTCCACAAATGCAAGTACATCATGCGACTTACATCATGCGAATATGACTTCAGGTACTCATAACTCAACCAATCTTATCACTAATGATGTCGTTAACAATCCAACACTGATATTCAACAATTGTTCAGTTATTATAAACTATAATAAAAAAATTATATATATATATATATATATATATATATATATATATATATATATATATACAGATAAATGATAAAAATGACAGATAAATGTTCAAAAGCAGTTATAAGGCATGTTTCTAAAAGTCAAAATTTCCATATCTCACAAATTGCAGACCAATCAACAAGAAATGTGCCATATATCCTACCAATTCATTTTGCTGACCTATCAACACAGAATCAACCAAACATTCTGGATTCAAATTCATATTATGATGATGACATTAACAGTCATTCTCCTTCAGAAGTGAGTTATGTTCCTGAATTACATAAAACAATATTAACAAATTATGTATCAAATTTGATTAATTAACATACTGATAAATCTTCAAAACCAGTTTTAAAGCTGTTTTTTTTCAAAAGTTTTCACTTCAGTCGGCAGTGCCTGACTGCCTATATATATATATATATATATATATATATATATATATATATATATATATATATGTATATATATGTATACATATATATATATATATATATATATATATATATATATATATATATATATATATATAGGCAGTCAGGCACTGCCGACTGAAGTGAAAACTTTTGAAAAAAACAGCTTTAAAACTGGTTTTGAAGATTTATCAGTATGTTAATTAATCAAATTTGATACATAATTTGTTAATATTGTTTTATGTAATTCTGGAACATAACTCACTTCTGAAGGAGAATGACTGTTAATGTCATCATCATAATATGAATTTGAATCCAGAATGTTTGGTTGATTCTGTGTTGATAGGTCAGCAAAATGAATTGGTAGGATATATGGCACATTTCTTGTTGATTGGTCTGCAATTTGTGAGATATGGAAATTTTGACTTTTAGAAACATGCCTTATAACTGCTTTTGAACATTTATCTGTATGTAAATTAATTTTTGTTTTGAATATTCTTTACGACGTTTAATTTTTTCCTCCTTCTCAGCTGTGATTGTTCGATGTTTAGAAATTTCTGAATAAACTATTGCAAGAGTTTTTTTTATTATTCTTATCTCTATATCGCTGACTATTAATTTAATTTTGGTTTCCTTCCTTTGGAGAGCACACTAGTACATTTGGTTGCCTAAAACTTTGAAGGGTCTGATTTGTGATTTACCATGAATTTTTCGATAAAATCCAGTAATCTGAACATTCCAATAGTCCGGTTCTAGTATATCTACTAGTACATCCGTCAAAAGTACTAACTCTTGTACTGCACACTGATTATAGGGGTTGATATTTCCTTAGAGGTGCTGCATTCTGTCAACACTGCCAAAAACTTTCCAATAATCCCGCACTAGTACATCTACTATTACATCCCGTAAAAGTACTTACTCTTGTACTGCACACTAATTCTACGGGTTGATATTTCCTTATAAACGCTACGTTCTATCAACACTGCCAAAAACTTTGACTATTATGTTTGACGTTCAGAGCCAACTTTAAAAATATGCGTATAGATGCGTTCTTTTGAAAACATCTTTGAGTAATAGAATTTTTGTCTATAGAACGCAGCTATTGATGACGATGACGCAAATCTATGATTTTACCCTCTACCCAAATGTCATTCAACGCGGCTATAGAAGTTTTTACTTAAAAAAAAAATTATAAATATATCTTAAGATCGTATCATTTTTATTATATTGTAGTTTATTCTTGGGAAAAGGAAATTATTTTATTTTACTGATGTCGATATTTTGCCAACGTTTCTGTCTTTTTTATTGTGACCTTCTTTAGGGCTTATATCTATTTAGTAGGTCTTAATGAAATTAAACATAGAAAATATAAATTATTAAGTAAATATAAATTATTTCATTAGACATTGACACTGCTTACATTGTGTTGCCTATATCGATGAATTACCCTACAATCCCTACATGAAAGTGACATTTTTTCATTCTAGAGATGAAAATAATTTTCTACTGATATATGTGAAAATGACATTTTTTTCACAGCTTACCTTACATGAAAGTGACATTTTTTCATTCTAGAGATGAAAATATTTTCACATCTAGAGACGAAAATGAGCATTTTAAATTTATGATTTTCTCGATTTAAACACTAAACTAACCCAATTTGCATGGACTTTTTTATTAATTACATCAATTTCAATGAAATATTTTATGTACAAACGTAAAACGAGCCGGAAACTATTTAAAAAACCGAAATAAAATTAGGACATTTGACTTGAAAAGTATCACCTTCTATGAGAATGCAATATGTTACCATGGTAACGAGCACACCAACAATTAAATTTGTATTGACAGTTCGCTTCGAATTGGATTTATTAGTCGAATTATGGATTCTACAACCGAAATCAGTAGAAAAAATTGCATTTACTACTCGAGATGAGTTTAGTTTAGACCTGATTTTGACCTGAATCAACATTTTTGGTTCGGTGTGATTGTTTACTCGCAAGCGCTCGTCGTGAGCAAACTCCCACCACACCAAAAAAAAAACGCTCTTTCATCTCTTGCTGTAAAATGTACTATTTCTTATTGAATAGCAAAAAAATAGTGTGGTCGTACATAAAGTATAGTACATAATTCGAGTTGTAAGACAATTACGTACTCGCGGAATTACTCCCCGCTACGCGGGTACGTAATATGCTTCTTACAACTCCCATTACGAAATATACTATTATTTCGTCGTTATTTATCAACATTAATTATTTTTATTAAAATTATATTATAAATAATTAGTGTAAATTATATATGAGCCGTTATATTTAGTTTGCAGCCGAATAAAATTTTATGATGTTTGCTGTTATACTTATATTAGCGAGAACGTAGTTTTGACTCACATTGTTTGAATCACATTATGCAGGGCTAAAGGACATCGTCTGTCGTACTTATATCAAGCCCACTAGATGTCCACTACAACTTTTAAGTTTAAGTGAATGAATAGAAATTTAAATCAGGTGTTTGGACAATTCTTTGAAGTATTTTTTATTTAAATTATGCCAACGTTTCGACCTACATTAGGTCTGTCTCAAGGCTACAAAAAACTAAATTACAAAATAACATAATTTTAAAAATTCTAAAATACGTATTTGAAAATTACAATGAATTATAATTTATTATATTATTATTATATTTATTATATTACAATAATATTTTTTTATGATTAGATAAAACATGTTGTAATGAGATAAATTAAAAACTATTTGTTCTCACCTAAAGTTTTAAAATTTATTTGAATTTGACAGTTATAAATTTGAAAAATATATTATTTATTGTTAGTAGTTGGTTTTTTACCAATCCCCGGCATTACTATAATAGCAAATAAAAACAAACACAAATAAAATAAATTGATGAAGTTAAAAATAGAAATCGCCACATATCAAAAAAGGATGAAATGAAATAAATTGTGATTAATTTGTGGTTTTATCGTAAAAGTCCAAAACCAAAAATAAAAAAAAATAAAAAAATGAAATTCTTTGTCGGAGTGCGTATAAATTGTTTGAATAGGGAATTCAAATTTGAATTTATTTTATGGTGGGAAATTGTTTGATTAAATAATTGAAAAATTTTATATATTTTTAAATTATTGAATTAAAATTAATTTTGTCAAATATAAATTAGAAAACAGTTTAAACTTTTTTAATTAAATTGCAATAAATCAGTGGCCTAAGTCAGTGCTCCGCAACCTTTTATCTTCCACGGCACACTAACGTATTTTCAAAAAATCCGCGGCACACCACAAGTAAAGGCTTTAAAAATACACCAAATACAGTAATACTACATCGACCTACGCTAGCCCGACTTACGCGAACTCGGAGTTACGAGTTCTTACGAAGAACTCATTTCTTTCACAAAACGAGTAATAAAGAAATTATTAGCATGCTATGAGGAAGTTTTGCGGGAGAAAAAAAATCTTTGAGTCGTCAAACTACTTTGTTTTTATGAACCCTTCTATATCAAAATAACTTCGGTAAGCAATTTTATATTTCTATAATCTAAGATTTTATTAAACATTTTTTGTTTAAATTATTATTTTCTTTCGCTTCCGTCCCCAATTAAAAATAATTTATAGGTATTTATTTGCGAAATTCTAACCCGACTTACGCGAATTCAAGTTACCCGGTTAGCGCTCAGTCCGACCTATCGCGTAAGTTCGGGGTATTACTGAATTAAATAACAATAATAGGTGGTACGTATATGTCTTTATTAGATATTAATATAAAATTTAAATTTTTAAGTTAAAATCAATCGGATCTGTGAAAGTTATTAAGACCCGTTTGTCAAGTAGGAAATGAGCTGATGATCATCCAGCGCCTGAACAGATCTTCATAAATTATAGCTCGATCATGTCAGCTTTCTAACAAACAAAAAACGCATCAAACTCGGTCCATTCCTTTAGCAGCTATACATAGCCAGACACACAGATACACAGACAGACACGTCAAACTTATAACACCCCTCTTTTGCGTCGGGGGTTAAAAATACAATAATTTTTATATACAATTTGAATTTTACACAAAAACACATATATTTTCATTATAGATTACACATGTAAAAAAATGTCTTTTAATTTAACTATGAAGTTTGTTGTTATTTACTTATGCCTAATTAATCTATGCTAGGTGATCCATACTTACTCTGAATTGGAAAATTCACTATGTTTCTACTACAATTAATATATAGAAATATTATATAACTTATTACTTTATAATATATATTATATAATATTTTTACAAATCAATTATGGTAAAAACATAGTGAATTTTGCAATTCAGAGTAATCAATGCTAATTTAAACAGTATTTAAACATAATAACTAATTTATTAATGTGATATTTGTGCTTGTTTTGATGAACATATACGTCGTATATTTGGATCTATATTAGAAAGTGCTACTCGGAGTTCATGGTCAAGACCTTTTAAACACGATCGTTTTTCATTTTTAATTAGAACCAATGTAGAAAAACTTTGTTCACATAAGTATGTCGTAGAAAAATGTAGCAAAATTGCAATAGCCTTTGCAGAAATTTGAGGATACTCATTCTGAACGGAAATCCAAAAATCAGCCAATTTCATTTCACTGAAGTTGAGTTTCAGCGTCCAATCGTTCCTCAATTCTATAAATTCCTCTCGAATTTGAAGGGAAAGTGCTTCTGTTGAATTTTCTGCATCTGCTATAAAAGGATTTCTAATCCAATTATACTGATCCGCATTAATTGTGAAAAAATAATTATTAAATTTGTCTTGCAACAAATTTAAATGTTGTTGAGTCAGATCCAGAATTATCTTTTTGTTTTCAATCATCGTCTTGTGAGACCTTTGGAACATTTCTAATGATCCTTTTTGTATCTCTTTCTGCCAAAGTTCAAGCTTATTTTTAAAGCCCACTAACTTGTCGGAGCATGTCAGATTATTTTCGGTTCGACCTTGCATTCTTTTATTCAGTTCGTTCAGGTGCTCAAAGATATCAGCCATGTACGCCAGCTTGGACATCCAGTAATTATCATCAAAAAGTTGATAAAGTTCGGGCATATCTTGTTTTAACAAAAACTCGCGAACCTCATTGCGAAGCTCAAACAATCTAGCCAAAAGTTTTCCACGGGATAGCCAACGTACCTCGGTGTAAAACAATAAGGATTCATAATCCGATCCTATTTCTTCACATATTATTTTAAAAATTCGCGAATTTAAGGCTCTTGTTTTAATAATGTTTATGATAGTAATGCATTGATTCATCGTTTTCAAAAGTTCCGTTGGCAAGTTTTTGGTCATTAATGCTTCGCGATGTATGCAACAGTGTGTAATTTCTATATTTGGATTTTGCCGTTTTACGCACGAAATAAAACCTTTTTTCTTGCCCATCATTGCTGCAGCACCATCCGTGCAAATACTAATGTAATTACTCCATGACATATCATAAGTTTTAAAAAAATCATCTGTTACTTTGAAAATTTCCTCGCCGGTAGTTCGCTCTGGAAGCTCGTTGCAAAATAAATAGTTTTCTATTATGGTGCCCTCGTCAACGAAACGTACAATAGCTATGAGTTGTGCTCGGTTTTTAATATCCGTCGATTCATCAATTTGTAGTGCAAACTTCTGGGCCGTATTTAGTTTTGCAATTAGTATTCCTAAAATATCGTTCGATATATTATCGTTGATACGTTTTTTAACAGTATCAGCTGACAACGGTACTTTTTTTACTTCATTAACTTCTCTAGGCCTAAGCATGGATTTAACAATTTATATGCATGCTGGTTTAATGAGTGTCTCACCAATAGTATTTGTTTTTTTCTGACGTGCAATTAATCTTGCAACATGGTAACTAGCTTATTATTTAAAAAGATTTCTCCTTCTTAAGGTAAGTAGGATGGTTTGAATTTAAATGGCGAAGCAGTTTACTGGGTACCAATTGCTTCGTTAGATAGCATTTCTCCGCAAATGATGCATTCTGGTTTGGGTGGCGTTTCTTTATCACAACACGAAAATCCATATGTTCTACGAATGTATAATCCTACGAATGTAGTCTTCGTTATACTTTCTTTCCCACATCTTCTGTTTTTTTACAGCACCACTTGTGCTTGGTTCATTTTGGTTTGTCGGTGAATTCGAAAATCTTTTTAAAAACTTGTCCATATTTTTTAGAAGTATAACAACAAAATAACCTAAAAATGTGGTATTTGATGGGAGTTCTTCTCGTTCGGATGCAGACTGACTAACATGATCATCAGTAGATCATTCGGTAGATAGAACAAAATACGTCGAGACTCATTGTCAGACACAAAGTGCCGACGCTCGAGCCACGCCCTCCGTAATTTGCCCCACGTGCAACAGCGAAATATGGGTTTATACTAGAGTTTCCGATCTCGATTCGATTTTATTATACGTCCATCTCTTAAAGCCCAATTTTTGTTAGCCAGATCGATCTTAAAATCGCCACGAAATGAAGAGATCGAAAATCGATCACTACTAGTACATTTATAACGATTCATTTTAATATTTCTAACTTACGACAGAATTTTGTTGTCGAGAACGATTTATTCGATTCGTGTTTCTGAAATCCTTAGAAGATTGGGATAATAATTAATATTAGCTCAAAGCTATGCTTAAATAAAAAATAACATATTGGCGGAACACTCAGTTGGAACGACTTAAATGTTTTATTATCGATACGCAAGATTATAAATTTGACTTACCCGAAATAAATGCACTAGTGCCGATTATTTAATAAGAAAATGCTTAGAAAAGCATAACAGCAAGCTGCTTTACTAATGTAATAATAATATCACATTAAACGAAGTACATCTCTACGCATAAGTACGCAAACTAACACTCACAGTACTATATGTACAATGTACTTTTTTTGTTTAACTAAGTACATGTTTTTGTTTTGTATATAATTTCGACTCTGAGAAATTACATATTGGCATTTTTACATATTAATTATTCTTGAGAAAACCGCGGCACACCTTAGATCACCTCGCGGCACAGTAGTGTGCCGCGGCAAAGCGGTTGCGGAGCACTGGCCTAAGTAAGATGTATTGCAGAGAAAGAATTTGAATTTTTTGGTCTTGTTTTTTTACGTTGATTTTTGTTTTTGGACTTACGATAAAATCACAATTTATTTCATTTTGATATGTGACGATTTCTATTTTTAACTTGATCAATTTATTTTATTTTTGTTTGTTTTTATTTGCTATTATAGTAATGCCAGGAAAACCAATTACTAACAAGAATTAATATTTATATAAGGTTCTTGAGGTATGGGGAAAAAATTATTTAAAAAATGTTGTTAAAGCGACGTTTCGACGACTTTATTTTCGTCTTCTTCAGGCTACAAATAAAATATGGCATTAAATACACAGAATTTTATGACATAATTTCTTCCCTAAACAATTATTATTTTTTAAATTTAAACAAAAATTGTACTAACATATATTCTATTTAAAATTAATTATAAATTTAAATTTTCTGTCACGTTGGGGAATTGTCAATAAAATGTAGCCAACCTAATGTTGTTGTTGAAATTGGGTATTTTTAAATTAAATTTTTTTATGTTTCTCTATTATGCCGGCATAATGACAACTTAAATTTTGCTTGTCACTTCTGTAATTTACACAATTTTGATATTTAATATAAAACAATTCTCCAATATTTCTTTAAGTTATTAGGTTCTAAATCTAAAATATTGTAGTCTTCAAAATTGAAGATATGTCACACAATTGATCAACATAAGGTATTCTAAAGTATTTAATTTGTTTCTGGTCATGTCTTTCGTCTAATCTAATACTCATGTCTAGTACGTCATGTTTCTTTTTCTATTTTTCTATTACATTTCGTCGTGTTTCACTAAAAATCTTATTCAATAATTTAGTAGGTTAATTATTTCTTTGTAGAATGATCTTTACTTTACTGATAATATCATCTTTGAACTCGCCGTCTGTTAGGTTTATCGCTCTACATGCTAGATTCCTATATAATATAATATTCCTGTATATATTATATAATGATATCGATAGACATAATAGAGAAACATAAAAAAATTAAATTGAAAAATACCCAATTTCAACAACAAAATTAGGTTGGCCATATTTTGTTGACAATTCCCCAACGTGACAGAGAAAATTTACATTTATAATTAATTTTAATTTTAAATAGAATATATGTTAGTACAATTTTTGTTTAAATTTAAAAAATAATGGTTGTTTAGGTAAGAAATTATGTCATAAAATTCTGTGTATTTAATGCCATATTTTGTTTGTAGCCTGAAGAAGACGAAAATAAAGTCGTCGAAACGTCGCTTTAACGACATTTTTTAATCATACAAAATTATTATTGTAAATTATAATTTGTTGTAATTTTCATATACGTATTTTAGAATTTTTATAATTATGTTATTTTGTAATTTTGTTTTTCTTAGCCTTGAATAGGCATAATTTAAATAAAAAAATACTTCAAAGAATTGTTCGAACACCTCATTTAAATTACCCTAATCATTAAAACAAGATGGACGTTATATCAAAAAATAATTAATGAATAGAAAGTACAATATTTATTTATTTACATAGTTTAAGCCCACATTGGAGCACTTAAATCAAACACAAACACATTTATATCGTGAGAAGACTAATCATATTTTGCCGATTATCTGATCAATGATCAATATTTCTGGAAGAATGATTAATGAAGTATGAATTGATGAATGCTTAATTTGCGGAGTGGGTTTTTAATGGAATGGTTTCCCGTTGCCTTATCTATCCTATGCCGTTAGCCATCTAATGGTTCTCCCATCCCTCTAAGTTGGCAAATCCGGAGTGTATTTCCAAGAATTCTAGTCTGACGTCTTGTTGAGGTACAAGTGCCGTGTGAAGTATCCAAGAGGTAATATTGACAGTATGGCTGCAGCCAGTTGTTAACTAGCATTACACCCACTTCGGGAAGGAGCCCGATTTTCCGCGATTTAAATCGAGAACAATTTTTTATGTGTCAAATTGACAGTTGACGCCCGACTTCCCCGAAAGTACAATATATTAAGTATTATTTGCATATATCGTAAGTATACTGCCTAAACTGACCAAGTCAAAAATTGACAAAAATGACATAATTTAGCCAAGACGTTTAAAAGCCTGCTACCTTCATGCAAAAAATAGTCCGAGCCAATATACGTAGCTATAGCTAATCATAAACTCTAAGATGATAAACTCTAAGACTAAACTAAACTCTCGACATAATCATAAACTCTAAATTGGGCAAAAAATGACCAAGTCTTTTAGTTCAAAATCTCTACAGTTCAAGGGGTCTATATTTAGTTAGTCACTATTGGAAGTGATAACACGATATATGGTAAGGTTTTTTCTCTTTATTTTTGCTAAACTACTTTGCTTCTTATAATTCAGGCTAAAGTTAACCTGAATCAAATCAATATTTATAGGTGTACTAGTAATGTGTAGCAATTAGCTTATGGACTCATATTAAATTACGAATTGCAAGCTTCCTAGAGTTGAATAAATTTTGATTTTTTCTTTAAGTTAAAGTTTGAATAGTGATAATACATACGAAAATTGTTTTTCCAATATATATATATATATATATATATATATGTATATAGATATATATATATATATATATATATATATATATATATATATATATATATATATATATATATATATATATATATGTATATATATATATATATATATATATATATATATATATATATATATATATATTTGATTTGTCCAGAAAGAAAGCATTTCTTCTATGGGTTTTAAATATTGAGCCTTAAAATTGCAATTGATTTATAGCAGCAAACTGTTATTATTGATATTTCTAATAAATCTACGAAAAGTTTCACAATATTTCATTTTATCTTCTTCTTGGTTCAGCTTCTTCGCCGGAGGTAGTTGATCATCGTGGCAATTTTAGCTTTGGAGATAGCCGAACGAAACAGGTCCGTCGACGATACTCCAAACCATTCTCGCAGGTTACACAGCCATGATATACGCCGTCTCCCTGCACTTCGTTTTCCTCAATTTTACCTTGGATTATAAGTTGTAGTAATCCAGATTTTTCGTTTCTAGAGATGTGGCCTAGATACTCCAGTTTTCGCTTCTTTAAAGTAAAGACAATTTCTGGTACTTTGCTCATCCTCCGCAGCACTTCAACGTTTGTGACTTTGTCGGTCCATGGTATGCGCAGCATGCGGCCATAAACCCACATCTCGAAAGCCTCTATCCTTTTCGTTGTTTGCTGTTTTAAGGTCCAGCTTTCCATTCCATAAAGTAGTACTGGAAAAATGTAACAACGGACCATTCTCAGCCATAGGTTTAGGCTTAGGTCTGGAGAAGTTAGCATTTTCTTCATTTTGACGAATGCTGCTCTAGCCTGTTCTATGCGCGCTAGAATTTCTTGTTGATGTGTCCATTCGTCATTCATCCAGGTTCCAAGATATTTATATTTCGAGACTTGTTTAATGCGCTCCCCCCGTTTACTACTAAATGAATTTGTTGTTTGGTTTTTGAAATTAACATGAATTTTGTTTTCATTAAATTAATTTGGAGACCGTATTCTTTGTTTTTGGCCACTATGTTGTTCATCATGGGAGTGAGATCTATCATATTATCCGCTAACACGACCGTGTCGTCTGCATAGCGGATATTATTTATTGTTCTACCATTTACAACGATTCCTGCGGGGTCTTCTGTGAGTGTTTCCTTAAATATTGCTTCAGAATAGATATTAAATAGCATTGGGGAGAGGATACATCCCTGTCTGACACCCTTTCGTATATTAATGTCATCTGACAGTTCGTTTTCGATCTTTATTTTTGCTGTCTGGCCCCAATAAAGGTTTGATACTATTCTTATGTCGCGGTAGTCGATATACATGCCTTCTAAAATGTTTATGAGTTTTGCGTGTTTTACATTGTCGAAAGCTTTGCCAATATAGCAGATATATACATCCCTGTTTAGATCCTGACAGCGTTGAACCAGTACCCATAATGAATGAAGTGCTTCCCTCGTTCCAAATCCATTGCGAAATCCAAATTGCGTGTCTGTTATTTCCGCCTCACATTTTATATATATTCTGGTATGTATAATCTTTAGGAATACCTTTAGTGTGTGTCCCATTAAACTTATCATGCGGTAATCATTGCAGTCTGTCGCATGCGGTTTCTTTGGTAGGGTGATGAACGTAGATGCAAGCCATTCCTGTGGTATGATGCCAGTTTTGTATATTGTGTTCATAAGATCTGTGAGGATGTTGATTTGATCGTCTTCGACCAGCTTGAGCATTTCACTCTATATACCGTCTGGACTTGCAGCTTTGCCTGTTTTTGTGTTTTTTATGGCATGTTTCACTTCGCTGTTTTGTATATCAGGGCCATTCTGTGCAAGATGGCTTAGATTATAGCTATTGGGCCTGCTATCGTCGAATAGTTCTATTACGTATTCTTTCCAACGTTGTAGTTTTTCTTTCAGGTCTAATATTATTTTTCCGCTTGTGTCTTTCAGTATAGTCGCACTTCGTTTGTTATTAGTACCCACCATCTCTCGAATTTTCTTGTGAACATTAAAGCTGTCGTACCTTTTCTGTAGATCCTCGATTTCGATACACTGTTCTCTCAGCTGTTCTTCTTTAGCTTGACGTATTTTCTTTTTTATAACTTTTTGAGTGTCACGATAATCCCTTTCTTTTGTGGTTTTATATAACCGTCGTTTTTCTATTAATGTAAGGATCTCAGTTGTGATCCATTTCTTCTTTCCTACCTGATATTTCTTCTTTCTTTCATTTTATAGAATAGTTTAAATATTATACAAAAAAGTTTGAAAAATTCCTCTTCATTTAAGGCTTTATTACATAAATAATGTAATTCGATAATAATTAGTTGTGTACTGAACTATTTTTGTTAATATAATAGATATACAGTCTCATTTATTCAATAATAATGAGTCATTAGTTTGTGTGCTATGTATCATTATCCTTTAATCTGTCTTATGGTTTATTCACAAGGATCTGTAATAATAATAATAATAATAATAATATATTTATTCACTTAGCCACATGACTATATAAATAAATAAACACAAGAAGTAAATAATTGGATATAAATATCATGCTGTGGATGTGATGGTCAATGTAATTAAATAAAACAGATTGAAAACATATGTAGGTAACAAAATAACAGATTACACATTGTAACTACATAAGAATTCGGTAATAGAATAGTATGCTCCCCGTAAGAGTATTTGCTTTAATTCACATTTAAATTGTGTATAGTTTTTAGTTTTGATCTTCGAATCTAACTTATTATACAGTTTTATTCCAGTAAAAATTAAGGATTTCTCATAGAGGTCAGAATTGTGCTTAGGATTCGATAAAGAGGCGCCAAATCTAGTATTGTGGGAATGGGACTCAGCAAGTGTATCAAATTCTTGAATGTTTAGTTTTATATAACATAATGCTTTAAGTATATACATTGCATGTAGTGTTAGTATGCTATTATCCCTAAAGCACTGTTTACAGATTGTCCCGGTTTTAAGTCTGAAAATGAGACGTAAAATCCTTTTTTGCATGATAAAGCATCGCTTTGTGGAGGGATAAGTGAGAGTAGACATAGTATAGGCTAATTATTGAGTCGTGGACCAATTATTTCATTAATTGGGGAGTTGCAAAGTATGCACTAGATATTTTTTTACAGACATGGTCTATATGGCTAGACCAGCTAAGTGTGGAGTCCATGCGTACCCCCAGAAAGTTAGTACATGCCACAAGGTTTTTGTCTTTGTCATCAATAATTATTTTAAAAAAGGGTGGAAGTTTCTTCATTTTAGAGAAATATGTAAAGATTGTTTTTTCGGAGTTTAATATAAGATGATTAGTTCTACACCAGCTCTTGACCTCCTCAATAACAATCCCGATCTTAGTTGCCAATTCATCTAAATTGGTTGCAGATACCTTATACATACCTTATAGATACCTTACATGAAGTGGTAGATCATTTACAAACAACAGAAATAGAAGCGGACCCAGAACAGAACACCGATGGATACACCCATCTGTGCCCGATCTCCACATCCGTACCCGATCACTTTGTGCTATTCAAACATACCGTATATAATTGCATCAGTAAATTTGGAGATGACTATAGACACATAAGTTAAAATATTTATTATATTAATATCTCTTTACATATACTTGTTCACCAGGTAGACCATCAATGCGATAGTGTGAGTGTCGCACTCATATACTACTATAAAAAATATATATATATATATATATATATATATATATATATATATATATATACAAATTATATATATATATATATATATATATATATATATATATACCCTACCCTGGTTGGTATTAGGTAAAATTCAAGTCTTCTGCTTCCTTGGTAAGTGCATATGACGCAAGCAAGCAGTATTATGGTGTGCCTCTCTGGAAGTTTAGAGAAAATATATTCTAAGTCTTCCCAGAATTTATCAGTTCTGTCTGGAAATTTATTTTATATTTTGTTCATGAATCTTATTAATTCATTTTTATAGGAAACGGCCAGAATTAATTTTGAATATGTTTTTATTCCCCTTAGTTTTCTTCTATTTCTTCTTTATTTTATAGTATATATATATATATATATAGTGATATATATATATATATATATATATATATATATATATATATATATATATATATAGTGATATATATATATATATATATATATATATATATATATATATATATATATATATATATATATATATATATATATATATATATATATATATATATAGTGATGTATATTTTGTTGGTGGAATCCGTTTATTATGACTCCGGCTATATTGACCAACCGCTTAATATGAAGTAATTGCAGTGTGAAGTTTGGTTTTCATATTAAATTCTTTATAGCAAAGTAGCAAAGTTCCGATATAATGACTTCGTTTAAAATGACATGTCGCTTATTATGACTTGTTTTTAAGAAATTATGTCCGGCTATAGTGACCGTCCCCACCCAAAACCATCTCCACACGTTTCCCTGCAACGAAATTTGGTGAGTACGTGGCTCGTTTTTGTTTTGATTCCCAGTGACGAATTGATAGTTCATGGATACGTACCTACTGTTATTGATTTGTGCACAAAATGACATTGCAATGACGTAAAGCGTTTACAATTGAAGAGAAAGGTGCGATTATATGCAGACTAGAAAATGCAGAATCAAACTCATCTCTCGCAAAGGAATTTTGTGTTGGCCATTCGACCATATCAATGATTTTTGAAAACAAGAACCAGATTAAGGAATCGTTTAATTCAAATGTTTTGAATCCGAAGAGGCTTCGAAAATCACGACAGAATAATGTTGATCAAGCGTTAATTCAGTGGTTTAAAATGGCGAGAAACAAAAGAATACATATCAACGGCCCTATGTTACAGGAAAAGGCAAATATTTTTGCTTCACGAATTGGTATCCTCAACTTTAATTGTTCTGCGAGCTGGATAAGTCGTTTTAAAGTGAGGCATAACATTGTGGCGGGAAAAATTGTCTCGGTGAATCCTCGTATGTTGATCAAAGCTCTACAATAAACTGGTTAACCACTGTGTGGTCAAATCTACGGAAACAATTTTCTGATGAAGAGATTTCCAATGCAGATGAAACTGGTCTGTTTTACAAATCAATGCCGGACAAAACTAACTTTTAAGGGACTGAATTGTAGTGGAGGCAAGTTGTCAAAACATAGAATAACCGTCATAGTAGCAGCAAATCTGAGCGGCACAGAGAAAAAATAATTGCTCGTTATTGGAAAATCTAAAACCCCAAGATGTTTTAGCACTGTTAATTCGTTGCCTGTCGATTATGCAGACAACCGTAAAGCTTGGATGACGTCAGAACTGCTCGAAAAGTGGCTTCGAGATTTGGAGAAAATGAAGAAAAAAATGTTATTGCCAGTTGATAATTGCCCGGCGCATCCAATAGTTACTGATTTTAAATCTATAACACTTGCTTTCCTTCCACCAAATACAATATCAGTCTTGCAGCCAATGGATCAAGGCATAATACGATCACTCAAAAGCAATTTCAGAAAGAATCTTGTGCTCAAAATGATTAATAGCCTTGATTATAATCAAAATAGCTCTTCTACTAAAATAACAGTTCTTGATGCAATTCTTATGGTTTATGATGCCTGGAATAAAATGCCACAAAGTAAAATTTACAACTGTTTCAAACATGCAGGATTCATTGAAAATCATGCTGGTTTACATGTTCAAAATAGAGCAGAAAATGAATTTGATGATGAAGATGACGTTCCTTTATCTTTGTGGTTACGAAACCTAAATTCATACTTGTTAACAGCGCCGGGGATGTGGAACGATTATGTTGAAATTGATATTTGAATCGCATCAGAAGAACCATCAGATGAAAATATTGTACATGATATTACAGTTAATGAGCAACACGAAAACGATGAAGTCAAGGAAGAATCAATACATATCACGATTTGTTCATACCAACTTCGAAAATGATAATTTAAACTGGGCAATGTCTTCTTTTCACAATAATGTTAGAGACTGTTATTCGAGAGGTCTAAAGAAGAAACAAAAGCAGACAAAAATTAGTGATTTGTTATATAAAAAATGACTAAATATGTTATGTATGTACATTGATATTATGTGTATTATACAATTTGTAGTTTTTCTCTCTATTAAACTAAATACATAACTAATAAAAATAGGTTGATGAAAATAAGATGTTTATTTTTAAGAATATGCTTCCCTTCGATGTCATTATAAGCGGACTCTACTGTATATATATATATATATATATATATATATATATATATATATATATATATATATATATATATATATATATATATATATATATATATATATATATATATATATACTATAAAATAAAGAAGAAATAGAAGAAAACTAAGGGGAATAAAAACATATTCAAAATTAATTCTGGCAGTTTCCGATAAAAATGAATTAATAAGAATCATGAACAATATATAAAATAAATTTCCAGACAGAACTGATAAATTCTGGGAAGACTTAGAATATATTTTCTCTAACTTCCAGAGAGGCACACCATAATACTGCTTGCTTGTGTCATATGCACTTGCCAAGGAAGCAGAAGACTTGAATTTTGCTTAATACCAACCAGGGTGAATTCCAGATAGATCATGTAGCCATTTCACGCAAATCTCAAAAGGAAATACAAAACGTGAAGATACTAAGAATCGCCAATCTGGACTCAGACCACTACCTCTCAATTAACAAAATAAGACTCGAGCCTAGAAACACTAGATTACACAGAACCTCCAAAATTGTAAGATTTGACGTAGAGCGACTTAAGAAAAGTCAAGAAGTAAGTCAGAGACAGTATAGCACCTGCCGCAGAGAATAATCTTTCAATACGTACTGATGTTGCCATTATGCTCAGTAAATCTTGACTATCTTGGAAAAAGCGGAAAAAATATTTTGATTTAAATTTTTACTTTTCAGTAGTAAATACTCAGCTTTCCAATGTTCTCAAGTTTTTGCTGAATTGTTGCATACATTATTAATATCAATTCATTTTTTGAATGATTTACTTCCGTTCGGAAATTGATATCATTTACATACTGTTTAGAAATTTTATCGAAACATTGGACAGCCTCATTTTTCTTGTTTTTGTTCCATTCCGACTTGTCAACATGTGTTGATTTTATGTCGACAGTCTAAAATTAAATAATAAACCTAAATTGATTTTTGATAGTGTTTTAACATTTTACTGGCGAGTAAAACTTGCATTGTGATTGAAGTGTGTAGATTGATTTACAGACTCAGATTAACAATAAATTATATTTATAATACCAATAAGTTCGATGTTGGTTGGTAGGTAAGTATGTGTTCTTTGCATGCTTTCCCAGACCTGAGATCCGGTAAGTGTTTCGGTAACGTATTGTATAATTTGATGCAGGTGTAACATGGTCATTTTTCAATGATCGTTGGATTATGGATTGGCAAAACATAGCTCATTTCTTTCCTTGTACTTTCGTTCTTCAAAAAGCAATGTTTACCTCTGCATGTCTGCCTAAAGTTCAGAATAAAGATTCATCTGGTTTCTTGCTTTTCAAGTCTGAACATGTCTAGAATGTTTTTGTTACTCCCCCAAAGCATTATGCCAAATCTCATATGAGCCTAGAAATTTATAAAAAATTACAATGTTTCTGGGTACACACATTAAGCATACATAAGGCATACATGGTTTTATTCAGGTTAGTAGCTAGATTATTTATGTGACTATCTCAGTTTAAATTCTGGTCGACCTTTATTCCTTAACAGTCTTTGTTCATTATCTACAATTCTTTATCTATTATTGGTATCCTCTGTGGGTAGGCTATTTGAGATCTTTTTGTTCTAAATGTGATTTCATTATTTTTGTTTTTGTACCTATATCGTCTATTGATTTACTAGCTAATAGGGTGGTATCATCAGAGTAATTTATTATTTTAGTGAACTCATTTAAAAGTAGATTCAAATCGTTGACATATATTGTAAATAACAATGGTTCTAAAATACTTCCCTGTGGTATACCTAACGTAATCATACGTCCCGCTTTGGGCGGGACACTCCCGCTTTCAAGCTGACTGTCCCGCTGTCTCCAGCGAGGGCAAAAACGTCCCGTTTTCGCAACTAGGTCTCTACTTGCTAGGATGTAAACACCGTACTATTTGCCTGGACGTGCACTAGCAAGGTCGAGACGTGTGACCGAAGCGGCGGGCGACGAGGGAGAAAGAGAGAATGAGAGAGAGAGAGCGAATGTGCCGTGATAGCGGCATAGATGCTGCCCTCACTCAGCGAATAACCAAACACAGAGCTTTATGTCTGGTTCAGAGCAGTGTTGCCAACTTTATTTTTTAGGGGATCGTACCATGCACTTGGAAAAATCGTATTTTGCTATGAATTTTAGAAAAAAGATAGTATGCAAAGAATTTTCAACAAAATAATAGTAAATGATTTAAATACGTAATATTATTATAGCTTTACATCAATATTTACTATCTAGGGTGCAACATTTTAATATTTGGTATTTAGATACGAACAAGGAATAATTTTCTGGACCTTGGTTACCAGAATTTAGGCACTAATTTGTCAACTATGAAGTTTATATATACACTGCTCAAAACAAGTTACTAATTTGTGCCTCCATAAAATTCAAACGGGAAATTACATGCAAATTAAATTAAGAACATATGAAATGCTCTATTTAATTGATTTAATTGACACATAGGGAATTATAAGTATCGCATACTTCCGGAGTGTCCGTAACAATTTTTGATTCAAAGAGCCAGGAAGGTTTTGTACAGATCCATAAACAGACGGAAATGTTTACCACTGACAGTTTGACTTAAATGAAAATGAGTCACCTCAACGAAGTGGAAGATGTTCGTGCTACAACATTAATTGAAAATGGCGAAAGCGTTCTAGAAGTTTCAAGAAACCTCAACGTAAGCTTGTCTGTTATTCAGCGATTGTGGAGCAGGTACTTGGATACAGGTCAATATACCAGGCGCGGTGGTCAAAGTCGCAAAAGAAAAACAACTCAAAAACAAGACCCATTTTTACTGATATCGAATAGAGTTTCTTCTTCGCAATAGAGTTTCTTCGGCGGAAGACCTCTTAATTTCCCTGAGGACGACGCATGGGGTCACTTTATTAGACCAGACCATCAGGAATGAATCGAGGGAATCAAATTTGAGGACAAGACGACCCGTTGAAAAACCCTCTATGACACGATGCCACAGAATAGAAAGGATGAATTTTGTTCGTGATCACGTCGCATCGCAACTTCGACAAAGAAAGTATGTGCTCTTCACGGATGAATCAAGGTTCATTACTCGTTGCGATGGCCGAGTAGGTACGTGTTTACAGACGCCCAGGAGAACGCTAAGCAACTGCCACTGTCCAAGGAGACGAAAAGTTTGGGGTAGGATTAGTATCGACAATAGAACTAACCTTCCAGGAAATCTTAACGCTAATCATAATAATGTTGACATTGTGTTAGGAGAACATTTTGTCCCTATGGCATATAGAATAGGCCAAAATTTATTTTAAATGCAAGATAACGCAAAACCACATACTGCCTCAATTGCGGTAAGTAGGGAAAGATGATATGTTCTAGACCCACCACCTCCTTATGGGTTTTACATGCAATCTAGCCCCTTATGGGGAAATTACATGTAAAATCTAGCACGATGCCCCTTATGGAGATTTACATGTAAATCTAGCACGAAGCCCCTTATGGGGAATTCTATGCAAAATAGTTCTGAACGCGTCCGAGCGAGAATGTCTAGATGACGCTGCAAGATACGTGTACGTTGGATAGTGGGGAAATTTAAAATGAGGGGTCAGGGGTGAAAATTAAGATAGGAGTTGATTCAATTGAGATTATGGGGGGTTTAGATTGACAAGACTAGACAGACAAGACTAGACAGACAAGACTAGACAGACAAGACTAGACAGACAAGACTAGACAGACAAGACTAGGCAGACAAGACTAGACAGACAAGACTAGACAGACAAGACTAGATGGACAAGACTAGACGGACTAGACTAAACCATTTTAAACCATTTGATGAGAAAAATCAAATCTGGTGTCAGAACGGCTCTAGCATGTGCCTTAAGGGAGATACCGCCCGACCGCCTACCCTCAGTAGATGACGTCATCCGCCGCGGCAGATATTGCTAAACTAATTATCTTGATGTTGATTGGTTGATTGACGAATAAATAATTGCAGTTGGTCGTATGCCTTAATTTATATGTAATGGACAAGACTGGACAGACAAGATTAGACAGACAAGACTAGACAGACGAGACTAGTTAGATAAAGCTAGACAGATGGGGGCTAAATACATGAGATTAGACAGACCAAGCTAAATACATGAAACTCTATAAGACTGAACTAAAATATATAAGGGATTGTTTAATTCAACTAAAATATATTTTCGATTGTTTTTCTTATAATTGTTAATAATGTTTATATTTTTACTTTCATTATGTTATCTACGTTTTATTTTGATTTACGGCTTGTTGATTAGACCCAACCGGATGTTTGTCAGTCATAACACCAGGCAAGAATAGAGGGACTAGACTAGACAGACTAGATTAGACAGACAGACAAGCGGAGAAAATTCAAAATGAATTGCGGGTGGGTAGCGGACAATCGTGTATGCATACATAATTGATTACAAACATATTACGGATTGATTCAAATGAGATTATTGGTTTTAGGCCGGACAAGATCGGACAATACTGGACAAGGTCGAACAAGAACGGACAAGACTATACAGACCACATATTTATCCGAATAATTTCCTATGAGTAAGCGAAATTTCTTAAACTTGTCTGTGAACCAGATCGTATTAATGTTTTTCATTTATATAAATACCTTTTAATGTTTTTCATTTATATAAATATCAAAGAGATCAATTTTCTGGCATCCACTTTTCATCTACTTGCATCCACTTTTGATTTACTTGCATCCACTTTCCATCTACTTGCATCCACGTTTCATCACGCTAAACAGGGTGTGAGGTCTATGTGACCCCACGCTAAACAGGGTGTGAGGTCTATGTAACCCCACACTAAACAGGGTGTGAGGTCTATGGTGCCCCACGTTAAAGAGGGCGTGAGGTCTATTTTTAGTCAGCTTTCATCAGCTTTTAATCAGCTTTAATCCCATTGGGTTAGTTGTGTTAACATTAGGGTAGGTTAGCATTAGGTTAGGCTACGTGAGGTTAGGCATGAAGCCCGCTTTATTCCTAACCTCACGTAGCTTAACCTAATGCTAACCTAACCTAATGTTAACACAACTAACCCAATGGGATTAAAGCTGATTAAAAGCTGATGAAAGCTGACTAAAAATAGACCTCACGCCCTCTTTAACGTGGGGCACCATAGACCTCACACCCTGTTTAGTGTGGGGTTACATAGACCTCACACCCTGTTTAGCGTGGGGTCACATAGACCTCACACCCTGTTTAGTGTGGGGTTACATAGACCTCACACCCTATTTAGCGTGGGGTCACATAGACCTCACACCCTGTTTAGCGTGGGGTCACATAGACCTCACACCCTGTTTAGCGTGGGGTCACATAGACCTCACACCCTGTTTAGCGTGATGAAACGTGGATGCAAGTAGATGGAAAGTGGATGCAAGTAAATCAAAAGTGGATGCAAGTAGATGAAAAGTGGATGCCAGAAAATTGATCTCTTTGATATTTATATAAATGAAAAACATTAAAAGGTATTTATATAAATGAAAAACATTAATACGATCTGGTTCACAGACAAGTTTAAGAAATTTCGCTTACTCATAGGAAATTATTCGGATAAATATGTGGTCTGTATAGTCTTGTCCGTTCTTGTTCGACCTTGTCCGGTATTGTCCGATCTTGTCCGGCCTCAAACCAATAATCTCATTTGAATCAATCCGTAATATGTTTGTAATCAATTATGTATGCATACACGATTGTCCGCTACCCACCCGCAATTCATTTTGAATTTTCTCCGCTTGTCTGTCTGTCTAATCTAGTCTGTCTAGTCTAGGCCCTCTATTCTTGCCTGGTGTTATGACTGACAAACATCCGGTTGCGTCTAATCAACAAGCCGTAAATCAAAATAAAACGTAGATAACATAATGAAAGTAAAAATATAAACATTATTAACAATTATAAGAAAAACAATCGAAAATATATTTTAGTTGAATTAAACAATCCCTTATATATTTTAGTTCAGTCTTATAGAGTTTCATGTATTTAGCTTGGTCTGTCTAATCTCATGTATTTAGCCCCCATCTGTCTAGCTTTATCTAACTAGTCTCGTCTGTCTAGTCTTGTCTGTCTAATCTTGTCTGTCCAGTCTTGTCCATTACATATAAATTAAGGCATAAGACCAACTGCAATTATTTATTCGTCAATCAACCAATCAACATCGAAATAATTAGTTTAGCAATATCTGCCGCGGCGGATGACGTCATCTACTGAGGGTAGGCGGTCGGGCGGTATCTCCCTTAAGGCACATGCTAGAGCCGTTCTGACACCAGATTTGATTTTTCTCATGAAATGGTTTAAAATGGTTTAGTCTAGTCCGTCTAGTCTTGTCCATCTAGTCTTGTCTGTCTAGTCTTGTCTGTCTAGGCTTGTCTGTCTAGTCTTGTCTGTCTAGTCTTGTCTGTCTAGTCTTGTCTGTCTAGTCTTGTCTGTCTAGTCTTGTCTGTCTAGTCTTGTCTGTCTAGTCTTGTCTGTCTAGTCTTGTCTGTCTAGTCTTGTCTGTCTAGTCTTGTCTGTCTAGTCTTGTCTGTCTAGTCTTGTCTGTCTAGTCTTGTCTGTCTAGTCTTGTCTGTCTAGTCTTGTCTGTCTAGTCTTGTCTGTCTAGTCTTGTCTGTCTAGTCTTGTCTGTCTAGTCTTGTCTGTCTAGTCTTGTCTGTCTAGTCTTGTCTGTCTAGTCTTGTCTGTCTAGTCTTGTCTGTCTAGTCTTGTCTGTCTAGTCTTGTCTGTCTAGTCTTGTCTGTCTAGTCTTGTCTGTCTAGTCTTGTCTGTCTAGTCTTGTCTGTCTAGTCTTGTCTGTCTAGTCTTGTCTGTCTAGTCTTGTCTGTCTAGTCTTGTCTGTCTAGTCTTGTCTGTCTAGTCTTGTCTGTCTAGTCTTGTCTGTCTAGTCTTGTCTGTCTAGTCTTGTCTGTCTAGTCTTGTCTGTCTAGTCTTGTCTGTCTAGTCTTGTCTGTCTAGTCTTGTCTGTCTAGTCTTGTCTGTCTAGTCTTGTCTGTCAAGTCTTGTCTGTCTAGTCTTGTCAATCTAAACCCCCCATAATCTCAATTGAATCAACCCCTATCTTAATTTTCACCCCTGACCCCTCATTTTAAATTTCCCCACTATCCAACGTACACGTATCTTGCAGCGTCATCTAGACATTCTCGCTCGGACGCGTTCAGAACTATTTTGCATAGGATTCCCTATAAGGGGCATCGTGCTAGATTTTACATGTAATTTCCCCATAAGGGGCTAGATTGCATGTAAAACCCATAAGGAGGTGGTGGGTCTAGAACATATCATCTTTCCCTACTGCGGTAAATCGATTACGCTGGGAATCGACGAGTTGACAGGATAGTACGGTGCGTATTTCTAAAGTGCGAGTGAGACAGACGGTTTAAAAAATTATTGGATGTCTTCATTGAAAGTCCAAAGAAGAAGTTTATGGTACGTTCTAGTCTGTTCTTTTTCCGTTCATTTTCTATTTTGTTATGAAGATTGAAAGATTTGGAAATATCGTATATTTTGCGTACGATTTCGAATACATGATCGTAGATCGTATCAGCTCTAAAAGGGTCGTATAAATACGATTTAAATCGTATGGTTGGCAACACTGCTTCAGAGCTTTGTGGCCGCAGTGCTTTAAGTTCACACCGGACGGAGTGTGTGATGGTACCATAATAAAAATTCGCCGGTGTACCTTTAAAATTATCTTGCAAAACAAGTATCCGTTTATAAAAGAAAGGAGTGGTACATCTTCAGCAAACGTTACATGCGAAAAGTGTCGTACTGATTTTAGTATTAGTCACGATGGTGCCGACGATATCGAGAAACATTTAAAATCGGAAAAGCACAGGCTTTTAGCTTTTTATCAAGCTGCTACGCCAAGCTCGTCAGTGGTTACGTTATTTAAAACAACCGATTTGCTGACTAAAGTTTTACATACAGCTGCAGCGGTGGGTGCGTGGGCATTCCATATGGTGTAAGAAAATCTCAGGCTATTGTTGTAAATGGGTCAATGGTTGCTCTATGGCAACCCATGAAAAAAAGAATTCGCGAAGCCCACTGCATAACTTTATATGCATCTGCTAAGATGCTTCAAACCATGGCTCGATAAAATTATTCCTAGTGTTAATCCGTAATTTTTACCACACGAAGGCGTCAAATTCTAGGTTTTAGTAGTTGAAAAGTATTAGTAGTGAAACATCGAATATAATTGTTGATGATTTGAAATAAGTATTATCTTGCAATAATTTGAATTTTTTTTTTTGAATTTGAAGAAAATTGTGAGATGCTGTGGAGATAATACGAACTGCAATTTTAGAAGAAAATAGAAGGGAGATTAATAATGTTTACGCAAAATTGAACAAATCATACGGAAGACAGCTCATTGGGATTGGATGTGGAGCCCACATAGTTCTCAACGCGATCAAAACAGCCGCAGATTGTCTCCTTGTTTGAGTGCATCATTGTGAAAATTTATTCTTTTTTCTATATCACAGCGTTCGAGTAGAAGCTTTGAAAGTTTTATGATTCAACTGACAGAGAGTATCATAAACTGCTGGGCTACAGTAAAACAAGGTGGCTTGCATTAATAACCGTGCGAAAAGAGAGTTCTAAAAATGTTCCAGTCTTTGAAAAGCTATTTTCTGAGCATCGACAAATGTCCAAATATTTGGAAATGTTTTTCTAAAGAAAACTTAAGTCTGCGGAAGAAATTAATCCTCTCCAAGATAACCTGGCACTTAAGGAGAATTAGCTTTTCCTTCCTCACACTGCTTGTAATGTTTTAGTAAATTTACAAGTAACCAACACTGTAATGCCATAAAGGTGTTTTTTTAAATGTCCCGTTCTGACAAAAAAAATAATGGTCACGTTAGGTGTTCACGTTTTTATATTGAATTTTGAAAATCCATGACCGGGATTTGGTAGTTTTGTTTGTTGAGATCTACCTGTAAAGTAAAATCTGAATAAGCAATTCCTCTTACTCCATATTTCACTAATTTTTGAAGTAGAATATCATGCCCAACGTGGTCATCGCGGTATAATCAAATTTAATAAAAAAAGGTATACAAATAAAAATTCAAGAAAAAATATAAGAGGTTAGAGCGAAAATATGGCGAATTTTTTGTCATAGAATTAATGACAAGTCAATATTTTTACAACAAAATTAAATATATACAATTAATTGATAATCGTATAATTTATATACAATTGACAAAATTATACCTTCATATATTTTGTACCACCAATATTTTGTCAAGTCAAGCATAATTCATTTATTCTACCAAATTAATTTCAAATGCATCAGTTAAATGGATTGAAATATTCTAGGCTAGACACAAGTATTAACGAATTGTAAAGATTATTTGCTTGGGAGCTTCTTAAGCTTCACACGTCTCACACCAAACACGATTAAAGTAAACAACATAGGAAAAAGCGATCAATAGCTTCTTTACATGTTATTGGATTTCAATTTATAATTACCTTATAAGAAATTTAATTATCTACGTAATACCTTCATATATTCAATCTTAATACCATTAATGGGGGTATACAATAATAAAATAAGTACTGTAAATTCAATTATTATCAAAGCTTAATGTCAAGACAATTATATGTGTTTCATCAGGTTTATTCTTGCCAAATATCACTTACACCTAACGAGCCCTGCCTAGTATTGTATAAACTTCCATGGTCTTGTCTCTCTAGTTCTTTAGTTCAATTAAGTTTTTTTTACCTATATAAAAACTCAATTCAAATCTTCTGTGCATATGTAATTGTATAGACCTTCGAAACATTCGGTTTACAGTATATTTTGTAATTTAAAAACGTCTATACGCAACTAAAAGTTACATAAAACGAATGTAAAAACATATAGAGAAATAAATCCAAGAATAATTTCCTTTGTCTACACTAAAAAGAAAGCGCAGCAAAATGCATTTTATTACCTTGTAAAAACGAGGCACAAAAGTGTAGCTGAGAGAATTGTCAGTTGTTGCGAAAGGGCCGACTGAGATTTCTGCATCGCTCTGTGCAGGTCGTTCTGTAAAAAAAAAGGAAATTACATACAAATTTGTATAAGAGACTTTGTAATGAAAAATATAACTTTTCATCATTTCCCAGACGTATGAGATTAAATTACGACCAAAACACGAGGGTAAAAAATAAGAAGGAAAGATTACTTTCCTCTAGATGTTATGCATTAAAAATTTCATTTGTCAGTTTGCAAATGAAACGGAGCACTTTCGGGATATTAAAAATTTGATCTTCACACAATCTATACAAATAAAAACAATTCTCACAATATATATTCACAATTTAATTTAAAATCTTAATCTTAAAGATGACAAATAAATTGCACCACACAACTCATTTATTATCCTTACAAGAACACACACCATAAAAATTAATTGAATATAAACCTACTTTCTGTGTCGCCTTCTTCCATTATCTTAAATATAGTCTGCATAATTAGATTAAGCCATTAATATGCAATGGTGCTATAAAAGGACAGAGAATTTAACAACTAATTTTATTTTCTTCCTGATTTACTTCCTTTGTTACGTTCATTAGCATTACAAAAGGATTTTTTTAATAATCAGCATTTCATTTGAATGAATTAATTCTAGTAATTTATTTAAATTTACAGCGGCGTCTGATATTTGCTAGCTAGTAACATAATCAGACAGGGAAACAAATCTAGACTAGACCATAAATAAGTCCATATATGAGCCGTTTATTTTGAAAGTGTCCATTTTTCAAAAATATCGAGTTAGCTACCTTAATAGTTAGATTTTGACTTGATCTTTTTATTCTGAAGTAACTTTTTACTAATAAATTTAAAATCATTACGATTTTGTAACACGAAAATTTGCTGGATTAATGAAGTTGGGAAAAACATTGTGAGAGTTTCAAATCGATATGGAAAATATGCAATAAAATTTTACGTGATCTCGTAAGAGCTTTATGTTTAATTATCAAAGCAGCAGTTGAATTATCAATGTGCAATGAATTTATTTTAATCAATTTAATTCCAAATTTTAGTGTCGTTCCGTTAATGGATTCATACGTGTCTCCGGATATAACATTGTAATTTTCAGCAATTCGTTAATAATTTGTTTATAACAAATTAAATTGCAAAAAAACTGCATGAAAATATGAATATATTAAAATATCCCAAGAGAGTATGAATTTCGAATATGAATTTCAATGTACAAATTAAAAAAACTTAAAAAAAAACGAGACTACTCACAAACGTCAAATACAAGAACTTTTTTTATTACATTATGTAACCGACCTGCACATAATAATTATTTTAAATCCCTCCCGCATACACAAACTAGAAAAGACTGAATAATAATTAATAAAACAATATTATTTTTAATGTAAAAAATATTTAATAACTGTTATTTAACTTTTTTGATTTTATATTTTGATTTAAAGGAAAATTTAGTTTATGAATGGACATGTGCTTTCTTAAGATTTTGAAACGTGATTTAATTGATTTTGAAAGTGGCCCAAGTCCATTTACAGCCATCAAAAAATATAAATTTCTTAAATAACGTTAATTATGCTAAAAAGGATGATAAATTTGACACCCTTAGAAACACCAAAACATTATTCAACTATGTTATTCGTTACCCATATTTTATAATTTTATCCAACGCAAACCCTTCAATACCTCGATTTGAACATAAATGGAGACCACTTTCAAAATAAACGGCTCATATAATAAAAATATACATGATTATAACAATTTTCTAGTGTGATAACAAAGAAGATTGTGAAACTGATAGGACTAAATCCATTGAATTAATATGATCAAATACAGAAAAGCACTTAATGTTGAGAATTGTTGCACCCATGCAATTATCCCAAATAGTAAATCATTTGTTAGGGTCTAGTAGGTGCAATAAGACACTAAACAAGATTTACGATTGCCACAGATTTTTTCATGGAACAAGGCATAAAACTTAGGATAATAATGATTTACCGATATTGGGTGATTTTGCCAAGTAAAGCAGGCGTATATTCGCAGGCGTATATTTTGCCAAGTAGAGCAGGCGTTAAAACATTCAAAATAACTACAGAGCATTGTAATTCTTTGTGTTACGCAAATTTATAATTGAGATATTTAAAGGTGAAAAAAAAATCAATTGCAGAATTACATTTAGAAACTCTTAACTATATTACTAAAATTGCTGTGGTATAAATTTTATATATTGACCAATGGGATATCTATACAGTTTTCTTGATTTAACTAAATTTACCCGTGAGTAAGCAAACAAGATTAGATAGATAAGACTGCATATAAAATACTGTACGACTAGACCACTAGACAGACAAGACAACACGGATAGGACTGGAATGAGGCTTAGGAAAAGAATACGGGATTTTCGGAAACTTAGTGTTGCGGACTGTTTACCTGCTTTAACTGTTGTTAATCGTCTTTGGCACTATTTAACTAAGATCCGACAGCATAAATTAAGCTTCTACGTTGTCTACGTTGATGCAATAAATATTCGTGTTTTTGTTGAAAATAATAGTTGATATTTTTAAGATGACAGATAGTAGATGCGAACGCAACTAACTCGACGTTGCCACGTTTATTTTTGTTTATATCCCCGTTTATATGAAAAACTATAATTTTGGCAACATATATACAATCTTAAGGGTCCTATTGAAGTTGGACAATATCTCGAGTTAATTATTTAGTATCCTGGATCCACCAGATTCTGCAGGATCTAGAAGAAACCGTCAAGAATTTGGTTGGGTGGAGATTGTTCCCGGCCGAGGGGTCTTATACGTGCTCCAATTGCAAAAACGGCCTCTTAAAACTGTGTCGGGATACTTCAAGGTTGGTTGCTTTTTTGGTATCTATTTATCTAGTCCTTGTAAAAAAATTTTGTTTTCTTATTTCGTAGAAATATTTGGGTTTTTGTAATAAAAAAATGCATTTTCAACCAAATAACTGACGTGTATGACTGTTCACAAAACTGAGAATGTAGATACAATTGGGTCAGAGTTGCCAAATTTAATTTTTACACATTATAGATTATTTAAATTTTTCTGCATCACATGAGTATATATAAAATTGGCTTCCAGGATTTATTTGTCTATTATGAATATTCAGAAAATTTTAAGAGATCCCGACTAAACCATTCAAAAATTACTTGAATGGAAATTGATACCAGCCAAATTGGTTAAACCAACGGTCCTTGCTACATTGTCCTATATTAGAACAAGAGTTCGCGCTGCCGCGCGTATGTGGTCTTGATTTATCTGCCCGTTTCGCGGCGGACAACCTAGTCTAATCTAGATTAAACCAACGGTCCTTGCCACATTGTCCTAAATTAATTAATGTCCTATATCGGATCGAGAGTTCGCGCGGCAACGCATATGACAATGAGGCAAGGACCGTTGCTTTAACCCCGGTTAGTTTATGTGGCCAGCCGCGAAGCGGGAAGATAAATCAACACAAAATACGCTCGTCAGCGCGAACTCTCGATTGAATATACGTCAATGTGGCAAGGACCGTTGGTTCAACCCCGGTTAAATTAGGTTCCCCCCCGTGAAGCGATCAGATAAATGAAGACAACATACGCGCGGCAGCGCGAACAAGGACTGTTGGTTTAATTAATATCAAGGACTTATTAGGATCAAGGACTGTCGGTTAGATTAGGTTGCCCGCCGCGAAGCGGGCAGATAAATCTAGACAACATAGGCGCGGCAGCGCGAACTCGCGATCGAATATAGGACAATGTGACAAGGACCGTTGGAAATTAGGTATTAAGGTTTTTTTTGTAATTTTTTTAAAAAAATCCAATTTATTTCTATTGTTTTTTTTTTCACCAAACTTAAAATCCGCTATTTTTCACAAAAAAAAAGATAGATGTGGGAACATCGAGATAGTTGCGTTCGCATCTACTATCTGTCATCTTGAAAATGTCATTATTTTCAACAAAAACACGAATATTTATTGAACCAACGTAGAAGCTTAATTTTTGCAATCGGATCTTAGAGTGCCAAAGACGATTAACAAAAGTTACACCATTTAAAAAGCCCGCAACACTAACTTTAAAAAATCCCGTATTCTTTACCAAGTCCCAAGAATGACAAGGTAGACATAACAGATAAGACTCGATAAACAATAATGGACAGACAAATCAAGACAGACAGGGTTTTACTTACAGACAGACTAGCTACACATGTCTAGATATACAATATTATCCAGACAAGACTAAGCAGACAAGACTAGACAGACAAGGCTAGATAGACAAGACTAAGAATAAATTTGACTGCTGTCAATAGAGTTTAATTAAAATTGTATCCACTAATTCAAACGTTTTATATAAAGTATACGCCCCCTTGCCCTTCTTACTCCATATAGAGTCTTTGGACATCGTAAGCAAGGATCAAATGAAATCTCCCATGGAGGACCAAAACCTGGAGCAAGGTGAATCCAAAGAACATTAGGAGGGAAGGAATTGTGTTTCAATCTAATCTAGAAAAGCTGTTTACACAGAGAGGGCTGATGGATAACACAGTCAAAGACATGTGTAATCCAAAAAAGGTCTTAGTGGGAAAAATATCACTCCACGCCAAACAACTGCAGAGCAAAAGACTGAAAGATTGGCTCACAGAAGCAGCAGATGAAACTAGAAAAGAAAGAAGTGAGCCGAAATTGTACGAGGAAAAACGCTTTGTGCGCATGCAAGACACAGCAAGACACATAGGGGTAGGGAACGTAAATTTGAAGGGGGTATTTAAAAATTGTTTAAAACTATTGAAATTTTTTTCTTATTTCGGATCGAGAGGTCGAGCTGCCGCGAGATATGTAGTCTTGATTTATCTGCTCCTAATATAACCTAATCTAACCATCCATTTCGTTCAAATCTGTAGCTGCGGTTGCGGTTTTTACGCGCTACTGGAGGTTTTATGTCAATTTCCGAATTGTGGCACGGGGGCGCTGAACGTATGATTTCTCATATTGCAGTTTAACCAATGCGACTAGAAAATACAACAATATTCAGCAAAGTTAGTAGTAACCACCCCTTGGGAAATACTTGGGAAAAACTAAAATCCAAGAAGCTCTTCTTATTAAAATGAATGGAAAGGCATATGCTGATCTGCTTAAAAACAGTAAATGACTTTAACAGTCAGACAAACAGTAAATACAAGTGAAATCGGTGTAGAAATTGAAGATATAATTAAAACAAAAATGGACTTCAGCTAACAGTGTAAGACGAAGCTAATAAAGCCGATATTCTGAAAAAAACCGGGAGCGACCACATCTTTTCGAGTAAACAAAACAATAATCCATCTAAAAGGAAGGGATGAGGTTGTAACAGAGGAGTAAATCAAAGAGGCTATTACACTCTCCACCTCTATTAAACTCGAAAAATTCGAGGTAAGAGCTCTACGAACGGCCTATGGAAACAAACATAATGTCAGAGTTATAATGTCTGAAACTGACGCAGTAAAGTTCATTGGTCTCGAAAAATCAAAATTGGATGGACAAACTACAAAATCGTAGAAAGAGAAAAAAAACGTATATGCTACCAATGCTGGGAATATGGTCATGTTAAAACCCAATGTAAAGGTCCCGACAGAGAGCACATGTGCTTAAAGTGTGGGAAAGATGGACACCTCGTAGTGGACTGCACAAATAGACCGTTTCTGTGCACTGTAAACAAGAGGGACATCAATCAGGAAATTCCAAATGCCCAATAAACAATGAAAGTAGGCGACAAGAACATAAAGAACATAAGAATATTACAAATTTACACAAACAGGAGTCGGCCTGCTCATGATATGGCGCTTGCTACCGCCAAAGACATAGCGGCAGAAATCTTAGTTCTCAGCGAACCGAATCGCAAGCCTATTAAAAACAGATTAGACTGGTTATACGATGAACAAATAGACAAAGCAACAAGAGTAGTAGACCGCGATGTTATAAATTTTGCATAATATTTTAAGTTAAATTAAAAATACAAAAGAAAAATCTTTTGTGGCTGGCGACTTTAAACGCAAAATCACCGCAGTGGGGTATGAATATTTCGGACAAAAAGGGCCAAATCATTACAGAATGGGTTTTAAAGAAAGGACTACTTCTCAATTTTCGACCTGACAATAACAACAGAAGGCTTTAGAACAAGTATTAGCGGATGGGAAGTGAACGAAAAGGAATCTCTAAATGATCACAACTTTATTGTTTTTGATATCTCAGCCAGGAAGCAGACACAAAATTCAAGAAAAAATATCAACAAAAACTGCAACATGCATTAGACGGGATAGAACAAAATGAAGACACAACATCTGCAAGAGACTTTTCCAATACCCTTGCCAAAATATGCGATAAATCTATCCCAAAACGTAGTACCCTAATCAGAAGAGCACCGGTATACTGGTGGATGCAGGATATATCTGAACTCCGCAAAGAATGTGTTCGAAGAAGAAGGACCTACAATTGCCTAGACCTAAATTTACCCGAAGTTAACCGGCTCCTATGGGTCGAATGTACAAAGGGCAAGAAAATTTTGAGAAAAGCTATTGAAGCATCGAAAATAAACCACTGAAAAATTCTCTGTAAAAATATAGATAATGATGTCTGGGAGGATGGCTGGACGGATGGACACACCGTCATTGAAATTGACTATGGAAACAGTAGAAAAAGTAGTTGATTAGCTTTTCCCAGATCATGAGGAAGTAAATTTTATTTGCAATAAAGACACTAGTTTTGTGGACTTCGCATCAGATGAACTGCAGACAGCCGGCCAGAAAATGAAAGCACCAGCGCCAGGATAGATTCCAGTAGAACTACTAAAGCGAGTTGCAGCGGAAAGACCCGATTATATATTAGCCGTATATAATAAACTGACAGCCGAAGCGAAGTTCCCTACAGAGTGAAAGCGAGCAAAAATTGTTTTGTTAAGGAAGGGTAAAAAACCATTAGAAAATGCTTCATCTTTTAGACCAATCTGCCTCTTGGATGTGGAGGGTAAATTATATGAAAAGTTAATATTAGCCAGACTACAAAAAGAACTTAAGCGAACAGGGGTCCTGTCTGACTGCTTGGATCTAGAGAAGGTCGACAGACAGTAGATGCTATAATAAAAGTGATTGAAATTGCAAGAGAAGCTGGTGCCTACTCAGCTCGACACGCGAAAACTATGTGCGGCAATAACACTCGATGTGAAGAATGCTTTCAATAGTGCCTCATGGCAGCAAATATTAAATGAATTAAGAAAGAGGAAGATAGAGGATAGCCTTATTAATATTTTAGTGGCATATCTATCGAAAAGAGAGCTCATCCTAGGGACTGAAGGAAAAATTAAAAAACAAAGCATAAACAGTGGTGCTCCACAGGGATCAGTCGTGGCCCCAACGCTATGGAACATACTCTATGACAATCTGCTGAAAACCGAAATGCCAAATGAATAATCTTAGTTGGATTTGCTGCCGACGAGGCAAAGACGAAAGCAGTACTTTTAGCATCTAAGCGACTGACATCCGCGACCACTTTTAATGCCAAAGGTTTTACGGTAACAACACAGCAGTAAAATATCTTACAGCAGTAAAATATCTGGGTGTATGGCTGGACACGAAGTTAACCTTTGTGCATCACGTGAACAAAATTATCCAGTAGGCGGAAAAAACGGCAAATGCTCTCGCTAGCCTACTGCCAAATATCGAGGGACCCAAAGCATCCAAACGAAAACTAATTCTTAATGTACTTAATGTACAACAGTTGTATGGACCATCAGCTTGGCATATTGTTACAGTAACTAAAACAAGAACAAGAACAAGAGTTTTTTCAGTGCTGTTTTTTGTAAATTATATTTGCAAATAAAACCAAACTTTCCTTAAAAAAAGACAGACAAGAGTAGACAGACAAGACTAGACAGACAAGACTAGACAGACAAGACTAGACAGACAAGACTAGACAGACAAGACTAGACAGACAAGACTAGACAGACAAGACTAGACAGACAAGACTAGACAGACAAGACTAGACAGACAAGACTAGACAGACAAGACTAGACAGACAAGACTAGACAGACAAGACTAGACAGACAAGACTAGACAGACAAGACTAGACAGACAAGACTAGACAGACAAGACTAGACAGACAAGACTAGACAGACAAGACTAGACAGACAAGACTAGACAGACAAGACTAGACAGACAAGACTAGACAGACAAGACTAGACAGACAAGACTAGACAGACAAGACTAGACAGACAAGACTAGACAGACAAGACTAGACAGACAAGACTAGACAGACAAGACTAGACAGACAAGACTAGACAGACAAGACTAGACAGACAAGACTAGACAGACAAGACTAGACAGACAAGACTAGACAGACAAGACTAGACAGACAAGACTAGACAGACAAGACTAGACAGACAAGACTAGACAGACAAGACTAGACAGACAAGACTAGACAGACAAGACTAGACAGACAAGACTAGACAGACAAGACTAGACAGACAAGACTAGACAGACAAGACTAGATCGACAAGACTAGACAGAGAAGACTAGACAGACAAGACTAGACAGACAAGACTAGATCGACAAGACTAGACAGACAAGACTAGACAGACAAGACTAGACAGACAAGACTAGACAGACAAGACTAGACAGACAAGACTAGACAGACAAGACTAGACAGACAAGACTAGACAGACAAGACTAGACAGACAAGACTAGACAGACAAGACTAGACAGACAAGACTAGACAGACAAGACTAGACAGACAAGACTAGACAGACAAGACTAGACAGACAAGACTAGACAGACAAGACTAGACAGACAAGACTAGACAGAGAAGACTAGACAGACAAGACTAGACAGACAAGACTAGATCGACACGACTAGACAGACAAGACTAGACAGACAAGACTAGACAGACAAGACTAGACAGACAAGACTAGACAGACAAGACTAGACAGACAAGACTAGACAGACAAGACTAGACAGACAAGACTAGACAGACAAGACTAGACAGACAAGACTAGACAGACAAGACTAGACAGACAAGACTAGACAGACAAGACTAGACAGACAAGACTAGACAGACAAGACTAGACAGACAAGACTAGACAGACAAGACTAGACAGACAAGACTAGACAGACAAGACTAGACAGACAAGACTAGACAGACAAGACTAGACAGACAAGACTAGACAGACAAGACTAGACAGACAAGACTAGACAGACAAGACTAGATCGACAAGACTGGACAGACAAGACTAGACAGACAAGACTAGACAGACAAGACTAGACAGACAAGACTAGACAGACAAGACTAGACAGACAAGACTAGACAGACAAGACTAGACAGACAAGACTAGACAGACAAGACTAGACAGACAAGACTAGACAGACAAGACTAGACAGACAAGACTAGACAGACAAGACTAGACAGACAAGACTAGACAGACAAGACTAGACAGAGAAGACTAGACAGACAAGACTAGACAGACAAGACTAGACAGACAAGACTAGATCGACAAGACTAGACAGACAAGACTAGACAGACAAGACTAGACAGACAAGACTAGACAGACAAGACTAGACAGACAAGACTAGACAGACAAGACTAGACAGACAAGACTAGACAGACAAGACTAGACAGACAAGACTAGACAGACAAGACTAGACAGACAAGACTAGACAGACAAGACTAGACAGACAAGACTAGACAGACAAGACTAGACAGACAAGACTAGACAGACAAGACTAGACAGACAAGACTAGACAGACAAGACTAGACAGACAAGACTAGACAGACAAGACTAGACAGACAAGACTAGACAGACAAGACTAGACAGACAAGACTAGACAGACAAGACTAGACAGACAAGACTAGACAGACAAGACTAGACAGACAAGACTAGACAGACAAGACTAGACAGACAAGACTAGACAGACAAGACTAGACAGACAAGACTAGACAGACAAGACTAGACAGACAAGACTAGACAGACAAGACTAGACAGACAAGACTAGACAGACAAGACTAGACAGACAAGACTAGACAGACAAAACTAGATAGACAAGACTAGACAGGAGGAAAATTATAGCTGACACCAAGAAGTGAGTACCTTACGAAGCGTCGACCCGAACTACTCATTTAACGTGGTGGGTTCAGATGATGAAGCCAATGGACGGCGGCGACGTTAGTAGCACCGATGATGGAAAGAGGAAGAGAGCAGGAGAGGACGAGGAGATATTTAAGACATCAAAAAACACCACAACACCAAAAAAGACGAAAAGAGAAATGAAAACATGATGGAGAGGATGATGGAAATGATGAAAAACCTCACAAGTGATACAAAGGATATTAAGGAAGAATAAAAAAAAGGTAGTGAAGACACGAAAATGATACAGAAAGAGTTACAAGAACTACGAAGAGAACAAATCGAACACAAAGAAGAATTAAAGGTATAAAAGCAATAAACGAAAAAGCAATGCTAGCAATAGATATACTCAAACAACAACTCAAAAAAACAAATGAAAAAATCGAAAAATTGGAAGAGGAGAAAAGAAAAAAGAATGTGGTTATTTTATAGCTTACATAAGGGAGAAGAACACCATAAAAGAAGAAATAAACAATTTCATCAAGGAAAAATTAGGAGTGGAAGTAAAAATACATAATGCAATAACATGAGGAGAAGAAACATGCATGATTGAACTAAATACGTTGGATGACAAAATAAATATCATGAAAAATAAATACAAGCTTAAAAATAACACAAGCGAGAAAGTATTTATAAACAATGACACGACCAAAGAGGAAAGGGAGGCACAAAGAGAGAGATGAAAAATTGCAAAAGAAGAAATGAACAAAGGAAAAGAAATTAAAGTAGGACATCAAAAATTAATAGGAGGGACATAGGAAAAATTAAAGGACAAGTGTGGAAATGGAATAGGGAAATTAAGGCAATAGAAATGCAAAGGCAAAAAACGTAGAGATAATAAAAACATAGCAGGACAAGGAAGTGACCCTGGCAATGAAAAAGGATTATGAAAAGGAAAAGCGAGCAGAGAATAAAAGTGGAAACAGGAAAAAATAAAAAAATGAGGCAATAAAAGAAAATAGGAACATGGAACGTCAGGGGAACATACGAAGAGGGAGCAATAAAACAACTAACCAGAGAAATGAAAAGATATTATTATGATCTTATAGCAATACAAGAGACGAAACAAAAAGGAAATGAAATCGTGGAAACAGAGAACTGTATAATTTTTAATAGTGGAGGAAAAAACAGAATGCTAGGTACTGGGTTTCTTGTAAGCAAGAGATTAAAGCAGGCTGTCGTAGAATTCAAACCTATATCTGAAAGACTATGCTGGACAACACTAAAAGGAAAATACCAAAATATAACACTAATAAATATACACGCACCAACGGAAGAAACTGAAATGGTAATGAAAGAAACCTATTATGATATGCTAGACCAAGTATTCGAGAGAATACCAAGATACGATCTGAAAATAATTCTAGGTGACGCGAATGCGAAAATAGGTAAAGAAGAAATGTACAGACGACCTACAATAGGCAAATTTAGCAAGCACGAAAACACTAATGAAAACTGTTGATACAATTTGCAAAAGAAAAGGACATGAGAATAAAAAGCACATACTTCGAAAAGAAGGAAATTTACAAAGGCACTTGGAGATCACCGGACGTCAGAAGTTACAGAGGGGCAGATGCGAAATCAAATCACTTTTTAGTGGGAATAAAGCTGACGCAAGAAATACCTCAACAAAGAAACAGCAAAAAGACCGAGAGGACGAAAAAACTGAGGAGCAGAATCGCAAAAATTGAAGAAAGAGAGGAATATACAGAAATGATATGCTTAGACAATGCACGGCGCAAATGACATAGACAGTATCTGGACGAATATAAAAACGTATACAGAGCTAGCAGTAATACGTATGTCCAAGGAAAGGATACAGTAGCAGGAAAAAAATGGTTTGATGCAGAATGCTAAAAAGAAATGGAGAAGTGAAAAGTTCAGAGAATGGAGATGTTAAAAAAAGAAACACCAGAATCCAAGCAAGCGTACATTAAACAAAGGAAACAGTGTAAAAAAGTAATGAGCTATAAGAAAAGAAAGCATACAGAAAAACTCTTAGCAGAAATAGAAGTAAGTTATAATAATACAGAAATAGAGTCTATATCAAGGAATTAAGAGAGAATAGAAAGGATATCAACCGAGACCAGTATATTATAAAAACAAAGATGGACGATTAATAGGCAATGAGGATGATATGATAGAAATGTGGAAAGAATATTTCTAAGATCTTTTAAATGGTACACAAATTCAAGAAAACGAGTGGGAGCATGAAGAAGAAACTCAACGGAGAGAGGAAACCCCAACTTTAATAGAAATCGTAGAAATAATAAAAGACTTAAAAAATAACAAAAGTCCTGAGAATGATCAGATAACATCGGAAATGCTCAAGCCAATCCACCATCTAATACAAAAAATCGGGGAGCAAGAAAAATTACCAGAAAGCTAGAATAAGGCAGTGATAGTTCCTATATACAAGAAAGGGGATAGAATGGAGTGCACAAATTATAGAGGAATTGCTTTATTGAATGTGGCATATAAAATCCTAGCCTCTACATTAAAAAATAAACTTACAAAGAAGTTAGACCAGGAAATAGGAAAATACCAGTGTGGCTTTCCGAAGGACTGATCAGTTATAGATCCAATATTTACTTTCAGAGAGCTACAGTGAGAAAGCCACGAATATAACAAAGAAACATATGTGCTATTCCTGGATTTCAAACAAGCGTACAACCGAATAAAGAGAGAGCAATTGTACTTAGCTTTAAAAGCACTTGGAATTAAAGGACAATTATTTAACTTAATTCAATTAAAGTTAAAAAAAAACTGATAACAGGGCGAGAGAAAGAACAAGAACATCAGAAAGGTTCAATGTAAAGGAAGGTTTAAGACAAGGAGATCCACTGTCCCCAATACTGTTTAGCTGCGTACTAGAACATGTCATAAGGAAAACAAAATTAAATAGAAATGGTCTTCTATACAATAAAAAACATCAATGTCCAGTCTTTGCGACAGTCTTTACGATTTGACAATAGTATTCAGAGGGAAAAAGGAAATGCAAGAAGTAATAATACAATTAGGAAAAAATGCACGCGTAATACGATTAGAAATAAATGAAAATAAGACAAAATATATGACATGGACAGAAAAATAATATAAGCAAGGGAACAAACTAATCATAACAACAGAGGAAAGAAAAAACTACGAATTTGATGAAGTAGAACAACTTACTTACCTAGGGACAGAATTCTATAGGAAACCGGGAATATATAGAGATATCCAAAGAAGGATATTGGCAGGAAATCGATATGTCTACGCCCTTAAGAAAGTAATACACAACAGAAGTATTTCAAGAAATCTGAAAATTAGAATATACAAGACGATTATCAGACCCATAGTATTATTCGCAAGTGAAGAATGGACATTGGGAGCAAAAGAACAAGCATCACTTCGAGTTTGGGAAAGGAAAGTATTGAGAAAAATATATTGAGGAAAAATAACACAAGAGGGATGGGAAAGGAGAACTAACCGAGAAATACAAAATCTGTTTAACGAACCAACTATAATGGCTGTAGTCAAAGGACAGAGACTAAGATGGTTAGGCCACATCATGAGGATGAATGTAGAGAGAGTACCAAAGAAAATTTTTGAAAGGAGCTTAGGTGGTAGAAAGGGGAGAGGTAGACCGAAAGCAAGATGGAAAGATGAAGTAATCAGGGACGCAGATCAGAGCAATATCACAAACTGGAGAAAAAAGACAAGAGATAGAAAAGTCTGGAAGAAATATATAAACCAAGCCATGGGCCAACTGGACCTACAGTGCTGATATATGTATTAAGTATCCATTGTAGTGTTTCTCTCATATGTTTGTCTTTTAATCTTCTCTGCCCAGTCGTCTGTATCTTAATCTTATCTGTCGAGTTTTATCTGAATCCATATCTGAATTAATTCCAATGAATTAATATATTTTGTGTTGTTATTCGGTAAATAAATTGAAGTTTATTTGGAAATTCAAGTTGGTGACATGCTCTCGTTCTATGTAAACCAAGGTAAAGTTTTCCTCCTTTGAATTTCATGCGTAAACTGGCCATCACGTAGTTTGTGCAAACTTGTAAACTAAACGCCGCGCAAGGAAAACTAATTGCATGTTGGTTTGACTCCCTTCGATAAGCAAGTATAAACTTAATACTTACGAACATATTTTCTAGCGAGTGCTTCGCCAGCCAGCAGTTTAGGAATACCGGGATGAATACGTTGCGCAGCGGTGGATAGAAAATCTGAAAATTAAGAAATTATTATTCTTAAATCTTAGTTTATTAATTTTATAGAAATTATTGTCTGATACTTACAGTCATTGTAAAGGGGATTGTGTTTACTAGTTCTAGGATGAAATGAAATGATAACAGCTGTTGCCAAATATTTCCCTGAAAATAAATGTTCTTAAATTAGAAAATATCACCACTTAGTAGTTTATCTACACAATGAAATAAAGTATTTACTATGAACAAAAAATTAAAAAAATGTTTTGGAGCAACGATGTTTGAAACTGGAAGAAATAAAGTATATACTATCCTGGATATGCTGTACTTTTTTAAATTACGATGTTCATTTCGAATATTTAGTTTTATGTTTGGGCATGTATTCACACAATATTTATCGACGTATTCATTCTTTAATGAAGACTTTTTTTAAATGTTTGGTCCAATGTGCATAACGGGTTATTAACCCTTTAAACACTGCGGCCAAATGCCTATTTTATTTTACCCATATTTTTTACCTCATAGGGCCTGGAAACTTAGGTGTTATTTTAATTAGCGTTAATTAACTACTCTGTCTTCTTACACATTAATTACACAGTATTCTGGTACAAGTGCGGCCGAAAATAGCAACCGGGATCTCCAGATTTATCAGTTAATGCTCTAACTCTGTGGACTACGAGGCCGACAAACAATGTATGTACTTAGTCTAAGATTCTATCACAGCAAAATTAATTATTAGTCTATGAGACTAGTACCAAGGGCATTTTCACTCAAATAATCATAAAAATAAGAGATTTATTGTGGAGTTACTTGTTGAAACTTCACTTCAATATTAAAGATAAAAACAAATTGTTTAGAAGTCAATTTGTATAGTATTACCAGAAGAAGCCATAGTGTTAGCGAAACCTATATTGAATTTATGCAATACATTTTATACTTATAAACAATTTATGTTTTTATCTGTAATATTAAAATAAGAGATTCTTATAACCGCGCTTTAACATACGCGCATACAACGTAACATCAATTTCTCTTAAGCAAGTTGTGATGCCTGACGACGTGCGGCTTTAGCCAAGAGAGAGAGAGAGAGTTAAATGAAGGATATATAAACAATAAAGTTGACCTTTACGCACATCCCCTCGTCTCATAAAACACGGTTTCACACATCACGGCATTTTTTAGGAACATTTATACAGTGGTATGGCGTTACTTGCGTGTTCTGAAAATTTAGTTTAGATTGATAAATTATCACATAAGAAATATTGCAATAAATAATTAGGAGAAGATTAATTTAAAAAAAATAATTAGTACGATTAATTTGATAAACTAAATCAAGTAGAACATTGAAATATGGATTTGATTAACTCTATGTGGAATTTTATATATTATTATATTTAAGCATAAGAATAAGTTAAAATTTATTTATCTAAATGATTTACCTAATAAATCGTAATTACATGTTGTTATACGAATTTTCCTAGAAACGAAATTGCGTGCGTACATTTATATGGTCTACTGTATTAAGTGGTAGTAATCTACTGAAATATGGGTCTTTTAAAGTAATTTCCTCAAGATATAGGAAGGCATGAAAACCAAAACCGCCTTCCCCGACGAAGTATAAATGTTTTATGTCGTATTAGTACATGCTACGCTTTTGCTTCGTTTCTAATTATCTTCAGAAGTTAGTTCTACCCTTTTCACTAATAATTACATTTCCTAACATCGAATTAAATTACAGGCTACGAAATAATACACCATCTATACCTATACATCCAACCGAAGACAAGCTGAAAGATTTACAACACGTTGTTCACGCCTGTAATATTTCATTAAGAATCTTTGCGATAATAAGTGTCGTCCTTTGTATAGTATTTTATATGTTATGTGGCTCGAGGTCTACTTCATTTTGGTTCCGTTTGAATCAAGCCTGGTTGAAATTGAAACCCATATATTAGTCACCGTGGGCTATCAACCCTTCCCCGAAAGTTTATTACACAGCTCGATTGAGTTACAATATAGGACTAGCTTGGAAAGTTAGAACAAAAAATAAAACACAATATCAAAACATACATTAAAGAATAAATATTGTTTTTTTTTTCTAGGATATATTTTATTTAATGGCTTAGCTAATACTTTCAACTAATACATTTAATGAAACAATTGTAGTATGTCAATCCCTGGTAGAAATGATACTGGGAACTTGGTCGGGCGTGAAAGAGGTGCCCGATATAGAATGTAAAGCGAGTACGTTTGGCCGGATCAGGTGAATATTTGGGAACCAGTTATAGTCACCGGGTTTCCCTTCTCCTTGTTACTAAATCCCACTGGTTAGGTTAGAACTCACCAAGGAAGCTTAAAGCCCCCTCAACGATCTACAATCCTTGGACTCCATCCACGACAGTGAAGCGGCTGAAGGATTGCCGAATCTGGTAAGTGAACATGTGACTGACTATTCACCGGATTGGGCCAATCGTAGAGGAGGCGGCTTCATAGCATATTGCAATCTATATTAGGCACTAGGTTCCTAGTTTTAATTTCTACTAGGTTTATGTGAATAACAGTTGTACCAAATAAAAAAATGTTATACTTATAAAAATTATCATATAATTATCATATAATTACCATATAATTTTTACAAATGTTTGAAAATTAACCACGTAGTTTTATAATATAAACGTAGAAACTTTTATGCAAATTAATGGAAATAAATATATAGATTAAAACGATTTATTTCGTCTTATAATCAGTCTAAAATCTAAGATTTTTTAAAATGAGCTAAATTAAATAAGAGAATCTATTCTAAATAAATTTAATTTGGAAAATATAATAAAAATGTTACTGATTACTATTTGCTAAAACTTGTACTAATTGTTAAAAGTTTTATCAAAAAATAATGCAAATTTTATTAAATTCAGTATAAACAAAAATAAAAATATCAAATGAAATAAATGTCAATTGAAGTAATACTAGGCAAATACGACAAGCTAGACAAGTTGCGCGATTGTAACAAACGTAATAAACGTCGTAAACTGTGGCCAAACTTTGTAAAATTTGACAATGATATAGAAAGTTTGCATACTTAACAAACTTAATTTAAACACTGGGGAGAATTTTGTACTCGTTATAATATTGCAGCAAACATTATAATTCTGCGAACTAACAATGTGTGTTTACAAGAAGTGTTGTGTGCATTTGACGAGCTGATAATACAACGAATTAATAGTTATTTATTTTGCAAGCGGATCAGATTAACGTTTAATTTAAGCTATTGTTAAATTCTCCAGAACCACTGCTTTAATGATTCGTATCCAAGGAAGTTAACATGACTTTAAAAGCTAAAATTTAATAAAAAATATGTTAGGAAAATGTAGAAAATGATTTCTATTACTTAAAAAAAGCATGACTGATTAAAAAATATTCAATCTGTAAGTAATTATTACTTATTATAGAATAATCAATACATTTTGTGACCGTTAACTACACAAATGACAAACCTTAGACTTAGCACACACTAGGCAACATATTGTTGGCAACATGTTGACGGTGATGTTGCTGTCATGCATCCCACGGCATGTAACAAGTTGATGGATACTCATACAAACTTACTAAAGCGAAATATAACTTGAATATATAAATATATTCAACCTGTTCGTAGCTCTTTAATATTAAGTCTTATTAGGACTATGAACAAATTTCATGTTGAACCAACCTATTTTCATGTCACTAACAGAGCTAGAGAAATAACATTTTCTTTTAAATTCATTTATTTCTATTCAAATTAAGTGAAGAGCCATCTGCAGACGCGTTTCGAGAACTATGTGTCATCAGTGCAGCTTTGCTCTTTTGAAATATAAAATGGAACACACTAACATATTATTATTATTATTTTACATGGATGCTCCCTTGAGGAACACACGACGCTTTATTTATGATTTCACTTGCGAAGGATCCAAGATGCTTTCATATGTTCACAAAGGATCCTCCTCCTTTCTTCCGTCCAGTTGGTACCTGATCTTTTTGGTTCATCATTCTCTGCAATAACTTCCCACTTGCCAATTTTTCCATTGTATATGTGTCGGTCTGAAATTTCTTTTGGTTATATTTCAGCATTTCTCATGTCTGTCCCTACTTGTTTTGTCGAAGGAAAAGTCTTTAGTTTGTCAACTCTTTCGAGAATTTGGTTGGTTAGCCTGGTGTCAGGAAGTCTCTTAACATGTCCATAAAATTGTAACCTTTTTTTCCTGAGGTCTGCTGCAATATTAGATAATTTTTCTGAGGATTTCCGTGATTGAAGGCGGTAACCATCTTCCGAATGTCTTGGTCCTAAGATTTTCCTTATGATTTTTCACTCGTCTTTTAGGATATTCTCCAGCTCGCCTTTTTTATTAAACGTGAGAGTTTCTCCTGCATATAGGGCTTCAGGTTTGATGACAGTATTGTAATGTTTAATCTTAACATGGAGCGACATACATTCTTTGTTGTAAACTTCTCTTGTTCTCCCATATGCTCTTCTGAGTTTTTGGACACGGATGTTTTGAGCTATTTTTTCGTTTCCAATTGGTGCGATGATTTCACCTAGGTATTTGAAGTGAGGGACTCACTTAAAATACCTAGGTGAAATCATCGGAACTGAGGGACTGTTGATCTGTCCATATTTCGTATTTAGATGTAAGACGTCTAGTTTTGAAGCGAAACATTCTGTTTTCTGGAAGGAGATTTGCAGTCCGACTTTTTTACCATATTCCTGGAGAATTTCAATTTGCTTTATTGCTGTGAGTTCATTGCTGGACAGAAGGGCCAGGTCATATGCAAAGGCTAAACATGGAATTTCGAGCTTGTTTTTCTGTGTCCCCATGTTTATTGGGTTCCAGCTATTTTGTGCTTTCATTTATTTTTCCCATTCCTTCATCAACTTATCTAGGACAAGGTTGAAGAGGATCCATCTCCTTGCCGGACAGCATTTTCTATCAGGAATTCTTCTGAGATTATTCTTCGAGCGTGTGAGTAAAAATTAATTTCAAGAATGGAGTCAGAAAATAGTGAATTAGCACAATGCTTAAAATTGTATAACATTAAGAAGAGGACGCTTAAGACGTCAATGAAAAATCTGTCAAAATATGTTGAGACAAATAGCCTTGATTCTATAGAAAATGGAAATAAGAGAACCCATAAGTATTTTGATGATTATAAACAGGCGTTGGAGCAATTAGAAAACAAGACAATGATTACAAGGATACTCATTCTGAGATTGATTTGAGATTCGACACAATAGCATCAAGCGCACGCAGAGTTATTGAAAGGAATTCAACACAACACAATACGGCTCCACCATATTCATTTGTTCAACCACAGTGTAATATTCAAGTAAGTCTGCCTCCAATTGACCTTGCAAGATTCTCTAGAGATTGGCCTTCATTCTAAAATACATTCAAGATACTAATACACGAGGCAAACAATCTGAATGCCATCCAAAAGTTTAATTACTTGAAGGCATCGCTAAGAGGCGACAGTGCAATCAATTTAATTGATACTTTAAAAATATCACCGGAAGATTAAATATAATGGGATAAATAGCATGGGAAACGCTAAAGGAACGTTATGACAATAATGCAGAGTTAATTCGTGAATATTTCACCCAATTGACTGAAATACCAACTGCTAGGTGGACAGCATTTATACCTTTTAGAAATATTTACGATATTGTTTCTAAATTAGTAAGATCCATCAGAACCACTGGACGATCGGATGGCGAGTTATTCGAAGACATGTTGATTTATCAAATTTCTTCAAAACTTGATACACAAACAAGATGTAAGTGGAACGAATTTAGCGAGGAGACACGACCCCCAACTTGGGATAATTTTAGACAGTTCCTGTAAACAATGCAACATTCTAGAAAGGAATCCTGGGAGTCATACGGAGTTCAAAGGAGAAAACTCTAGACGAAATTATCAAGGGGCACCCCATAAAGGACCAACCCATCCTAACACGGTCCACACGTTCGTTTCAGCATCATATGCTCAGAAGAGAAATACTAATAGCAACAAGCAGTGTAACTTTTGTCCAGAATATCACTTCGTCAACAGCTGCACGACGTTTAGGTTCATGCCCATAAAAGAACGTCTAGACATGGTCATTAATAAGGGATTATGTATGAATTGTGTACAGAGTGGACACTGTGTGGATGAGTGTAAGTCAAATTTTAACTGTCTCCTGTGCACACGACAACGTCACACCTTACTTCATTTGGATGATATCGCGAAGAAAGAAAAAATCTCTAATAAATTCGAGTTCCAAGACTCAAAGGTATGTGTACTGGATTCATGACTACGCTTACTACCCACATGCAATATCTTAGTTACTGACAATTCCGGACAACTTCACGAAGCAAGAGCCCTATTGGATTCAGCCTCGGATGTCAACATAGTTACGTCTAAATTTGCCAAGAAATTAAATTTGACAAAAAATAATTTTAATTTAAATATACAAACCCTAAATGGAAATTCTGGACATCCATCTTGTTGATACCACATTTGGCATCGCTGTGCAAACGGGATGTCTTGTTGTAATTCTCTGTTGTAAGTGTTGTTCAAAAACTCAAAGAATTTTTGTCCATTCAAATTGCCGTCTATGAAAAATGGTCCAATAATCCGGTCCTCAATTATGCCACACCACACATAAACACTCCAAGTACGCTGGTGCACAATTTGCCGAAGCCACTTTGGATTTTCTTTTGACCAATAGTGCATGTTATGCGTATTCAACTGTCCATGGTTATTCAAAGTTGACTTATCAGTAAACAAAACGTTGTCGAAAAAATTCGGATTCACCTGTTGGGCGTCGGGCTGACGCTGAGCGCTTTCACAGAACTGAACCCTATTGCCAAAATCTGCACCATGAAGTTCTTGATGCAAGGAAATATTGTACAGATGAAATTTATGAGATCTTAGTATTCTTAAAACACTCGCCTTGGAAATTCCAGAATAGTGCTTAATTTGCCGACAACTTAATTGCGGATGATGAACTATTATGCAGCTAGAACGGCAATCTATGCTTCTTCGTTTGTTTCAGTGTTGCGACGTTTCTTTTTGAGTGGCTTAACACTGCCCGTTTCACGAAATAAATAATTCGTATTTAAATAATTCGTAATTAATAACGTCAGGATAACGTTGTGCATAAAGTTCCTCAGCCCGCACAGAATTTCATAAATCACAATCATATCCAGTTTCTCTGTTTGACTGTACAATACCATTTTCGATACGGTTATTCAAAGTTGTTTTCATTGAATACACTTGTCAAATCATTTCAAGGTCATGATATCATGGGTCGCTGGATTCGCCTGAATAGTTGCTGCAATGTTATTCCCACAAGGTAGGGTATCTGGTCCTCAATGTTAACAGGTTTTCAAACAAGGCTCTTGATTAGATAGACAAGACTTGACTACTCTTTAAATTAGACAGACAAAACCAAACAGATCTTGAATAGTCTTTAAACTAGACATATAAGACCGGACAAGAAAGATTGGGCAGAGAAACATGGCAAGCAAAGCTATCGAGCTAGGATTAGACAGACTAGACAATGTTATTAAGATTAGTCAGTTCTAAAATGATCTAGATAGTTCACTGGATTAGAACTAGTTTAAATAGTTGGAATAAGATTTTATTGAAGTGCTAAAGCAAAGGCTATCGAGCCAGGATTAGACAGACAGGCATGATTACGCGTATCGCACTTGACAGACAAGAACGGTCTTCAAAGTAGACAAACAAAACCAAACAGATCTTGAATAGTCTTCAAACTAGGCAGACAAGACCGGACAAGAAAGATTGGGCAGAGAAAACATAACACAATGTCTTGATGAAAAAATGATGTTCCCATTTGAAAAAGCATTCATGACCTTGAGGACGCATAAACTATGACCTTGACAAAAAATATTTTTTAAGCTCTTCAAAATCAATAAAAATCACTCTGAAGGCAACGGAGATATTTTGGGTAGTCACATTAAATGGCCCATCCTGTATACTTGTATTTGTCGAAGCATCCGATTTGTCGACATCCACGTAGAGGAATCGAATCATCTACATCGCTTCAAGTACACACACATTAAATTTATTTTGTTTGAGAGAAGTTGGAGAAATCTTCCCGAGGAATTGGTGGCAAAACGTCGATGTCGGTGGACAAGTATTATGTACCATAAACAAGATGTAGTTTAATACAATTTAATTTCTAAATATTTTTGAACTGCTATTTTCTATTATCTCATTATTATCGACTTGCAGAAGTATCTACTGTGCCGATATGAACGCAATGATTTGGAATAATAATGGAATTAATTCGGGATAAAAAAGATGTTATTATTGTTAAAATTGTATAATAAAACAAAACTTCAAATTTGAAAATATAAAATATGAATTTTTAAATCTAACTCAAGTTTCTGACCATAAAAAACTTTAAATTTAGTCCTTTAACTTTAGTTTAGTCCCAGGTAAATTTAATTTCACAATTTAGGTATTTTAAATTTGTCACAAACGTTTGAAGATAAAATTAAAAATATTTAGTTTGTATATGTCTAAAAAACCGTGTTTAATTAAGCCACTTAATTAATTAATAATTCAATTATAATTATTTTCGTTAATCGCAATTTGAGATCAACAAGTATGCAATAGCTGTGAATAAAAAAAATGTGTACATGAAATAAAATTACTCTTTTATGAACATTGTTCGCATCTCCGGTTATTATTTTAAGCAGGGTTATGAATTATCGAGTTAATTTACTATTTGGAAAAATTGGCTTATTATTTATACATTTATCAAATCATCAATACACAGGTAGGGATTTTGAATTATTTGGAAATATCAATTTTGTAAGCATGATTACAACAAATTGTGAAACAATCGTCGCTGTCCTTAATATTCAAATTTTCAAACTTATTTATTGGTATTTCTCACGGTTTTAAAGATTTTCCGACAAAATATGTTTTAAAATATTCTTTAGACTTTATAGAATTGACACAGAATTCTACAAACTTGTAAGTCTGTACCTGTTTACAACTGAAACGATTCCAAGTGGCTGCCTTATTAATTCAGCCTTATAATATTCAAATTTTTGAAATGCTCTTAGAGCTAATTTCAATTCTTTCTAGAGATAATTTTCTCATTATTTTGTTCCCATTAATGCAGTGAAACATGGGAATTATTATTAATTCATATTATCACAATAATTGTGAAAATTTGTGAAAATATTTTACATATATTTTACATATTTTTTAGTAGTACAATATTTTACACTTGCGGCAGGTTTGATAAAGTCTAATATCCTTCACCTCTTCTCAAATCTGAAATTATAATTTCATCTTCTTATCAGTAATCTGCCGCAATCTAGTATTGTAAATATTTTCTCAGACTTTACTTAAGGATCTTCTGGAGGCAAAATCTTAGACAAATCATCAAATATGAAATCAGAATATGAAATTAACTAGTACTGGCATTCCATGCGCATAAAAATGCATTTTGCAATTAAAAGAAGAATGCAATTAAAGCCCGACTTTGTCATCGAATGTACCTCGAATTCAAGGTAACAAACCAGAATTTTCTGATTCTTCAAAACTGCATTTTCTTCGAGTTATTAAAAAATATTGCTCAAATAAGGATAAAATATATGAGTATGTCATAAACACTTTTGGACTATTTTATGCCAAAGACGTAGTGTGCCCATAAGACGCTGTCCATAAACTGATGAACTTCAAATTGCAATAAATCCTGAACGGTTTAGTGAATTGACCTGAATTTTGTTCAGTTATTTCTTAACGGTATCCTTAACTACCCGTAAAAGTTTCATAATCACATAACATCTTAAGGAGGTTCGCTAAAACTTGTGCAATCTACGTATCGTTAAATTGAGAAAGATACTGTATTATCCAACGGTTTGTTTTCGATATATATAGAGAAAACAGCAGTGAAAAATACCTGTTTTTACAATTATCTACTCACAGGAATTTCCCAACCACACATGAATTGTCTATATTATTTAATATTAAAAATTATTGAATAAAATATACGCACATTGTAAATATGTAGTAAAGTACTCTTTGTAGTAAAGATATAAAAAATGTAAGTTAGATCAAAATTAATTAAATATATTTTGTGTTGAAACGAAAAGACAAATAGAATAGAAAATAAAAATTCCGAAATTTGTTTAAATTATTCAAAAAGAATATTATATTATAATATTGGTATAATAATTAAAGCAATAATTATTATAGCATGAAATTACATCGAAAGGCTACCGACTTTAAGGAATTTCTGGCAAAATATTGGAATATTAATGATTTTCTAGAAAATAATCGACTAGTTTAAAATTTGCAACTAAATAAGCATCTGCATTATTGTAACAGGACAAACTAGGGCAATTATTTTTAATTAATATTTTGTAAAAAATTTATTATTTTATTAATTATTTCAACTTTGTGTTTTTTCTTTGTGTAACTTCAGCTAGATATTTCAACCTTGTGTTAGAAATCTTAACAATTTTCATTTTTAATAAAGTTTATGAGTTTAATCAACTTTGGTTTACTCCTAATTAAACTTCATTTCATAATTAAGTTTTAAATTTATAATAAACGTTTGAAGAAAAAAAAAATGATTATCAAACATTTTGCAGTAGCTAAAATCGGAAAACTTGCTTTATAAAACTTTTAATTGCACATTTTGCAGTCAATGAGCGTAATTGAGCATTTCGCAGAGATTGTGTTATTATAATTAATTTTTCGTCATTTTTCCGCCAACGCAGTGCAAAATAAACAAGGATAATTAACGGTTCTAATATTATTACAGTAATTAAAATGTCACGAAAATGAGTCTGTTTTTTTATTAATGCAATATTTTACACTTGCGTGAGGTTTGATAAGGTTTTATGTCTTTCTCCTCCGCTTACATTTCAAATTGTAATTAGAGTGTTTATCTTAAATCTGTCGCCGCGAAATGTAAATATTTTCTCAGTTATATTTTATAAAAAAAGCTGGCGTATCGAAGCCTATAAAAAGCATTTTGATGAAGTTATGGCATCTATGATAACAGCAAGGAAGAATTGACCCAAGATAGCAAACATTTTTCCAACTTTTATAAATAAGATGTAAATGATTGATTTCAACCAAATAATATAAGCTATTTGATCATCAGAAATTTGGCCAACAGTAATTGATATTTTTTCTTAGTTAGCAGGCATAGATAAACGGATAACAACCTAAAACACAACCTCATCGACGTGGTATAATCACTTGTGTTTTTTCGGTGGGTCCAACAAAGCAAAAAGGGTAATATGGAGAATATAGTTTTTTCTGAAACTTAGATTTGCGGACTTTTTACATAGTGCAACTGTTATTAATCGTTTTGGCACTGTTTAACTAGATTCGGAAAGCAAAAGTCAAGCTCCTACGTTGTCTGGTTGAATCAATATTCGTGTTTTTTGTTGTCCTGAAAATTGACATATTTGACGCAACAGCTGGTTAATTTCTGGTCACATAACAAAAAGTGCGCCAATGCAATCATCTCGGCGTTGCCACTTTTACTTTTCTTACAGCAAAATTGAGAAATTCTGATCGACCAAATTGTATATTGTGGCAAGGAGCGTTTTTTAACCAAGATTAGATTGGGTTGCACACCGCGAAGCGACAGATAAATCAACACCACATACGCACGACAGTGCGAACACTTGATTCAAAATAGGATAATGTGACAAGGACTGTTAGTTTAACCTAGGTTACATTAGGTTGCACACAACGAAGCGGCAGATATATCAAGACCACATACGCGCGAACTCTCGATCCAAAATAGGATAATGTGGCAAGGACTGTGGGTTGAACCCGGGTTATATTAGGTTGCACACCGCGAAGCGGCTGATAAATTAAGACTACATATGGCCGGCAGCGCGGACTCTCGGTCCAAAATACGATAATGTGGTAAGGACAGGTAGTTTAACCCAGGTTGGAATTGGTTGCGCACCGCGAAGCGACAGATAAATAAAGACCACATAATCGCGACAGCGCGAACTCTCGATACATAATAGGATAATGTGGCAAGGATTGTTGGTTTAACCCTGGTTAGATTAGGTTGCACACCGCGATGCACTTGATCCAAAATAGGATAATGTGGCAAGGACTGTTGCACACCGCGTAGCGGCAGATAAATCAAGACCATTTACGCGCGACAGCACGAACTATCGATGAAAAATAGTATAATGTGGCAAGGACTGTTGGTTTAATCCAGGTTAGATTAGTTATTATTTATTATTTCTGAAAACGCACAAATGCATTTAGAAGCAGTTTTTGGGATTTTGTGGGGAGCGAAAATAGGAATTTCTTCAGCAGACTTCGGACGAACACTTGACAGGTATTCTAAAATACTGGGATTTTAACATGAGGCGAGCTAACGGAATTATAGGAAGGGAGTTGTGAAGTTGATTTGGAATATTTCCGCAAAGTACTCTCCAGAAAGAGTACCTGAAGAAAATTTTAATGGGAAGATAGATCCATTCAAAAGCATAATTTTTGAGGATGCCCGATGGCCACGTGACCAAAAGAAGAAAGCTACAAACGCTTCTAGTCAATAGAAAATTCAGCAGATCTAACAACAATATTGATGTGATCTGGCAACAATAATTACATCAATGTTTGAAAGACAGGAAAGACGTTTGAAAAAGAGTTAGGCAACCAACGACACTTAAAAAATGTTTCAGGAAGTTACGCCTCTAATTTGTATATTTTTGTATTAACATCAAGAGCGTCACTAGCGACTTAAAAACAAAAAAAAAATAGAAGAAGAACGGTTTTTATCAACAAGATGAGAGGAAAAAATATAAATTTGCGGAAATTCTTTTTAAGATTTACATTATATGTGTTTTTATCGACCAGTGTTAACATTTGTATTTCTTTTTAAGTTTCCTTTCGGTTCTTTTGCATTTTATAATTAAAAGTTATTGGTTCGTAACGTGTATGTATTCCAATCTAAACCAACACCAGACTAAACAACTTATTAACTCCGAAATTTTTTGGTCCTTCGAACCGGATATGTTGTAGATTGGTGCAGAAAAGTATCAGTAAGTAAAAAAAGCAGTTTCGCTTTAGTATCTCGCATTTTTTTCACAACAACAATAATTGCGGCTTTTACTATTTTTGAACAATTACAACAACAATCTGTGCGGTTTCTACTCTTTTGAACAATTACAACAATCAGTGCGGTTTCTACTCTTTTGAACAATTTTTATTCATGAAAGATAATTATGTCGAATACCGAATCAAAGATATCCAAATAAATCGTTTCCATTATATTAAGACAGTGGCTGACGAATCCCGTGAAGACGTTTTTTCAAAAGTCAACATCAACATTATTAAAAAGAAAATAGAACTTCTCAATAAGAATTGGCAGAAATTAGATACAGTTCATGAACGATTGTCTGAATTAAAAGCAGATATCATTTTAGATAGCACATATATAAAGGAAAAAATATATGTCTTTCAAGATTATATGATTGTCTCTCACTCTATGCGGAAGGAAAAGCGGCACTTCTAATGGAATGTGAAAAGCGGGAGACTACTAATCCAACATCTGGGACATCACTGGCGAAGGTTTAACAGTTCCACCACTCTTTATGAAATCATTACCTGAAATTTCCCTCCTACTTTCTCTGGTGATTACCGCTCCTGGCGATCCTATCTCTAATCTCATTAATGTTGATAAGATGCACTACCTTAAAACTAGTGTAGTTGGCGAAGCAGCACAATTAATTTCGAACCACTCAGTATCCGGAGATTCCTTCCCAATATCATGGGATATGCTTGTAAGTCGCTACGACAATAAACGACTTCTCTTTTATTGCGCAATTCGAAACAATTTGTGACAACAAAATGAATGCAAAACGAACAGCGAAAGAACTGAACTCTCTACTAACCTCAGCTACAGAATCCCTAAACGCATTATCCGCTTTGGGCGCGCCTGTACAATATTGGAATCTGCTTTCTAGTTCATCTCATGGTTAAGCGGTTAGATTAAAAAAACAGAGAGATATGGGAAATGAAGTTGGGATCATCCACAGAACCTTCATCGATTGATGAATTTAAGAGCTTTTTAACGGCTCAAGCACGAGGACTCGAAAACCTCGTACTCAATCAAGCACGTAGCTCCGATAATTTAAACTGTAAATCATTCTCACTACCACCACATTCAGTTCGGTTCTCAGCCCGGATGCATATAGCTCGACAAGCTACACAACCCACACCCCCCACTCGTTGTAGGCTTTGTAAACAGGAACATTACATCGTCGCCTATCCAGATTTCCGTTCGAAGAATCCTCAACAACGGAAAGAAACTGTCGAGCTTTTACGCCTTTGCTATAATTGCCTCGGTAATCATAATGTCATCAATTGCCGGAATCCGAACCGTTGCGGGGAGTGGAACATAAATCATCACACACTGATTCATGTATCTCAAAGCCATCCAATTTATGCTACATCCATGGATTCCTTGCAATTGAATACATCTCAATCGAGTTCTCCTCAGCCACATTCTACCACATCTCAAATTGCAATCATAGAAAATTCACCTTTGGGAACATCTCCACTACCAACCCAAGTAACTGTACAACCATCAACCATCTTCGCATAGTGGACTAGATGCGACAACTATCCAGCTCGCTCGATCACCGGTATCTTTAGCTTCTCGCGCTATGGTGTTGTTGGCAACAAGTCAAGCTCTAGTAATATCTTTATATGGCTCTACTCACAAGTTCAGAAAACTCATAGATCCCGGTTCTGAACTTTCATTCGTTTCGGAGCAGCGTCGTCGCTTGCATTTTGAGGTCCCGGGCATAAATATCGAAATGAGGCTCGGGGCCTAAATAAAAAAAAATGAATAAAAAAATAAATTCTTCAATTTTTAATACATACAAGTAACATATGTATAGAAGAAATATAATATAATATAATATATTATATTATTATTTGTTACTTTTACGGACGGTATTTACATTCAATAATATGTTATACTAGATGATGATTGACAGCACAAATTCAAAATTCATCTCCTGTTCGTACAATGATATTGTATGTTGTTGATTCACTTAATTCAATAAATGCATTCATTATTTTGTTTAAATAATTCAGCATTTATTCTACACTCCCACCGAGTGTCGCATAGTGTCTTTAAAGTTGTATCTAGATTCTTCTTTGAAATGTTCCATCGTGCAGCTAAGCTAGAAAAAGTAGCGTAGAACCTTTGAATTACACCAAAATATATGTTATTGCCATTGGAACAGTCGAAGCCATGTCTCCTAATAATAAATTTAAAGTATGAGCTGCACATGGCACAAAAAACGCCAATGGATTTTCTGACAAAATTCTTGTTTGAACTTGTTTTTTACCAAGATGTCATGTTTTAGGCCCACCTCCGCCTCTGACCCTGTTCACTTCCGTGACCTTCACCACTTTCGGTGACCTTTACCGCTTCCTGCTGTAATCCACTTTTAATCGGTTTTCAAACAGGTTTGATAAGCTTGCAAACTCATTGGGTTAGATTAGTTGGGTTAGGTTAGCATTAAGTTAGGTTTGGTTATATTATAGGGGATTAGGAATGAAGCGCGCATCATTTCTTATCTCCCGTAATATAACCCAACCTAACTTAATGGAAACCTAACTCAAGGAAACACAAAAAAAGGAAGTGTCCAGGGTCAAGGTCAGAGGCGGAGGGTGCATAGAACCCAACATCTTTCCCTACTCAGGGGTATTAGTAATTCTTACAAACACAAACTAAATTGCCCACCGGCCAGCTTATAATAGACGCACAATACTTATTTGTCATTTACAGTTACAAAACGGTGATATATGGCACCGTCGATGTAAACAGCAGACTGATGAACAGAGTTGCTAGGCAGACTATAAAACTAGACAGGATGAATCTACTTTTTAAAAGGTCTGTTCTCATAAGTTCTAAAATCCCGTTCTTACGCCGTGAAGCATTTCAGGAGATACTATAGTAAATGCATCTTCAATTTTTTCCTGTAAGGCGTTTAGGGAATCTATATTTTCCTCAAAACCGTATATTTTTGATTTAATGTAACCCCATACACAAAAATCTAGGGGCGTCACATCTGGCGAACGTCGAGGCCATTTGTTTGTGATATTTGTAGCTACAATTCTATTCGGAAAAGTACCTAGTAAATATTCTCGTACTAATAAAGTATTATGATACCCTGATACCATCGTGTTTATATCAAATCGTGTCTAGTCTAATTCCCAGTATTTGGCGTAAACTAGGTATTATTTGATTACGAAGGAAATTCAGATATTTTTCACCGTTTAAATTTCCTTGGATGAAAAACGAGCGAGGAGCGAGGTAATGTAGACGATGACTATATCTCGACCAACAACGAGCGACTGAGGGATTGTGTTGACCATTGAGAGGAAACGTGGATTCATCAGTAAATAATATGTTATTTAAAAAGTTTTCATCATGATTCGACCTATCAATCATCTCTTCACAAAATTGAATGCGTTTAATTTGGTCGTACGGTTCAATTGTTTGATTTTTACGTAATTTTTAAGATCTATACCCAAGTTTTTTCAAAAGTGGTGCACTAGAATGGTGCAGATTAACATTGCGAGCAATATTTCTAGATTATATATGTGGATTTTTTTTAACAGCAGCGCAAATTCCTAATTCAAGCAATTCTTGCTCATTATTAGCAAGAAGTCTTCTATTATGGCATATCCGACCCAAACATCCACGATTTACACAATTTTTAATAGTTCGATGTATAATGCCAACAAAGGGAATAGGGCGATTTAGATAGAAAGGGAATAGGTGGCCACTCCATTGGTCCACGTCTTTCAATCAACCTTCCTTCAAAATGGTTATCCAGAAACCTTCGAACATTAAGACCATAAAGTGGTGGTGCACCATCTTTTTGGAACCAAATACTGGTATCCAAGTTTTCCCTATTATTTGGATCAGGATATGCCGCAATTAAGTCCGGAAGCACTGCCATACGAAGATGTTCCAAATATCGCTCAGTTGTTAAATTCCCGCGAAAGAAATAAGGACAAATAAATCCTCGCCTGACGATTCCTACCCAAACTTTAGTTTTATTTTTTGGGGGCGCTGGGTGTGTTTTGTCTGAATCCAGAGGGGATTTTCCCGAGCCCAGTAGCGACAATTGTGTCGATTTGCTGTACCACTTAAATAAAACGTTGCCCCGTCTGAAAATACTACACTATTAAGCAAATTTAAATTTTCGTCACAATGCCTCATGAAGATTTCACAAAATTGCGAACGTCTGTCCGGATCATCTTCTGAGAGTTCGTGAACAAGTTGAACTTTGTATGGGTGCAGTTTTTCTTTTTTAGAAAACTTTACTACAAACGACTGACTAACATTTTCTTGTAAGGCAATTTCTGTTGTAGTTGCGTGAGGGTTGTCTACTAATGACAGCAAAATATCTAACTTTGCATCGTCGCTTATTTCTGGTCTTCCAGATTTTGGAGCATCCCTAACGCTACCCGTCTCATTAAATTTTGCAACAATTCTGCTTACTGTGCTTCTAGCAATTGGAGGTCTTTCAACATGTGTTTCGTTAAATAAAGCACATGGTTCTTCATGACTTCGAAGTCTATCGCTGTAACCTACCATCACTAGAATTTTTGTCCTTTCTCTTACGGTTAAATGAGCCATCATAATAAAATTGGTATGACGCTAATTGTAAGAGTGGCACTGACAAACAGTTGTTTTATTAAAACAATTGAAAAAATTTATAAAGACAGATGTTCTTACTAGGTAACTTTAAGTTTTAATTCATTTAATATTTAGGTTTTTTTTCATAAATTCAAAATCAGGTTTATTTTGTTTTTTATTAATTCTCTCAGTTTTTTTTTTTTATATGACGCCTACTTCAATTATTTTTTTATAATGCAGAAAAACAAGCTTTATCAAACAATGCAAAAAAAAACTAGCTTCCTATTTAAAAAAAATATTGATGAAGTCATAACTTTGACAAATTTGAAGTTTTATTTACATGTTAATTAATTTTATATGTTAAAAGCCGCGGAATAAAATAATCTGTGTGACGTGTTTTTGCATTTTTGCGTTTTATGAATTTTGTGCTTTACTTTATCTTAACCCTGTATATATATATATATATATATATATATATATATATATATATATATATATATATATATATATATATATATATATATTTATATATAAATATATATATATATATATATATATATATATATATATATATATATATATATATATTGTTTCAATTTTATTTGTGCTCTATCTATTGTCCATTTAATAGTAACAATTCGCATACAAATTTCTGGAATTAAAACGTACTTCAATAAATTATTATATAATTGTGGCCGGCGAGATTGATATTAATGTTTCCCAGTTAATCTCAAAATTATCTAAACCTTATAGTCGAAATGGGTGTCATTTTTCACATAAACTGGTTAATTAATAATGTATGGAAAACTTTTAAATTTAACACGTTTTCCTCTTATATTCTGTGATTTTGAAGCGCTTACTATAAAAGCGATTTATTTTAAAAAAAAAAATAGAAAGTAGAACAAAATGAAAAGAGATGTAGAAAATTTATTTCTTCATTACTTTTCTATATTAACAAGCGACGTTTATCCAGATAAAATTGAAGCACAGTTTCAATATTAAATTTTATTTTATATGTTGAAGTAAAAGCATAAACTAATTGTACCTAGAATAATTTGACTAAATATCTTATATTATGCAGGAACTGCCCAAATAAACATTTGTAAAGTAAACATCTTAGATATGTAGGTAAGTTACTGTAAATTTTGATTGTGATACCCTCAATATATAAATCAAAATATTGCTCTTAGAATACTAAATATTGCTCTTAGATTATGTCTAGTTTTATATGGAGAATTACATGAACCGTTTATTTTGAAAGTGGTGTTAGTGTATTTTTGTTTTGTTTTGAGAAAATAGTAGTTAAACATATTAGTTGCTATGCAATTTCCTATTTTGGCCAATTTTAAATGGCTTGAATTTTTTTCGTAATATATATATATATATATATATATATATATATATATATATATATATATATATATATATATATATATATCTATTTATTGTACGAAAAAAATTCAAGCCATTTAAAATTGGCCAAAATAGGAAATTGCATAGCAACTAATACAAAAACCACAAAAAATGTACTTACACCACTTTCAAAATAAACGGTTCATATAAATTCTCTATATAAAACTCGACATAATCTAAGAGCAATATTTAGTAATATATATATATATATATATATATATATATATATATATATATATATATATATATATATATATATATATATATACTAGCTGACCCGGCAAACTTCGTATCGCCTCAGAATCTATAATAATTAAAAAATATCTTATTAGCTGAATTAAAGTCAGTCAAATGTTACGCGATATCTGGTAACAAAATCGTACATGATTATACAATACATGGGAATATAATCGTGTCTGTCCTCTCCCTCGCATAAGTTACGACGTATAAAAAAATGCCCAAACCTCATAAGTCGAATTGCTCGTTCACTCAATCAATCGTAATTTTTGTGATTAACAATAATGTTCGGGAACACTTTGTTGATGGACTCGTCCTTAGTTGAGACGAAATTGTAAAAAATATGCGGAAACGAAATCAATACATTCGTTTTGTCGACGGGAAGACGTCCATTACCGATTGACAACAATTGCTAGGAGAAATCTTTAGCAGATGGAACGTTTAGCAATGCAACTCGCATCTTTGTAGGTCAGCTGAAATTTCTTAATATAGCGCCACAGAGTAGCTGATTTGAGGCAAGCGTTTATTTCATCGGCAGCGGTGGATCTTGGAATTACTCGTAGGGTTTGCCGGAAATCGCCAGACAGTAGAATCATTGCCCCCTCCAAAACATCTTGTCATCAACAAGTCATTGCGCAGATCTTGCATGGTTCGATTTAGTGCTTCCAATGAACGTTTGTGCGCCATTGCGCATTATCCCATATGATAATTTTATTTGGTTTGGCTTTAACACTTTATTAACAATTTGGCCATTGCCGGTTGTTTCAAAATGATGCATGTGGGTGTTTCAGTCGTTTAAAGGTTTAACGGTAGTTTAAACGCTGATTGAGCCGTTCTGGATCTTTCTAGCAACGCGGCCGCTATACATGAAGAAGCAACTGCTACGGCAATTTCGGATCTCGCACGAACAGTGGCTAAAATCAATGACATTGGGAATGTCTTTTCCACCGCATCTAGAAAAAATAATCCACCATTTCCGTCATCAATTGTTTTCATTATCTTATCGTACACATCCTTCTGTTTGGAGTTCAACAGTGGTACACTCATTAAAACTGATTCGTTCAATGCATCTCGGTCGTATTCATGATCATGTCCAATTCTCGATTGAAAGCGTCCGTCGTAGCACGATTTGGCGTTGCCATTCCTAACTTCCGCACATGAGGTAACACAAGTCTTCTATCAAAAGCAAAGCCTGGTTATGTATTTCCTCATTCACCTCGAGATCGGGATTCCTTGAAGTGACACGAATTCGATGTAAAATGTCTTCTGGCAGTCATCCTTGTACTTGTTCTACAGTTCGATTAGATTCGTTCGGAAACATTGATCCCAATAATGATAACAAATAATGTGCGCATCTGATTTTGGGAAGCAGAAAGAACTGATTCAGCTATTGTAATATCCCAATGAATTTCGTTTTCAAACAAATTGAGCTGTTGAAATGCAGCACGAAATGTTGGGCACACTGCACCATTGACAGTTCGAAGTGATTCAAAGGATGTCGGCCCACGAACATTAGAGAGTAGAGTAACGTTCGTGCAAATGAATTGCTTTGGCAAATAAAGAACAAACTTCTCAATGTTGTCACTGGAGGTGTTTCAGCACGTTGAGCAACATTTGATGCGTTGAAATAAACTCGTTGGCCATTTTCTAGATGCACCGCCAAATAACACGTGGATGACGTTTATGAATGGGAATGAAAAGCGTCATTTACTGGCATAGCTTAAGATATAGCTTAAGTAGCTTCGACTGTGCGAATATATGTGGCGTTCCATAAAAAAATGAGAAAATAAATTATTTTCATTATTATTACCTTTATTCGTGAATTTTTCCAATATTTTAATAGTAACTATAATAGCAGGGGTGGAGGCAAATGCAATAAATCATAAAAATCGGTATATATATATATATGAATATATATATATATATATATATATATATATATATATATATATATATATATATATATATATATATATATTTAAATATATATATATATATATATATATATATATATATATATATATAATACAGCCAATCCACAAAAATGGGGGATCATGCTGATGAACTCTTCTTACAAAATGTTCGCCAAGATTCTAGAAGGGCGGTTGAGAAAAGAGGCAGAGGAAAAGCAATTAATACCAGAGGTGCAAGCAGGTTTCAGGGAGGGAAGAGGCACAGTCGAGCAACTCATAACGCTTAGATTTATAATTTATCAGGAAATTAGATCTGGGAGCCTTTTTGCTCTTTTTATATTATTTTATGATTCCGTAGATAGAGGGAGATTGTATGAATGCTGGTTAAAAAGGGTATTTCGGAGAGGGTGAGGAGGAATGTGAGGGAGGTGTATAGGGAAACGGTGTGTAAGATCAGGGCGAATGAGTGTGTAACGGAATATTTCGAGATATAAAAGGGCCTGAGGCAGGGATGTCCACTGAGCCCCACACTTTTCAATCTCTATGTGGCTGATTTGGAAAGAGTTTTGGCAGACGGGCAAGCTGAAGGAGTGGTGGTAGGGAGAACAAAGGTGTGGATTTTAGTATACGCTGATGATGTGGTGGTATTTGTCAAGACAGCTGAGGAATTGAGAGAGGTGATTGAAAGGGTGAGAGGGTTTTTGAAAGAAGAGATTTGAGTGTGAATGTGCAAAAAACTAAATGGATGCGGTTCAAAAGAGGTGGGAAGTTCAAGAAAGAATGGTTTGAATGGAGAGGGAGGGAAATCGAGCAGGTGCAAAGGTTTAAGTATCTGGGGTATGTATTTGGGAATGGAGGTAGCAATAGAGAGCATGTAGAGTATGTAGCGAAGAAAGCGTGGCTGGCAGGTGGTCGAGTCTGGAATGAATGGAGGAATAAATTCGAAGGAAACTTCAGGGCGGCTGAGACGGTGTGGAAGGTGTGTGCGAGAAGCATTTTATTGTATGGCTCAGAAGTCTGAGGAACGAGAGAAGAGGACAGGATAGAGAGAGTCCAGTTAAAGTTTTTCAAAAAAATCCTGAAGCTTGATAGGTCGACACCTGGTTACATCGTCCTCCAGGAGGTGAATGCGTGCAAGGTGGCAGTCTTGGCAGCAAGAAAGGCCATAAGGTATGAATATAAGGTGAGTGAAATGGGAGATGATATGTTGATAAAAGAGATTTTTAGAATGGTAAATCGAGTGGGAAGAGGCGGTATGAAAGGGAGTGACTGGGGTAAGAATAAGAGGAAATTGTATGAAAGAGGTGGTATATCTGGTGAAGGGCTCGAAACGCTAAAGCAGGAAAGGGCACTGTGGGCCGAAAGTTGGAAGAACGTTTGCAAGAAGTGGACCTACAGGAGCGGCAAAGTAAAATAGGAAGTAGTAATTTTCATAAAGGGTATGTAAAGATACAGGTACATGGGCGGTTACCAACCTATTTAAGTGTAAATTAAGAGGACGATGCACAAGTCATGTAAGCAAGGTAGGTGTGGATGTGAGGAGCGTGGAAGAAGATACTGGATGAGTGAGGAGCATAGAAAGTGTAGTGTTTGTGGGACAGCAGAGGATACTTGGGAGCATTGGATGGAAGAGTGTACAAGGGGTGAATAGAATGAATGAAAAAGGCGGGAAGGAAAGAAATGGGAGGAATGTATGAATGATAGCGGAAAGGGTCTGAAACTGCTGAGACGGATAAAAAGATGGAAAGAGCAAACTGATAACAGAGAAGGTGTATTATAAAGGAAGTGGAGTTTATTTTGTGTCAGTTACAGATATTTTTGTATTTTTATTATTTAAATTTATATTTTATTATGTGGTTTCTATATGCGAGTAGGTTAATATATATATATATATATATATATATATATATATATATATATATATATATATATATATATATATAAATATATATATATATATATACATATATATATATATATATATATATATATATATATATATAATATATATATATATACATATATATATATATATATATATATATATATATATACATATATATATATACATATATATATACATATATATATATATATATATATATATATATATATATGTTGTATTTGAGGTTTTCGCGGATAGATACCTGTGTTGTATTGTTTTCTCGGGGATTCCGCGTTGATGTTGAGGGTTGGTTCTGAAAAGAACCGGATTCTCGACGTTTCGGCGAACTAACATTCGCCATTCTCAAGAGATATATGCGTCCGTGCGGGTCAACGGTTAGACGCATAATTTATCAGTATGCGTCTAACCGTTGACCAGCATGGACGCATATATCTCTTGAGAATGGCGAATGTTAGTTCGCCGAAACGTGGAGAATCCGGTTCTTTTCAGAACCAACCCTCAACATCAACGCGGAATCCCCGAGAAAACAATACAACATATATATATATATATATATATATATATATATATATATATATATATATATATATATATATATATTTATATATATATATATATATATATATATATATATATATATATATATATATATATATATATTACTATTACTATCGTAAATTCCCTTTAAAGAGAGCGTGTAAACTTTAACAAAAACAAAAATCATGACAACTCAGTCATGCGGCGACGTTCTTCCCAAATCCTCTTCATTCGTGCACAATGTTCTTTCTTCCGTTCGTCCGTCCACTTTTTTCCTGGTATCTTTGGGAGCAGTTCTTTATCAAATTTATGGTGCATTATGGTGTTTCTAAATTTAACTCGATTATTCATGTCGTGTATCGTGATGTTTAGCTGCTTGAGGTGTTCTTCAGTTTCCTGTATCCATTTGGACCTACTTTTACTGTTGAAGGTAATTTTGAAAATTTGTTTCGTAATTTTGTTCTGGTCCATTCTGTATATGTGACCAAAAAATTTAGCTCATCTCTTTCTGAAAGTGTCAGTGATAGGTTCTACGGTTTTATACATTTCTGACGATGGTCTCTTAATCCATATTCCCTCCTTATTCACCGGCCCAAAAATTTTTCGGAGAATTTTACGTTCTTGATTCTGTATTTCTTTGATTTTTGAGTGACCATGAATTAATGTTGTTTCTGCGGCATAAAGTGCTTCAGGAAGAACGACTGTGTTGTAGTGTTGTAGTTTTGCATTAAGAGATAATGATTTTTTGTTATAATGATTCCAAGTAAGTCGGTAGGCTCTGTGTAATTTTTTTACTCGTTCTTGATTTGCTATTATATTTAGGCCGAACGGTTGGATTATTTCTCCTAAGTATTTAAACTGAGAAACTCTGGATACAGAACCATATTGTGTCTTGATGGGTAGATTGTCGGACTGATGGGATCGTTCTATATACTGTGTTTTTCATAAGATATCAGGAGACCAGCCTTTTGTGAAATTTCGTGTAATTTTTCAAGTGCATGCTTTGCTGCTTCTCTGGTATTTGATAATATTGCAAGATCATCAGCAAACGCCAAACATTTGATATTAGCTCTATAATCTCCTCTCTTACCAATGTGTATTCCCTCAATCTCTTTTTCCCAAGTTCTGATTATTTTTTCCAAGACCATATTAAAAAGGATGGGTGAAAGTCCATCTCCCTGTTGAACACCCGTATGTATTTCAAAAGGTTGAGAAATTGCTTCACCAACCTTAAGCCTTGATGTAGTATTAATGAGAATTTGTTGAATTAATGTACTGGTTTTTCTATCAACTTTGAATTCCTCCAGAATGCTGAAGAGAGTTGGTCTGTCGAAGGAGTCGTAGGCTTTTTTGAAATCAACAAAAGTAAACAAGGGTGTTTCTACAAGATCGTATTTGCAAGATTGTCTTCATATATATATATATATATATATATATATATATATATATATATGTTGTATTTGAGGTTTTCGCGGATACCTGTGTTGTATTGTTTACTCGGGGATTCCGCGTTGATGCTGAGGGTTGGCTCTGAGGGTTGGCTATATACATATATATATATATATATATATATATATATATATATATATATATATATATATATATATATATATATATATATATATATATATAGGGGAAAGGGCGGTAGCGCCGGCCGGCGGGTAGCCGCGGCCATAGCTAATAATTGTACTTCGGCCAACGTGATCTTGAAGTTCGTATTATCTCTGCGTGCATTTAAGTCATTTGACAAACGCTGACAGTTGAAGTAAATTGGCCGTTGCGTTCGGACGTGATTGTGTGCTTTTTGGTTTTGGTGGACTGGGGCCGCGTGACACCAATTAGTCCGAAAATTATATTTATTGGATAAACGTAAGTAATTATTTTATATTATGTTGTTTACATATTGCAATACTTTTCTATTTTGTATATTTCAGTTTATCTGAATGTGTAATAATCTGCTTTTTAAAAAGAATAATTTTTTTGACGAATGCCAAGTCGGGTAACCCCAGCCATCAATTTTGGGGGTATCCCCGGCCATATGTGCTCGGAATAAAACGGTATAAACTGATTTTTTGCATGAACCTTTATTTTGGCATTCTAAATGTAGTCTGTTGGTTGGCTTTTGGTATCTAAGGACGCTCACACGTGACCTTATGAGACAACATTTAGAATGCCAAAATAAAAGTTTTTACAAAAAATCAGCTTCTCCGGGGTTGACCCCTTTTTTGGCTTAAGTGACTGGACTATTTATATGTTTAAACTCACACTCAAAAATCATTTGTTGCAGTGTTATAATGCCTACATTTAAAAATAGAACAACAAATCGCGGAGACTGGAGTGAAGAAAATATGAAAAGAGCAATTCAAGCCGTCCTTAACAAAAAATGTGAGCTGCCGCAGAACGATATGGAGTTCCACGTACTTCTCTGCAGGATCGTTTTAAAGGAATAAAACAAGGTCATGGAATCACTCTCAAGCCAAAATTTGGGCGTTTTCAACAGACATTTAAACCTGAGTTTGAAAGACAACTTTGTAAGCATGTTATAAATCTAGATAACAAGAAGTGAGTTTTTGCACCTTGCCTTTGATTTAGTAGAAAAAAAAATAAATTATTCACAGATTTAACAAATACAAACGAATGGCTGAAAAGATTTTTTCCGAGACTTCAAGAAAAGAAATCCAAATATGGCACTAAGAACTCCTGAGGCAACAAGCTTGATGCGTTCTACAGGTTTCAATAAACCTCAAGTTAATCGATTTTATAACCTCCTCTTCAAGCTATATGAACAATTAAATTTTCAAGCTTCTCAAATTTATAATGCTGACGAGACAGGAGTCTCGACTGTTCATAAAAATCATAGTTTTGTCCGTGAAAGGTAAAAAGCAGGTTGGGAAACTCACTTCAGCTGAACGGGGACGTAACATCACTGTCATGATTTCTATGAGTGCATCGGGTCAATTTGTACCCTCCATGTTCATTTTCCCTAGGAAGAAAATGGATAAGAATGGCCGGCTTATGATTGGCGCACCGCCAGAAAGCATTGGTATTGCCTCCGAAAGCGGTTGGATGAATGCAGAGATATTTCTCCAGTGGCTACAAGATTTTAAGAAGCATGTCCGTCTGTCTGAAGCTAGACCTGTTCTACTAATATTAGACGGACACAATAGCCACAAAGAGCTGAATGTTATTGAATATGCTAGAGATAATAACATTCACATGCTGAGCACACCGCCCCACACGACACATAAGCTTCAGCCATTAGACCGTGTGTTTTTAAGCCTTTTAAGCAGGCTTACGGATCAGCAAGTGCATCATGGATGCGTCAGAATCCTGGTGCTCGATTAACAGATTATGACGTTGTTGGACTGACAAATATAGCGTTTACCAAATCTGCTAGATTAGAGATAGCCCAAAGTGGTTCCCGTTGCACAGATATCCAGCCCTTTAATCGAGACGTGTTTTCAGACCTAGACTTTCTAGGTTCTGCGTTAACTGATATTCTAATTGAAGATACACCTAGTCAGTCAACAATTCATGCTTCTAGTCCTGCAGCACCTGAAAATGAACCAGGACCATCAACTAGCGCTCTATCTGTGTCGTCAGCTGCCATACGACTTCATGAAGCAATACCAACCAAGAACCTTGAACCAGCAGCTAGCGTCCCAGCTGTGTCGTTAGTAACCTTACAAGGCAGTGCCAAATGCAGGTTTTTATGATGGGAACATTAATGATGTGCTTCAAGTTTTGTCACTTCTTCCTGATGCCTCAAAGAAACGATTGACTGCTAGGAAAAGAAGAACACAAAAAAAGCGAGATTTTGACTTCTTCGCCTTATAAAAAGGTATTAATGGAGAAAGCCAAAGACCACAAAGCTGTGGTAAAGGTCAAAGGAAACGTGAAAATGCAGGTGAAATAATCTGAGCCATATTCGCAACATCTGGAGACGGAATGCATTATTTGCTGTGAAACATTTGACGAGGATTGGATAAAATGCAAGATATGTCAAGACTGAGCTCACGAAGCATGTGTATATATAAATCCATCCGATTTGTACTACAAATGTGATGTATGTGTTGCCAAAAAACGATTATTATATAGAATATATATATATATATATATATATATATATATATATATATATATATATATATATATATATATATATATTTATATATATATATATATATATATATATATATATATATATATATATATATATATATATATATATATATATATATATATATATATATATATATATATATATATATATATATATATATATATATATATATATATATATATATATATATTATGATAAATAGTTTTCTAATGGAATTTATTAAGAATAAATTTGGGTCTATCAAATTCGTAAATAACTGAGAAATATCTTGAAATCAAATAATTCAAATCAACATAACTTAAAATTTACTTTATCATATAATAGCTAAAATATTTGTCCTTGCCGACGAATTGCAAATCAAAGGAAATGGTTCTACTATGTTCTGCTCCTGCATACTAAGTGGCTGAGTGAAAGTAAAATGTCAGCGAAAATGATTGAGTGTGCGATTATAACTTAATAAAGCGGCGTAAACCTTAAATTGTTTTTAACATGCGATCGCTTATCAATAATGTCAGCATGAAACTACAGTTATAACTACATAATTTCAAGAAATATCAGAACACTACAGTAACGAATATATATCTAGATTACTTGATTAGTGTTGATCCTGATTAGTATTGTCCCTCTAGTATACACTGTCTAAGCTTATTTGGCTGGTTATGTCTATCAAATCTTGTCTAGTATGTATGTCCAATTTTGTTCATATAGTTTTGTCTGTCCAGCATTACAAGCCTAGCGCTGTATGTCTAGACTTTAACTTCATTGTTCAGTCTTGTCTATCTAGTCTTACTTGTTTACACTTGTCTGTCTGATCTAGTTTTTCCGGCTCTGTTTGTCTAGTCTCGTCTGTCTAGTATTGCCTGTCTAGTCTTGTATGTCTAGTCTTGTTTGTCTATCTAGTCTTATTGCCTAGTCTGTATGGCCTTGTTTTTCTCTTGGGAAAGAGGCGTAGCAGGCATACCACTAATCTGCCCCCGGAATCACGAACATCCTTGTTCTTTAAACCGTTCTTTACACAGCATTAACCCCAAGGATGTCGCTGCTCTGCTCTTGGCATCTACATTTTTTTCTGTACGTTCCTCTTTTACTGGAGTGTTTAGGGGTTCGGGAATCTGGCTCTACGGTTTTGGTGTTCTTTTCTGTAGTTTATTTTTGTTCCATTCGTCTTGTTCTTTTTGTGTCAGGCTGTCACGTATCATTATCTCCGTGTATGTCCAGTCCTTTGGTGATCTTAGCATCACGTCTATCTGTGTTTGCACCTTTAGGTTGAGGCCTATGTGTTCCTTCCATCAGTCCCTCTCGGCTATCCACCTACTGCACTTAAACAGTATACACACATTGCGCCATTGAGTATACACACATTGCGCCGCTTGCTCTGCTAAAACAATTTAGATATTCCCTGAAGCATCCGTGACCGCTGGGACTGTGTTAGATGCAAGTTATCTCTCTGGTCTTGTTTGTCTAGACTGGCCTCTCTAGTCTAGTCTCTCTGGTCTTGTCTGTCTAGTCTTGTCTGTCTAAACCTGTATTCCAACTGTTTGTTTAAACTTCTTTGTCTAGTTTGTCTTTCTAGTCCTGTATCTCTAGACCTCTCTGTCTAGTGCTGTATGTCTAATGATGCTACACTAGACATACAGGTTCAGTATTATCTGGGTAATCCTGACTAGTCTGTCTGTCTAATCTTTTTCATCTAGTCTTGTCTTTCCAGTATTACCTGCCTAGTACTTTATGTCCAGACTTCAGTGTCCAGTCTTGTCTATCTAGTCTTGCTTGTTTACACTTGTATGTCTGATCTAGTATGTCCAGCTCAGCATATTTAGTCTTGTATGACTAGTATTGACGGTCTAGTCTTGTATGTATGTCTAGTTCTGCGTGCCTAGTCTTGCCTGTATAGTCTTGTTTGTCTAGACTTGTATCTTAAGTCCAGTGTCTCTGGTCTTGTCTGTCTAGTCTCGTTTTTCTAGACTTGTATGCCTAATCTTTTGTGTCAAGTTTTGTGTGTATAGTTCTGTTAGTCCAGTCTTCTTTGTCTAGTTTTCTCTGTCTAGTCGTGTACGCATACCGTTGTCTGTCTAGTCTTGTCTGCCTAGTCTTGTCTGTTTGACCTTTTATGTCTCGTGTTTGGCAGTTTTTGTATGTTTAAGTCTTGTACTCTTGTCTTGTTCTAGTCTTGTATGTTAAATCATGTCTGTTTAGTTTTGTCTGTCCAGTCTTTTCTGTCTAGTATTGTCAGTTTAGTTCCGTCCGTCTAATCTTTATGTTCAGTCTTATGTGTCTAGTCTATCTATTCTTGTCTCTCCAGTCTGGACTGGCTGGTCTTTTTTTTTCTAGATTTTTCTGTATTGTCTTGTCTCTCCAGTCTTGTCTGTCTAGTCTTGTTTTCTAGACTTGTCTGTCTAATATTTTATGTTCACTTTGTTAGCCAGTTTGTTTATACTTCCTTGCCTAGTTTGTATTTCTACTCCTATATGTCTAGTCTGTTTAGTCTTATATGTCTAGTCCGTGTAGTCCGTCTAGTTCGTCTAGTTCGCCCAGTCTGTCTAGTCCGCCCAGTCTGTCTAGTCCGCCTAGTCCGTCTAGTCCGTTTAGGTGTGACCAGAATACTCACTAAAACCCCTCCTCTGGTTCTTTACTTCACTCCACCTGAAACCCCGTGAGCATTGCTCCAGGTGGGTGGTGGTTGAAGAACAGCCTTGTCTGTCAAGTTTTGTCTGTCTGTCTGTCTAGTTTTGTGTGTCTAGTCCTGTATGTTTAATCTTGTCTGTTTAGTTTTGCCTGCCTAGGCTTGTCTATGTAGTCTGAGTTTCTAGTCTTCTCTTTCTTTGTCTGTCTAGTATTGTCTGTGTAGTTCTGTCAGTCTAGTCTGTTTGTTCTGTTTTATGTGTCTAGTCCTGTCTGTCTAGTCTTGTCTGTCTGGTTTAGTTTGTCTAGTTTTGTCTGCCTTGTCCTGTTTCTCTTGTCTTGTTTTTCTAGTCTTGTATCGGCTAACTTTCTGTCTTTGTTCTTGTCTCTCTAGTCTTGTCTCTCTATTCTTGTCTCTCTAGTCCCGTTTTTTTCTAGAAGTATGGAAGAGGAGGAAAGGGTTGGATAGGGAAAAGGAGCAAAAGCATGTTTATTAAATGTATTAAATGTTATATTTTGTTAAATGTATTAAATGTTATATTTTGTTAAATGTATGTGTTTCAGCGATCCAGAAACCGCGTAGGTGAAATAAAGATTAATATAGTCCCGTTTTTCTAGACCTGTCTTCCTAATCTTTTATGTCCACTTGCTGTTGTATACTTCTCTTAGTCTAGTCCTCTATTTCTAGTCTACTCTGCCTAGTTTTATCTCTCTAGTCCTGTATGATTAGTTTTATCTGTCTAATCCTCTCTAGTCTGTCTTTAATCCTCTCTAGTCTTCTCTGCCTAGTTTTGTCTATCTAGTTCTGTATGGCTAGTCTTTGATGTTTAGTCTTATATATCTAGTCTTGTCTATCCAGTCTATCTGGTCTTGTTTGTTTATCCTGTCTATCTGGTCTTGTTTCCTTAGACTTCTATCTAGTCATGGTTAGTCCCCCTAGTCGAATTCTATTTTTCTTGCATTGTTTTTTTATTTATTTATTCTTGTCTGTGCAGTTCTGAGAATCAAATTCATTTTTCACTAATTAAAATACAGACTATATATTACTATCTTGTCTATCGACACTTGTTTAATATTAACTGTTTAGTTTCGTTCATCTTATCTAAGTTTCTCTCCAGTCTCTGTCTGGTGTGTTATTGTTTTACTAAAACTGCTATATTCAGTTTACAAAATATTCATATTCATTTTATAAATAAAACAGTGTGTTTGTTGAATGTGTTCATATAAAGGATATCAAATATTTATCATTTGACTGTGAGCAGGGAAAAGATGATTCTGTTTTAGCATTGCATTTCCTTTTGATTCATAAAATACGAGTACATTCGGACTGAAGCAGACGGTTTTATGTAATCCGTATGAATGGAGTTGACAATTTTAGTTATCTTAGAAATATTTAACAAGGATGGGAGATATAAAAGTAGGTTACAAAGGTAGCAAAGGGATGTAGGATGATTTATATTCAACGCCTATGTTTACATAAAATTATTCTTTAAAATAATATCGTGTTTAGTGTTGTTTTGCTTTTTGAAGTAAATATACTGAATATAAACTTCCATAATTTAATATTTCAGAATTTTTAGGAGGAGTGTGATCTAGTTCTCACTAGTTTTTAATTATATACTAATAATAATACTACATAACTTGCTTTAATTTACAATATTGTTAAAATAAATAGTGGTTATAATTGTTTCTAACTAAATTAAATCAACAAATACAACAATCTACTTGTGCAATATATTCTGTGTTTTATTAAACATTTACATCAGCAACTCATTTAAAGAAAAATTATTTTAAATTTTACTCCTTACCATTGAAATAAAGCAGTTAAAGTGTTAATTGACATTTGTTGTAGTCTGGTCGTTCTTATCAATTATAGATAATAAAATTATGCGTGACTGAAAGACCACGGATCGATGGCCATATAAAGTATTATATTAAAATTATGCTTTTTGATTTATATCCTACTATAGTTTATAATTCGTCGATAAATGTCTGGTGGTTAAAAATTACAAATTGTTATATACAAATATAACAATAAATATTTATGTTTTCATTTTAAAGCACCTAGTTGTTTCTAATAGTTAGTGAAGAGAAAGTTGGTAAAGTTGAGAGGGTGTTTGTTGTTTAGGTAGATGCGTAGCAGATAAAAATATTTACCTGCTACTTGAATAAGCAATTTATTAATAATCTAAAAACTTGGTAATAGAAAATTTGATCAGAGCACAACTTCAATATTCGCGAACTAAAGTTACATTTGTCAAAGCTTGTAATAAGAATATTTCAACAATAACGGGTATTTTCTTGAAGCGTACAACTTGAAGCTTCAACTTTTTATTAAAAGAAATTTAAAGCTTTTGTTTAATAAAATAAAGGATGTCCCAACAAGAGTGCCGGATTTAATTTTAAAGAAAAACATTTATTTTTTTAAATAAGCAAACATTTTTATTCCAACATATAAAAAAAATAATAGCTGCGATTACAGCTTAAGGCAAATGGCCACCGCGAAACCTCTGGTGCAGGGTTATTCATTTGTTTTCACATACATCTTTTCAGGCATATTCACATACATCTTTTCCTTTACATAGCCCCAAAGAAGTCCATCAGTGTTAGATAGCACGATCTTGGTGGCCAATGTTGATCGGCAAATCGAGAAATTACACGGCCTGGAAACTTAATCTGCAGTAACAGCATTGTTTCACGGGCTGTGTGGCAGGTCGCACAGTCTTGTTGTAAAAACTCGTCTTTCACATCAATTACATCCAATTCGAGCCACAAAAACTCCATTAACCAGCCGCATTTTGAAAGAAATAGGGCCCAATCACTCCACGTTAGCCCAAAATGAACCCCAAACAGTTTCTCGCGGTGGATGCATTGTAGATTTGAGTATCACACTAGGATTTTCAGTACTCCAAATCCAACAGTTTTACTTATTTACGTATCCGTCGAGTTAAAAATGTGCTAAAATCTGAAAAAAATGGTTTTCTTCAAAAAATCCGCATTAATTTGATGATGTTCCAACACCCAATCAGCAGATCCACGGTGCTTCACATGGTCCCTTGGCTTGATTTCTTGCACTAATTGAACCCTCTACGCGTGCAAATGCAGATCTTTTAGCCAAACTCGTTGCATAGTGCATCTGGAAATGTTTAATTCTTGATCACGATACCAAATGGAAGTTCCTGGATTCTCGACCACAGTTCCTTACTGTGGCTATATTTTAGAGTGACCGACAAGACCGACAATGAACAATGATTTTCTGATCCATCAGCGTAAATTTGGTCTAAAATTTTGTAATTAAACGCCTCGCTTCATTTGGCGCATTAAAGGGACCAAAAATTTTACGTAATTGGCGAACTGTTTTCGTCGCAAAACTCACCATTTTTGTAATGTGTTTTTACCACAATTAAACTTAGTTCGTTTGAATTCTTCTCCATATTCTTAAATCGTGTGGTCTATATGTGACAAATGTAAAAAAATCAATGTACAACTTGTATTAAGGAAATATAAATCCGGCGATCTTATTGGGATACCCAATAGAATGTATTAAATTAATAAAATGTATTGTAATTTTGTGGCAAATTTAAACGAGATTTTCAATCACATATCAATCCTCGATAAACCTTCTGAACTTATTGGCAATGGTTAGACAATTAATTTAATACCACAATTTTGTAGTTTATAATAATTAGCCCAACTTCATACATAGCAAGAAATCGACGGTCCCTACGCAGGTACATAAAGACATGTCAAAAACCGAGGTTTTCAGGAGAGCGTTATTTATGTTCAAACCGCTCTAGAAATAATTTAATAATGTACAATTATCAATATTTTCTTCTATAATGTTTTATTAGTTTTAGGAACTTTATAATAACTTTGGATATATATTTTTTTTTAAACTGATAGATGACTATTTCTACACTGATATTAAAATAAAAGCATGTAAGATATGTCAATGAAAACCTTTTTATACGCAGGAAAGAATAAAACAGTTTATAAAATAAAAGAGTGGCGCGCATTTTAAAACACTGTACGAAACGATACGTATAGATATCCGCATATACGACACTTATTAGTTGTAAATATAATTATATTTCGAGTCTCGTTCTTCGATATTACATTGTAGTACCGCTACTAGTAAATGATATTTTATATCATTTATATTTACACGACATCTTGTACTCAATTTGTGTCTTTTTTTGAAATTTGAGTCTTGATGGGCGGTTCAGGCTAGTGACTTTTGCACGTAGGAGGCAATAACTACTAGTGCTGTGAATCTTCATCTAGCATTATCGGGGAAAACATTCATTTGTATTGTATTTCCTTTTCATTTGCACATGATGTTCAAGCAAACAAGGAAAAGTTAGACATTGAGAAACAAAATAATGCTATTCTCAATGAATAAATTTACCAAGAGCCAGGCACTTCCCGTACCAGCATTATTCAGGACGAACAGACAACAGAGGCTGCATATGATGAAGCAACTAATTCGAAAAAATTAGAGCAATTAGTACAAAATCTTTGAATTTAGACCAAAGTTTGGTGTCAAGATGATCTACTTGGTTGACTCATGGTTTATCCAAGGAGATAAAAGCAGACTTAATGAACAAATATCCACGTAGTGGAAATATTTACCTGGAAGCACCCGAGTTGAATGGAGAAATTATGTCAACACTTAACGAAACAGGTATTTAGAGAGACGAACGGTTTGTTGCTGAACCAAACCTAGCCGGTTCAGCCTTGTCTGCCTTGGGACAAGGCATTACAATGATCTTGAGTGATGAAAAACAGCCGTTAGATCGTTTAGAATCATTAGAAAAGCTGGCTGATACAGGTAAACTTGTGTCACAACTACATAATCAGATCTCTTCAGATAGAAAGGCTTTTATTTCTCCAGTACTTTCCAAGTCCATGAAAGACTTACTACAAAAAACGAAACCAAATGTCAAATGTCACTTTAAACTGGAGGGGCCAGAATACGAGACAGGGGACTTCGTATCAGAACCCGAAATTCTACCAGCCGAGACATCCCCAAGCAAATCTGTTCAACATTAGGAACAATTTAGCCAGGCCGACCAACAAGACACCGCGGGCAACATATGCAGAAAAGAAGAAGTAGTTGACGAGGTGAGATTATTAGCAGGGCGTCTGAGTGAATTTTTCCAGGATATGGAAAAAGATTACCAGCGATACATTTATTTAAAATTTCATAAGCGGATATGAAATTCGTTTTCATACCTATCCTCCTCAATCTCTGAGCGTTAGCGAAGACATACAATTTTCATTGGAAGATGAAAAATTGTTAGAATTAGAATTTGACAAATTATTATCTATGGAAGCAATAGTTGAATGTGAACCGGTAGTAGGGCAATTTTTATCACCATACTTCCTTGTTTCAAAACCTGACTGTTCAAAAAGATTTATATTAAATCTTAAACGTTTAAACCAGTTCATTGAAACACAGCATTTTAAAATTGAAGATTTGCGGGTAGCCTTAAAGCTAATTTACCCAAAGTTTTGGTTATGTAATTTATACTTGAAGGATGCCTATTTCTTGGTAAAAATTGGTCCACTTAGCCGAAAATTTTTAAGACTAAAATTTAAGAACCGTATTTACGAATTTAAATGTTTACCCTTTGGACTTTGTACAAGCCCTTATGTATTTACAAAAATATTAAAACCAGTTCTTAATCTTTTAAGACAAAAGGGCTTTCTATCGACTGCATACTTAGATGACATTCTGTGCATTGGCCGATCACAAACTGAATGTAGGAAAAATATAGCCGGTACAAGAAAAGTCCTTAGTAGACTAGGTTTTATTGTAAATGAAAAGAAGAGAAAACAAGAGCCATAACTCAGGTGAAATATTTGGGTATTATAATAGATTCCAGCAATATGACATTGTCCCTACCGGAGGAAAAGAAACATAACTAATCTATCTAATTATATTCGAAAATACTTAGTCAAAAATTCATGCTCAATTTGCTGGCTTAATTGGAGTATTAATTGCAGCATGCCCGGGTGTACCATATGGTATGTTATACACTTACATACAACTTTTAGAGAGGGAAAAATTAAAAGCTTTAATAAAAAATGACCAAGATTTTGATAAAATCATGATGATTCATTCAAGCGTGAAAACAGAACTAAAATGGTGGCTAGGTAGTATTTCCTTAACAAAGAATCCAATTAGGTCATTTATTTATAAACTTGAAATTTTCTCTGATGCATCGCTCACTGGTTGGGGCGCCCATTGTGGTGAGAAAAATGCTAATGGGTTCTGGTCTCAGAATGAGAAAAAACGCCATATTAACCAATTGGAAATCATAGCAGCATTCTTAGCGTTAAAATGCTTTGCTAAAGAATGCGAAAATTGTGAAATCATACTTAGGATTGACAACACCACAGCGTTTTCGTACATCAACTGTATGGGCAGGGTACAATTTATAGAGCTTGATAAATTAGCTAGAAACATCTGGAACTGGTGTGAAGAGAGGAAGATTTGGATATTTACATCTTACATTCCTTCGCGGGAAAACACAGATGCGGATAGAGAATCAAGAAAAGTGAATATAGACACGGAATGGGAGTTAGGAGATCGTTTTTTCCAAAAAATAATTGCAAAATGAAAAGGTCCAGGTATTGATTTGTTCGCCTCAAGAAATAATACAAAATCTCAAAGGTTTTGTTCCTGGAAAAGAGATCCAGAAGCTACATATATAGATGCATTTACAGTAAAATGGCAAAAATATTTCTTCTATGCCTTCCCACCATTTGCTGTAATTGCTAAAATTTTACAAACAATAAAACTGGATAAACCTCAGGGAATATTAGTGGTTCCTCATTGGCCTACACAGCCTTGGTTTCCTTTATTTAAATCTATGATGATGGAAGAGCCCATAATCTTTTCTCCCTCATCAGATTTACTGTTATCTCCTTGTAGGTCGTTGAGTCGAAAATTAGTTCCAGAAGAAACAGTGGACATCCTATTCTCATCGTTAACGGAGTCTACGATCAAACAGTACAATTCGGCCTTGAAAAACTGGTGGTGCTATTGTCGGAGTATGAATAGAGACCCATTCCAACCAGAGGTGTATTGGGTGCTAAAATATTTAACCTTTCGATTTAATCAAGATGCCTCATATGGCACACTTAATTCTGAAAGGTCCGCCATCAATTTAATTAGCTCGATTGATTTAGGTAATGATGTCAGTCTTCTATCAGTCGTTTCTTCAAGGGTGTCTTCAAAATGCGACCAACAAGGCCCAAATACAGTTTAGTTTGGAATACTGAAACAGTTTTAAACTGGGCATAGAGGCTTGAACCTATTGAATCTTTAGAGCTGAAATCGCTCACGTTAAAATTAGTGTGTTTATTAGCACTAGCTACAGCACACAGAGTACAGACATTATCTTTAATTCGTGTAAGTAATATTGCAACATTAACAAATAATATTACCATAAAAATAACTGATCAAATAAAGACTTCGAGAGTGGGAGCTCAGCAACCATCTTTTGTCCTACCATTCTTCAACGACCGAAAAGGTGTTTGCGTTGCTAGGGTCTTATTATTCTATTTGGAAAAAACCAAATATTTAAGAGATGTTGATTATTTGTTGATAACTATTAAAAAACCGTATCGTAGAGCGACTTCACAATCGATAAGCAGATGGATAAAAGGCTGTTTAGTAGAAGCTGGTATAGATCAGCGATACACAGCTCACAGCATCATAATAAATGACCAAGATTTTGATTAATCAAACGAACTTACCTTAGGTGAAGTTCGATTGTAATTATATGAGAGTCTCGTTGGGGATGATTACATCCCTCCCTTATTTTTCTCTGGTAAAAGTTTTTCCCACCCGTACTAAGGAGTATTGTGTATACGAGCTAAATTCCTTAATATTAAAATGAGCTTTAAACTATATGAAGTGTGACCGGTAGAAAGGACGACATGCGCGGGCGGGAGCCCGAAAATTTTAAACTCAGAACTTGTGGTTAGATCTGGTGGGAAGTAGCGGTACTACAATGTAATCATCTCGAACAAGACTCTCATATAATTACAATCGAACTCCACTTAAGGTAAGTTCGTTAGATTTTTAATACTTGTTCTCATATACGATTTGTAAATGACGTTAAATAAGTTACATTAAGAAAATATATGTATACAGGTATGTGCATATGGAAAATCTAAAGCCAATTGTGCAATAAAAAAAATGCCATTGTCGTCTTTATATACGCAAGGACCGTCGAAATAATAAATGTTGAGATTAGTTTGTAACAGGTTTTTTCAATATAGATTTTACCTATACTACAAATATTATGTAGCTCACAGTTACTAACTAGAGTTCATTTTAAAGCATTTAACTAATTTAATTTTGCTAGTACCAATTAGTTTATCGCGCTTAGGTGCGTACAGCTTAATCTAGAGATATTAAGAACAATTTTGTGAAACTACTAAGCACTTTATATGTAAACTAAGTATTTCTTGAAAAGGAAATATAACACAACATAACTCGACAAAAAATTCCTTGAGGCTGGGTACATTTTATGATTAGGTTATTCATCACGCTATTAAATTATATTCATATCTTCCGTATAGTTCGCTTTTGTTATGTGAAACATGCGAGAATAACTCGAAAATGCGGAGAAATCTTGAAAAATGTTTCGATTAAAACTTCAAGCCAATTACATTTTCTATAAGAAACCTTATTTGTAATAATCAATGAAACCCCTATTTGTAATAATCAACTTTGAAACCAGATTCAAATTTTGTTTTACTTTTACATTTTTCCTGTCTCATAGATTCTAAGAAAAATAACACGAAAACTAAATCAAATTTTGAAAATAAACACTAGTAAAACTTTCGGAAAATTAAATTTTCTCTAAAAAAATTTAATGTTTGGTTTGTTTTTTTATTTGCGAAATTAGTAATAGTCAACCTTGAACAATGACACAGGCTTATTTTGGTTTTCACATTTTTCTTGTCCCAAGTATTTCAAATAAAACTTAAATAAAATTACTTATTAAAAACTATATTACCCTTAACCTTAGTAATTTGTTTTCCGTCAAGTCTAAACATGGTTTTTGTATTATATTTTTCTCTAAAAAAGGGAAATAACTTGGAAACTAAGCGAAATTTTGAAAAATATTTTGAATAAAACTACTTCATAATTAGACTTCCTATAACAAATATTATAATCTAGCGATTTTCTGTATGTCAAGTTGGTAATAATTTACCTTGAATCAAAGTAAAAACCTTTTTATTTTTAATAAATTATAAAACTAATTCATAATTAGACTTCCTATAACAAATATTATAATCTAGCGATTTTCTGTATGTCAAGTTGGTAATAATTTACCTTGAATCAAAGTAAAAACCTTCTTATTTTTAAGTTTGTTGTTTCAAATATGGCCATAAAACTTTTTTATGAAACATCCATGTTTTCAGATGAATCAACTTTTGCCACGAAATTCATGTTGACTTGTCTTACACACAGAAAAAAATATTATGTTCCAAAAATTTTTTTTTTTTTTAAAATTTAATAGAAAAATATTTGCGATCTCTGAATAATTTCTTCTGAACTGTTTGAGTTGAATACATATTTAATGTACTTTTCAATAACATTGGCATATCCAATGTTATCATGTAATCGAGTTTAATTATTTAGTTTTTTATATTTTCCCTAATGGTTCATTTGATTTTGTTACATTTCCTGTCGACGTAACTTGATCGCTGCCTCATATCCTGTAACCTTCATTACAACCTCAATTACTGAAGTTTCTGTAAGACTAGCTCTTCCCTAGAATCTACCTTCACAATCATTAAAATTATAGAGGGTGACAAATTGAAAGTGTCCGGTTTTTACTTAATAAAAACAAAAATAAATAATGACTTATTTGCAGTAATTTTAACTGCCTAATATTCAGTGAACCTTCATGTTTTTATGAAAATGGATGAACTAAGGATTACTTGTTTGCTGGATTAATTACTTGGATTGCACAGCATTTTATTAGAAGGAACTCTATTATTCAAACGGTTAAAATGTATTCATCCAATATTCGATCAGAAGTATACAAAACTCAACATACAATAAATGGATGAATTTCTACAATAAATAGCTCAATAAATACATAATAAATTAATCCATCCAAAATTCGGTTACTTGATACAAAATAAATTACTTAATCCAAAAAAAGGTTTGTTCATCCAAAATAAAATGTAATCATCCAATAATTGATTTTTTCGTAAAACTATGGTTTTTCCTTATAATAATCGATTCGTTCACCATTTCTCGTTCAACATATCCGCAATCCACCCAAAAAAGGTTTTTTATTTTACTTAAGAAGTGCAAAATGCAAATTTACGAGTGTATTTAATAATCTTCACACTATTATTATGTAATATGTGTTCATAGGTATGTATAGTATAAAAATGCTGAAAGGAAAAAAACTGTTTACCTTATTGATGAGTGGATTAGTTCGGAAATAAATTATGTATTAAAGTTAACACTGTAAAATTACTAAAGGCCAAATATGACAATAAATAACTGTGAATTATAATAATTGTAAAATCATCCGTTTTCCGTTACTCTTGGATTTCTATCTCACATTTTTAAGCAAGGCGGCAGAAAGAAGAAAGTTTTGTGCTTAAAGGGTCGTCGGTTACTTTCTATTTTTGGAACAAAGTTCCTTTATAGAAGTCTCGATATGAGTGATTCGGCAGAAAACTTTATACACCGCGTTAGTTTCTTTCTCTTTCTATCAGTGTATATTTATATACCGCGCGCTCTCTCTTTCGTATTCTTCTTGTGGTACGAAACTTCGTGTTTTGTCAAAAGGTTGAACATACGGTTGGCCTTCTTTTGCTTGCACAGTCAGAGAGCCTCTTCATATGTTCGTAGAGATATGTCGTCTTCGGAATTCCCCATCTTCCTTTACCGGGCCTAGGATCTTCCTGAGAATTCTCCTCTCTCTGATTTTCAATTTCTCTACCAGACCTCTTAGGTTCAAGGAAAGACACTCCATGGCATATAGTGCTTCTGGTCGTAAGACAGATGTGTTTGCGATGATTGCGCTCTCTCTTTCGTTATAAGCCGCGTTAGTTAGAAATAAAATTTAAAGGAATCAAATCGTTGTTTGTAAAATTCGTTTATTTGGAAGAAATAATTGTATTTTGTATAAAAAAAATTGTTTGTGAAGAGCAATCAAATTTTGGATGGATCAACCGTTTTTGTACAGTTAAACCTTTTTCGGGTGAACTTTTCGGGTGAATTTGTACAAATTCAATATTTTATTATTCTTATTTTAATTCAATATTATATCAATTATTGGACTGAACTTATTATTTGTAAGAATCAATCGATTATTGGGTGTTTATATTTTATTTTGGACGAAGTAAGCTTTTTTTGTATGAATAAAGAGAATTTTGTAATTTTCCAGCAATTTTTTGTAAGAAACATCTATTTATTGTACCCAAAAATACCTAGCCTATTATTTTGGACGAAGTAACCTTTTTTGGATGAAGTAATCGCTTTTTGGATGAATAAACCGAATTTTGTCTTTTTCCAACCAATTTTTTGTAAAAAACATCTATTTATTGTACGCAAAAAATCCAAGCCTTATTCAAACTCACTGGTGTTTTTTCCTCAACAGTTTACTTTTCCAGCGCCGCCAAATTGCAAAACAATTGCAAGGTGGGACGAAATATATCGTTGAACAGGTTATCTAATGGATACTAAACTTGCCGAGAGGAAAAAAAACTGGTAGATCAGAAATGAATACTTTGCAACATATGAACAAAATTGTAGAAAAATTAATCAATCCGTGCGACGTTTATCCCAGCAAGTAAATGTTGCCATAAATGTTTAATAATAATAAATGTTTAAATTTATATAACTGTGAATAGTAAGTTATATAATATTTTATCTACGACCACTATTGTAATTGCCAAATATTGGACAGTTCGTGGATTATGTAAATACATCATACAACACACATATTTAACAATACGCGATTAATGTTATTTAATAATTCAAAATAACACTTGCTTGTTTGGTTTACAATTCGTTGATTGATTGAGAGCACGATGATTGGCACGATGATACTATTTTTAAATATAGTACTCCGTGATTTCCAAACAATCATTAAACGTCACATCATTCACATAGAAGCTGTCACTACAAATAAGTACTAAATAAAAAGGTATGTAACCATTATTAATGTATTTCTTTTCATTTCTATCAAGTTAAATAAGGTCGAAGGTGTTACATCAAACATATTTTTCTTATTAAACTGAAACAAATTAGTGTAGATAACGTATAGTACACTATTCGAGTTGTAAGGCAATTACGTACTCGGGGAAATCCCCGCTACGTGATATACTTCTTACAAATCTCATTACGTAATATACTATTATATATGAAGTGTGGTTAAAACATTTTGAATCATTTTAGTGTATGTTTGGATTACCTTGTAACGGTCGCAACCATCCTATTCATTAAAATTTACCTTACTGGTCTGCCAAAACCCTCAAGTTATATTTGAAGAAGAGATGCCTTCTCAAAAGATAACTATGGTGTGGAATATTGTCAGTTGGAGTAATTTGAACGTAATTTTTTGAAGATGAAATGGGGAACGTCTGGGAATAGTGAATGTGGAGGATAAACGATATTTGGTATAAGCAAGATGGTGCCAGGGCTCATTTATTTAACATGTCTATGGGATTGTTACGAGAGATCTATCCTCTGCGTCTAATTTCCCAGCGTGGCGATCAGTTGTTAGCTTCTCGCTCTCCGGATTTGTCGGCTTTGAGTTATTTCTTAGGGAGTCATGTTAAGTTTAAAGTTTATTAGAACCGACCTGAAACCCTGAGAGATTGAAAACAAAACATTCGACAAGCTATTGGTGTGATTTCGCCAGAAATGTGCCAGAGTGCAATGCGATCACTGTTGCATCCATTGTAGTCATCGAAGCAAATGAGTATTATTGGTTAATTCAGAATTAAGCATTTAACTTGTTATTATACTTAGATTTTACTCTACTATGTTCAACAAAAAATTCGGTGTTCAACCGATTTGAAGCATTTTATTTCGTTTTTCATAATTGCCAGCGTGTAATACGATGATTGTTGCATCAATCTCAGTTATGCATCGGAGCAAAAGGAGTATTATTGATTAATTCAGAATTAAGCAAATAACTTTAGATTTTAGTCTACAATGTTCAACAAAAAAAAAATGGTGTCCAACTGATTTGAAGCATTTTATTTCGTTTTTTGATAATTGCAGTATAAAATCAGGACACTCTTAATTTGTCACCCATTATATCGACATTCTTCGCAAAATAAATTTTATTAATTTCCTTTGTCATTTTAAGTATATAATTCAAAATATATAGCTGAGTTTTACTAAATTTATTGAAAATAATTTTTGAAAAAATATATTTTCTCTACATTCAGGTAAGTATATTTAGTAATGTCTGTTTATGCCTAGTCCTAGTCGTTTATGCCTATTCTTATTTCTATTGACTGACAATATTTCTATTAGAAATAGACAGAAATAGATTATGTACTTTCAGCTGTGTATATTACAGGTTTATAAGAATATAATGTTATCTAAATTAATATATTTTTAACGAGGAAACAATATAATGATCCACATCCACAATACAATCAGTTGTATCCCTTGTTTATTTCTTTATACTAATGATCTAAGAAATTACTTATGTTATTAACTGTTTTAGTCAGTTAATAACATACGTAGTTTCTAGTTTGGCAAGTTCTTTGCCTAATCATCGTTATATCCGAAATAGTCATTCAATCAAAAACCTGTAGGTACATGATGCGGCAGCCAAACCTGCCTTTTTGAAATAACTGTAAGAAATTAACATTTGCGCGGGATAATTTGGCAATATTGCCGTTTCAGTAGCCATAGAGCAGTGTTCTTCAACCGGTGTTCCATGGAACCCCAGGGTTCCACTAAAACATCCAGGGGTTCCGCGAATCAATGCTAAAATAATCTGAACTTTATCCGGTGCACAGTGGGGCTAAATCTATGAATTCTTTGCAAAAATTATTTTAACTAAGTTTTGAATATTAATTGATAAATACAACGTTTGTGAATAATAATACGAAGTTTAATATGTATTTTTTTAAAACTATATAAGTAGGGAAAGATGTCATGTTCTGGCGCCACCGCCACCACAGTCATGCGCATGCGCGATGACCTTTAACCCCTAACCTAACCTTGACCTTGCCCTTGGAACTTCCGGTTTCGCTTCCGACCGCCATTTTCGGAACTTCCAGATGCGCGGGAAAATTCAAAAAATAGACGCGAGGCGGGGAAATTCAAAGTTAGATCCTGTTGAGACAAATGAGGTGTGAAGTTGGTTGCATACATCAACGAGACTAAATACATGAGACTAGACAGACGGGGCTAGATCCATGAGACTAAATACATGAGACTAGATAGATGGGACTAGATACATGAGACTAACGATGACCTTTAACCCCTAACCTAACCTTGACCTTGCCCTTGGAACTTCCGGTTTCGCTTCCGACCGCCATTTTCGGAACTTCCAGATGCGCGGGAAAATTCAAAAAATAGACGCGAGGCGGGGAAATTCAAAGTTAGATCCTGTTGAGACAAATGAGGTGTGAAGTTGGTTGCATACATCAACGAGACTAAATACATGAGACTAGACAGACGGGGCTAGATCCATGAGACTAAATACATGAGACTAGATAGATGGGACTAGATACATGAGACTAGATAGACGGGACTAAATACATGGGGCTAGATACATGGGGCTAGACAGACGGGGCTAGATACATGAGACTAGACAGACGGGGCTAGATACATGAAACTAGATAATACTGAACTAAAATATATAAGGGATTGTTTAATTCAACTAAAATATATTTTCGATTGTTTTTTGATTACTGCTCTGACTTGTTGATTAGGTTCGACTGGATGTTTGCTAGCAATAACAACTTCCTGTTATCTTATCAGCGGTGAGCGAGTGTTTTCCAAGAGAATGAAAGGTTGTAAAATAAAGAAAACCACATAAAATTTATTGTTTTATTAAATTCTAATAATAATACAATTAAATTTACATCAATACATTTAAATACAAATAGTGGTCATGCTTTGTATATGTTATGCGTTCAGAAGAAGCAGCTTAAGCAATAATGACTTGCACACATATTACAGCGAAACTTTACACAACTAGTTTTACTTGAGGCCTTTTATCTTCCAAATATAATTCGGTTTTCATTATAACAACCAACACACCGTCTTTTAACATCCGCTTTCTCGAGGGAATGTTCACTATCTTTAGCATTGGATGAACAAACAGCTGATTGGTTTATTGAATCAGGAACATGTGCATTCAAACTCTCAACTTTATTCTTTTGACATTTAACATCCGTTTTCTCGAGGGAATGTTCACTATCTTTAGCGTTGGATGAACAAACATCTGATTGGTTTATTGAATCAGGAATATGTAAATATTTTTCTCTATTATTATCATAGTCACCATTCAAACTCTCAACTTTAATTTTTTTGACGTCTAGGAAGCGTCTCATATGATGGTGATAAACTAGTAGATATTCTAAGTGGAGTCCAATAGATGGTTTTATTACAGGCACGCTTCTCACCAAATACAATCCCCATCTTGATAGTAAAACACCAGCGTTAACACTAAATTACATATGCTATCCAACCCTATTTATATCGTGCAGAGTTCTTTGCATCAATGAGGGTGTGAGGTCTATGTGACCCCACGCTAAACAGGGTGTGAGGTCTATGTGACCCCACGCTCAACAGGGTGTGAGGTCTATGTGACCCCAAGCTAAACAGGGTGTGAGGTCTATGTAACCCCACGCTAAACAGGGTGTGAGGTCTATGTGACCCCACGCTAAACAGGGTGTGAGGTCTATGTGACCCCACGCTAAACAGGGTGTGAGGTCTATGTGACCCCACGCTAAACAGAGTGTGAGGTCTATGTGACCCAACGCTAAACAGGGTGTGAGGTCTATGTGACCCCACGCTAAACAGGGTGTGAGGTCTATGTGACCCCACGCTAAACAGGGTGTGAGGTCTATGTGACCCCACGCTACACATATCCGATTAGAGCTGCAGAGTATTAAGTGAGAGAGGGAGCGAGAGGGAGAGTGAGAGGGAGAGAGATGGGAATTAATTTTCACGGAAATCGTATAAAAGCGGCTGTTTCGGACAATTCTACCACCAGGATATTTGCACTTATCCTAGCGAAAGTTATATTTATGTAAGCGGAACCGTTAATTTTCCGAAACTCATTCCACCTGCAACTACACACACAACTTTGAACTTGTGAAAAACGCATATGCGTTTTTGTTTGATGAAATTCGCTATGAATTGAATGGAGTTGAAGTAGATAAGAATAGAGATGTAGGAATTACAAGCACGATGAAAGGATTACTCTCCAATACCAAGCGGGATCAGCATATACTCGACCTTTGCGGCTGGGCTGAAAATGCTACAAATGTTACATACTTTGATAATGACAGAAAGTTCTATGCTCTAATTGCATTGAAATATTTATTGGGTTTTGCTGAGGATTATACAAAAATGTTAATTAACGTAAATCAGGAATTAATTCTACTACGAGCTAGAACTGACGTGAACTGCTACAAAGGAGATGCAAATATAAGATTCAATATTGATCAAATTTACTGGCGAATTCTCCATATCCAACTCAGCGACGAAGCTCGATTGAATGTATTGGACACACTCGAAGAAGATAGGCCGATATTAATACCGTTTCGTAGGTGGGAGTTGCATAACCTATCTGCTTTAAAAAATACCGACAGAGATATCTGGTCTGTAAAAACATCTACAACTCTGGAGAAGCCTCGATACGTTATAATTGCACTGCAAGAGGGGCGAAGGGATGCTCATGTAAAAAACGCGTCCGAATTTGATAATGCATCGCTGCGAAATATGAAAATTGACCTAAACTCATATTATATATATATATATATATATATATATATATATATCCATATGAAAACTTCAATCTTAATATGGGTAGTGGTGATTATGTACAACTTTATTACATGTATGCCACTTTCCAAAGCAGTTACTATGAACGCAGAAATGAGCCGATATTAGATTAGATAGATTTGTCGGGAATAGTTCGAAAATTAAGTTAAAAATTTAATTAAAATGAACCATTGTATGTATAAATCATATTAGCGACTATTCTATATGTATTGCAAGAAATGTTGAATGTTTATATAAGTATTTAAATGTATTGATGTAAATTTAAATGTATTATTATTAGACTTTAATAAAACCATAAATTTTATGTTTTCTTTCTTTTACAACCTTATCCATCTCCTTGAGAAGTAATATTTCTTATCTATTATTCCATAATTCGGATACCCCATAATTCAGATAGCCCCATCTATCTAGTCTCATGTATCTAGCCCCATGTATCTAGCCCCATCTATCTAGTCTCATGTGTTTAGTCCCGTCTATCTAGCCCCGTCTACCTAGTCTCATGTATTTAGTCTCATGTATCTAGCCCCGTCTATCTAGTCTCATGTATTTAGTCCCGTCTATCTAGTCTCATGTATTTAGTCCCATGGATCTAGCCCCGTCTGTCTAGTCTCATGTATTTAGTCACGTTGATGTATGCAACCAACTTCACACCTCATTTGTCTCAACAGCACCTAATTTTGAATTTCCCCGCCTCGCGTCTATTTTTTGAATTTTCCCGCGCATTTGGAAGTTCCGAAAATGGCGGCCGGAAGTCGAAACCGGAAGTTCCAGGGTCAAGGTTAGCTTAGGGGTTAAAGATCATCGCGCATGCGCATGACTGTGGTGGCGGTGGCGCCAGAACATGACATCTTTCCCTACTTATATATATGTACATATTAAGATTTAACACGTTCACAAAGTTTGCGAAAAATCATTGCAGATCTCGGCAAGCGTATACATGTGTACACACGACACGAGTCATCCTGTTTCACATGTACCGCATGCTATCTAGCCGCCGCGATCTAGCATTTGTTTTCAGCGATTAGACTTTCCTGAAGCTGCTGAAGCTAAAGTTCCTTTCAGAAGTAAGCATCGCGTCTCAGATTTAATAGTTTTACCAGTATAGTATCCTTACCTACAGGTTACTATATATATCATTTTTTAAATTTTAATTGTATGATGTTTAGTAAAATATTAATTAACAAAGTTATAATATTAATTAACAAAGACGCGTAAATGAAAATTACAATTTAAAGGCGTAACGTTTATTTGTACGAATTTAGTTGACATCAGTGCACACCATGTTTGCAGTTGTATTTTTTTTTTGCTTTTGGATTCGTTGTTCATAGTGAATTTGAAAAAAAAAGCTGCGCATGATTGCGCCAATTGGAGATAATGCTGGTTTAGAGCGCAAAAGAATACCAAGTTTTCACGATTTTTTCGTGGAAAAAAGGTTAGTGATATCAATGTTCTGTTTACACACAGTTTATTTATACTTTCAACGTTATACTTGAATTTTCATATAGCAAAACAATGTGAAGTGGTCAAGATATCTGCATCGGCGGCAGACGTGTATTTCACTGATTTGGTTTACTGCTGACAGCGCAGAACCGATGTAAAGTAAAATTTGTGAAGAAATTCGTTGAAACACGTACAAAGTGTCCTAAAGATCTAATTCCGGATCTAGATAAAAAGATTTCATTTTTGTAGCAGATTTTAAGAAAAGATGGCAAAAAGCTAAGAGAAAACATGACGGGTTCTTATAAAAACTGGTTGAACTTCCATAAATTTACATACATTTATATAGTTCAGAAAAACTACATATTAAACTTTGTATTATTATTCAAAAGTTTTCTACTTTATTATATTTTATAGTCAAAATTTAGCTCAAATACTTTTTGCCAACAAATCATGCATTCGGCCCTACTGTGCGGCGCGGCGTTTACAACTACAGACGATGCGTTGCGCCGCTCTCTGGAACACGTGTGTCGATTGGAGTTTCATATTGGAACTATTCATTTCAAGTCTTACAAATGCAAACGGTAGTAAGTTAATTATTTTATAATAAATTGAGTTTTGTTTTAACTTATCCTAAAATCCTTTAGAAATATAATGCAGAATTTACTTAAAACTGGGAAATTTGAATCAAAATCGAAAGAACAAGTTTCTTGCTCTCTTGAAAATTCCATCAGTTTTCCACCAATATTGCAGCTGACGGATAATATTGAAGAAGAAAATGAATCAGGATCTACTATCTGAAAAAATACGAAAGTATGACGAAGATCATTTGAATTTTTGATTTACCTGGTTTGGTGATAAAAATGAGCCAAATGTGTTTTGTGTGGTTTGTGAGCAAGTAGTCAACAACAGCAGTTTAAATCCTGCAAAGTTAAAGCGTCATTTGGAAAATAAACATCCGACTTTAAAAGGTAAAAGCGAATATTTCAGAAGAAAACGTCTTGAACTACAGCACAAAAAAATGCATTTGAAAGGTATGTTCGTGATGTTAATAAAAATGTTCTAAAAGCGTTTTATTTAGTTAGTTTGCGCGAAGTTCAAACGATTGTAGAAAAATTAATTAAAGCTTGTACAAAAGATTTAATCAAATACATGATCGATGAATAAATTGCCAACAAAATTGACCTCGTCCCATTGTCTAACACGACGATTTCATGACGAATTAAATAAATGTCAGATTACTGCGAAGTGGAACTAGTAAGACGTTTGAAAAATCCTAAAGATGGATTCACTCTGCAAATGGACAGACACATCTACAGATGTGGCTGGATTAGCAATTTTGTTAGTTTTCGTGAGATACATACACGAATCCAATTTTCAGCAAGATATGCTTTTTTGCGCAAAGCTCGGCCAACTAAAACAACAGGTGAAGAAATATTTAATAGCACGTTTAAAGAAACTAGTTTCAGACATAAGAACCAGCCATTGCTGAGTTCATCGTCATGCTCTCGCTGTTAAACGTACACCAAAAGCATTGCAGAAGTTCTCAATGAGGCCGTTAAGATGGTTAATTTATTAAAATCCAGACCCCTAAAACCAGGGTATTTGCCCTATTGTACGATGATTTGGGAAACTCACATAAAAATCTCCTTCTTCATACTGAAGTAAGATGGTTATCCAGTGGAAAGGTTATGACCAGACTTTGGAAATTGCATTATGAAATTCGAATCTTTTTATCTGAACGTGAATTTTCTGGAAAACTTAATGACACTAATTGACTTCAAAATCTAGCCAACCTTGCAGATATATTTTTGTACATGAACGAAGTTAATCTTTCACTTCAAGGACCAACTACTGCTGTTTTAAGGTCAATAGCAAAGTAAACTCAATCAAATCGAAAATGAAGCATTGGGAGAAATGCATCACCAAAAGTAATACAGAATGTTTTTTCTAATTTAAATGATTTCCTGGCAAACAATAATATCGAATTCGACCAGAATTAAAAAAATCATATTTTGGATCATTTAACGGGATTGCAAAAGACATTTCTCAAATATTTCTTCCCATTTGCAATAATTTAAGTTAAATCGAAAATCCTTTTTCTATTTTGCGTCTGTAATGAACTCATAACAGCACTAATATGCGTGCGGTTATGTGCGCACTCACCGAGTGCGATACAATTTTCTCAATATGTATCGACTTTTTTATTTCGAAATGGCCTAAAAGGGCGCGAAATAGAAAAAATACTATACAAAACTCGTTCGTAAGGCGTTTTTCAGCACTTGTCCGTTAGAAAACTCCTCGCTTCCATCGTTGTTTTCCAAACTTGGACGCGTGCTGTAAAATCGCGCTTACTGAACTCGTCCTTTAATGTACTATTAATGAGTGATGTGATGTGGATACCTTGCCAATTAAGGAAAGATAGTAATTTCTAGATATATGTACCGACACTGCATAACAATTTACATTTGGACCGGATTGCATTGGCCCGTTTTGGATAAAATTAAGGGAAGAATATCCGGAAATTTCCAAACGCGCGGTTAAGGAATTGATGCCTTTCGAAAGAACATATCTCTGTGAGATATCCTTTTCCACATACGTCGCTACAAAAACTATGCATAGAAATCGACTTGATTGTGAAAATGATATGCGTCTCCAATTAACACCGATCCAACCAGATATTGATAAATTATTCAGTCATAAACCAACACAACAAAGTCATTGATTTTTTTCTTTTGATTAAAATTTCATTTCTATGTATGTATAGTACAAGTATTTTATATGAAGTATTTTGTTTGAATAAATGCAAATTTATTTATTATGAGACTTATGAGACTACAAAAATTTTATAAGAAATGCAGGGACGAACCTTGTTCGTAACATGTAATGCGATTCCCACGTTAATCAAATTGCTACTAAACAGAGGGTTCCATAAAAAGAATATTCAAAAAAGGGTTCCGCGGGATGACAAAGGTTGAAGAACACTGCCATAGATAGAGCATTGGTTCAAGCAGAACGGTTGTTCGCCGTAAAAGCACTTCTCAAAACGGTAGTTATGCAGCTACGCAACGCCGTTTCCGGACTCATTTCCACATCAATCGTAATCGGCCCGTGCCTTCTGTTAGCTCAATAAAGTTATGAATACAAAATTTTGAAATCATCGGCGAAACTAGAAACAGTGTAACAGAGTTCGATTAGTGCGTTAAACTCCTGCAAATGTTTACAAGACCAACAAAATTGACCTCGTCCCATTGTCTAACACGACGATTTCATGACGAATTAAATAAATGTCAGATTACTGCGAAGTGGAACTAGTAAGACGTTTGAAAAATCCTAAAGATGGATTCACTCTGCAAATGGACAGACACATCTACAGATGTGGCTGGATTAGCAATTTTGTTAGTTTTCGTGAGATACATACACGAATCCAATTTTCAGCAAGATATGCTTTTTTGCGCAAAGCTCTGCCAACTCAAACAACAGGTGAAGAAATATTTAATAGCACGTTTAAAGAAACTAGTTTCAGACATAAGAACCAGCCATTGCTGAGTTCATGGTCATGCTCTCGCTGTTAAACGTGCACCAAAAGCATTGCAGAAGTTCTCAATGAGGCCGTTAAGATGGTTAATTTATTAAAATCCAGACCCCTAAAACCAGGGAATTTGCCCTATTGTACGATGATCTGGGAAACTCACATAAAAATCTCCTTCTTCATACTGAAGTAAGATGGTTATCCAGTGGAAAGGTTCTGACCAGACTTTGGGAATTGCATTATGAAATTCGAATCTTTTTATCTGAACGTGAATTTTCTGGAAAACTTAATGAAACTAATTGACTTCAAAATCTAGCCAACCTTGCAGATATATTTTTGTATATGAACGAAGTTAATCTTTCACTTCAAGGACCAACTACTGCTGTTTTAAGGTCAATAGCAAAGTAAACTCAATCAAATCGAAAATGATACAGAATGACCAAAAGTAATACAGAATGTTTTTTCTAATTTAAATGATTTCCTGGCAAACAATAGTATCGAATTTGACCAGAATTAAAAAAATCATATTTTGGATCATTTAACGGGATTGCAAAAGACATGTTCCAAATATTTCCTCCCCATTTGCAATAATTTAAGTTAAATCGAAAATCCTTTTTCTATTTTGCGTCTGTAATGAACTCATAACAGCACTAATATGCGTGCGGTTATGTGCGCACTCACCGAGTGCGATACAATTTTTTCAATATGTATCGATTTTTTTATTTAGAAATGGCCTAAAAGGGCGCAAAATAGAAAAAATACTATACAAAACTCGTTCGTAAGGCGTTTTTCAGCACTTGTCCATTAGAAAACTCCTCGCTTCCATCGTTGTTTTACAAACTTGGACGCGTGCTGTAAAATCGCGCTTACTGAACTCGTCCTTTAATGTAATATTAATGAGTGTTGTGATGTGGATACCTTGCCAATTAAGGAAAGAGAGTAATTTCTAGATATATGTACCGACACTGAATTACAATTTACATTTGGACCGGATTGCATTGGCCCGTTTTGGATAAAATTAAGGGAAGAATATCCGGAAATTTCCAAACGCGCGGTTAAGGAATTGATGCCTTTCGAAAGAACATATCTCTGTGAGATATCCTTTTCCACATACGTCGCTACAAAAACTATGCATAGAAATCGACTTGATTGTGAAAATGATATGCGTCTCCAATTAACACCGATCCAACCAGATATTGATAAATTATTCAGTCATAAACCAACACAACAAAGTCATTGATTTTTTTCTTTTGATTAAAATTTCATTTCTATGTATGTATAGTACAAGTATTTTATATGAAGTATTTTGTTTGAATAAATGCAAATTTATTTATTATGAGACTTATGAGACTACAAAAATTTTATAAGAAATGCAGGGACGAACCTTGTTCGTAACATGTAATGCGATTCCCACGTTAATCAAATTGCTACTAAACAGAGGGTTCCATAAAAAGAATATTCAAAAAAGGGTTCCGCGGGATGACAAAGGTTGAAGAACACTGCCATAGATAGAGCATTGGTTCAAGCAGAACGGTTGTTCGCCGTAAAAGCACTTCTCAAAACGGTAGTTATGCAGCTACGCAACGCCGTTTCCGGACTCATTTCCACATCAATCGTAATCGGCCCGTGCCTTCTGTTAGCTCAATAAAGTTATGAATACAAAATTTTGAAATCATCGGCGAAACTAGAAACAGTGTAACAGAGTTCGATTAGTGCGTTAAACTCCTGCAAATGTTTACAAGACCAGACAAGACGGCCTCAGACGTCAGCGCGTCTACATAGTCCTGCGCTAGGAATTTCAGATAGTCCAGTCATCTAGACATATCACCCCGTAATCTAACGGATTAAGCTGAATTTTTGTATAGACCTTTATTTTAGCATAACAAATGTTGTCTCAAAAGTCACATGCCAACATGTGAGCATCCTTAGATATTCAATGTCAAAGGTCGCAAAAATCAGTTTTTTGAGAATATCTCACAGGTGCACAGGTTTAATTTTGTTGATTTAATAAACTGAAATTCAATAAACCAGGACAATTTTCATTTTTTGCAACGATAAATATCAATTCAATTATGAAGGTTGGCAAGTTAAAACATTTAACAGATGAACTGGATCAGCATAAGATAGTAATAACAGCTCTTCAAGAATTGCGCAATATTGATCAGGACCCATTAGAATCAGGAGGATATCGCCTTTAAAAAGGTCCTCCAGGGAAAAGAGTGATGAAGAATGTTCCTCAATTTGGAGTAGGATTCTTGGTCCATAACAGCTTATTAGATTCAATTGAGGCTTTTTCTTCGACCTCCCCAAGAATGGCACTTCTAACAGTTAAAGTAGAGAATAAAACATAAACATTGATAAACGTCCATGCCCCCACAAATGACAAAAATAATATAGAAATGGAAGAAACAGAAAAAAATTGGGAAGAATTGGACCAGCTGATATCAGATATCTCTGATACATAAAATATATTAAAATTTTACCAGTTTTTACTTGGTGACTTCAATGTTAAAATAAGAAAAGAAAAACGATTTCGTGCAGTAGTGGGTAAATGGCCAGCGCATAAGTTTACAAATAAAAATGGTCAAAGATTAATTGATAGATCATGGTATAGATCATGGATTGATTTTGGAATCTATCTAATAAACTAATGACCTGGAAATGCCCTACTGTTAAATTGGGGGAGTTCCAGATTGACCATGTGGCCATGGATAAGAATTATCACAAGGAAATTTATAATGTGAAAATACTCCGAGGGGTAGACATAGATTCAGATCACTATATTTCCAAGATTAAAATAAAATTAACGCCTAAAAAGAAACACAAATCAACCAAATCCAATAGGAGGAAGAAGTATGACCCTAGTTATTTAATTAATAATAAACTGTATTTTGAAAGATCCAAAACTCCTCTAAGCGACAATTTAGGGACGCTAATTAAAAACCATAGCTGAAGAAATTGCGCCCGTTCTAAAACGAAAGAAACATGCTTGGTGGAATGTGGAATGTGACACAGCAATTAAAAACAGGCACAAAGCATGGTTCGCTGATCAACAAAAGAGAACAGGAAAATCCCGTGAAGAACTACATAATGCTAGAAGACAAACAGCCAAAGAAATTAGAAGGGTTAAAAGAAATTATCACAAAGAATCATTAAACGCCATAGATGAAGCATTCATGCAACATAAGACAAGTTATTTTTTCAAAAAACATTTCGACAATGCCAATCAAACTATACTCTACCAACACATAAGAAGAGAAATACAAATGTAAAACTGGCGCATTTTAAATGAAATTTTAGCTCAATACTTTCAAGAATTGCTTAACAGTGAGGAACCAACACAATACCTAGAGTATGACCTTCATTCAAAAAATAAAACACCATTAGAAAAAGACATACCACCAGATTACAATGAAGTGCTGAAAGCCATTGATTCACTTAAAAATCACAAAGAGTCAGGGGAGAACCAACTAACTGCAGAAATATGCAAGAATGCAAATACACAAACCATTCAGAATTTACATAAATACCTCATAGACATTTGGAATACTGAAAAAATGCCCGAAGAGTGGAACATGGCGATAATACAATCTTTACATAAAAAAGGCGATAGATCAGATCCCAAAAATTATCGGGGTATATCACTGCTGAATGTCATACAAATTTTTTTCAAAGATATTATACATGAGGATTCAAGAACGGAAACGGAAAGGATTTATGAACTTAGAGAATACCAAGGAGGCTTTCGTCCAGGGAGAAGTTGTCGATATCAAATTATCAGTTTAAAGTGGATTATGAAGCATCATAGGGTTAGAAACAAAAAGTTAGTTATCACTTTCGTTGATTTTAAAAAGGCGTATGATAGTATCCATCGTGAGTCACTATTGAATATCTTAAAGGAATTTGGTTTACATCCAAAACTTATTCGCCTTATTGGAATTACCCTAAAGAATACTAAAGCTAAAGTCAGATTCAGAAATGAACTCTCAAAACCATTTGACATTAACACTGGAGTTCGGCAGGGAGTTGGACTCTCACCATTATTGTTTAATTGTGTGTTGGAAAAAATCATACGGGAATGGAATATGATATGTCAACCTAACATCAAGATTGGAAAAAAAATAAGACTCAATTGTTTAGCATTCGCGGATGATCTTGCACTACTGGTTAATGATACAGAAGAAGCTAAATTGCAAATAGACCAACTTGATAATATAGCAAGAAAAGCTGGATTGCAAATTTCATATGAAAAAACAGAAATAATGCCAACCTTCCCTGCTAGAGCCTAGCTGTTTACTACAGCCAAACATTGCCCTAGCCAATACTAAACAAATTAAAATTGTAAATAAGTTTAAATATCTTGGTGAAATTTTAACTTGAAACTCCAATGAAAAATCATCAATAGAAAGCAGAACATTTAAGTTGAAAAGAGCACAACGAATTACATGGCCAACGTACAAGAAACAATCTCTTTCGATAAATGCTAAACTTCGACATTACTGTTCCGTCATTAAACCTGAAACAACATACGCTTGTGAAACACTATTCAAATTGAACACCAAATCAACAACTGATACACTGCGAAAGGTTGACAGAAGGATACTCCTAACAATCATTAATAAAAATCATCAGGTAGATGGACAATTGAGATTGTTGCCTAATGCAGTGCTCTACAGGGAAAGTGAATCTATAATAGATACGATAAGAAAAAGAAGAATTGCATTTTTCTGTCATCTATCTAGATTAAATGATAACAGGATAATAAAACAACTATTTAATTACTTTAGGCAAAATAAAACTAAAAATAATTGGTTGAAAGAATTTCAGAGTGATTTAGAAGTTGAATATTACAATGAAATATAGAGAATTATTGAAAATAGAGAAGTAAAACGCATATACGCATAAACATAAACAAATAAGATTTTCAGTAAAAGCTGTACAAAGGAAACAATATATCATATCTGATGAAGAAAGGGCAGCCAGATCAGCCAGAATGAAGAGGTTTTGGGAAAGGAAGAAGATAATGCAAGCTAAATCTTCAGTTAATTCTTTGTTAACATAGATTAACAGTATTTGGGTTTGATTTAAGTACGTCAATGTGGGCGTAAACTATGTAAATAAATAAATAAACTGTGTATATCGAAAGTAATCGATGTTGCCCTCAGATTTTGAAGCATTTATTATACACTGCCAAGAAAAGTCGAGTAACATATAATGCTGGCAAAGCACAGTTTTCCTCTTGAAATACTTTAGCCAGTCGATTCAAATCAGGTAATTTTTCTAATGTTGTGATGACTCCTTTTTTTCCTTTCCAAAAAGAGAAGACATCGTGTCTCAACCACTGAATGCGTGAATATCTAAGGACGCTCACATGTTGGGATATGTGACTTTTGAGACAACATTTATAATGCTATAACAAAGGTCTATACAAAAATTCAGCTTCTTCTGTTAGATTTCGAGATTGACCCCTTTTTTTGACTAAGATGACTGGACTGTCCGAAGGATATTGAGGTTAGAATTACTCTATCTACCCTACAAAATTCAAGTGGTTCAGGCTATGACGGCGGTTTGTGAGACGTTTGTGAGACGCTATGTGAACTAACAGAATTTTAAGTACTGGAGTGATAAAACCGTCAAGAACTCCATCAAAAACCTCTCCATTCGGCCAAGGTAACAGTTTTGTGCGCAATGTCTTCAACAGGAATCGTAGGCCCTTTGTTTTTAAATTAAAGGGAGTAAAATTAAAAGTGGAGCGCTACTCGGCAATGTAACGATCTTCATTCAATGCGAATTCATGAATATTCTCAATGAAGTTTTCCCAAATCGCTCACCCTATCTCACCACATGCGATTTTTTCTTGTTAGGTTTTTTTCGGGTTTTGGTTAGTCAGGTTAGAAGGCAAGAATCCGTCAGAAAATCAAACGAACCCCTCATCAGATGCTCCGTGATGCAATAACCAATTTTAGACAACGCCTGAAAGAATAGACATCGATCGAAATGGACGACAACTTAATGTTAATTTTAACAAATAATTAATGTTTCTTAAATGCGTTACAACGTAGATTAACATGATATCAATAAAATTAAAAAAAATGCAATCGTGTCTTCCTTACAGTTATTTAAAAAATGCTGGTTTGGCTGCCGCACCCTGTATATATTAGTTTTAGAGCGTACTATTATATCCATCTATATAGTTTTTTATTATCATTACCAGATTTGTTAACTTCGTGTATTATAAATAAGGGGTGGGAAAGGGTGACGGCAACTACAACTGAGAAATAAGTCTGGGCCAAATTGAAACCTCACCTGCACTAGGTGCTCCCTGCTATATAACTAACAAAGCACTGACGACTGAAGCCTGTCGGGATAAATGACCTTCAATGACGTTAAACCAACTGAAACCTCGCAACCTCTACAAATCTGCATTGGTCAGCGTGGTAGTAAGGCTGAAAAACCCTATGAAATGGTAAGATGTGCAATGCAGGCCGAAGGACCTCAATTCTCAATAGTTCACTGGTCCCCTGTTATGGTAGCGAAACTCAAAGGCAGAGGGCAGAGGATGCGAGAATCACCGGGATCGATTAGGTCACCAAACACGATAACTGCTAATTACCATAATTAATACAACTTTATCATCTGACAGAAAACTGTTGGAATTGGAGGAAGAGCCCTCCACATTGCACTCATATCAACTGGGATGTGGAGGGTTTGAGTTAATAACGAAGGTAAATAACAATAAAATGAGCTCACTTATTGTATTATAAAGGTGGAGATGATTCAACGTACGGTAGCGTTGATTCATTATCAACAAAAAGCACGTCAAGAACCTTGTGCAGATGGAAAAAATATAGTTAAGAGTATCATATATCATACTAACAGAAAGCTAAACGCCATACACAAACTCAAATTTATACTCACTAACATCAACCCAAATAGACGAGGAGATGGAAAGCTTTAACAAAGCCTTTAAGAAAGAGATTAGAAAAGTACCAACGTATTCCACGCTAATCGCAGGAGATTTTAATGCTAAGATTGGACAAAAGGATTACGTTGCACGTTGTTGAGACTTCTATGGACAGAAATGGTTATAAACTGCGCAATGGAAGTGGTGTAGTAAATGTATGTAAATGGTGTAGGAAGTATGCTTATTGAATTTATGTCTCAGAACGGCCGATGCACCATGAATTTATTATTTTAAAAATGTAATAATGAAAATGGATATGGGTATATATATATATATATATATATATATATATATATATATACATATATATATATATACATATATATATATATATATATATATATATATATATATATATATAATATATATATATATATATACATATATATATATATATATATATATATATATATATATATATATATATATATATATATATATATGGGTGTTTCTCTGTAAACTGGGTAACTCATTGTCTCTGGTAAATATTAAAAAAAAAATAACATATCATACATGCTTCGTAGAAAACTTTAAAAGATAATGGACCTAATCTACTTTTGCTCAACGTTTAATATCTATTAAAATAAACTTTACTTTATCAAAATCGTCTTTATAGTCCTTAAAAATTAGTCCCCTGGCGTGTCACCAAAGCAGTATAGTCACTTCAGACTAAATTAATTAAGACAATAACTATTGGAATCTATAAAATTGTTTTATTATTCAAACAATATTGTTTCATTGTTAATGAGACCTGTTCATTTTTTATAAATATTATTTTATAATAATAAAAAAGTCAATTATAGTTTGTCTCTGCATTTTGTGAACAGTCCCCCTGTCTATATTTTAAAGTACGCGCCACGTATTCTAAAGGTTAAACAACGGCACTTCTGAGTGTAACGTAATGCAATCTAAAGTTTGTACGGTTACTACCATTACCGCTTGAACGCCATTTTATTTAGTGTTCCACGAGCGCCCTTCCTTGAAAGTCACGTTGTAACCCGACAGCCAAAAGTCCTCTGGTAAGGATTATTTCTATTTCTGTTTGTATTTTAATGATACCCTAAAAAGTTTAAATCGTTATAATAGATAAATATTTCCTACGTACAGTAAAATAACATGGGTCAATTACATTTCGTGCTACTTTTCAATGAAATCGAACTAAACAGTCCCCTGGCAACAGTCCCCTGCCCCTCAACAGGACAGGGGACTGTTTCCATCTCCAGGGGACTGTCTTTATATTATTTTGTTATTGTTTTAGGTACACGTGTGTTTTGAATATGGCGCCAAAGAAGAAAAAACTTTCTAAGGAAGAGATTTTACAAAGAAAAAGGGAAGCTGAGCGAAAGAGATATGATCGTATTAAAAACGACCCGCTGAAAAGGGAAGAGCTTAGAGAAAAAGAACGCTTGAAATATCTCAAGAAAAAAGAAAAGGGAACTAGGAAGCTTGTTGAAAATATGACTCCACGAGAACACCTGGATGTAAAGAAGAAGTGAAAAGAGCACTGCACAAATTACCGCAATAAGAAAAATGTATTAGCAATTATTCCTAATTCGTTTATGGGAGAAAATACTCCAGATTCTGATGCATCTACTTCAACGCAACTGCCAACACCTGAAGTTGATGAGATAATTCGAAAAAATAATAATAAAGAGAAGATGCTAAGATATAAAATAAAGAAGAAAAAGGATGATGAAATTACAGTCTTGAAGAAGAAGGTATTGAAGCACAAGAAACGACTATCATGATTAAAAACCAAAACAAATACAGAGCCTAAAGATACACCAAATACTAAGTTAAAGAAAATGGAAAATACTCAGAACTTAGAAAAGATATAATCACAAAAGCACTATTCGGTGAAGTATTAAAAGAACAATTACAAGAGAATTTTTCAGACATGAAAACAGTAAGAGAAAAAAGACTTTTTGCAAAAATAGTTTCAGAAAAGATAGTTGATAAATGTAAGTTATGGCGAATGAAAAACACAGGTGTGATAACCTACAAAAGAATAAAAAAGGTAAGAACGGCTCATCGAGTGATAAGAAAAAACAAAATTTCAGATGAATGTGTAAGAGCAGTTATAAATTTCTATGAAGATGATTCTAATAGTAGATTAGGAGCAGGAAAGAAAGAATTCATATCGAGAAAAGCAGAACGGAAACAAAAGCGATACATGCTCGATTCATTACTGGGGTGATACAAAAAATTCAAACAACAGAAGAGAAATTTCACACTGAGTTATCAAACCTTTTGTAGACTGCGACCTTTTTGGATTATCATGGCCAAAGTTGATAAACGTGATACTTCTTTGTGCGTGAACCACTCAAATATAGACTTAAAACTATCTGCTTTATTCAGTGGAAAAAAATTAAACTATAACAGCCATCAGAAATTGCTTCAGGAGCTGTCTTGTGACCGTTATAATGAAAAATGTTTGTCTAGATAATGTCAGGAGTGTGTTAATAAGACTCCTGCTTACAATGAATTCGATGACAGAAGACAAATTATTTGTAAGAAATGGATATCCGAAAAATTTGATTTCGTAAACCCAAAATCCAAGAAGAATCGTCGAATAACTAAATACATTAAAAAGTCTTTTAATGTGAAACCGCGCGACATCATTACAAAATTGCAAGAAGACCTAGAGACATTAAGAAATATTATACACCAGTTTAGTGTAATAAGGAAACTTAAAACTACGTTGACAGAAGAAGATGTTCTAATTCATATGGACTTCTCTGAAAATTATTCCACTAAATATTGTCAAGAAATTCAAGCTTTTCATTTTGGTGGTTCGCGTACACAGATTAGTCTACACACGGTTGTAGTATATCTGAAAGATACAGTTAAATTTTATTGCACAATCTCTACGAATGTATCTCATAATCCAGCTGCCATTTGGGCTCATCTAAATCCAATTTTAAATGCTTTGCCGCGTCAAATTAAAAACCTGCATTTCTTGAGCGATGGACCAGTAACTCAATATACGAACAAAACCATGTTTTACATTATGGCGACAAAAATACCAAAACGATTTCGACATGTACAAAAATTTACTTGGAACTATACGGAAAATGGCCACGGTAAAGGCTCTCCGAACGGCGTTGGAGCTACTTGCAAGAGGACTGCAGATGCCGTAGTTGCTACTGGAGGCGATATCGATAATCTGGAGAAATTTGCAGAAGCGATTGAAAAGAGATGTCCTGCAATTAATTTAAGCATTATACCAGATGAAGCGATTAAAGAAATGAAATTGTATTTTCCATTTAGGTTCACAGTCCCCTGACATAAGCAACAGTCCCCTGTATAGATTTTTCAGAAAATGCTCAATATTTTCTAAAGCAATGGAAATATTTTTGGTTCATCTCTCATATATTAATAAATAGATGGATATTTATACCCCGAATAAGATTTAATAAATATATAATCAAAAAAGTTGCCTAGACAGTTTTCTTACAAAGAGTTGCCCAGTTTACAGAGAAACACCCATATATATGAACATGTACCCGTTTGTGTAAGAGTTCATGAAGTTACGAACCAATTCAGAATACAGAAAAGCGTGCATCGAGGAGACATAATATTTAAAGAGAATATTTTCGATATTTTCACAACTGCGAATAGCATAGATGCCATAGACCAAGAACAGTGTATGCCTCACAACCCTTTATACTGCTTGTAAAGAAGTGGGTATCAAAATAAACTTTTCTAAAACAAAATTTATGATAAACCCTGTCTTGAACCAGAATATACCAGCCTGGATATTTTTAGATCACATATACTAGCATGCTTCAAACGTAAGGTCTACAACCAGTGCGTCTAACCTTTAACAAAGGTCCAAGAAAAGAGCCGAAAAAATGAAAACGCTATAGACAGGTTAACTTGTCTAAAGTGGAATTAGTCATCTTACTACAATAACAGACGAAAGGTGGCGAAAATGGCGAGTAAAACGGGAGACCTATATCCAGCAGCGGACGATACTGTCTGATTGATTGAAATAATAACTATTTGTCTAGATTTAGATAAATAACTACTCTAGCTTGATTTATCTATTTAACGCAGTTGATGTAGTCACGCAGATAAATTGTATCTTCTATATGTAATCTATTCAGTTGTGCTAGCGTAGGTTTATCGAGCGAAAATTTTCTACCTTTATTATCTAATCAATAGTTAAGTATTATTCAATTTATTGTAAGACTTATTTCAACACAATTAGGTACTGATGTAAAAGGTTTCTGAATAGGGATTTGATGTCGTAAAAACCAAGTTGAAATCAGAAGTAAATATTACTAGAAGTCACTTGTTTTCATCGTACCTTGTCACGTCAAGATGGCAAGATACACGCTTATAAAACGTTTGATAATTATCCAACAGTTTTATAAAAAAAGTCGCCCTTCTGAAAACACTCGACAAACACTTTTTGATTATTTGAAGTAACTATTACTGTATTATCATTTTAAAAGCATGTCCTTGTTCAATATACCTATAGAATCAGCAAATTTCTTACAATAAGCTCACGCATGGACATGAAAATCCACTAATCTAACCCAACATTAATTTTTCATATTCAGATGCTTTTTTATATGCTTTTTACTTAAGCTTAGTCGAGAAAAAGCTCGCATTAGAAATATCCGATCTTGAGGATTTTACCGAGTCGAGGTTGTGTATCTCATAAATTTGCTTTTGACATTCTCGAAAGCAGTTTAATATTTCAATATGTCCCGCACTCAGCTTACCATCCTCAAAATTCTTCCGTCTAGATTCCCCTTTCATATAATATTAATATTTGCGCATATATATATATATATATATATATATATATATATATATATATATATATATATATATATATAGTGAAATTGTCTTTTCATAAATAAAACCTACTGCGAAGAATAAATTCAAAATATGTCTTTCTAGTGTTGTAGGTGACTTATATGTCTAGTTCTGTACAGCACTTGCCTGTCTAGCCTAGTTTATCTAGTTTCGTTCAAGTTGTTGTTTTGTTTATTCTGCACAGAGTTTGAAAACAAATTATAACAATAATTTTCCTTTCATTTTCCATTCGGAAAGTTTTAAGCTTGAAAATTTCTCATTCAATATAAAACCCGATATTTTAAGCTTATAAGCTTCAATTAATATTAATGTAAGCTTCAATTATGTCACCTTTCAACCTAAATTAGAATGCGAACCGATTCCGTATTTCACAATATTCCAGCAATATTTATTAACTCGAATCCAACACGAACTGCGCCATTTCAAGCGCACTAACTCCATATACGTATATCCATCCAGGCCGAACTTATTAACCTGAATGACAGACACGCCAATAGTTACCAATTAAATCTCATAACTCACCTTGTAACCGAGATACGCCAACAGTAGTGCTTCCGTCAGACTGATCATTGCTAAAATCACTTGAAATATCCAGAGCACGAACGGTCTGTTCACGTACATTATGGCGTCCCAGTTGATTATTGGATTCTCTTGAAACTTTTCCTCTGTTAGGTTTGCTGATATTATATATTCGGTCTTGTTTCCAGGCAAACATCCATAACTAAAACAATTAATCCAATAATTAATATTGTCTACAATGTAAACTACATAAAAATTGGTAATAATACATGTAGTTATTTAAGCAACTACTTTAAAATATGACTATGAATTTAATATATTTAGAAACGACGAATATTTCTGTTAACGAAATTTTAGATAAATTTTAATATATAAAAGAATCCCATCTGCAAGAGGACCTTCCAGCTAAGGATTTGTACTATATGGTATACTAAAATCATATTTTCTGAATAGGCTGTTTTGTAGAAGAACGTAATGATATTTAATTTAGGTAGATTCAAAGGAGATGCCGTAATGAGAAAATACATTCAATTCATTCGAATTACGCATTTTATATACATATATATATATATATATATATATATATATATTATATATATATATATATATATATATATATATATATATATATATATATATATATATATATATATATATATATATATATATATCATTATCCACTGTACAGAACTCTACCGCGATAAGCTAAAGTAATTTTATGTCGCTAATCGTTATGTTTAAAATTTCGTTTTATGAATATAATGATATAAACAGCGTATGTAACTCTAACTGGTTTAATAACATTATATAATAAGTAAAAGTAAAATAACAACACTTGATCTGAATAAAATAGAGAATTTGTCTTTATCTACGTTTTTAGGTTAAAAAACCGTCTGTCTCAAGCAACTGCCGATAGACACGCTCATTGCTTTTCCGCAACTCTTATTACTTCTGTGTTAAGAACAGAATACAAACATATTGTCGGCAAAACAAAATACTGCCCGCAAACATGCTAGGCGCCGACATTCCGACTCCCTTGAACTATACTATACTATACTCCCTTGTACTATATGTTCAACAATATCAACCTGACACTATGTTATCACTATATCATTTTTTATTTCACAAAATCATTAACTGCCTTCTTTTGGAAGAGGTGCCAAGTTTTTCACACAACGCTTATAAGTTCCACTTGATGTTTGGACACTAATAACTCCAACAACACCATCCAGCCCAGGGTGTGTATCAGTCACTCGTCTCAAGGGCCAATTCATGGGTTGGAAGGTAGGTTAGGTTATGCAATGCATGGGTTGGAGGTTGTCTTGTTTGATGATCACCATAGTGCCCGGTGTTATTGTATGATTTGATCCAAATTAACACTTATATCTTAAATTTAGTTCATTAAGATATTCCTTGTGCCATCTACTCCAGAAGTGTTGCTTCATCTTCTGAGTATGTTGCCATGCTGACAATCTATTTGATTGTGTATCTGTTAAGTCATGCTCAGGGATGTTCGTTATAAATTCACCAATTAGGAAGTGACTGGGTGTTAGGGCAATGAGATCATTTCGATCGGAAGAGATAGGAGCTATGGGTCGAGAATTGAGAATTGATTCGATTTCTGTTATAAGTGTATAATTGCTCGTAAGTTAGAGTTTAATTGCCTACTATTAACATGTGAATTTGAAAGATTTCACCGCTGCTTCCCATAGTCCACCGAAATGAGGAGATGTGGGTGGTAAAGTGCCAATGGATATATTGATTTTCTAAATAGTTTGTAATGATTTCATTGTTTGAACTAGATTTGAGGAATTCAGGCAGATCTTGTAACTTGCGCCAACGAAGTTTGTTGCGTTGTCAGAGTAAATGTAAAGAAGCTAGAAAGACCTCAGTTGTTAAATCACTAACTAGTTCCAGGTGAACGGCTCAGGTTGTAATACCTGTACATGTAAATACAGCAACATAGGTTTTAATTTTATTGCGATTTCTATGTCGCTTTTCCTTTATATAAAAAGGAAAGCAACAGTCGACTTCTGTTTATAAAAATGGACGCGCCTGAGTTAATCTATTTTTTCTGCAGAATTACCATTATGTAATTTGCCATTCGTGGTCGTGATTTGAAACAAGGAATGCAATTGTAAATGATTCGTCTTGTAAGATTTCTGCCATCTATTGGCCAAAAGTATTGCCGTACTGCATTTAGTATTGCTTGAGCCCCTGCGTGTCCTTGTTCGATATGTATATGTTGCACTATTAATTTAGTTAAATTATGATTTTTTGGCAATAAAATCGGATGTCGTTGGTCTGGTGTTACATCAGCATATTTGATTCTTCCTCCTACTCGCAGCACCTGGTTATGATCTATAAACGGTTGGAACATTGGTAACTTACTTTTCTTAATGGAGTCTTTCATTGTGCTAAGATTCTTGAGTTCATCATGAAATGTATCTCTTTGGACAATTTGTATTATCGAATTTAAAGCTTCTTGTTCAACGGTTTGTAAGCGGTCCAGAAGCTGATGTTTTTCTTTTGGCCTTATTTATGACTCCGAGGCAATATGCAACAGTTCTTTTCAATCGTATTAGTGAAGATGTGTTAGAAATTATGTCCAGTGGTTCCAAAGTAGATTTCAAATATACGGCTGCTCTTTGTTCTGGAATATGTTCTAACTTCGTTATGGTTGCTGGCCATGTTTCTTCATCGTGTTGAATCCAGTCTTGACCGTTAAACCAAATGTCATTTGTTAAGAATTCTGTTGGTGACTGAAATTGTGTCCTCGCCAAATTGTGTCAGCTATATTTTGATTTTTGGTCAGCTGGAGATGATATGTGTCTTCAGTCAGTTGCTTTGGTAATTTGTTAAACATCTAAGTTTTTATGTGCTATGAATAACTTCGACGTATTTGGTAGTGTATTAATCCAATTTAATACAATAGTCGAGTCTAACCAAAAGAATATACTTGTAATATTCAGTTTTAAAGCCTTAACAGTTACGTTGTATAGTGCAGATAACAGTAATGCTGCACATAATTCTAATCTTGGAAGCATCATGGTCTTCAGTGGAGCTACTCGAGATTTAGCACAAAGAAATCATGTTAAATATCTTTCGCTAAGTTTCGATTGAATGTATATGCATGCCCCGTATGCTTTTTCGCTATCACAGAAACCGTGTAACTGTATATTCTTTTTGTGTTGCTCATTTATTATTCTTAGTATGTCAATGTTATTTAATTTTGATAAGACGTTCTTAAATTCCAACCAGGAAGTTTGAAGATAATTTGGTACTGATTCGTCCCAATTAGCTTGTTTTTGCCAAAGTTGTTGTATAATGATCCTTGCTTTGCCAATTACTGGACCCAATAATCCTAATGGATCAAATAATTTTGCTATGTCTGACAAAACTGTTCTTTTTGTGATGCGTTGATTGTGATGATCTGGAGTGACAGTGTACACTATATCATCTTGTATAAATCTTGTATTCCAATGAACTCCCGGCGTTTTAGTGTGTGATCAGCATCGACTTGTAGATTTATTGTTGACGCGCCCTGTGGCAAAGATTGTATCAATGATGGACTGTTTAATGCCCATTGCATTAAATTAAATCCTCCACTATATAGCAACTGAATGAGTTAATCTCGAAGGTGCATTGCTTCTGTTAAAGTATTAGTACCAGTAATTAAGTCGTCCACATAAAAGTCGTCCTGTCCTGTTTTAATATGCGTGCGGCGAGTGGCTATTTAGACGATTCTTCATCTGCAAGTCGATGTAAACATCTGACCGCCACGAATGGAGCTGATGATGTCCCATACGTAACCGGCTGAAGTGAGTGCTCTCTGAATACTTGGTCAGCTGTTTCTCGCCAAAGTATTTTGTGATAATTTGTATCTTCTGAATGCAAATTGGGTTGTTGAATAAAAAAAAAAATCGATTTTTTTAATGTATTTTAAAGCCGTATCATAAATAATTAGGATGTGTTATGCCATAAAGTAAAAAAAAAAATTAATTATAAACAATTTCATAGTGATAAAATTTTGAAAATAATCACGTGACTGCAAACGCGCCATAATTTGTTTGTGACGTAGAAAGAGTGAAACTTCATTCTAACATTCAAACATAAAGCCTAAAATTGGCACCGACTAAAACGGAAACTGTAATATTAGCACGAAGGAGAAATCTCTCAAACATGGAAATCAAAGTAGGAGATGCAGTAATAATGACCTCAGAGACAGGGCCGGCGCGTGAAAATATGCCGCCTAAGGCAAATATAACTTTCGCCGTCCCCACTTATATTAAAAAAAATAATAAACCGATGATATACTTTATTTACTTAACAAATAAAAAACAAATCTAATTCTAATAACAATATTTACTAAAAATAATATAGGTATAGACACTTTGACAGAATATATAACTTATAGAAAAACAATAACTTATAAACAAAACAAAAAATATACTTCTGGCTTTCTTCTTTGCAAAATTATTAATGATGTCATCGTAGTTTATTTTCTTGTTATCTCATGTTCTATGGCTAATATAGATATCTCATAGATAATCTCGCCAGTCAAGCACGAGGTGTTCAAGTTCATCCAAGTGGTTTCCAATTTACACTTTAAAAAGCAAAGCTGTAGTGATGAGAGTGACAAAACGCGTCTGCAGATGGTTATTCACTGAATTTGAATAGAAAGAAATGACCTTAAGAACGATGTTATTTATCTAGTACTTGTTAATAACATGCAAACGTACTGGTACTAGTAATAACATTCTTTATAAAATCGTCCTTTTAGGATTTTTTCGGCCCACTGTTTAAAACTATTGGTTTCGACGTTTAACAATGTGGGACATTTAAAAACATTTTTTGAGGAGTTCTTTTTGTAGTACTCCTACACGATGGTACGAAACAAGCGCGATAACTTTAATATTTGACTTTTAATATTTGACATATTTGACAAGTCTACTACAGATACTGTATCAACAAAGTCAGGCGCGGGTAGAAATTACCCATTTTACGTCACAACGCGATCGACCTGTTTTCGGTACCGAGTTTAAAAATAAATTTGTTATAACTTTTTAATTACAACGAAAAAAATAAAACAAAAAAGAGTTTTGTTATAAAACTTATATATGATCTTTCGATTTATGACAAAAAAAAATGATTCAAATTCCCAATTATTAACTTTAACGTATAAAATACATACACTAAACAATAATTAATGTTGTTTTTCTATTCAGACATATTTGTCCACTGTTTCAAAATATGATTTTTCCATTTTAAATTAAAGCGATCTAATAAAAACTACATATACCATTTTTTTTTCAACTAAATATAATCGTGTAAACAAAAGTAATAAAGGTTGCGTTATTACTATTGTTTACACTATGCCACTGCCACCCATTCATTTGCGCATGCGCGATTTTATTAAAAAAAGGGCGGGGTTTTATATGTGCACTTCTGCGCTTTTATCAAAGAGTATAATTAAATTGATTGTTGTCAGTTTCGCTTTTACTGATCTGACATTGTTCTCAGTTGGAGATGATGGATTTTGATTGTCTAGTTGTGATTTTGAGTTACTAATTAACTGTTGTGCCAATAAATTCTTAGTAATTTTCTTCAAATCCTGATAATTCGAATTCTGATATTTCTTGTCTGTCTGAATATGAGTCAATCTCTAACTGCACATTAGTAAATTCTTGTAAAATGGGTTCAATATTTTTTAGACGTAGTTCGCAGATCGTTATCTGAATGTAGATTCTGAAGATATATATATATATATATATATATATATATATATATATATATATGTATATATATATATATATATATATATATATATATATATATATATATATATATATATATATATATATATATATATAAATAATAGAATAATGAAGATAATATTGTAAAGTTGGCCTTTAAATTGGTTCGAAGCTATTTTAACTCTGTATGTTCACGTGCCATATTTTAAATCAGAATAATATACACTAGGATAAAGATAAATAAGAAATTAGTCAATCAATTAAGCTTACTTGTATGTAATGTGCTGTGTTGTGCTGTGCTATGATATGTAGTGATGTCTAAGATTCCGCGTTATGTTGTTTGTGTTTATTAAAGTCTCAATAATGTATCACTTTACAATGCTTTATCACAATCCACTGTTTGAATCCGGTTCGAAGGACCAAAAATGTACAGAACTGTACCGCGCCAAAATAATTTTATGTCGCTAGTTATGTTTAAAATTTCGTTTTAGAAATATATTGATATAGACAGAGTATGCAACTCTAACTGGTTTAATAACATTATATAAGAAGTTAAATAACAACACTTGAACTGAATAAAATAGAGAATTTGTCTTTATCTACGTTCATAGATTAAAAACCGTGTGTCTAACTGTCGTTAGACACAATCACAGGTTTTCCGCAGCTCTCATTACTTCTGTGTTAATAAAAGTATACAAACATATTGACGGCAAAGCACTCAAGAAAAAATATATGAAACAAAAGTCAAAATACTGCCCGCAACCATACTAGGGGCAGACATCCACAATTATGTTTGCAAACATTCGGAAGACAATCTGTGGAAAATTACAAATATGCTGTCTTAAAAATTATAATAATATACTGTCTTATTATCTTTTGCCATTAAATATAAACATGTGTGTTAACATGTAGAGAATAGTTGTTCAGTAAATAAACGTTCAGTTTACTGAAGCTCCTCATGTTAGGGCATCACATGTTTTCCCGCTTACCATCCCTTTTACTTGAGCAAATATACTTCCTAGAAATAGGAATTACAATATTTAATGATAAGAAATGAAAAATTACTAATTTGTAAACTGTAATATTGCTATATTCAGAATTGCGGAAAAGTACGGTATATTGTGAACATGTTGAATACCGTTGAATACCGTAAGTAAGAAATCAATATTTGTACATGGTAATGTTCAAAATGAGGTGCAGAAGCAAACCATTATTACTTCATATTTCAAATCATTATTTCATAAAATATCCGGTTTGACCAAAATTGACATACATTTCTTATTTGAAATAGAATCTACAGGTTAAATATGATTGGCAACAACCTATACTATTTATACTAAATATTCATTCTAATGACCTGGCTGTGCTTTTTTAGTTTTACTTATAGAAGACATCTTGAATGTTAGGTACTGCAGGATATAGAGCATCTACAACATATTCCCAAATGACCGATTTTTCTATTTAAAGTTGACCGACCTGCAGTTAGTCGAATGGATATTTCACCGATTTTACAATTATGATTTCCGAGTACAATTGAAAAGATTATAACTCCGTATTATTAGTTGGTGTATTGTTGTCGGTGAACTTTCTGTCGGAGAATTGTATTATACATATATACGTATATAGTACCTTATATTATACTTGGGCGATTGTTCTGTTTCTATATTTTGCATAGGTTACTCTTTTCTCTGCTGCTAAAATTTCACATCGGAATTTCACTTCATCTTCCGTTTTTTTTCCTCTCCGAAGCTTCTTCCACACCTTATACTATGTTCAATTGTAGTTTTCAAAAGTTATATTTACATTATTTTCGTTTCTATTTTTATCTATGTAATCTATTACAGTATCTACATATTACTATCCATATATTTAATCTATTTCCATATATTTTCTGTTTCAATCTATTCTCGTAGAGTTGGCCGTGTCATCGCAGCACGGACGTATCCAGGAAAACTCAATTTCGGACTCCTTAAGTATTGGCTGTACCCAAAAACAAAATTACAGCAAGCATAATTTTCCCGAAAATTTAAAAAATCCGTCTGAATCTGTGGTTTGAAAATTGGCTTCATGCAGCGTGCATTGCAGTTTTACTAATATTCCATAGGTGGCTACGCACCGCCTAGCTACGCTCATGTGCAACTAAAATTTGCTAAAAAAATTCGTTCTCTTTTTAATTTGTCCAGTTCAGGTCTGCCGTGGGGCCAGATTAAAAATGAGTCGTCAACATATCTTAACCAGAGTGTAGGTTTAAGTGTGGCGGATGAGATTGCCTTTTCCTCAAAATCTGTAAGAAATATGTTATGAAATATGACATAGCAATCACGTGATTTCTATGTCCGCAATGTTGAACACTTCATAGACATACTGAAAAATCACCAACTCCAGCCCGGTCACCTCCTTGTGAGCTTTGACATTGTATCTTTATTCACAAAAGTACCGGTCCCCGAGGCCTTAAACATTATAAGGTCGAAATTAAATCCAGAAAAGTATGTATCAGATCTGGCAGAACATTGATAAAGAATACATACTTTAGGTACGATGGTCAAATATACAAACAAGTCCTAGGAGCACCAATGGGTTCACCTCTATCCCCAGTAATAGCTAACATATGTCTTACAGATTTTGAGGAAAAGGCAATCTCATCCGCTGCACTTAAACCTACACTCTGGTTAATATATGTTGACGACACATTTGTAATCTGGTCCCACGGCAGACCAGAGCTGGACAAATTCCTTACCCATCTTAACTCCCAACACGACCAAATCAAATTTACAATGGAGATAGAAAAGCATCAACGACTTCCTTTCTTGGATGTTCTAGTACAGAAGAAACCAGACGGCACCAAGTCACACTGTCTACCGGAAACCAATGCATACAGACAGATATCTGAACGCTTCCTCGCACCATCACCCCAAACAACTGGCATCTGTACTCAACACTCTTACCACCCGTTCCAAAAGACTAGCCGACCAGCTTAATTTACCAAAAGAATTGAAGAAGGCTCTTACAAGGATGGCTACAGGTCCACCATTACAATGCCGGTTTCGAATTGCAAGATGGCCTTTTGCCAGAAAACAATTAGCATGGAATAAAGATGATTGGAGCAACGTCCTATTTTCAGATGATCGATCGCGTTTTTGCCTCACTGGGTCAGATGAACGTTGACGAGTTTGGAGAAGACTCGGAGAAAGATATGCTCCAGTTTGAATTGACAAGCGACTTCCATTTGGCGGTGGCTCGGTTATAGTACGGGCAGGAATTTCTGTACGAGCACGCGCCGAGTTGCTCTTCATACAACATGGTTCTCTCACAGCTCACAAATACATTACGGAGGTTCTAGACGATCATATTATGCTTTTCGTAATCACTATGGATGAGCATGGCATATTCATGCAAGATTACACTTCCACACGAGCAGTCAAAGCTTGTGGACGTGCGAACAAATACAGTTAACTCTGCACTGATCTGTAAGTTAATAAGTCATAATAAAGAAGTTAAATGGCAACAGATCTTAGGTCTAACGTTTCTAAAGACGCAGGGATCGATAAAGTTCTATCGTTCATTGCTGGCGAGGACTTTAAAAAGTTAATTGTGGGGATTGCCAAACAGGAAATCTCATCACTTACCGCAAATTGTGAAGAAAATGTGATTCACTTGACAAATCAGGTCACTTTCTTAAGAAAATACAAAATTGCAACAGTTGCTACAACTCGCCGGCGCCGCGAACAAGGAATCTTCACCAATTTCACAAATACCGAACGTCACGGATAGAGAAAAGTACAGCGATAAGACAAGCAGAAGACCCGAACATCCTCAAGGAGAAACCAATTCTGATAAAGTCCATGAGGACATAAAAAATAGCGATAGTAAAAAAGACTCCGATACGGAAATAAATATAAACAGAAACACAGAAATATGGGAAACCCAAAGAACAAGAAAAAGGAATAGGAAAAGTAGAAAATCTGAGGTTAATCACGGAAACTCGGAAACATCAGGAATCAGGGCAGCTAACAGATATGCACACTTGCAGGTTTATAAACTCGCTACTGATGTAAATGAAACTGAGGTCGTAGGTTATCTACAAGGCAAAAATATAACATCTTTAAGAAATTAGCATCTAGACGTCCAGAGGATAGAAACTCATCCTTCAGATTTTCTACAGCTGGAAAATCGGAAAAAATCGAACTGATATATCCAAACACTATCCCTCGCAGTAACAAAACGGAAGTAAGCTTGATCTGTCTAAACACCCAATCCATTGGAAATTCAATGGATAGAATTAATTACATGCTAGAAAAGAACGAGCACTGTCAGTTTTTCATATTAACTAAGCACTGGAAGAGTCCAGATCAACTGCATGTCATCAAGATAAACAATTTTCATTTATCCTCCAGCTTTTGTCAGGAGAAAGGGAAACACGGAGGAAAGGCCATATACACATACTCATCAAATTTCAAGAGAAGGATAGATCAATGACCTATCCCTAATTTCAGTATTTGAATGTGCTGTAATTGAATCTAAAATAAATAAAAAAATCACAATAATCATCGGCATTTATAAGGCGCCGTTAACTAATATGAAACTTTTCATGGACAAAATGTGTATCCTCTTAAATAAGATCATTAAAGAAAAAAAAATCATTATTTCCGGTGACTTTAATATTAACACGTTAAAACACTCAAAACTCACAATCAGTAGAAAATTTGTATCAGTCTTAGAGTCAATTAATACAACACTGACAATAAAGTACATCACCCACACCAGCTCCAATACATGCTTAGATAATATAGCAGTGCCCACGGATTTGGTTTTTATCGCGTGGTAAAGTGGTAAATTTTCACATCTCAGATCATCTAGCTATACGAAAAACTTCCTTCCGTTACTGCAAAAACGCCAAAGAAAAGAACGTAAAGAATTTTAAAGGAAATTTGAACAAGGAAACATGGGTTTTTACCAAACAAACCTCAGACGTAAACGGTCAGTGGGGCACCTTTCTATACACGGTCAAGCTTCAATTTGAGGAAAGCTTCCCTCAAAGCTGAGGGAAGCTTTCCTCAAATTGAAGCTTGACCGTGTATAGAAAGGTGCCCCACTGACCGTTTACGTCTGAGGTTTGTTTGGTAAAAACCCATGTTTCCTTGTTCAAATTTCCTTTAAAATTCTTTACGTTCTTTTCTTTGGCGTTTTTGCAGTAACGGAAGGAAGTTTTTCGTATAGCTAGATGATCTGAGATGTGAAAATTTACCACTTTACCACGCGATAAAAACCAAATCCGTGGGCACTGCTATATTATCTAAGCATGTATTGGAGCTGGTGTGGGTGATGTACTTTATTGTCAGTGTTGTATTAATTGACTCTAAGACTGATACAAATTTTCTACTGATTGTGAGTTTTGAGTGTTTTAACGTGTTAATATTAAAGTCACCGGAAATAATGATTTTTTTTTCTTTAATGATCTTATTTAAGAGGATACACATTTTGTCCATGAAAAGTTTCATATTAGTTAACGGCGCCTTATAAATGCCGATGATTATTGTGATTTTTTTATTTATTTTAGATTCAATTACAGCACATTCAAATACTGAAATTAGGGATAGGTCATTGATCTATCCTTCTCTTGAAATTTGATGAGTATGTGTATATGGCCTTTCCTCCGTGTTTCCCTTTCTCCTCCGTGCTTCCCTTTCTGTCTATAATTAACAATAAGCAAACAAAAAAAAAGTTTTTCCGTTACACAACAATTGAAGCAATGAGAAAACGTATCGACTTATTGCATATATTATCCCAAGTAATCCCTGGACTAAAAAGCAGTAAACAACAGAATGCGGCGGACATATACGCGTTTATTTAAGCTAGAAAAGAAGAAATACTATAATACCATAATAAAATTAAAGAAGGTGACTACCGTAAAATAAACACGGTATGTAGTACACGATATTACCCAAACCATATCCACTAAGGGAGAAGCAGAAAACTGTATGCTGGTGCCGAACATCACGTCGAACATGATTAACAACTTTTTTGCGGACAATCCCATAAATATTACAAAGGATCTAACTAACTTTTACTACGAAAACAAGCTGCAAACAATCCGCATTCTATTTACTTAGAACCAATAACACAATGGGAATTACAACCAGTTATAAGAGAACTAAAGGACACAAAAAGCTCGGGTTTCGATTCCTATGGCAATCCTCAAATATTTCGCTGAAGAACTCTCTGAACCACTTGATGTCATCAATAACAATGCGTTTGAAAACGGAATTTTCCCCAGTTCACTAAAAGTCTCTAAAATATTACCAATTATTAAAAAGGAATGATATAGACTACAGCTCGATCAGTCTACAATCAGCATTCTAGAAATTATGGAGAAGCAAATATGTAAAAGGTTATTACTCTTTATTATTACTCTTCCTAAATAAATTCCATATCATTAATCAGCGACAGCATGGGTTTTTTTAAGGACGTTCTATCGAGACTGCTTGCTTCCAATTCATAGATAATGAAACAACTTGAAGATTACAATATACCATGTCGACCACGGCACTCTATTAAGTAAAGCTGAAAGATACGGAATTAGAGAAGTAACCTTAGACTTTCTTACATCTTATTTAAAATACAGAACACAAATCTGAAAAATTTATACCCCGTAAGAGAAACTAAGATCGACGCCGAGAACCATAAATTTAGGTATCCCACAGGGTAGCATTTTGGGCCCGCTTCTGTTTATTTTGTACATAAATGACCTACCAAAATTAAATATAAACAACACACCAAACTTCATCCTAAATTATGCAGACGATACGAGTCTAATTGTAGCTAATAAAAATACAACCGAACTCACAAACAGATTAGTGTTAAATAAAAAAAAATTAATTGTATTTAAAACAAAACGTGATAAAAGAATATTGAACATGAATATTTTAGTTCAAAACGATCAAGCTGAACTTCTGCAAAAAGTGTAAAACTGCGTGAAATCCATATAGGCGACACTCTGGATTGGACTACCCATATATCAAATGTTTCACAAAAACTTAACAAATCATTATATGCATTACGAATTCATAAACATTACCTAAATGCAGATATATTTCATACGGTATACTATGCTAACTTCCATAGCCATATTCGTTTTGGTATACTGTTCTGGGGTTGCGGAACAAACATAAAGGACATCATCACGATACACAAAGAACCACTAAGAGTCCTACTCAACCTAAAGTTCAGGGAATCATGTAGAGGAAAGTTCAGAGCCGCAAACATACTTACTACAACATAAACATATATTTTTTCAAAGTCCTACTGTTTCTATTAAATTATAAATACCTATTCAGTCAATACAAAATTAACAACGAGAAAACCACAAGATTTACAAATCTAAACTACAACGTACCAAAACATAAACTGACAATGTCTGAAAATTGTCCTCCATATCTAAACATTAAATTGCCCTGCCACGGTCAATTAAAGAACAAACAAAATTCGGGGATTATAAGAAAAATCTTCACCGTATCCAAATTAATATTGAGCCCTACTGGATGCAGGAGTACTATGCTGAAATAAAATATTATTGAAGTTGAAGGCAAATTCCGATTTTGACACATTTCTTTTAGCTAACAAGAATATTGTTACATTTATGTAATCATTCCCCTTCTGTAAGCTTGTATATTGAAATAAATTGTATTGAATTGATTATGCTAAACCTCACACTGCCAAAGTTGTTTGAGAATATCTGGATGAGGTAGCAAATAGGCAGTTTGAATAGGCAGCACTCAGTCGAGACATGATCTGTATCAATCGAACTGATGGAACTATGGATGGATGTTTTTTTGCTCCCCAAAGTATGTTCAGCTCTAACTAAAAAAAATATGTGTATGGGCAGCGCTACAAGTACCTCATTCCCAACTTCCCTTAAATGAATTAATCAACTATTAATTTAGGATATCTATAACAAGATATCCTAATATCTTGTTTTGATTAAGATGATAACTTATAGCATCTTGATATTGATTATCTGTTATTTAAATTGGCGTTAATTAATTACACATTTGTCTTCTGGTAAAAATGTGGCTGACATTGTTCCTAGCATCGAACCCGGGACCTCGTGATTTGTAATTAACGCTCTAACACTATATACAATGAGGCCGACCGATGGGTGATTATTGCAAATATTATATAATATATATTATCATATTAAAAATATGAAAAAACCATCGATACTGAATTATTACAGATAAAATCTCTTAATATTTATGGTAAACAATTTTACAATAATTACATATACTAAAATAGTACGCCTTTCCGGGAGGGCGCGGGAGAAATGCGTCAAATCGGGTTTGGAGAATGAAAACGGACGTTTTCAGTGATTTTCGAAAGAAATTTTGCCGGGAGAAAGTGGTAAAATGTTTAAAAAACTCCAGACCATTGCCGAATCTTTGAAATATTGTGGTGCCGCCGAAGGCGGCGAGGGTGCGGCGCGAAAACGAAATTTCCGTTTCTCGGCCACCTATCGGCCGTATTTGCACCGATCGCGACACGAGTGGTGCTATCGTGAGCGCCGATTTTTTCCGCATAAAACTGTCATCTCGAATTTTCAAGTCTTCCTGGAAAATTTAGAGATAAGTGCAAAAAACCGAAAAAAATAATCGCAAAAAAGGATCTTTTTTGACGTTCTTTTGTGAGCCGACCGCAGAACGGAACGACTTCCCGTTTATGGGTCCGGTTTCGTAGGTTCTTCCTCTCTGGGCTTTCGAAGAGGCCGTGCGATTTTTTGCAAAAATGGCCGTGCGGTAGAAGTTTATGCAAAACCGAACGTTTGAGGCTTCCGAAACGGAAGTGGGTGGAATTTTGCAATTTCTTCTACACCGTTCAATGTAGATCGACGGTATCTTGTGTACGATGTGCCGATTTGCCGATTCGCAGAAACCACGAGGTCGCCATGGCCGATAGTAGGAAACCGGTAAAATGTCAATCCGCAATCGAGATCTACAAAAGTACAGATGGAACAACTTCCTGCCCTAGAGTAGCAGATCGAGAATAGACTGGGCCGTGCCATAGGCTATTAAAAGTTGCAAAAAGTTAGCAACTGGCAAAGTTATTGCAAAAAAAAGAAATTCGCATTTTGAGTCCTAGCTGGGAGGTGCATGCGAATTTTTCCGAAATTTTTGAACGGTGTCCTTCCGCCGGAATTTGCCGACATTCTGAAACCAAGTTTGCTTGCAGGGTGCGCACCCCAGAGCCCCGGGAATCATCGCCCATTTTTCGCTAGTCAAATCTCATCCGTTTTTCAACTTTAGACACTTTTACCGCGGCAATTCGCAAATTTCAACTCTTTTCTGCAAGGGTTGTAAATTTCGCTTCTACGACGGCTGCGGTTCGGTGAGGGGGATTTTTCTAGAATTCCTCAAATTTCGGGTACGTCAAAATCGGATTTCGAATCTTATCGAATTTTTTTACCACGGCATTTATGCTGCAACGAAGAACACCAATCGGTGGGAACACATTTCCGCACTTTCACCTGCAAGTGCCGTCGCAAGATGATTCGAATTTTCGATTTTTTTTCCGCATTTTCTGAGCCAAGAATTCACCAAGAAAACACGTCGGCGCTACTGGCGGGACGCAAACACAAACGTCAACCCAACCGTCAGTCAGTTGAAATCTACTGCTAAAAAATTTGTTTTCGGACCAAACTCAGACTTTTCGAACAATTATGACCGAGAAGAGAACCCCAAGCAAGTGTCGCACAGAAAAGTTGGTTCTTGAAATCAGTGAAAATAATTATGGAACATGTGATATTAGTGCAATTATGTGCCAAAATAATTGTGGTTGTTTAAACTGCTTTTCTATTCCGAGTTTTAAATGTATTTAGTTTCGTATTATACGTTTTTTTTTTTTGTAACAAACAAATTAACAAGTATTTTATTGATCCCTGGTGAAAAATCTAAACCTTTGACCACGTTTCTTATTTATATTGCTGGCTGGTTTCATTAAAAAAATGTTTTAATAGGTTCTACACCATGTGGAACAATAAAATTGTACAAGTTTCAAGAGAAAAAAATGGATCTGTTTAACACCTCAATATCTAACACATCATTTTCGAAAAATATTTTATCTGGTGGCGGCTGCCGTAACATATTGCAATTCTTTATAAACGCCTGGATTAATTTAAAAAAAATATTTTAGTAAGTTTCACACCACGTTGAGCAATAATATTGCACACATATTTTATATACAAAATATTTTATCCGGCGGGTACCGCCGCCACTCGAAATAAACAAAGCACAGAAGTCAACACATTCAAATGCTATAATTCAACTATATTTTGAAAACTGCAACAGATGTTTTCAAAAATATTTCAATTCTACATAGCGCATATCTATCGAAATTGTCATTGTAAAAGCTTCGTGGCCGATAGCCTTGACACAGGAACTTGACTTTTTTTTTAATTCAGAAACTTGTGTAGAAACTGTTCAAGTATTTTTTCTATCCAACTTTCTGAACTCTGCCGAACATGTATTTTACACTGTTCGATAAAGCAGATTTTCTTCTACATAGTCTGCCATTTTCATCTTTCCAAAGCGAACCGTTTTGCGTAGGAATTTTGTTGTTTAATAACCACGTTCTCCATTAAACCCACGAAAATTGAAAATCGAAATTCAGAGAAGGGGTATCTTAATTTTTTTTGCATTTTATATTTTTTGCTTTTGTGACTAAACCGAAGGTTTCTACAACATTTCCAAAGAATCCTTTTTTGTAGACACCTACATCCTACATACGGGTATCCCTGTTACGATTTTCTATTTTGAGACGTTGACGAGATAATTGCAAAAAAGCTCTGAAGACAAAATAATTTTCCACGTCGTCCCTATTAGACGGGGAGCGTTCAAATTGCTGATACTTCTGGTGGATACTCACATTCAGTAAAAGTTTCATTGAAATCCTTAAAGCTTAATACATTTTTTAGCAATTTTTGGATATTTTAAAATTTTCGTCTTCGGTTTTGACCGGAATTCGTGATTGACATGTCTGAATTTGCTAAAAAAATTATTTTAGTAATTATTTTAGTAACGTGAAACAATAAAATTTGACAAGTTTGTAGAGAATTAGTCAGTCCATAATATCCCTCAGTTAGTTTTGCAAAATATTTTATCTGGCGGCGGTCGCCGCCCCTCAAACTCGGACATAACAGAAATTAATAAATTCAAATAACTATAAATTGAAAACTGCAAGAGTTATATTTAAATTTCTTTCAGATCTATATAGATTATACTTTTTTCTATTGATTTTGACGTTTTGGTATCTTCCTGGCCGATAGCCTTGACAGAGGATTTTTCTCTAATAAAGAAATACTTATTGAAAACATGCAAATATATATTTTTGTCTAACTCTCCGAAATCTACCAAACATGCATTTAACACTATTTTATAGAGCAGATTAAAAATTGTGTCATTTTCATCTTTCCAAAGCAAACCGTTTTAACGAAAGTTTTTTTTGTAAACTTCCAATCACGTTCTCCATTAAAAATTGAAAAAAATATTGCATTTTATATTATTTACTTCTGTGACTAAATCGACAGGTTTTACAAAATTTGCAAAGAATACTTTTTGTAGACACCAATGTCCTAAATACGGAGATCATATATCATAATTTTCTATTTTCAGGCGTTGCCAAGATATTTGCAAGAAATCCTCTTAAGCAAAAATAATTCCCTACAACGCCTCCAGTGGAGACGGAGCTATCAAATTTGGCCAGCGGGTACTTCATGTGGCCACCTACATTCAGTAAAAGTTTCATTGAAATCCTTCAAGCGTTACTACATATTTTGTCAATTTTTGAATATATTGAAATGATCGTATTCGGTTTTGGTTGCAATTCATGATTGACATGTCTGGATCTGTTAAAAAAATTATTTTAATAAGTTTCACACTATGTGGAAGAATAACATTTTATAAATATGTAGAGAATTTTGCAAAATATATAATCTGGCGACGACCGCCGCCACTCAAACTCAAAGCGGTACACAAGGTAAGACATTCAAATTACTATAGCTTGGAAACTTGGACATATGTATTCAAAATTCTTTCAGTTCTGTGCAGCTTATACTCTCGATGAAAAATAGGATAAAGTGGCAAGGATTGTTGGTGTTGGCATACAACTTTGACGAAAAAAAAAGTCTGTCGCAGAGCTGAATTTTTTTAAATTGGTTATGTAATTTGTCACATTTGACACAACAACGCCAACTTGAATCAACAATATATATGGGTTATATTGATCGTCAAAGTAAACAATACCGGTGTCAGCTAATTAATTTATTGGTTATAAAGTTTAGAGTTACATTTTAGTAACTTTTACACCACAGCTGTTTTTTTGTGTTGTAAGACTTAGTAACTAATATAACATCGTTATTTACAGTAACTTTCTCTTATCAATGCTGGCAGAAATTTTTTTTTAATTTCTAATATCACTTCTTTAAATATAGTAAATTTGATTCCAGACAGTTAGTAACATTGTATGAATAAATTGATTTAAAAACTGTTTTTTTTGTTTTAATAACCTGACACCGTTCTTCTTCTTCTTCTTTATTCAGCCTGTCTCGTCCACTGCTGGACATAGGCCTCTCTTAACATCTTCCATCTACTTCTATCTTGTGCTTCTTGCATCCAGTTGGTGGCGATGCGTTTCACATCGTCTGTCCATCGGGTGGGTGGGCGTCCTCTACTTCTGTATGCCTCCTGTGTAGGTCGCCATTCCAGGATCTTTTTGGTCCATCTGTTGTTTGGCATCCTTGCGACATGCCCGGACCAGTTCCATTTTAGTTTGGTTATTACTTCAATTGCATCGCCAACCCCAGATCGCTGTCTTAGTACTTCATTCCGCACTTTATCTCGCAATATAATTCCGAGCATGGAACGTTCCATGGCTCGTTGCGCCACTCTGATCTTTTGGACGGACTTTTGTGTGAGTGTTAGAGTCTCCGCTCCGTAGGTTAAGACTGGTAGGATGCACTGGTCAAACACCTTACGTTTTAGGCTGTTGGGGATGTCGGATTTGAAAATGTGTTTTAGTTTTCCGTAGGCTGCCCACGTTAGTCTTAGCCTCCTTCCAATCTCATGTGTCTGGTTGTCTCTGCCGATTTTAATCTCGTGGCCTAGATACTTGTATGAGGTGACTTGCCGGATCTCAATTATAATTTTGCCCTTCCATTATAAAGTTTCGGGAAGGTACTAGGTTGGTCATAAATTCCGTTTTCGAGATGTTTATTTTAAGGCCGACTTTTCGTGATTGTTCTGACAGCTTCTTAAGCATTTTTTTAGTCTTATCTAGGCTATCCGAAATTAGCACAATGTCGTCTGCGAACCGTAGATGGTTGAGGTTTTCGCCAATGATGTTTATGCCCATATCTTCTAGTTCTATGGTCTTGAACATGTACTCCATGAGGTTTGTAAATAGTTTAGGCGAGATGGTGTCACCTTGTCGGACGCCGCGTTGTATTCTGAATCTGTCCGTTTTTTCGTGTAGTTTAACGCATGCGGTAGCATTTTTGTATATGTGCTGTAGAGTCTCCGAGTACCTATGGTATATTCGGCAATTCGCCAGTGCCTTAAACATCTCATTGTGGTTGATAGAGTCAAATGCCTTCTCGTGGTCCACGAAGGCAAGGACGAGTGGCTTGTTGTATTCGACACATTTCTCTATTACGGTTTTGATGGTTTGCAGGTGGTCGTTCGTTCCGTATCCGGCTCTGAATCCTGCTTGTTCAGGCGGTTGATAAAGGTCAAGTTTGGTTGTGAGGCGTCTAGTTATGATTTTGGTGAAGAGTTTATAGAGGTGCGAAAGCAGGCTTATTGGCCTGTAGTTTTTTAGGTCAGCCGTGTTTCCCTTTTGTGTATAATAACAATGATTGCATTGTCCTATGCTGTTGGTGTTATTCCTTCCGTGAGACATTTGTTGAATAAACTCTTTATGGCTTCTAATAGCTCGACTCCCCCTTCCTTAATCTGTTCGATCGCAATATCATCCTCCCCGGGTGCCTTGTTATTTTTCATTTCCGTAATTGATTTTGAGATTTCCTCTTGGGTTATCTCCGGTAGATCTTCTGATCCTTGGTTTAAAATTTGGGGGATGGTACGGGTATATTCCGGCTCTGGTGTTTCTTGAGCGCTATAGAGATTTGAATAGAAGCGTTTTACGATTTCCAGGATCTCTTCTTTGTTCCTGATAGTTTGCCCGTTTTGGTCCTCGAGTTGGGTAATTTCTGCTTTTCCAGGTGTTATTTTCTGTCTCAGTACTTCGATACTCTTTCTTCGATAGTCTTCGCTATCCGTGTTTTGTTATAGTTTCTAATATCTTTCCTTGCAGCCTTTGATATTTCTTTATTTAGTGTTCTCAGCTGGTCTGTATGTAGTAGGTGCTTTTGTAGTTTTTCTCGCCTTTGTTTCATAAGTTGTCGTGTGTTTGCTGATAGTTTCCCTTCTTCCCTGTTCAGTTTCGTACCATGTATCTGTTTTTCTTTTGTTCTTTTGTTATTTTTCTTGTATCGATGTTACGATTTCATTGCTCAAGGTTTCTATACTCATTTCCTCGATGTTACCGTGTCTTAGTCGTTCTGCTATGGATTTCTTGTATTCCCCGTTATTGTTCACTGTAGTTTGTTATTTGCTCTTTGATGTTGCAAGCAGTCTTCTCTCCTTTTTCAATCGTAGCACAACTTTTGCTCTTAGCATCCTGTGGTCGCTTCCCACTGACACCCGGTTGAGTATTGTGACATCCTGTACGATTTGTTTTTTATCCGTGATGATGAAATCTGTTTCGTTTTGTGTATTTCCGTCAGGGCTCGCCCAGGTCCATTTCCGGTGTTCGGCTTTCTTAAAAAAGGTATTCATAGCATTCATACGATGTTCTAAAAGGAATTGCAGTAGGGTGTTTCCCCTATCATTTCTTTCTCCTATCCCGTATTGTCCCAGGGAAATTTCGCTGTCGTCTTGCTTCTTACCTAGCTTGGCGTTTAAATCTCCAACTATTAGTGTGTAGTATGTTGGAGTTTTTGACATTGCAGAGTAGATGTCTTCATAGAAGGTCTCGATTTCTTCCTCTGTGTGTGTGGATGTTGGGGCATACACTTGGATGACCTTTATGTTATATCTTTGGTTTAGTTTCAGTATTATAAAGCATACTCTGGGACTGGGGCTCTCTATGTGTAGTATCTGTTTTGTGTGTTTTTTATGAATTATGAAACCTACTCCTCCATCGGAGCTCTCTTCGTTTCCTCTGTAATATAAGGTATTTCCTGATTTTAGGGTAATCTGCTGTTCTCCTCTTCTTCGTATCTCAGCCAGACCTACTATATCCCAGTGAATTTGGTTTAGTTCTTCTTCGAGTTGGAGTACTTTTTCTTCGCTGGAAAGCGTTCTCGTGTTATAAGTACAGATGTGCAGTGTACGTCGTTTGTTTTGGTAGCCTGTTGTTTCCCGGTGATTCTTTGCACCCTTTGACCGCTGCTTGATCCAACCGCTACCTTGGTTGGGTGCTAGCCTTCCGCCGGGGACTAAGGGCCGCGTTCTTGTTGTATCTTTCATATTAAGAGGGGTTTAGCCGTTACCTATCACGCTGGCCAATGCGGGTTGATAGGGGTCTTTGGGGAGTATCATTTCCTTTACTCCCGTTTTGACGGCTATTCCGCCGTTACTCGGTCGTCAGAGCCTCGTTTGTTACGTAGCAGGGTGCGCCGGATGACCGAGGTCATCGGGATGACCGAGGTCATCGCCTACACCATTACAATAGACCTGACACCGTTACAATAACCTGACACCGTTACAATAGACCTTTTTACAGTTAGTTAAGCGCATGCGCATCCGCCATATTTGAAAGGCGGGAATATGAAAGTTTCGGGCAAATAATAAGGTTATACGTCAAAAAGTTCGGGCAAAACATGGCGGAAATTGACACATGTGCACAAACAAATTTCAACTATGAACAGGTCTATTATTTGAACTTTATGGATATTTAGAAAAATATCTGTGTACATCAGGAGTCGTCCAATTTGCAATTTCCCTTAATTTCACACATACGCAACCCAGGTGGCACTAAAAGCGCCACAATCCTCACATCAAAGTCGCACATCCTTCAAATCTGCTTGAATCACATACTCATGAAATATCATGTGACAGGCTCTTCAAGATTCTACATACTATTCCACTATTACAAGTATTCCATCTACAACAATCGTTTCACCTTCATAAACTTTTCCACCCTATTCAACTATTCCATCCAGCACAACTCTTCCGTCCAAAGGAATATGATGCGCATATATAGTTAATAACAAAATATTATCAGTAAACATCGGATTATATGCACTATCAACATGCCAAAATATGCATGCATATATGCACTAAAAATGGGCGAAATATGCACAAAAAATGGGCGAAATATGCACATTCAAAATACTATTTATTATTGGAATTTACTTATTTTTCACGATATACAGCTGTAGTTCTTGTGACAATAAACAATTAAATATTTTTCTAGATTTCCTGAAGCAAACTTGTGACGTTTGTCACTTAATATTATTTGTAGGCTGAAAATGACCTCTCTACGTCAACTGACGTTACTGGACAGAACTTGAAATTTGGCGTCCTTTCTGCAAAAACCTCTCTAGGCAGAGTATGGCTGATACCTTTGATAAATGCGTTTACTTTATTCCTTCAAGACTTTGGTTTTTATATAGAAGAGCATTTAATTTGTCACGGACCTTTTCCGATAATGAACTTGGAAGGTCGTAGTCTCTCAATGGCGTCGGGAAAATTGCTGAAATGTGTTACAATTAGTGCAATATTTTGTTTGATTAAAGGATCCTCAAATGCCAACTGACTTAAATTAATTGCACTGAACTGTCAAATTGACCAACTATTTCTTTTATGGCCTCAAAATTCTCAGCATAAAACATTACAGCTTTCAACCATGTTCCCCACCGCGTTGATATTGGTTCTGGAGGTAGTGCAAGGTATGGCAGTCGCCCTTTATATTTTTGTACGCGCGATGGTGCTTTAAAAAACACTTTCTTTGTAGAGGAAATCAATTTATTGACATTCCCGAACTCTTTCCTGATCTCTGCCGCAAATCGATGTAATCCGTGGGCTGGACAGGTGATGTGAAGAAAGTTTGGGTACAACACTTTCAGAGCTTGACCAGCTTTCACCATATAAGGTGCACCGTCAGAAGTAACAACACATATTCTCTTGTCCATAGAAAAATCTAAAAATAGTGATTTTATGGAATCATTTATGAACCGGGCGATAGTTGAATAATTTGTTTTTTCTAGGACCTTGCAGGCAACCAAATGGTGAGTAGAGGGCTATTTGGACAATTTTCCAAAACAATCAAATTCGCTATACAGAGTCCACATGAATCTGTCCTTTCATCGGCTGAGATCCATATTAATTTTTTCGAAAGATCGGTGCGTATTTCACTTGACACTTCTTCGTAGATTTTTGACAGGTAGTTTTTTTGAATCGTGGATTCTTCAGGAATTATCTGATTAGTACAATACTTCTTAAGGAATCTTTGGCATATATCGTTATTTAATTCAAGAAAAAGGAATATTGCACGCAACAAACAACTCTCACAAATCTTTCTTGAATTCTATGTTTTTTGCAGTATCCGAATTAGAAGGCGAAATTGGAATAAGCAGTTGTTGACACTTTTTGAAGGTTTCTGCTTTTCAGATATATGGGAAGCAGTACTCACATGTTGATCGATGTGGTATATTTTGATGACGGTATTCGCTTGTCACAAACCTTGCAGAAAATCACAATGTCATCTGTCGTAAGTCTGGGTTTTTTACTGGCGGCATTATTTCAACAAAAACAAGATTTTCGTGGGTATACAAACCCAGCGAGCGATTTAATGACAAGCAATCCGAAAATTGCCGCATCCCGCAGATGCTTTCGCCTAGTGCAAGCCAGTAGATCGGGTTGCCGGGTGTGAGGTGCCCGAGTGGCACGTCACTGGCTGCGGTCCGCCACCGTACCCGCGTAATACAAAACACATTTAAGCACTAAATGAAAAAGTACTAAAATATGCAGTAATGCCATAAAAATAGCGTTTCATGCATTTGCATATGCAAACATGCAAACGCATATAATCATATCAACAAAGGTCTAGTTTGATAACTAGACATTTGTTGATATGATTATATGCATTTGCATATAATAATAACGACAATGTTATCGAATATATATTTTCTGATGAAAATATATATTCTTAACTGAAAATATTTTACACATTTGAATAATAACGAATAAAAGCAATTGAAATATTTTCCTTCTTTATTAATTCTTCAATATGAAACTTCTGTTTATGTCCTAAATATGAACAATGTAGTGTAAAGCACAATGAACAATGTAGTATAAATCAATGGACGGATTGCAGTGGAATAGCCTAGCTTCAGATTCGATAACATTGTCGTAAATATTGTATATTTACAAAATATTAAATTTAATTTACAAAATTCAAAAAACTATAATTCTTGAAACTAAATCTGGTCTACCTAGTTTTGTGTCTGTCGATATGCGTGTTAGACTGTCTAGCCGTGACGGTTTAGAATTGTCGGTCTGGTTTTATTTGTTTGGTCCTGTTTATCTACCCGGCGGCAAATTAGACCGTTTGCTAGCAAACTAAACGTCACCTGATGGGATGGTAATTAAAGCGAGGTCGGTCAAATTTGTAACAGGAAACAACCGTTATGTTAACGCTTTCAGTAGGATGAGAAGTTAAATTAAAGGTCTTGCGTGCTATCTGGAAACTGTGAACAGAACAAAGATGTCAAATCGAGGTTAATATCCCTCAGATTCTCCTTTTTTTCCTAGATTTTGTAAATGAGTCAATAAACATGAAATACAAAGATGCTTTATCGGCATAATTATTTTAGTTTAATTGCCTGTTTATATTCATCTGCCAAGTATTACTAACTTGTATTATCGCTTGAGTCTTGGTTTTGTTTAATCGACTGTTAAATTATTCATCTGCTTTAGTTCAAAATTCAACTGCTCGATAAATTAAGTCTCAACTAATTAGTTTTATTTCTTAAGTCTAAGTTTATTCATTTGTTTTGAGATGATGAATTGTTTATTTTCAAATATTGTACGTATACTTACTAAAGCGAATTGTATAATATATCAAGATTTTTATTATATGTAAATTTTATTATATGTAAATATATTATATAATAATATATTCAAATTGAATATATAAATATATTTCACCTGTTCTTAGCTCTATAATATTAGGTCTTATTAGGACTAACAATAAGAACTCAAAAAAGAAATAAGTCTCATGTTGAAACAACTAGAGATTTGTATGCTATTTCTAGAACCAGTTCATTTTCATGGAACTAACGGAGCTAGAGAAATACCATTGTTTTTTAATTCATTTCTTTGCATTTAAATCAAGTGAATAGCTACCCTAATAGCTTAAAATTAATTTAAAAACTGTTTTTCAATAGTTCAAAAACTATGACGTCTTACTTCATTATTCGAATGTATTAGCACCACACGAGGTAGCTAAGGTACTGGGATATTTAGAACAAGCTGTTCAGCAGAAAATATCGTTGCTGTTTGAAGCACCAACATGAAGAACATCGACAGAATGGTATATAATAAAATATAACAACATTGGACGCCGCACAATGTGAACATCTGTAAACCCAGTAATATGAACGATACGTGTAAATATGTAATTACGCACTTCTTATAGTCCTGCATATTCTTGTTTTCCGTGAAATTTATCAGTATATTTTCAACAGTTAGAGACAGTGGTCTGTTATTATTGCAATGCCGAAAATATTAAGGAAGTGGTTGTCTTTAAGTTTAAGTGCTAGAAAAAAACATGATAAAGGTTTTTTTTAACACTTAATCTAAAAAATACTGGACTGCAAAATCTACTGTCTGTTCTCTTAAAAAGAAATAACAAACAATTATTAGTGTGGTCAGCAATACGCTGAAGAAAGTATTCTAACAAGTAGTACTAACTTAGTACTCTAAGAAGTCGGGAAAATCCAGAATTTGGATAACAATTATATAACTAATTTTTACCATTTACCAGCATCAGGAGAAATGCTTAGACAAAAAGCATCATTGCTGGATAAGAGTTTAAATATTCCTGGCTTCACTGCCAGGGATGGTTGGTTGCAACATTTTAAATTCAGACAAGGTATAAAATTTTTGAAAATTACGGGCAAGAAGTTATCATCTAATCCTGCATTGGTTGACCCCTTCGAAGGAAAGTTTATTCAAGTGTTTGAAGAAATGATCTGAATTCTAACATAGTTTACAACGCCGTCGAAATCAGATTATACGGGCAGTTGTTGTCAGATAAAACCTACGTTTCCATTAATGAAAAAACCGCTACGGGAATGAAAAACAACGAGGATATCTTGTGAGAGGATTAGGCTGTATAAATGCTTCCGCACTACATAAACTAAATATAACCCTTTTATTACAACCCATGAATCAGAACATCCTAAGAGGAACAAAATTACACTATAGGAATAGCCTAAGTTGTATCGCTACAATAAGGAATATGCAAATGATTTAAATTTACTTGATTTTTTTACCCGCGATAATTTATGATGACATTACACCTATACCATTTTTTTTTCATTTAGTTTGTATTTAATTCCATGAAACTTAAATAAAAAAGTCCAAAATATGCGAGCGATATTCCAATTTGTGAAACGTATCACCATTGGTCGAATTGAAATATGCTCTGTGACGTGCACGTTATGACATTTGTAGGCGTCGATATTTACTGTTTTGTTTTGCTGTGAAATATTTTTGTAGTGTTTTCCATTACCTAGTACGATTTTGGAATATAGTATTTATGATTTTTTATATATTTATGATTATTATGATATTTTGGAATATAGTTTTTAAGTAAATATCAAGAACAATGACTGGAAGTTGTTTTTTAAAGTACAATCGGGCAATCTACCAAAAATAGATTTTTGGCATTTATGACAGCATATTTCGAATCGCATGTGCGATTAGGGTAGGTAGATAGATAGATAGGGTAGGTAGATAGCGTAGGTAGATAGGGTGGACTATACACCTCGATTGGGACTTTATCAAACACTTTATCTAGTGTACTTATAATAGTGTTTTTGTATTCCGGTACCAGACAATATTTATAAAATAGTTTTTTAGCTTTTTTCATTATCGAAATAGCGATTCAAACTGAAAATTCATAACTGTCTATGCAAATAGTGAACAACACTGAATGACAACGTGCTCTGCGACGTTATCCAAAGCGCGCGATAAATGGGACCGTTCAAACATGTCAAATTTATTCGGTATTTTATAGGAATATATTATTTTAAAAATTAACTGAAACGCTTCCAACAGTATTTAAATTTTTTAGTATGTTAAAACGAAGTTAAACGTGAATTAAACAAATAAAAAATTTGTATGCATATTCCCTATTGAGGAATCAATATGAACAGCACTCAAAAACAGAACATTGAGAGTTGCAGTCATTTGTCATCTGCTTGGGATAAATTAACACCAGGAACCATTAAAAATACTGAAATATTATAATGCCTAGAACTGGCATAGCTAACAATAAGGAGTGCCGCTAAATCTTTTACAAAAAAGATGCAGGAACGAAAAGGCTAACCAAATTAGGACTATCATAAGCGATACAAATTCACGGCTAGAAGAAGTAATACCCGTAAGTTGAGTTTCCATTGAAACCCTAATTTATATAGCACCAACCACACAAATAAATATGTATTCAGGTACCTGATTATTAATTGTGAAATTGATTACAGGTTGAGGACAAATCTGCAGATGTGTAAGAGTGAAATGTAGATGTAATTAAAAGATGTGCAATAGAATTACAAGAAATAGATAGCAGTGAGGACGAAGAGAACGAACTAACAACAGTCATAAAAACAGCACATGCTGCAGATATTAAATCAATCCATAAAAAAATGCAATGCAATCCATATTAGTGACCCAATGGCATTTAAAATGGTCCACGAAAAAGCTGTCATAGCGAAAATACACGCAGAAAAGCCAACAAATCAAAATAATAATGAAAAAAGAAAAAATTAATAAAAATATAAATAAAAAAATAATTAAATGTTTCCTAATTTTTTTTTTACATTAAATATATGGCTAACAGTTTTATTTTTTCTATTTTGCGTCGGTAATGAAGTAATTAAAGCACTCATATGGGTTCGTTAATGGCTCGCCGAGTGCGATACAATATTCTCAATATGTTTTAGCAGAGTAGATATATCTAGAGGTATAACCCTGGCCAAATGTTTGAAACCGGATGACAAACCCCAACACCAGGGGTCGCTATCAAAGTCATCTAACCGCGGGGCATATAACTAAAAGCAGTAGCAGTCGGTCGTCAGCGCTGCCGTCAGTGATTTGCGGACAGTAGCGGAAGCGCTGAAGCTCGAGCTTTATGTTGAGCAGAAAACTGCATGTTTGCCGCATGTTTCTTAATTCAAACTAACCAACCAAGTTCGACGCATCCCTCGCCCCCAATATCTCAGCGCAGTACAGCTGCATTCTCTCGCTGATCCGAGTGTTGGTATACAAGGCATCGCGAGTTTGCAGTGAAACAAACTACAAAATGTCGTAAGTAAAGTGTAATTATACTGGTTGCAATAACATTAAGAGAAGATCTGAAAGAAGATTCTATAAGTTTCTAAAAAATGATCCACCGAGATTAGAGAAATGGATAGCTGCCACTGGAAATTCAAGATTGCACGGTAAGTTGACTAATTGTATTTACATTGTTCAGAATTACGAAATTGATGAATAAAAAAACCATAAACCGTAACCACGTACCGTACAAATTTGTAAGGTATCTTTTTTATCAGCAGCAAATTTTTCAGCAGCAAAATTTTGTTTGAGCAGCTTTTCCCATTCAAATTTCAAGTCACAAGTAAAATATTTTAAAACTTATAAAAAGAAAGCGAACAAGACGATCATGATAAAACTTTGTTTTACTATTACACTTATTCAGTAACTAGTAACTTATTAAGATCTAACTATTTATATACAGGCAACGATACTCTTTACACCCCGTTTGAAAAAACAATAATTCACTGTTCTAAAGGATTTTAACAATAAGCTCTTATAATATCAGGTCATCCAAGATAATTATATAATAAAATTGGAAGAAAGCTGCAGCGAATACAAAATTCTTTCTTATTTCTTGATATTTTTTATTACTTTTTTTTAGAATTTCATCCACATCAACTGAAGCAAAATGTGCATTTGTGAAATTCATTTTGATGAAAGTTGTTTTCTAAACGAGACACATCAAAGATTGCGCAATAATGCAGTTCCAATCCATTTTCAGCGTGATCTCAGAGTACAAGACGAAGATCCTACTTAGGTAAATAACACTTCTATTGGATTTTTTGCAAATCGATTAAACATTGCAATCTACATATCGTCAATTATAGAAAATAATTAAAATATTTCTAAAATTTCAGAAAGCAATGGTTATGACGCCATCGCCATCCGGCGACATCAAATTTGTAAATTTTCCACAACGGACATATCTATGTAAAAAAGATGTTGCCATAAAACTTTCTCCCCACAAGGAGAACCAACAAGAACCGGAAAACTCAGACGTTAAATCATACGATACATCGGTCAGACTATTCTTGCTGGAATCCCCTTCGCGGAATATCACGTCATCAAGCTTTACAGACACACCAAGAAAGATGAAGTAGAGGGATGACTTGAAAGAGGCAAAAAAAGACTTACGGGAAATGCGCCAAAAAGTAAAAGACTTAAGATGAAATATCGAGGCGTGGATACGAAACAAGTTCTGAATAAGTTTTTACAACCGCTTAATGTCAACACAAAAACTTTTCGGAAAATACAAATTCACCATAAGAATAGGACTCGATGGAACCAATCAGAAAAAAAGCTGGAAAATTTATTACAAATCGCCTGCATGCTACAAATTTATCCGGAACAATTTGAAATTTAACTTACCAGGAATTTCTATAATGCAAAATTAGCTTGGAACTACTTCCCTACGACCAGGATTAAATTAAGAGCTGAAAGAAAAGATTGGGATAAAACTCAGCGTTATGAATGAGCGAGAAAAGAAATGCGTACTTCTTTTTGATGAAATAGCGCCAAAAAAATATCTGAGCTATAATTCAAAAATGGATATCGTTGAAGGGTATGAGGATTTAGGGCAGACTTTGGGGCGAACTGCAAAACCTGCAAAAAATGCTCTAGTGTTTATGGCAAAGGGCTTATATGATAATTGGAAGATGCCCATTTCATACTATTTGTCTTTAACCGCCGTGAGTGCCACAAATTTAGTACAATTAATTAAAAGCAATTTGTCATTTTTAATTGAGTCGGGGCTCGATGTAAAAGCAATCGTCTGCGATCAAGGGTCAAATAACCGAAAAGCGCATAAAATCCTCGGCGCAACACAAGACGCCGTCTTTTGTTCAATCAGTCAAAAAATATTTTTGCAGCATTTGACACCCCAAATTTAATTAAAAGCGTAAGAAATGTGCTACTTAAACGGAAGGACTTTTTGGTTGCTGGAAAACAAGTACTTTGGGATGACGTTATTCGCACGTATGGAATAAATAAAACAAATAGATTGTCTGATGCTCTAAAAAAAATTACAGATAAACACATGAGACCCAACCATTTTGAAAAAATGAACGTCAGCCTAGCTACACAAGTGTTCAGCAAAACATTTTATGCTGTTATGAAAACGTGTGTAGCAAGCAAAAAATTAATATCACCTACCGCGAACAATACCGCCGATTTTTTATTAAAGATGAACGATATTTTTGACCATCTAAACTCTAGAACTAAATTTTCTTTAAATCCGGCAAAATGCGCTTTGTCGCATGCTGTGACGATGAATGAAAATTTTAAATGTGCAATAGAGTACATTAAAACCTGGTCGGTACAAAAAAATAGACCATTTTGTTTTGAAGGGTTAATACAAACGATTAATGCCATTTTGGGACTATGGGACATCCAAGATCCAATTAAAAATCTATTCTCTAAAATAAGGCAAAGGCGTGGGTTTGATCCTTACCCATCGGCAGAACACTTTCGACTAACTTTACAAGCTGTAATAACTACGTCTCTTGAAAAAAGCAGTGCAAAACCGAACTGTGAGAACCATGAGGATGAGTTCTTATTTCAAAATAATGAAGATATTTGTAATCCTGAACTCCAAGGGACTATATCGGTAACATATTCTGATTCTTCCGAAGAATTAAATGTTTTAGAATCATGTTCATGTTCATCATGTTCATTTTGCCGGCTATGCAACAAGAAAAACGATTTTCAGATTTAAATGCGACCAATGCAAGCAAAATTTAATTCACACAGACAAAATATTAAACTTCTTTAAAAAAACCACGTGCTGCGGTCCCCCAGTTGCAATTTAGGAAACGCTACACGTCAGTCGTCTCGGAATCGATTGAAATTTTCGATACAGTCGTGACCTGGCGGTTTCGACTTGACCTCTCTCCACACGAACTCCAAAACTCGACAACAAAAAAATTAACCGCTTTTTCGGAGGCCACGGCGATGCTCCCCAAGCGAAAAGAATTTCTCTTTCTGAGGAGCATCGTCGTGGCCTCCGAAAAATCGGTTCATTTTTTTGCGGCCGACTTCTGGAGAGACGTCGAGTCGAAACCGCCAAGTCACGATGGAATCGAAAATTTCATTCGATTACGAGACGATTGACGTGTAGCGTTTCCTAGATTTCACCTGGGGTACCGGACAACGTGGTTTTTTGAAAGAACGCAATCATAACTTGAAATTAAATAATCTCGACAACAAATGGATGAATTTGGAAAATGTTAACCGTTTAGTATTCAGGGCAAAAGGAGCTTTCCAATGAGGTATCACTTACCCCACCGTGCCATTTAAAATTTTAGAGGTTTTGGTCGCAGCGCGAAGAGGTATAAAGTGATTTGTCTACAATTTTTTTTGTAAAAGTTGTCCCCATCACAAACAAAGTCGACGTGTCCGAGCGGTTTTTGAGAATTCATCTTTAACCATCCGAAAATCCCTCTGTTTCGTTTTCAATGGCCCACCTTGTATATTTACATAGTTGATATTTTTAAGCAAATTATTTTTACATATTCTGTTTTACCTCTTATTGTAGATTGGTTATTCGCTGTTTTCCACCTATGCTGTTAATAATAATTATACTTTTGTTCATAGGAATTCTACTAACTTTTTATACCTTATTACTTAAATAAACTTCCATGTATCATAATAAATAAAAAAGAAGTTCTATCTCGTAGTTTTATTTTTCAAGTATACCCATGCACCACTATTCCGATGAAATAAAAACATAACCCGCAGTGCCGGAATAATTCGGCGCTTAAATATATTCATAAAAATAGGTTCCGTGGGGGTTTTGTTGTTACAAGCAGTATTATATATAAAATTGAAACTTATGTACTTAGGTTTTAAAATCCCAAAGCCGTCAAAAATCGGCCGCTGCAAAAGAGCATTAAACTTAAAAATCGAGTTAGATACATGTTAATCAAGAAGAAAAAAATACCAATATTGATATATTTTTGATAAAAAGTTTTGTATAGCAAATATTTTTTTATAATTTTCAAAGATTACGGTTCATTGTATCGCTTACGGGAGAACGAAACTTAAAACAGCAATATATCTCAGTTTCAAATGGTTGAAAATCCAATTATTTTAGTCAATTTCTTCGTTTCTATCGCGATATCTCCAAAAAGCCCTAATCAAATTTTTGTATTTTTCAGAATAGTTTATCTCATCCTTTGTGATCATAGTAGTCTTAAATTTATAATTTTATGATATAATAAAAAAGCTATACAATTAAATGCAATGCTATGTAAATATTCAGCGCTCGGCTTTGAGCCGCCAATACGCTTCCCCACTCCAATACCACATCGTTTATTTCACGTTTCTTCGTAGCTCCATTGCACTTCCACACATAATAACACCCAGCATGCAGATGTGATCGTCGATATTATTGTTTAATATAATTTAGATATGATAGATACTAATACATAATATAATATACATTATACATAACAGATTAGTTTCTGATTTTTTTTTCAAAATAAAAAGATCTGCACCACAGAAAAATGTCGTAAATAGCCATTTCGTAGGTAGAATTTTTTTACTTTGTAAAATGTATAGTCAGTCTCATTTGGTTCTACGCTCAATTTTTTTGCGGAGAACCGAGCTGCTTTTCTTGTCTATATCGCTCCACTATATGATTTTGGCGAAGTTTCAAACCTAAGATTTTATTGAATAGTAGATGACAAAGTTTCCTTTAATCAATTCAGTGAGTTTTGCAATAGACTCATGGTGTCGCCACTTTATTAGTCCAAAGTGCGGCAAGAGGGGCGATTACAAGATTATGCCGTGGTTGGATCTCTATATTATACCTACTCTCTGGTACTAGCGATTTTTTGGAACAAAATTCCTTTACGGAGTTCTCGGTAGGAGTGATCCGGCAGAAAACGTTATACGCCGTGTTACGTAATACGTCTTTATCTTTCTCTCAGTGTATATTTCTATACAGCGCTCTCTCTCTCTCTCTTTCTTTCTCTTTCTGTATATTTCTATAATGCGTGCAGCGTGCTCTCTCTTTCTTTCGCAGAATGACAGAAGAGCATAATCGGTTTATAACCTTAAAACTAAACAGGAAAAAAAATGTTAAAACGTATTTTTTTTTCAATGATACGAGAGTTATATTGTTTATATTATAAATAAATATAAATTGGTATAATTTGAAGCAATAACATTTCCACATGTTTATCGTTCATGTAATTCGAGTGATTGATATTTATATGTCGTACTCATATAGTGAAATCAGTCAGATTGTGTAAAACTCAGCCATTGCATGATATGTCGGCAGTTCGAGTTGGTCATTTAATACGTATAGCTCACGAAATCGCTAATTTTATGGAGGTACTTGTTTAACTGGGATTTACACTATCAGATTCGACGTTTCAAAAAATATCTATAAGTGCAGTCATCTGATAGTATAAAGCTACTAGTCCTAATTAGTCCTTAATAAAGTCCTAATTATCAGAATTATTAATAAAGAGATAAATAGTGAAACATATTTAAAGTGGTTTTATGAACTAGCTATATCTGTTAAAATTCGCCGTTTCTTGTCTGAAGGTTTTAAGGTTGGCAGATCTGACATTATTGATCTAAGTTTTTAGTTTTGACTGATTATCAAGTTCTAATGTCATTATTTTAGTTGTGTTTTGTAAATAATATTTGTAACTCTATATCATATTAAATAGAAACAAACTATTGTGTCTTTGCATTAAATTAATAAAAGGTTATGGGCCCAGACCACGATTAATAAAAGTTTGTTTTTAAATGCAAGTGTGGTAACATAACCTATACAGGTTAACTTGTGTTTGTGTTTAGTTTGATAAATAAAATGAGTTTGGATTTTAAACACCAAATTGAGAAACTGCAGGGCGTTAAGAATTGGAGTAAATGGAAACGGCAAGTCGAACTGCTGCTAATTCACCATGATGTCCAGGAATGGGTGGTTGGTACAAAAGTTATTCCAGTTGTAGAAGAAGGTAAAGCTGAAGATGCAGATTTCATTGGAAAACTAAAGGAATTTAAAAAGCTTGATGCGTTGGGTCAATTAATTTTAGTTAGTTCATTAGATGAGAATAATATAGAGCTAACAGCTACATGCATGAGTTCAAATGAAATTTTGACAAACTTTCTAAGCATATATGAGCAAAGCTCAGGTCAAAGGGTTGATCGGTTAATGGAAGAGTTTTTTAAAGTCACAAAATATCCTTATGAGAATATAAACTTAATGACAAGTTAGAACGTTTAGTTAAAAATAAGTTGCCATACCTTTTACTCATGAGTAGAATCATGTCAACGTTACCAGTTGAATACTTTGAATTTAAAAGTGTGTGGGAGTCAGTGAAAATTGAGGATAGAACAGTCAACCTGTTACTTGAAAGATTGCGTTTAATTGAAATGCGACTCCCAAATAAGCATGATGCATGCATTGCCCTAGTTGGTGCTGGGTCAAGAACTCATGAGGATAACGAGGCTAAAAGGTATAATAAAAAGACTGTGTATAAGTGTTTTAGGTGCCATAAGGTTGGACATTTTTCCAAGTCCTGCCCTTTGAAGTCAAACCAAAAAATAAAGGAAGTAGGAAAAAGAAAAAAGGATATCTCACATTCACACGGTGAAGCTTTCATAACAATACATGACGTGACAGAGTCAGATGGATGGCTGGCAGACTCCGCAGCCAGTGTTCACCTTTCTAACAGAAGAGGCTGGATTGTGAGGTATGAAGAATTTCTTTACCCCAAAGAGATACAAGTTGAAAATGGACAAATCATTTTGTCATATGGTAGAGGTGTAGTAAATGTAGAAACCAAGGCTACAGACAATAAGTGGGGGAAAAATCATTTAGAAAATGTTTGGTTTACACCAGATATTTCCAAGAATCTTTTTTCTGTTGGAGCGCTATAGAAAATGATTTTAATTTTGTAGCCGATATGAAGGGCTGTGCACTTCAGAAAAAACGCATTACTCGACTTACAGGAGTAAAAACAAGTAATGGATTGTATCTATTGAACATGAGAGTCTGTGTACCAGAACAGGCTTTATCATCTGCGACAAAAATTTCACTTCAAGTTTGGCATGAACGCTTAAGTCACCAGAATGAGCAACATGTGAAAGGTGTCTTAAAAGAGCATAAGATTGTAGTGTGTTTGCCTTCAGATAAAGAGTTTTGTGAAGGTTGCATAATGGGAAAGCAGACAAGAGCTTCGTTTCATGACAGAACTGAGCGACCTGTTGCACCCGGTGGCTTGGTAAGTGGAAATTTGTGTGGTCCGATGCAAATACAATCAATTGGTAACTCAAGATACTTCCTGTGTTTAAAGGACGATTTTTTAAAATTTCGTCGTGAATTTTATCTTCGTGAGAAAAATAAAGTTACTGAATGTTTCAAAATATTTATTCGAGAGGCTTTAACTGCAGGAACACGAATAAAGTGTTTCCTTACGGACAATGCCCCATACGCCTGAGCAAAATCCCACAGAGCTGGAAAATAGAACTTTAGTTGAAAGTGGAAGAGCTCTGATACACACTAAGAATTTACCTATTCGACTATGGGCAGAAGCAGTGAAAACAGCTACGTTTGTAATAAATAGAACAGGCCCAACACAAATAAAGAATAAATCTCCGATTGAGCTTTGGATGGGAAAAAGGGTCAAAGGCATAAATCCTTTTAGAGTTTTTGCAACAGAATGTTATGTTCATATTCCAAAATTCCAAAAGAAAATAAGAGAAAGTGGGACAAGAAAAGTACCGAAGGCTATTTTGTTGGTTACTGTGATGAGATGGATGGGTTTCGTGTATGGCTTCCTGACAAAGATAAAGTTATAAGAAGTCGTGATGTCATTTTTAAAAATGAAGAACCTGTTGAAATAAATTTTAGTGACACTGTGAAGGAGACTTTAAGTAGTGGTGAACAATATGTGCCTGATAAGAAGAATATTTTGGAAACTTCCGAGTCTATCAGTGTCATTCCTGAGGTCATGGAACCTACCTTTGAGGTGGCTGCTGGTGGTGTGGGTCAGCTGCTGACTGAGGCTGAAGATGTTCAAGTGGAAGAAGAGGGACAACGTCCCAATGGTTTCACAACGCCTACTGAAGTTGAAAGAAGATATCCATTGAGGGAGAGAAAAAATGTGTCATTTGAGGACCTTTGAGCAAATTTTTATGCTTCTTGTAATACTGAAACTGTAGAACCCAGTGAACTGTCTAAGGAGTTCAAAATCAAGGATTTAGGTAAAATTAAATATTTCCTTGGAATTAATATATCTTATGATAATTTTGATAATATTGTAATTTGCCAGAAAGATTGCATCTCAAAATTGCTTATAAAATATGGAATGTCCGACGGCAATCCTGTGTCGACACCTCTGATAAAGGTCAACACGAAAGCATTGAATCTGAAAAGTTCAAGGGTGATGTCCCTTATCAAAGTTCAATTGGGTCCCTGATGTACTTGGCTGTTTGTACAAGGCCAGATATGTGTTACGCTGTCAGTTACCTGAGTCAGTTTAACAATTGTTACAATGAGGAAGTCTGGGTTTTAGCAAAACGGGTGAAACGGGTAAATATGATGATTAGATCGTCGGGTTTGCTGATGCTGATTGGGGTGGGGACAACAGTGATAGGAAATCCTATACAGGATATATATTTAAATTTAGCGACAGTGTAATTTCTTGGGAAGCTAAAAAGCAAAGATCTGTAGCTCTTTTGAGTACAGAGGCAGAGTACATGGCTCTATCAGAAGACTCCAAAGAAGCCATTTTTTTTAAATATTGTTAATGAACTTATAGGTTCAGATAAAAAGGTAAATTTGTTTAGTGATTACCAGGGAGTTTTTAAATTAGTAAAGAATACTGTATATCACAAAAGAACCAAGCATGTAGATATAAGATATCATTTTGTGAGAGAATGTTATAATAACAAATACATTAATGTTAAATATTTAAGAAGTTCAGATATGCCTGCCGATATGTTGACTAAAGCATTACCTAGGGCTAAGCATGAAAACTGTGTGAAAGCGTTAAAGATGGTCAAGGATTGTTCAATGGCAGCCTACCTTAAAAAGGGAAAGTGTTAAAATTCGCGTTTCTTGTCTGAAGGTTTTAAGGTTGGCAGACCTGACATAATTCTTAGATCAATTCTTATTTAGTTTTGACTGATTATCCTTTCAAGTTCTAATGCCACTATTTTAGTTGTGTTTAGTTGTGTTTTGTAAATAATATTTGTAACTCTTTTTTTAATTAAATTGAAACAATTTAAACTGTTAAGTGATTTTGTATCAAATTAATAAAAATATCGACCATTTCAAATAGAATACACGATCTGTCGGCAGATGCAATGATGCTATGACAGTTTTACACAATCTAATGGATTTCACTATATGACTACGAAATATATTATAGATCGACAATTGTGAAATGACTATGGCATCAAGAAGAGTATCGACAGAGAAAAAAGAAAAACTTATAAAGAAGGAAATATAAGAAGAAAGGAATTATACAAAATACAGATTAAGGAAACTAGGTTAATAAAATGTTTTAATTTGAAGAAATTAAAAAACTGTTTACATGGGTTTATTGTACCTGATGTGATTCAGATGTTTTTTACTATATATATATATATATATATATATATATATATATATATATATATATATATATATATATATATATGTGTTGTATTGTTTTCTCGGGGATTCCGCGTTGATGCTGAGGGTTGGCTCTGAAAAGAACCGGATTCTCGACGTTTCGGCGAACTAACATTCGCCATTCTCAAGAGATATATGCGTCCCTGCGGGTCAACCGTTAGACGCATACTGTATGCGATGAAGGCAGTTTACCTGCATTGTTGCCATCTCAAGAGAATCAGCAAACAGTGCCATGTCATCTGCAAAGGCCAGGCAATCTACAACCAGTCCATCGTTCTTACGTACCAGGTAGATATCACTCTGAGCACCCCAAGTGTTCAGTTCCTTGTGCCATTCTCTCATAACCTTTTCAAGGACACAGTTGAAGAGAAGTGGGGAAAGTCCATCTCCTTGTCTCGCTCCAGTTTTTATTTCGAAGCTTTCTGAAATCTCGCCTCTAAATTTAATCTTGGAATGGGTGTTGGTCAACGTTTCTAGGATTAGTCTTTAGATTTGTTAATCATTTCTCTATCAATGGAATCGTAGGCCTTCCTAAAATCAACAAAGGTGACGACCACCTTGCGGTTTCTCATCTTGGAGTATGCAAGTACAGTTTTAAGATTGAGGATCTGTTCAACACAGGATCGGATCTTCCTGAAGCCCCCCTGGTATTCTCCCAGTTGACTATCCAACTGATTTTCTGTCCTTGTTTGTAACGCCTTCGAGAGAATCTTGTATGTTACCGGGACGAGAGAAATTCCACGGCAGTTATTTAGATCCGTAAAATCTCCCGTTTTGTAAAGCGGATGGATCAGAGCAAATTTTCAATCGGGTGGTAACTTCTCTGTTTCCCAGATGTCCTGGATGATCTCGGTTAGCTTGCGCACGGCATACCTATATATTGACGGTATATAAAATTGACGGTATAAAGTTGCTGGTGTGGTCTTCGTCTTTCAGACGGAGACCACACCAGAAAGACGAAGACCACACCAGCAACTTTATACCGTCAATATTACACTTAGAAAAGAAAGGATTTAAATTAAACATCGTGGAATCCCTAGAAATTTACAAATCCCTAAAAAAACCCGAAGAGGATTTACTCAATGATCAACAAGATTTGTATTTCCCCGCAAAAGCGAGACATTGTCATTAAGACTGTACTTTCACCTGAACTAAGACTGTACCTTCACCCCCCCCCCCCCCCTCGAGACAAGCCCTAGACTTGCTGAATTTGTTGATTGCCTGTATTCAGGTTTGCTAGAAGCTCTCCATTTTTGCTAATAACCATAGCTTTGGTCTTGCTAATATTTAACTTGAGCCCTCTTTCTTCGCTTTTAGCCGCAACCCTGTCCAGTAGCGCCTGCAAATCATCAGCACTTCCTGCCAGTGGAACTGTATCGTCCGCATAACGCAAGTTATTTATTACATCTCCGTTGACAACAATTCCTTCCCGTGCTTCGTCCAATGCTTCGGCGAAAATTTGCTCAGTGTAAATGTTAAAGAGCAGTGGAGAAAGGACACACCCTTGCCTCGTTGAATGGGAACGTACTCAGTGAATGGGAACATACACAGAATTACATTTGGAGTTGAAATTTGCGAGGAACTTTGTTCGTTCCTGACAGGGGTCCCCTGACCGCATACGTTTTGTTATTGAGAAATGTACTTAATACTTAACATACTATTGAACACCCCCTTTTCTGTGAACAATCTCGATAATGTGAAAGGCCGCCAGGATTTTTGTGATCACGTTATTAAGATTGCACCGTGTAATATTTCAGTTGAAACAGCTTGTCAGCGGATTTCAGATTTCTATTGGAATAGTAACCAAACATCTTACACTTACTGGACAACATTGGTGACTTATTCACGTATACAGGCCACAGACTTTTCAAGAAGTATTTAACATGGAACAAAAATCTAAACCCATAATTTTTTTGTAACAAATAAATAAATCTAAACAAATAAATTCCAATTCCTTGCAACATAGAAAACACAAAGGAAATCATGGAATAAATAATGACAAAATTTCAAATTTGATTCAATGGTGAAATGCGGGTAATTTATTGAGTATTACGTGTAAAGCCCAGCGATTTAAACTTTTAAATCTAAATTAATAAAATACTAATTTATAATCTAAAACTTTAATATCGAAAGATTAAGCTCACTTAAAAATGAAGTTAAAGACTAAGAGAATCTAATAATTTGATTTGTTTATTAAATTCTATCAAAATGATACATTATATTTCGAATCGCGTTCTTCGAGATTACATTGCAGTACCGCTACTTTCTATTAGATTCAACCATAAGTTCAGAGTTCAAAATTTGAGTGCTTGCTACACTACCGTTTACACTTCATAACTTTCTTTGTGCTAGACAACACCACATGTTTTGTGAGTGTTTAACCAAGGATTTTAGGGAAACAAAAAAACATCAAATATGGCTAAGAGTAAAAAGCAGAGACAGGGAAGAGGAAAGCACTAACAAGAGACTGCTGAGATTAGAAAAATTAGTTGAAGGCTTAGCAGACAATCTTAAATCGTAACAAATCAACAAAAATTACAGGTACTCAGGATTAAAAGATTGAATGGTATTTAATCATTTAATCATTTAAATTTACACGACGCGAAATTGAAATTTCCCGACATCTTATACTCAGTTTGGGTGTCTTGATGGGCGTACCAGGCTAGTGACTTTTTGCACTTAGGAGGCAATAACTACTAGTGCTCTGACCCTTTATCTGGCATTATCAGGAAAACATTTCCTTTTCATTTGCAGATAATGTTCAAAACTCCAACAAAGAAAGCAAACATTGACAAACAAATCAATCCGATGCTCTGTAAAGAAAATAACCAGGAGCCAGGCACTTCAGTTGACAGTTTCATTAATGGATGACGGTCAGGACAAAGAGGGTGCTAATGGAAAGAAAACCTACAATACTACAAAATTAGATGATGATGTAGAATTTGTTCAGGGAGTATGAACCTGCAGCAGTAAATACAAAAACAGTCAATTTACACCAAAGTATTGTGTCAAGATGGTCTTCTTGGTTGACTAATGGTTTATCCAGGAAGATAAAAAATAGATGTAAATGACAAATATCTACGTAGTGGTAATATTCATCTCGAAGCACCTGAGTTAAATGAAGAACTCACATCAACTCTAAACTAAACGAGCATTAAGGGAGATCATCAAAATCTTGCCTTACATTATCTGTTTTGAATCTTACCTCACTTTGAATGATAAATCTTACCTTGTATGCTTTGGGTCAAGGCATTACAATGGTTCTAAATGGTGAAAAAAAACAATTAGATCGTTTAGAACTCTTATGAAAGCTGGCCGATACAGGCAAACTTGTATCACAATTGCATTATCAGATCTCTTCAGCTAGAAGGGCCTTTATTTATCTAGTTCTTTCTAAACCTATGAAAGACTTACTGTATAAAACAAAGCCGGAAACATTGCTGCATGGTAAGAAATTAGGCAAAAAAAAGTAGATAAAAAAGGTAAAGAGATTAAAGGCTCAACTCATGCCTCCACTTTATCTGCAGGCAAAAGCGTCCCAAACCGTTGTCAGGACGCACTTTAAACTGGAGTCAGAATACGAGACAGGGGACTTCGTATCAATACTAGTCGAGACGTTCCCGAGCAACTCCCTACAACAGGAGCAATCTAGCCAGACCGACCAACAAAACGCAACGTGCAACATATTCAGACAAGAAGTAGCTGATAAGGTCATTGAGTCATCCGCTGGTGAAGCACCTTGCCCTGATCGCAGAGAAGCTCTGGGGCCTGCATTCCAGCGAAAATTAGATCCAGAAGAAACAGTGGACATCATAATCTTATCGTTAACCGAGTATACGATTAAACAGTACAATTCGTACTTGAAGATCTGATGGTGGTATTGTCGGAGTATGAATGGAGTATTGGGTGCTAAAATATTTAACTTTTCGCTTTAATCAACATGCCTCATATGGCACACTTATTTCTGAAAGATCCACCATCAATTTAATAAGCACAACTGATTGTGGTAACGACTCTCCTTTCAGCTGTTTTTTGTATTGAAATTTTGAGTCTTGAAAAAGTGACCAACAAGGTCCAAATACAGTTCAATTTAGAATACTGAAACAGTTGTAAACTGGGCAGAGTCACTTGAACAACTTGAAGCTTTAGATCTGAAGTCGCTCACGTTAAAATTAGTGTGTTTATTAGCACTAGCTACAGCACACAGAGTACAGACATTATCATTAATCCGTATACGCAATATTATAACATTCACTAATAATATTACCATAAAAATTGAGAACAAATAAAGAGTTCGCGGGTGGAACCTCCGCAACCAACTTTTATCCTACCTTTTTTCTGGGATCGGAAAAGCGCTTGTGTTGCTAGAATCTTATTCGGCTATTTGGAAAGAATCAAATGTTTAAGAGGAGATGTTGACTATTTGCTGATAACTTTTAAAAATTCATATCGTAGAACGATTTCATAATTTATAAGCAGATGGATAAAAGGCTGTCTAGTAAAAGCTGGTATAGATCAGCAATACACAGCACACTGCACTACCCATGCAACGAAATCGGCTGTGGAACTAAAAGGCCCAGTTGTTAGCATCATTAAAAGCATTGCTGGTTAGTTGCAAAATTAAAAGATATTTGCAAAATATTACAGACGATCTATAGAACCAGAAAAGTATACGTTCATTAACTCAATTTTTCTAAGTAAAAGAAAATATATACTGGTATTGGATAAAAATAGTTGGTAGTTAAGCTCGTTGTTATAAAAGGATTTAAATATAACTACTAATAATTATAATACACTGAATTAAACACATTTGCTCTTAACATCTACAATATAATCTCGAAGAAGGAGACTCGGAAATATAGTTAAAATCAAACGAACTTACCTTAAGTGAAGTTCGATTGTAATTATATGAGTCTTGTTCGAGATTATCACATCCCTTCCTCCTTTTTCTCTCATAAAAGTTTTCCCACCCCGATTAAGGAATTAAAGGATAAAATAAAGATTAAAAAATTAAAGGTAAATAAGCTTTAAGCTATATGAAGTGTGAACGATAGATGCGATTAGCACGTGCGCTAATCGTCTCGCACGAGACACCCTATAATTACAATCGCACTTCACTTAGGGTAAGTTCGTTTGATTTTAAATGTTGACCAACAAAAAATATGTCTCATATATCACTGTGAAATATTTCGTGCTATTTTAAAATATATTAATAACCGTTGAGTTTATTCATTTCAATTATATTAAAATCGAAAAACATTCCAAACATTGTTTATAATTTATAAATATAAAAACATTGTAACTAATTCATTTACAAATCAAAATGACATGTTATACGTGTGATTGCAATAAATTTAACACAATAACAATATATATTTACAGAAGATAATTATTTTTATTTATATTTATATTATTGAAACTGAAAAAGCATAGTTTTATAAAATCGCTCACTGCAAGGTAAATCCAATATTCAATACCTAATAGTAATTCAGTAATTTTCAAATTATGCAATAAAGAGATTTTAAAAAATCAAGAATTAATTCATGATGAAGATTAAAAATAAAATCGATAATATAAATTAATCGTAGGAGAATTTATGAATTCTGAAAATTCGTAATAACGTTACACATGAAATACTAAAATTTTAAACATATAAAACTTTTAACAAGAAATACGTTCGGGTATATTTTGTACAATTGATTGATTGCCCCGTAAAAAAGCTTTTATACTGCCATACGTATTTCAATATTCCTCGAGGATTTAAAGCTAAAAAGCAGAATCCCAGATCAATTTAAAATGATTTTTCATGGTTTATATTGAAAATGCTAAAGTTCTTCTCTGTCTATACTCGTCTGATAAGTATAAAATATCTGGTGTTATCTGCCCACTCCATACTGACTAATCTTATACGTCTACTCTGGTCTCTCTGAGATTATAAATCCTGCCTGTCTAGTCTTATCCATCAAGTCTTGTCTGTCTACTTTAGTCTACATTCTTGTTTTTCTAGTTATACTTTGATTCTCAATAAAATTAATTGAACTCCTTTGATAATCGTTCTGTTGAAGTATGCGGTGTTCCTGATTGATTATTAAATTCCCATTTACTCGAATGCTAAAATTAACATGAATGCAAGATTTGTATGTGTGCAGGTTGAATTTGATGGCTCATTCAATAATAGTGCGGTTGGCATAAACCGTCGGGTTGAATCAAAACAATACTACCCAATTAACTGATTTGGTTTTAAATTAAGAATTTGACTTGAATTAATTATTTGTCCACCCGATCGATTGAATTTGTATGCAATGAAAAAAGATTTAAATATTTTCTTAAAACAACTCCATATATTTGGAATATTATTTTAAGTATTTATGAAAATTTATTATAATGTTAAAAATCAGCTGTCATGGTTTGAACCAAATTAATAATAAAATTGAATGTTATCATTACAATATAGAGGAGATTATCATTACAATATCTTCGAATCTGTCAATAATAGCTGGAATTGCACTGATATCTTCTGTTTTGCACACTTAGCTCACGATGACAACGCATATTGAGCAAAGTATGCTGAAGAGTAACAGAAGATATCAATTTAATTCCAGCTATTATTGACAGATTCGAAGATATCGTAATGATAATCTCTTACTTTCAATTTTATTTGTTATAATATCGACAATATGTAAAATTTTATAATGTAAATATGTCTTGTTCTATGTCCTATGTTCTATGAATTGAAAATTGTCTTTGGTCTCCATTTAGTTCCAAAAAGATATACTCTTCTTGTAAATCAAAACAATATTATTTTCATGTACATGTATATATCTGTATCAAAAAAGTTTGGTATATTTGTCAAGTTTTCTATTATTTACATTAAAATATTTTTTTAATAAAATAATTATACTTTTAAGTTTGTGTTTAAATTGGGAATATCTTTCTAAATACTTACCATGTTGCGTAGGTTGGATCTAGATCGGTGATAACTCGTATTATGTACAAGACACATGTCAGGAGTTTAAAAAATAGATTTGCTATGCGTATCCGTAAACCTGAAACAAATTAAAAACCATGAATACTATATTACCTTATATTAAAATTTACATGTATAACAATATAAAGGGACAATATAAAGAAAATCTTATAGTATTTTAAATAAAAATTTTAAAGAAAAAGGATTTTTGTAATAAATAATTTTTCTAGGAGCTGGCTTAAGATTCTGAGGTACTGGGTTCAACCCGATCGATGTGCGACCGCATTTATTGTAATAAATAAATGTGACTACCAAAGCACCAAGTACTACCAAGACTACCAAGTACTTTACAGAGAAACAAACTTGACAGACGACACAAAGTATTTTGAAACCTAACAAAGATGGAAAGGGGATTAGTAATCTTTGGGGCCATTTCATAGTCCATGTAAAAGGGAGGTATAAACTTAAAAAAACAACCGTGTACCGGTACCATACCTTTGATAAGGGACAGTAATGATACCATATCAATAAAGATGAGCGGCGGCGACTAGGGGGGAGGGGAGTAATCTACCCAAAAACCTTTCATTGGAAATGATAAATATGGCAAAGATTACTTTGAACCATCATTGCAAAGGGAGAAAGCAAGAAATTTGCAGAAATCTCAAATGTTGCATTGAATTATGTATCGGTTATTCTTGTACATGTTTTTGATTTGACAAACTTCGTTTTCGAACATAGCATAACATAATTCTATTTTATTCTGAGCAAAAGATACTAGTTTTGGAAATTTATCGCTTGAAAAATATAAAATTTATTTCTAGTAGAAATATAAATTCCTATAAAAGTCAGTTGTTAATGTCTAAATATCATTTGGAGTCAGAGTTTCCTTGCAGTTCAATTAGTTCAATTTGTAGAGCTTGTGGAAAGTGGAGCTTGTTCCATAACGACAATAAACGGGGATGAATTACATTTCAAACTTGCTTCAAGTTAGCGAAAATCTTGAAAAATGTGTTAAATTTCTCATTTATAGATTCGCTCGCAAACCTTTGGAATTAAAAGGGATAGTAAGTAACCTTTGAAATTTTCATAAAATCTGCACTGCTTAAAATAATTAGCGAGTCACTAATATGTGCCTCCATAAAACTTAAACGAGAAATTAGATGCAAATAAAATTAAGAACATCTGAAAGTCGCTCTATTGAATTGTTGTAATTGACACATAGAGAATGATCAGAATCGCATACTTCCGGAGTATCCGTAATAATTATCAAGAACTACCAAAACTATAAGTAATATAATGTACATTTGATTCAGAGCTAGAAAGGCCATGTTAAGATCAATATACAGACGAAAATGTTTGCAACTGACAGTCTGACTTAAGTGAAAATGAGGCATCTCAACGAACAACTTCTACGTTCGTGCTATAACATTAATTGAAATTGCCGAGAAGCCTGCGACAAGATTTAAGAAACTTCAACGTAAGCCTGCCTGTTATTCAGCGATTGTGGAACAAGTACTTGGATATAGGTCAATATACCAGGCGCGGTGGGCAAGGTCGCAAAAGAAAAAAAAACTACTCAAAATCAAGACCGATTTTTACTGATTTCGAGTCTTCGGCGAACGACCTCGCCCTCAGCACGACGCACGGGGTGGTTGTATCAGACCACACAAGTAGGAATAGGTTGAGGGAATCAAATTTGTGGGCAAAACGACCCGTCCGAAAACACTCTATGACATGACGCCACAGAATAGCAAGGATGAATTTTGCTCGTGAACATGTCGCACAGCAACTTCGACAATGGAAGTCTTTGCTGTTCACGGATGAATCAAGGTTCCGTATTACTCGTTGCGATGGCCGAGTACGTGTTAACAGACGCCCAAGGGAATGCTACGCAGCTGCTACGTCCAGGAAATCGAAATATTTGGAGGGGGTTCAGTTATTAAACCGACCTTCTTGAAATTCCTTTTAAAGGAAATATTAAAGCTAATATCTATGTTGACATTGTGTATGAAGAACATATTGTCCCTGTAGCACACGCAATAGGTCCTTTCAATTATTTTTTTTGACTTTCTACAAGAACTGGAAATTCAAACAATGGTGTGCCCTGCGTTAAGTCTGAATTTAAATGCCATAGAGCATGTTTGGGATATGCTCGACAGTCGTGTTCGTGGTCGTCCGCATTATGCTCAGACCCTCCAGCAACTGACGGCGGTTTTTATTGAAGAAAGGGACGCTATACCAACAGAAGACCTTCGAAGACTTTTGTGAAGCAAGCCAAGGCGGCGTAACGCGTTATTAGTGCTACGGGAACACACACTCGTTATTAAGTAACCACTTTACTGGAAAGTTCTCGACCACGAAACTTTTATTGACCACAAATACATTACATACTCCCTGGAGAACAAGGCGTCCAATAAAACAAATCAGGCTAAGAGATGGAACATCACGAAAATAGATGAGGAAAAATTCAATAAACAACTGACGGACTGAAAAAATCGCAAAAAGGTCGTAAACAAATGTATTGGTGGAATAATGATATCGCAAATAGCAGAGCAAAGGAGAAATTATCAACGGCAAAGAAAGAGACCTGGCGAAGAAAAATGCTCTATACATGCGAAGCTCAAGTACACAATCGCCAAAAGAGAACTCAAAAAGAAAATCTTCAAATCAAAAAAGGAACAATGTGAAAAACTATGCAAAGAGATTGACGAGGATGTGTGGGGAGATGCGTACAGGATTTTCATCAGAAATCAAAAAATCCACCAGCCAAACCTCCAACTCCAAGCAGACAAAGCATAGGAGATTATAAACGCGCTCTTCCTGATCCATGATCAAGTGAGGTGGAAACAACCTACAGTAACAGATATAGAACAATTCTCAGAAACGGAAATGAGAATTGCTTGCAACCATCTCCGTATCGATAGAGCACCAGGAACTGACGGATTACCCGCTGAGATAATAAAAAGAACAATGCAACTACATCCGCATTACATTCTAAAAATTATGACTAATTCCCCAGGACTGGAACCTTCCCTGAATTGTGGAAGAAAGCAACGTTAGTGCTGCTAAAAAACGGTGACAAGCAAACACAAGAACCAGGATCTTACAGGCCAATATGCCTTCTAGATACAATGGGAAAACTATTAGAGCATATCATACTGGGACGAATAAAGAAGCATTTAAATACAACCGGCAAGGAACTCTCTGAACGGCATTTCGGGTTCAGTGAAGGTAGATCTATTTGTGACGTAATAAAGGCAGTTATAGATATAGCAGCACAAGCAAGAAATGGCACACGACCAACTCGGCAGAAGTGTGTTCTTATAAAACTGGACGTTCGAAACGCATTCAATCCTGCAACACATTATGGATGAAATGACAAAAAAGAAATGTTATCTATCTCTCAGGGATTATACGGAGTTATCTCAGTGACCGGAAAATTATCTATGTTATAATGGAGAGCCTAGAGAGCATAGTATTAACAGTGGTGTCCCACAAGGATCTGTACTAAATTGGTGCTTAAACTGGCTCAAGCGGAAGGTGTAACATCTATAAGTTTTGCGGACGATCTGGCGCATTTCGTTACAGCGAAATCTGAACAGGTATTAATGGAAAAGGCGAACGCAGCCATAAACCGCATAAACAACTGGATGGCCAGTAAGGGCCTGCAACTGGCACCGGAAAAATCAGAAGCCGTTCTCTTGACTGGAAAAAGAAAAGTGCTACCAATGTGCTTCAAAATACAAAATGTGGTAATCAAACCCAAGGAATGAGCAAAGTACCTAGGTATAATATTCGATGGGCAAACAAATTTTGAGGCACATATTGCGAGAGCTGCGGAAAAAGGACTAAAAACAGTATGATGCCTAACGTCGGAGGACCAAAGAGCAGCAAAAGAAAACTCAGCTCGGTAGCCCACTCAGCTATGCTATATGGAGCTCCTGGGTGGGCAAACGCACAGCTCCTGACAAAAAACAAACAAGTTATTGCAAGCGTCCAAAGGAAAGCGGTTATATACGGTATCAAAGGAAGCGGCCTTGCTGGAATCCCCCCAATAGAATACACAGCTATTAAAAAGAAGAGATGATATAAAGCACAAACAACTATAGAGAACTGTCAAATAAATTGGCAGAATACGGAAAAAGGACAATGGACGAGACAGCTAATTCCGGGTATATCTAAATGGATAAACAGAAAACATGAGGAATTAAACTACCACGTGAGGCAAGTTTTGACAGGACACGGATGCTTCAAAGACTATCTACATAATATAAGAAGAGCATCAAACGGACAGTGCAACTACTGCAGACAGGACGGCAGTGTTGTGCACACCATGCTAGAATGTGACAGATGGAAAAAGGAAAGAACTACAGCTCTGAGATACGCTACTTTGGAACCCAGAAAACTAGTATATTTCATGCTAGAAAACGGAAATAACTGGGGCACTCTAAGCAAAATGTTTTCGGACATTTTGACACAAAAAGAAATAGACGAGAGGCATGCTACAGAGCGAAGAAAACTCCGAGAGGTGCAGCTACAATCATGAACAAATATAACAAAAAATCATATACATTTCACCAACATCAAAATAAAAAGATAAACAGAAAAACTAGGGCGGAAAAAAACCGTCCAGGCTGTTCACCCTGAAGGAATGCGCAAGCGATACCGGGGTGGCGTACTTTTAAGCCAAGTGGAAGATGGGGTTTAGTGAGTGAGAGCCTCACACACAGGCTGGTGAGCTTTCCGCAAACCACATACAAAAAAATTAAGTTACCACTTTATGTACAAAACTTTACATTAACAATTAATTTAAATTCGTTTTGCACTTTGGTTTTGGTAGTTTTTGTTAATTAATATGGGTACTTTGCAAGTACGTGATGCTGACACTACCATATGTGCCAATTAAAACAATTAAATAGAGCGTCTTACGGATATTCTCAATTTTATTAGCACAAATTAGTGACCCGGTAATTGGTTTGAGCAGTGTATTTCGAGTATTAGTTATATTCATATACCTATAACCTTTACGTGTCTTTTAAGCCCAAGCCTTTTAGTGCGTTTGAAGATAGCTCTACACGCATGATGCTCATGACCCACCTCTTCACACTGATGTCCAAAAAGCATTTTCTTAGAAGAAAAATGAAAGTTTGAACTGTTGTTGAAAGTTTGAATCTGCAAAATTATTTAAAAGTGACACCAAACTTTAACAGCGACATCCTAGGAACTATTAGTCCAGTCATTATAGTAAGTTCACCTCGGAATTAGAGATACCCAGCTGTAAGTCTGTAAATACTTGTATATTGACACCCTAAAAGTTGTCTCAAAACCTACATACACCCTATACACCCTACCATATGTAGGTTTTAAGACAACTCTTAGGGTGTCAATATACAAGTATTTACAGACTTACAGCTGGGTATCTCGAATTCCGAGATTCTTACCTAATTTAAGCTTAAATGACTGGACTATATGTATTTCGAATCAGTGGACATAATATCTCGAAAACAGCTACAACAATTTTTATGAAAATTTAAAGAAAGGAACAAAGAAAATTTATATTAGCAGAACTTCAAAAATTTTTTTTTATGTATTCAGGCTGTGTTCCGTTTGTTTTAAGTTTGTATGATTTTCTATAACGAAGGATGGTTTCACCAATTCTATCTTATCAGTTCAATCAATAACCTGCTAAGTTTATGTCTCTATCACAAAATGTCAAGATTATAAACATCTAACCCTAAACACCACATGGGTTTTCAAGTGAGTAGTTTACAAATTATTGTTTATGGAAGCAAAGTTGTGCTGATGAGAGATAAATCTCGAAACGCGTTCACAGATGACTATCCACTTAAGCTATCGGAAAGACATGAGCTTAAAAACAATGTTATTTTACGGTTTTTGTTGAGTGCCACGAAGGTGGACTGAAAGCTATAAAATAACTTACAAATTTCATGTGAGATTTGTTTTGGTAGTCCTAAAAAGACTCAATAATTGTTATACAGCTCCGGAAAGGCTGAATATATTTATATATTCAGGCTGTATGTCAGGCGTTTGTTTTAAGTTTGTCCGTCTTTGACGTCATGCGAAAAAGTACGTGACCGTCGGTTCACCCGGTGCGGCGGAAAATGTAAGCGAAAAAAACCGTTTTTTCCATCACGGTGGACGCCGTTCTCTTGATAGAAGAGCGCCGTGTCTCCAAACCGGTTCGTTCGATGCGAGATATTTACCTGCAACCGGCGGTGGAAGAATCTGGTACCTTCGGCATCCTTTTCCCGCTCTGGGTCAATTTTAACACAAAAATCGGAAAAACGCGGTGTTTTTTTCACCTAATTTGCTGGGATCCCTCTCCTGGTATACCCAACAGTCGGATCGGGACCGTGCCTTTATTTCGGCATAGATTCGGCATAGTGCCTTTAAGTTTGTTTTAGAGTTTACTTGCGATTGCGCGCTGGATAGCGCCGGGACGCCCGAAAAACCATGTTTTGCAGACGTACGCGAGAATCCGCCGGTATTCGCTAAATTAAATAGCAGGGCGTCGCGGTGGCGATTTATAAATAGAAAACGAAAGGGTCTATAAGGCGATAGTAACGACGCACCGCTCGATCTCATTTGGGGGTCTCGACGCCCGTCCAAACTCGACACGAATTTTTCAAAATTGAGCAGATTGAAACCTTCAATATTCGGTGAAATGTTTTAGAATTTTGTATTGCCCTTTTCAGGAATTATAGCCACACGTGTCTACTTTTGAACCACACCTCTCTCAACGCATTACACCTCTGGGGACGTTCCGCAGGCCCCAATTCGCAAAGTCACTTTTTTTCACCTCTTCAAACGGAAACGCTTAAAAGAAAATTTACATTTCCAGTCCGACAAGTGCATGCCCGGTAAAAAGGCCAACAGTACGGCGTTTGAATTTCTCAAATACATCAACGGCTTCGCACTCCAGGTCAAAAAAACTAAGACCATTGCTTGCCGCGGATTCGCAAATTTACACTTACAGTTGATCATTTTGACACTATTTTCTCTCAGGTTATGTGGAAATGTCATGGTTGAAGTTTATCCGTTTATGATTACTCGTGTGCTTGTGAAAAGATAAAATTAAAGAAAAGAATTTAAATCAAAATTCTGATTTTTCGCTCAATGTTAGGTTGAAATTCAAATCAAATTCAAAGAGATATCTTGAAATCTCTAAATTGCAGATTTCGGCGACTCTGGCTCTTGATTAGCAACACATAGCAACGTCAAAATTCGCAAATTTCTACAAGAAAACGAAGTTTTTACACTTTTCTTTTCGCAGATTCTCAAAATTCAGACCATTTTACATCAGAAACAGTTGCTTCCGTTCACATTTGAATTCGAAAATTTATTTCATAATCCGCAACATTTACAAGTTTTTTTTTAAGAATAATTGGAGCTTTTAAATTGAATTTAGTTTCCAACGGTACAACACGCGTCTTCCTCGAATGTATATCAACAGAGTTATTGACGAAAAGCTGTCAGTTTTACCATTTCACTGGGGAGGGTTTTGGAAGGAACAGCCATTTCAATATCTATTGACATTCTCGATTCAAATTCGAATACAACTCATCAAGTTCTATTAAAATATATTGCATGAATTTTCTGCGGCTGACGGTCCAGACGTGGCCGATGTTTGACATCACCCCTCCAACTGTTTACTTGATTTTCAAACATTTGCGTTTTTCATTTCCCTACATTTGTAATAAATTCTTCTAGCATGAATCGATAGAGCTTTCCTCCACCAGTTGAGCAAATTTTATCATTCCTTTGCAAACCGCTTTACCAGGATTTTTTTAAATGCAATTCATTTCCTAAGATTCGGGGTGGCTAGCAACGGTTGCATAATCATCTCCGCCCCACAGAAGTTTCCTTCCATTTTCCGTGGTAAATGGTGTCCGGGAAAATTTTATTTCTCAGATTTGTTAAAGTTGGAAAATTCTACATTAGAAACAATTGAATATTCCAGCAAATTCACACTTTTACTTGAGTAAAAGTAAGCTCGGCCATATTTGATTAGAGACTGATTTTATAAAAGAAAACTATTGTTTTACAAATTTCTGATTGGAGATTCGTGATTCCGCTAATTTTACATGGGGGACGATGTAAGTTTTTCGGTCATCTGGTGATTTAAAATCCATTTTCCAAACGGTGAGAATTACGAGTTTTCTACAAGAATAGTTACAAATTACACATTTAATTTGGAATCTAAAGGTGTATTCGTCGACTTCCTAGCGTGTATAGCAAAAGAGTTATTGTTGAAAAACGGTCAGATCTACCGCTTGACGGCTGACGGAAAAGCCATAGCGAAATTTATCCGGATTAAAAAAAAAAAAATCAAATAGTGCTCATTGAGGCCTATTGAAATTTGCTTATTGAAAATGTGCTTCATGCAAACTTTTTGCGGCTGATAGCCACGACATAACGAGCGTTTAAAAATGCCTCATTTCCTTAGATTTGCATGAAATAATTTTATCACAGATATATAGAGCGCACTTTCTTTTAACAAACGCATTAAGTTTTATATAGTTTACATAAGTTTTAAATAGATTGTACATGTTTCTATTGAAATTGATATATTTGTGGTCGAATGCCTTCACACAGGATTTTTTTTAATAAAGAAATACTTGCAAATATATGTTTTTGTCCAATTTTCCGAAGTCTAAGAAACATGCATTTAGCGTTATTTTATAGAGCACATTTTCATCTAAAAGTTGTGTATTTTCATTTTTCCAAAGCCAAGCGTTTTGGCGGAAGAGCTCAATTAAAACCGTGTAAATTGAAAAACGAAATTCAGAGAAGGGGTGTGTCCTTGGATAAATTTTTGGATTTTATATTTTTTACTTTTGCGACTAAGCCGAAGGTTTTTACAAAATTTGCAAAAAATACTTTTCTTGTAGACATCGACATCTGACATACGGTTATCCCGTTTATAATTTTGTATCTTGAGGCGTTCACGAGATATTTGCAAGTAAGCTTTGAAGAAAAAATCATTCCTCACGACGTCCCCATTTGAGTGGGAGCGTTCAAATTTTGTCAACTGATACTTCTGGTGCATACGCACATTCAGTAAAAGTTTCATTGAAATCCCTCAAATGTTAATACATTTTTTCGCAATTTTTGAATATTTTGAAATTTTAGTGTTCGGTTTTAGTTTAAATTCGTGGTTGACATATCTGGATTTGTTTAAAAAATTATTTATTATATATATATATATATAATCAGTAACCTTGTGTACCCTAAGGTGTAAGATGTTACATTTCATATCCTAATTCCTACATTTAATCTTTACAATACATTATACACACTTTACAATACATTTCTTTCGCTATATATGAACTTTTTCCACTCCCTTTTTCCTTTTGCCATTTTTGATGCTTGAACCATTGTGAGTCCTCTGTCCTCTTACTATTTTCTCTATGTTACGATTCCATGTTGTCTTTCTTTGGTCTTCCTCTACTTCTCTTTTTTTGACCTTTAGCTTCCCATACTCTCTTGACTGGTCTTTTGTCCTCCATTCGCTTGAGGTGTCCATACCATCTCAGTTGGCAGTTCTCGATTCGCTTTGCTACTGGTTGCATATTTAACTGTTCTCTGATGGTGTCATTTCTTATGCGATCTCGCCTTGTGACTCCTAACACTCTTCTTAGTTATTTCTTTCGCAGCCAAATGTTAGTATAGGTACGAATACAGCTCTGTATATACTCATTTTTGCTTTTAGCGAAACTTCTTTCTTTCCCAGGAAACTATTTCTGAGGCTGTGGTACACCCTTGCTGAACTCTCTATTCTGTCATTAATTTCTATTTCATGGTGTCCCTTGCTATCTAGACGTACTCCCAGATATTTAAAGGTGTCAACTTGTTCTAATACCTTTCCATTTAGCTCAATGTTTACTTTTGTATCTGGTTTCCCACTAACCATGATTTTTGTTTTCTCTTCGTTTATCTTGAGGTTCTTCTCTGCTAATTTCTCGTTCCATATCTCCTCAGTAAGTTTCTCCTCAATTCAACTTCATTTCTCGCGAATATAACAAGGTCGTCGGCGAACGCACATTCCCTTATACGGATTGGTTCTAGGTTTCTATACCCCACACAAAATGAAGACGTTCTTTTCCTCGTTTCTTTCATTACTTCGTCCATAACTAGGTTGAATAAAGTTGGACTCAAAACGCCTCCTTGCCGTACACCCTCGTTTACCGTAAACTCGCGTGATTGCATGTTGTCTGTTCTAACAATATTTCTACCATTTTTGTACATGCCCATTATTGCTCTTATTAGTTTTATGTTAATTTTCCTTTTGATCAGGGTTTCTTCTATAATTATATGAATAGGATGGTTGCGACAGTTACTACGTGGTAATCCATACTTACTTACGTCTTCTATAATTGATCTTGATATTCTGTCGAATGCCTTTTCCTGGTCAAGGAATGCTTGATATATTTCATCGTCTGTATTGCTTATTCTTTCCATCATCTGTTTAATCGTAAATATATGATCCTGTATACTTCTGCCTTTCCTGAAACCGCTCTGTGACTCTTCTAGCTGTGGCTCTAGTTCCCGACTTAGTTTTGTGTCTAATATTCTCTCGTACACTTTCGATGCTATGCTTAGCAGGGTGATTCCTCGGTAGTTGTTACAGTCTCTTCTGTCTCCTTTCTTATATATTGGCACAATGACCCCTATCTCCCAGTCTTTTGGTACTCTGCCTTCCTCCCAAGCCATATTGCATATTTTTGATAATAACTGATCTCCTTTTTCGCCCATATTTTTCAGCATTTCTCCTGTTATATTATCATGCCCAGCAGACTTACCTCTTTTGAGTCTATTTATGCAAATCTTAACCTCTTCTAATTGTATGTGCTCTCTTTGTTGTTCTGTTTCTTCTATGTTGTAGGTTCTTTCGGTTCTGTCCACAATACTTTCTTTGTTCAGCAGATTTTCAAAGTATCTTCTCCATCTTTCTATTATGTCTTCTTCCTCCGTTAATATTGCTTCATGTTCATCCTTAATTTGCTTAATTACTTCATTCTTCTCCCCAGATCTTATGTTTTTCAGAGTTTTGTAAAATAGCTTTTGGTTTGTATGGAAGTCAGCTTCGATTTTTCGTCCAAACTCTTCCCAGGTTTCTCTTTTTGCTTCTAATACTATCTCTTTGACTGTGTCTCTCTGTCTTTTATAATCTTGGTAAGTGGTACTATCTCCTTTACGTAGATATATTTTCCATTTATCTTTCTTTAGTATAACTTCCTTTTTAACATTGTCGTTCCACCAAGCCGTTTGCTTTTTGTTTCTATTTATTTTCGTGGTTCCACTTGTTTCTTTTGCTGCGCTAATTAGGGTGTTTCTGAATGTTTCCCATGCTTCCTCCACATTACAATATTTATTAGTTCTTGTCTCATCTAACATTTCCTCAACTTTCTTTGCATAATTGTTCGCCACTTCTCTTATCATTAGTCTGTAGTTTTTATCGTCTCCTTACTATTGTTGTTTCGCAGTTCTATTTTGTTCTTATTATTTCCCGCTCTCTGACAGCTTATTATCGTTTTCGCTTTTAGTAGATAATGATCACTATTTATCTCGGATCCTCTTATAACTCTAACATCCCTTATTTCCCGCCTAGAGTTCCTATTTATGAGTACATAGTCTATTATGGATTTTTCCCCTCTGCTTGGGACCTCTCTTGTGTATTTATGGGCGTCTTTGTGTTTAAAGAATGAGTTCATTACTAATAGGTTATTTTGTACACAGGAATCAATAATTCTGTGTCCATTGTTGTTTCTCGTTTTTTATCCAAACTGTCCTATTACATCACTTGTCCTTTCATCTTTTATGCCGACTCTACCGTTTAAGTCTCCTAGCACCACTTTTTTTCCGTTGCAATTTTCCACGATTTCTGATGCTTCTTCCCAAAATTTGTCTTTAGTTTCTGCTTTATCGTTACCATTTGGGCCATACAGAATTACCAGATGTAGTCTGCTGTTTCTTTCTATTTCTAATTCAATTTTCATTATTCTTCCAGATATGCATTCCCATTTTTTTAAGTACTTGATTACATTTTTGTGTATTATACACCCAACTCCTCCTTTTGCTCTAACTTCATATGTGACGCCGCTTAGGATCATCATATGACCTTCCTCTAGCTCTGTGACCTTTTTTCCCTTATCTTTAGTTTCTGTAATTGCTAAGATATTTATATCTCTTTCTATAAATTCCTCAAATAGTTTTTTCCAGTTAGTCCTCTAATGTTCAATGTTGCCAGATTTATTCCTCGTAAACCATTTACATGCCGTGTCGTTGCCGTATTTCCCTTATCGTTAATTTCTGTTAATCGTTTTTTTAAGTATTATCTTCTGCCTTCTTTACTAGTACTAGCCTTTCTTCATCTTCACACCATTTCCATTCTTGGTCATCAATAAATACTTTCTGGTACCCTATTTTAGTTTTCTTCCCCTTCTTCCCTTCTTCTTGGGCAGCTTTTCTAATTTTTCCTTGTATCTCTCTTTCTTTTCTTGACATATCATCATTAATGTATACTTTTCCTTCCTCATAGTTACGTAATTTATTTTTATTTTTCATGACTTTCATTTTTTCATTTGCATTGATGAGTTCCACGAGGTACGTTTTCATACCAAGTTTCACAGCTGATTTTACGCCTATATCCGATTCGAGTTGGTTTTTTATAAGTTTTTCCATAGATTCCTTTGGTGTTAGCATTTCATCATCTCCCAGCATTAGTCCTTGTACTACAATATTATTTCTTCTTTTTTCTCTTTCCATCGCATCTAGCCTAGCATTTATTGTCTTAACTTCCTCCTTTAGTTTTGCATTTTCGCGTTTGGTTTGTTCATTTTCTTTTCTCAGTTTCCTTATCTCGTTTCTGTACTCTCTTTGTTCTAATCTGATCCCTTTTACCTCATCTGTTAGTTGTTTCATCGTTTTTAGTATCTTTTCTAGCTTATCACTCTCGGTTTTAGATTTACTTTTCCCAGGGGAGCGTGCTATTTTCTTGGTTTTGTTGCGGGTCTCATCCTCTTCATCTTCCCAGTTTTTCCTTCGTTTTCCTTAATCAGTTGTGTATTCGTCACTACTCATATTTAATTTCCTTTAAATATTCTTACTAAATACGGTCCTGTTCTCAGCTGTTTGAATTTATTTACAGCTGATTTCGGCTGTCGTCTTTATCTTGGGTCGCGCCGCGATAAAAAGCCGCTTGTCCGGATCGACTCCTCGGAGGTTGGGCTTTTTTTAAATTTTTTTAAGGAACGTAAATTTCTACTTTTTATCTTTTTATTCCAGTCTTTCTTAACTTCTCTAATTACTCTATTAATTTCTTACTTTACTTACTATAATTCTCTATCAGATCTTTTGGGTTGCACTCACTACTACTTCACATACACTTTACAGATATAAATCGTGAATTAAATTGCTCAGAACCTCCCGAAATTTGAGATTACTTTCGGAGCTGCTAAAACACAACCACACCGCACCAGCGCTCGACTATGTCGAACATTATTTATTATAATATATTATCTGACGGCGGTCGCCGCCCCTCAAACTCAAAGTCGCACACGAGGTCAGACATTCAAATAACTATCGTTTGAAAACTTAGACAGTTGTATTCAAAATTCCTTCAGGTCGGCGTAGCTTATAGACTTTTCTATTGAAATTTATATTTTGGTATTTTCGTGACCGATAGCTTTGACACAGAATTTTCTTTTCTGACCAAGACCACATACCCACGGCAGCACGTATGTGTTCTTGATATATCTGGTCTTGATTTACCTTATCAAGACCAGGTTAGATTAGGTTGCCCGCCGCGAAGCGGACAGATAAACAAACACAACATACGCGCGGCAGCGCGAGCGCTCGATCCAATATAGGACAGTGTTGCAAGGACCGTTGGTTTAATACCTGTTAGATTAGGTTGCCTGCCGCGAAGCGGGCAGATAAATCAAGATAATTCATACGCGCGGCAGCGCGAACTCTCGATCCAATATGGGACAGTGCTGCAAGGACCGTTGGGTTAACCCCGGTAAGATTAGGTTGCCCGACGCGAAGCGGGCAGATAAATCAAGACAACATACAGTCGGCAGCGGGAACTCTCGATCCAATATAGGACAGTGTTTCAAGGACCGTTGGTTTAACCCCGGTTAGATTAGGTTGCCCGCCGCGAAGCGGGAAGATAAATCAAGACAAATTTTAGTAACATAATTTTGCTAAGTGTTGCTTATTGTCTAAAAGCAAACTTACTATAATTGGAGGAATGGTTATGTTATCTGTCAAACATGACAACAACAATGTAACTTCCACAAATAGTTGGTGAGATTATGTTTGAGTATGTTCGTAACTCAACAACACAAGATACCAACTTGATTAAAACAATATGTTGGTTATGTTTACGTCAAAGTTGACAACATCAATGTCACTTAATTAATTTAAAGGTTATGACATTTTTAGTGAGATTTTTAGTAACTTTCACTTCACAGCTGATTTTTGTTTCGTCCATGTAAGCCTTTGTAACTAATATCACATCGTTAGATATAGTAACTTTTTTTATGAACATTGGCAGCTTTTCATTTCTAATATCACTCCTTTATTTATAGTAATTTTGATTTCAGACAATTGGCATCACTATATGATTAAGTTCCTTTCAAAAGTGTTTGATTATATTATTTTACAAACGTGACAGCATTAAAATCATTTAAAATGATTGAATTATTAGCAAATGTTTTGTTTAGCAGGACTTGTACCTCTTGCAACTCCTCTTATTGTGCACACACACATACACCTTAAGCTGATGCTGAAAGCGCCACAAGAATCGCGCATCTTGCGATGCTGCTTACTCTTTCATATACAATTTCACGTTCCACATATTTCATGTGGCGCTGAAAGCGCCACAAGTATCACACACTTGAAAATGTATTATACAATTCCACCCTTATCAATTATTCCACCTTTAACAACTATTCCATTCTTTTCAACTCTTCCATCCACAAAAACTATTCCATTCCGAAATACGATCCATATGTACTAGTATTATTACTATTATTGCAAACCTTTGTTGGCATAAATATAAATACACGACAGTTCGTACATTAGTGTGATCCACATCCAAAAAAAAAAAACAACAAACCAAAACAAAACAAAAAGCAAAAGATCCAAATTAAGGCCTAGGCCGCACTACGGTTTTTTCCCTCGAGCGGTAATCGCTATAACCGCGAAGCCGCTCGGGAAACACACAGTGCGCTATAGGAAAAAGCAGTCGCGGGAAAAAACCGCTTGTATTAGCTTACTTGAGTCACAAAATCACGCGATTAAAAAACGCGGCGGTTTAGCAGTAGTGCAGCCTAGGCCTAATACAGAGAAATAAACATTTCATAAGTTCTTCCATACTGTTTAGGTTAATCAATTTAATATATTAAAATCTGCCCCAATACATATTAGTAAATATATTAGATATTACAAAACCATTTTCTTTTTTTCTGTTTCGAATGGATCTATCACTTGAAATCACGTTTGCGGCTTATGGTGCACGATGCGCAATACTGCATGCTATTGTTGATTACTATTGAATTACTGAAGCTAAATGATTTTTGCTTGACACAAAATAAAGTTGATAAACGGAAGCTTCTTTAGTACTTCAGAGATATTGTTGAAAGAAAGCCATGTTTTTCAGGTCTCAAGGGTAAAAATCCCCTCAAGGGTTTGGACCACTATAGGATTTTCATAAAATCGATTATTTGTATTATTTTAAATGGTCCTTTACCTCAAAAACGATATCCCAAAATATTATGGCCAGGAAATAGCTATAAGTACTTGTTTTTCAAAGAATAGTAGTAATAGGTCGGTATTTTAGGGGACTGGAGTAAGTATGCCGCAGATGTTTTTGAAGCTATTTGCCACGTGTTTAAACTACTGCTTGTTTCGTCTTTAGAAACGTCGGTTTCAGTCCGTTTCGTACAGTAAAACACTCGAGAAGGACGTTTGTCTTTTATCTATAAATGTGCTTTTTAAAAGTTTTTTTTTTTGTTGGTGTTATTGACACATTTTTATAATGAGTGACAAAGTGTATTGTGGTCAAAAAAAGTGCAAAAGAAACACGTACATACAGCAAGAGACCAAAAATATCAGGAAGACCGCTGAATCAACACAAGTTAGATGCACCAAATGTATTAAATGCTAGTACATCCGCGAAAAAATTGATTATGGCAAAAGGCTAAGGCTACAAATAGTTTGGCTGAATAGAAATTCATAAAACATAAGCCAGCGTCTACGAACACGAGACGATTTTCTTATTCAATGAATCGGCGGCTTTACTCTAAACTGCAATGAGTTTTAATTCGACTGTGTAGGCACTGGATTCAAAATCCATTTCTAGTGGTAAAACTGTGGATATAGCTATGAAAATTGCAGTTTGCAATGTATTTGTAATTTGCAATTTGTATAATGACGGCTTTGCTTCAATTTTCTACATAATGAAAGCGATGGATTTAGAAATCGGCCCGAACAGCTACGAAATGTGGTTAGAGAGGGCAAAGAGCGCATAAAGCTTGCAAAGCTTTGCAGAGATCGCTGTCTGTGCTTTAAAATTCAACAGAAAAGAAATTGAGGAGCAGGACACTAATCTCAAGGGCTACTTATATGGCACTGGCATCGCGGATTAAAGAAATTAAATGTTTTTTTCATGACTCTATAACATATATTATAACGCGTTTATCACAGCCAAGATAATTCGAGGAATAAAACGGTCCTTCATACAAAGTAGGCAAAGTGAGCCTAGGTTAGAAACTAACTCACCCCAATCGAAGAGAGCTTTGCTAAGAATAACTCCAGAGATTTCTTTGTAACCTTCAAGCAGACACTCAGAAAATACGCTCCGCCACTTCAGAGATTTACACGGCAAACTGGCTTTTAGAAACAAGGACAACTGCCACCCTTTAGCTCAGTACTTTAAAAATCTACTCAACTGTGATCTACCCAGCGAAGACTTTGACTATAAACAAACAACACCAAACCCGGTCTCGCTGCCCCCTTCATTGGATGATGTTGGCCAGATCATTCAACTGCTTAAGAACAATAACTCTATCGTTACTGAACTGTAGAAAGGTGCTGGAAGCAATGCCGTGGGTAAGCTCTCTGAGGTCATCTAGGAAACAGAGGAATTACCACCCGATTGGAAACCGGCTCTGATCCATCCGCTTCACAGAAAGGGAGATTTTGCTGATCTAAACAACTACTATGGAATTTCTCTCGTTCCGGTAACATACAAGATTCTCTCCAAGGCATTACAAACAAGGGCAGAAAATCAGATACTGATTGCTGATTCTCTTGAGATGGCAACAATGCCGGTAAATTGCCTTAGAAGACAAGCGCTCAAAGTGTGTCTTCAAGTATCGCTGGAGAAAACAGAAATCTTTATCAACATCAAAGAAGCAAACGGAGAGATGTTACTAGAGCAGGGAAACATCAAGGGGACTGTATCTCTATCTGACAAATTTATCTATCTCGGCGAGTGAATTGAACCTAACTTATCAGAAAGAGCATCGTTATCCATGAGAGTCAACAAGTTAGAAGTAGCCTATCGACTGACTAAGAACACCTACAACAAGAAATGCCTGTCCAAGCAACCTGAAACTCAAGCACTACACATCAGTCTTACGACCAGAAACCCTGTATCCCATGGAGTGTCTTTCCTTGAACCGAAGAGGTCTGGTAGAGAAATTGGAAGTCAGAGAGAGGAGAATCATCAGAAAGATCCTAGACCCTGTAAAGGAAGATGGGGAATTCCGAAGCAGACATAACTCTGAGCTCTACGAACATATTGAGAGGCTCTCAGACTCTGCAAGGAAAAGAATGGTAGCTTTCTATGGCCACGTTGCAAGTTTGGCTCCATACCGACTAACCAACCGTCTAACTTCACCTTCTGGCAAAACAAGAAGGTTCGTATCACTTGGTTGACAGAAAGCGAGACGGATATTAAAGAACTGGGAATAACAGATCTCCAAAACAGACAATGTGTGAGACGCACCCTAAAGGAAGTCTGTGTGTTTCAGGAAAAAACCCGAAGGAAAGGTACCCCCTGGACAGAAGAGAGAAAGGAGTTACACCGGCAGAAGGTACGACAATACTGGGCAAAGATCAAAGCCCAACAGTTGAACGAGCGTGGTCCAAAGTAGGCCTATTCGAAATAATAAGAAAATAACGCGTTTATTTCAAAACTGCATTTTTCATGTTAGCCGCACCCATAACTCGAACAATTTATTACAATTCACTTCAAATTTTAACTAGATCATTAGAAATATATTGTCTTAAAAAGTACGTAGGATTTTTTTTATATGGCATAGTTCATTTGTTATTAACGATTGTTCTGCGAATTGTACAAGTTCGCGCCATTCGACCGAAAAAAAAATATAAAAAAACCTACGTACTTGTTGTTATATATAATAAAAAAATAGTGACTCATCATAATTCAAAATTTGGACTAGCTGTCGGTATGGCCGTGGACCCTTCCAAAATAGAGAGGTCATCTGAGAAACGCTACACACCCGCCATTTATAAATAAATTATTCTATAAAAAATGTTTTCATATGAAAATTCGATTTATTATATATTTTTCCTGAAAAAAATTGCAAGAAGCCTATTTTGTCGGCGCCGGCGCAAGAGTAGAAAAATGTTTTTCTTGTCCTTAGTTGATTTTCCCTCAGCCTTAACATGTTTTGGAATGAATTAATGTTATCATAAATTTCATGAACTAGTTGTTCTTTGCATTGTTACAAAGAATTCAATTCATTAAAATGAGTTGTAACATCAACAAGAAATGTAAGATATCTGACTACTTGATCACAAAGCTTGCTTAGGTTTTCTTTTCATATCCAAATCATGCAAAAACAGATACCTCATCATTTAATTAATAAAATTTGCTGCTGCATCTTTCCTTTACTCAGCCAACGCGATCGCTTCACAATAAAATGAACTTCAAAATAAAAAGATCTTCATAATCGGACGGCAAAATTCCCAGATTTTTTTTAATTGACGTTGATTTAATGCTTTTGACTTGAAATGAAATTTTTATGGGAAAACACTGCGTTCATTACATGGTATAAATTTTATTGATTTCTCACATACATTTAGTTTAGTTGATGTAGAATACACTGGAATACAAACAAATATTCTTACTAAATAGTTTCAATGTGATTCTAACAACACCTATATATGTCCCAACAATAGTTGAAAGACCGTCGGTAGAGATTCTGCTAACTTTCTCCCAAGATTAGTCTATGCACTCCAGTTAGATTATTAGGCTCCTAGTTTAGATGCTAGTTTAAAACCATGTTTAGTAAAACCATTATTACAAGTCTAGTCTAGATGAAACTTTGAAAAATAAGTTTGCTATTCACGAAGATTAGATTATCAAAAATCCAGTCTAGATGAAACTTTGAAGACAAAGTCAAATCTACACAATCAGGTTAGATTACTACAAAGAGTAGATTTCTAAAAGCCTAGTCTAAATGAATCCATGAAGACTAATAAAAGATTACTAATATTCTAGTCTAGATAAAACCTTGAAAACCAAGTCTAGTCTACGCTCTCAGATTAGATACAAATTATTCCGATTATATATTCTCCAATGATTGGAGGATATTCATTGCAAATGCTTCCACTATAACATGCCAATTATAAATAATTTTAGAGAAAAAAATATTCACATACTGCTAGAAGTGAATGAAGATCAATAATCCAACAATAACAATAGCTCTTTATTAGTAGTGACGCTACTCAGCGGACTTCAAAGAGAAATTTATGTTACAGAAACATCATACTTTCAAATTATTTAACGAGCTATAATTTTGCTACATTGACATTTCCGCATAAAATTTGCACGTACGTTTCATGGAAACATGCATTTCGCGGAATCATGCGTATCAAAAAAGTTTACGACTAATTAAGCGTAGAAAGTTTATGACTAATTAACAAACAATTAATAATTTTATATTCACTTACTATATAAAAAGTAATTACCAATAGAGTGTTGATAAAAGGTAATACAAATTAATAATTCCATCATCCAAGTATTCAACTCAGAAAAAATGATCGGTTATTTTTAGTCGATTCTAACAAGATTGTAAGATTATAATCTAGTTAATTATCTATTGATTCAAAAAAAATTAATCTTCCTTCCAATATCATGTAAACGTGAATCGTTAAGAATATTAGAACAGCATCTTCTCACAGAATTTGCAAAGCGTGTAAACAAGTCATTCAATCGTTTTGGTGAAAGATTTCATCGTTATTTTCCTTTTCTAATATTCAACTCAGTCAGATGAGATGAGATGAGGAAATCACTTCCCAGAATTAATGTTATAATTAAATGTCAGAAGCTCATAATAATGTTCGTAACATTGTTCCCTTACTTTCCCGCAATACGGCCTTGGAAGTGGTTAATGGAGAGTATCCCCATTTCTTTCGTTCCATATTATAACAAACACTTTCCTTATCGTCTTTAATAATCGGCTTAAAAACTAATTTATCATTTTAGCGTTTCAATAATGAATCCGACCGAAAGTGGATTCAGTAAATTTCTTTCAATCGGATTACGAGGAATATAAACATTTTGAAACTTTCCTGAAACTTTAAGTTTCTGTTAAAAAAGTTCGTTCTCGATATCTAATCTACCTCTTGATTATTATTCAAATGAATAATTGTATTTTTGGTCGTTATCAATCACGATAATTCTATAGAAGCATTTACCATTCGCAAGACTAAAATCTCCATTATGAACTTGCTTTTAATCTTGATAAATTAAATATCTTAAAAAATTAATTTGAATCAAAATACATTTGATTCTTCACACAGCGTTTGTTACTATACGAAAATAAAAATTGATAATGGAAAGTACTAAGCTGAGATGTAATATCATATCTAAGATAATCGTATTGTAGATAATCATATCTAAGATAATAGATGAGATGTACTTAATCTTTAATGTAATTTCTTAAAACGTTATGTAAAAACGTTATGTAAACTTAAAAGTTATGTAAAATTATTGAATTTAAATGTTTTGAGGCAAAAATTGTTAATTAACCTGATATAATGTTTCTTCTAGAGTTTTATAAACAATATTTTCTGATTTTGTAAGGAATTTTATACGCTTTTGTGGTTTACTCTGAAAGCGGTAAGTGGAGGTAAGCCACTAAAGAAACATTTACGTCGCATAAAATATACTATATTTCATTCAAACATCGAAGTAAACTTTATTACGAAACTAACTAGTGCTCCTAATTTCAAGTATATACGTGCTTTGTTGTTTTGTTAGTGCTTTAGAAAGCTTTGCTGTGGAGACCATTTAATAGGGGAGAGTTGTATATGTTGGGACACTCTATAGGTTGCATTCTTTCAATTACTTTGCACTGGTGGCGCCTGTTATTATTGTCATGTATTAATCTAAATAGTAGCTGCACCAAATAGTGTGTTTACGAGGAGTAAAGAATTTGTTGTGTTGATGTTTTGAAATTCCTATAAACTGAATATATTTCATCAAAATAACTGAATTATTCGTCCCATAAACTGAATATATTTTGCGCTGTCTCGTGCTAACTCAATCGGATGGAATTCATTCGACAGACCTGTGCACTTGAAATCTGCTGACATGAGTGTCAGTTCTGTTACATGTAAAAACTGTGATCGGATAAAGGTGGCAATATGAATCGAGCTAAGATTTGTAATGCTTGATTTTTGTGTAACAACCTGATTGTTTATTTATTTATTTATTTAACCAGTATTAAACATATGCATTAGAAAATTACATTCGTGTGTAACTTGCATAAACCCTCTATATTTATTAAACACAAAAATCAAGTATTTAATTATATATTTTATCAAATTTTCTATGTCCTGTTTCCATTTCATGATTTTTCCGTTTCAGGTCAAAGACTATTCCTAAATATTTGTAGTATGCAACTCTTTTTTAGAATTATTCCCACTATTTGGCAAGTAATGTTTTGGAACGCTATCGATATAGTTTCCAAATGTAGACAGTTTCTCCAATGTTTAAGGATAGCTTATTCAATGTTAGCCAATCTGAGATTTTATCTAAGTAGCTATTAATCTTGATTTCAACATTACTTCAGGTATCATCGGTAGATATGATCGCAATCTCATCCGCATATGACATTATTATGTCATTAGACATACTTTTAATAGATCATTGACATATAGTATAAAAAATAATGGCCCTAATATTGTTCCTTGCGGGACACCTGAAGTTACATCTTCGTATTTACTTATACAACCTTTAAGTTTAACTCTTTAGTGTCTGTTGGTCAAGTAACTTTCAATTAAAAACTCCATAATACTTAGGGGATACACACACATCAGTCACGTCACGTCTCCGTTCCGTCAGGTCCGAGAAGTATCAGTTACAAAATAGTACATTTTACAGCAAGGGATGAAAGGCATTTTTTTGGTGAGGTGGGAGTTTGCTCACAAGCGCCAGCGAGTTAGCAATCACACCGAACAAAAAAAAAACACTTTCATCTCGAGTAGTAAATGCAATTTTTTCTACTGATTTCGGTTGTAGAATCCATAATTCGACTTTAATAAATCCAATTCGATGCGAACTGTCAGAACTGTCATTACAAATTTAATTGTTGGCTTGGTAGTTTCCATAGTAACATATTGCAGTCTCATAAAAGGTGATACTTTTCAAGTCAAATGTCCTAATTTTATTTCGGTTTTTTAAATAGTTTCAGGCTCGTTTTACGTTTGTACATAAAATATTTCATTGAAATTGATGTCATTAATAAGAAAGTCCATGCAAATTTGGTTAGTTTAGAGTTTTAATCGAGAAAATCATAAATTTAAAATGCTCATTTTCGTCTCTAGATGTGAAAATATTTTCATCTCTAGAATGAAACAATGTCACTTTCATGTAGGGTAAGCCGTGAAAAAAATGCCATTTTCACATATATCAGTAGAAAAAATATGTTTTCTTGGTAGTCAAATGTCTACACTCGCAGCCGGCGCAGTCACGAATCTGAAGCGGCCATCGTACTGCAGTCACCGAACCGTCATTAGCAGATTTCTTCTCAAAGTTATTTTTTGTTTAACTGACGGCGTTTTATAATTTTTTGAAAAGTAAGAATGGGTGATGATGAGAAGTTAATTGAATTTGTTCGAAAATACCCTGTACTCTACGACTTATCAAATAGTAAATATATGGATACTGTTTTCAAAAACGGAATATAACGGAATAACAGTCATATAATAGTTATTATATCTGGTGCAATATAGAAATTTGATTCTTGAGAATATTTCCATGGGCGTAGCTCGGCGGGAGGGGAGTGAGGGAAGGCTAGGATGGGTTAATGCCCACTCTAGAAACTTCTTTGCTCACCCTAGAAAAATCCAACAATATTGAAGAATTACTTATTACTTAATCGATTTTTTATTTAAGATCCAATACCAATCCTCGTACAATTAATTTATCCACAATCTATATTACCAAAATTGCCTCTCGTTTCTCGTCTGTCACACTTTGCAAGTAGGTATGCTAGACTTACCACCAGCGCTGGCAACCTAATTATCGCACATTTCCAAGTAATTAAAAAGAAAACGATGTTTCTTAGAACAATATATTAAATTCATGATATCCTTATTGATATTGCAATAACGATATTGCACTCAACACTAAATTTTATTAAATTTCTTCATTTAGTGTTTACTTTCTCAAAAATATATTATATATTATGTATTATACACAGCGCGAAATGGCCCCATTTAAAAAGGAAAAGAACACAAACTGGTAGCTGGTTATTTTATATTTATTATATATATATATATATATATATATATATATATATACATATATATATATATATATATATATATATATATATATATATATATATATATTAGGGTGAAGCACGGATGTATGCAAAAATATTTTTTTCGAGATTTAAAGGGGCGGATTGGTGCATTATATTAAAGTTAAAATAAATATAATTTTTGAATTAATTTGATGAATATCTTCTGCCTTCGCACTGACCTCAAAAAAAGTCTAGTACAGTTATGGCCAAATATTGCTTAATTTAATAATAAATGGGTGTTAAATGATACACAATACATAATTCAGATATATATTAATCACCTTTAATCAAAAATACATTTTTTAATAAAAATATTATTAAAAAAAAACAATTAATTTGCTCGAAATTTTCTTTTTGTCTCAAATATAGGCATTACGTTTCGTGATTCCAATTTGGCTCTTATTGAACCTAATCGTGACTTTTTTATGCATTGAGAAGTGGCAGCTATCGTCGTCAATTTTACAACAGCTTGAGTTGGCATGGTGGCATGGAAGCCTTAAAGTAGAAGCCTTCGTAGTAAAACACTTCACCTTCACCACCTGATTAAACGATAGACTGAATTTCTTGGTCACACAAGTTTTTCATAATCGGTGGTTCACTTAATATTTCTTGCCATTATATTAAATCAATATACGTTGAAGCATTGAAATTTATATGCGGCACTATAGACGACGCAATCGCTGCAGCTGCTCTATCTGATACACCATACATGTCGCAAATCTTCGATAAAGTAGGAAAATCGACGCACACTTTTTTTTCGGAATGCTTTTGTTTATGGTGTTATTGGAATTTTCTGAACTACTACGACTTTCAGACGCTGACGATACCGGAGAAGTACTAACTTCTATAGCAGATAATGAAGTATTTATGGCTGTAGTTGGGTGATTTACTCATTCATGTTTCCTCTTTAGGGTCTTTTGCAACTTTTTCCTAACACTTACGTTCATTCCACCTATTATCATACTTCGAAAGGTTCTTTGATCAATTAAAAAAGTATGTTCTTATTTGGGAACCTTTTTATCCTTGCGACAGATACATTGAGGGAAATCTTTACACTTACATTCTGCAATATCAAAAAGTACCTTACTATTTTTCGACTTTTCAGGAGAGAGTCTTTTGACAGACTTGAGTAGGTATGCTTTTAACATCTGTACGACTCTTGTTGGTGTTACTATCCGAATAGATGCAGTTTGCCATATATTTTCAATTCTCGATGTCACTATATCTGCAATTTTTGAAAATGTGGGCTCTTTTGCATTTTCCAATTGCATCTTAAGTTGATGTCTTGTTCATTCATAGTATTTTATTACATCTTCGTATGTAGGTAGAATATTGTCTTTTATCTCACAAATATCACCAAATATAGGACATTTAAAGACACTTCGTGTTTTTTGTATGTTTTTTACGAAACAAAATTGACGTTAGGTTACTTGTTAAATAACTAGCGCAAGTCCAATTCGAGCCAATACGGACGACACGACAAGTGTTCTAATTGTCCACCCTCACGATAAACTTTCATCTATTTTTGCCTTTAATTTCATTTAATCAAAATTCCAAATCCCTTATAATGTATAATACTAATACAGATTTAGCTATTAGACTGTGAATTTTACTATGGAGTTAAGACGCCATGTGGAAAAAAAGAGCGCAAAGGAACTGCATTACTATTTATTACTAGGCGTCATTTATGATCTTTCATTTAATGACTGGGTGGTTCAGCTGGACGGCTGCCCCCCCCCCTAGACAAAATCAAAAAAATTTTAGAATTTTCAAAATTAAATATTTTGAAAGAACCAGAATAGGTACTATATTGTACCTATGTTGGGTTTTATGTTAGTATATTATAGTATTTTGTATTATTTTATACAAATTATCTGAGATTTGACAGCTACTGTTGCTTTAAAATGTCAAAGAACACCTATGTAGCTTGGTTTTCAAAGTGAATACCTTTATTGATCGTTAGCTGGTTATTGATAAAACTGGTTATTGATATTTTCTATGTCAAATACAATTTGTTTTATAAGTATATGTATATATTTTTACAATAAATGATTATTGTTCCTATGATTGTTATATAGAATAAATATTCTGTTTTTTTTTAATTTAACTTATTTTAATACTATTTGGTTTCATTTCTATCGGCTTTCAATTTTTTCTAATACAACAGGGAATCACAATTTTTATTTCAGGAGAAAATATCAGAAATCTATCAATAACAACAAATTAGTCAATATTATGCCTTCTTGCTACATCTTTACTTTATTATTCGATTAAAATAGAAAAATGACGGATAGATGTGGATACAGCCGCTATTTTGACTGAGACTGGACGGCGACGGCTCTAATTCGGAACGTTGACTGAAACGTGACGTGAATGATATGTGTGAAAGGACCTTAACATGAAGGAAATTGACAAATGCGCACAAAAAAATGTCAACTATGAAAAGGTCTATTAGCCGATTTTTGGCACCATTTATTGAATTGATTAATAATGATTTCCACCTCTATTTTCAATTCATTAATGCTGTTTGTAGTAACAGCAATTAATCAATGAATCAATGAAGCAAAAAATTGAAGCAATGACGAAGTATCATCAGCAAACATGATGATCCTGGCGTCTATGTAACTCGGTAGATCATATAAATAAATAGTAAAAATAAAAGTGGCCCCAAGACAGATCCCTGTGGCACCCAGATTTCGATATCCTTTGTGTAAGAGATGTAGTTGTTTAATCTCACAATTAATTTTCGTTCTTTCGAAAACCGTAACATTCCAACATGTCAACTATAAAATCTATAATATTGATAGTATAAAATGCTTTAGCTAGATCAAAGAATAGTCCAACAACATTTCCTTCATCTAGGTTTTGTATGATAAATTTAATGAAACTGCTGGCAGCGGTTTCAACCGATTTTTTGGGTCAAAATCCATGCTGACATTCTGATAACAGTTCATATTTATTTAAAAATATCATCATGCGATCAAATATGAGGTGCTCATAAATTTTTGAGAATGAAGATGTTAACGAGATTGGTCTTTAGTTTCTAAGGGTTTCCTTTTTTATGTAGTGGCACTACCAATGCAACTTTTAAAACTGATGGATAGACTTTTCTTAGGTTGTTAGATAGCTGTGAAACTGAAACTGAAAATCCGTCAATGACTCAGCAGGCATTCTTTGAAGAGATTTTGTAAATAATATTATGTATATCAGCTACGTCTATAGGCGGCATGAAGAAGGATGTTGATATTGCAGTATTTGCTTTAGTGCATTGCTAGGATAGTGATGGAAACACGTTTAATACATTGACGAGGAGTTTCGGATTCGTAGTTAGCAAATTCTGCTGCGACTTCATTTTGTTTCACTATTTTGTTTTTATGTATTATTAGGGAAATTTGTTTTGGTTGAGAGCATTTACACAACTTTTGGTTTATTATTTTACAAGCCTCTTTCATTTTATTATTTCCAGAATTTATTGTATTGAAGAAGTAGAACTTTTTAGTAATACTAACATTTATTGCGTGTTGACGTTTTTTTTATTTTATATGCATTAAGAAGATGCTGATCATCCACTCTGCAACATGACCAATACATATACTTCTTCTTAGCCTCCTCTATGACTGCCGTTGTTATCCATTTGTTGCCAGGTTTAATAACAATTCGCTTTAGTTCCTCTGGCATAATATGGTTAAGTCCAAATGAGATTGAATTATGGAATTCCTTAAAGCTATCATCAGCTTGTAGAGCCAGTGTCGGAATTTATTGAAATTTCTTCAGAATTGATCCTATAAAGTTTATAAACATACGTATCTCTATTCTTTAATTTAAAAGCTTTCAACGTTAGATGTAGAATGTGAATTAGATGGTCAGCAAGAACAGGTTCAACTGAGCATTTTACAGTATTTCTGTCTAGGTTTGTGGCTATGTAGTCTATTGCAGTACGTGTACATGAGCTCTCTACACGTACATCTGCTCTACCGCATATTCTTGTAGGCCCCATATTAATCACCGTTATATCAAAACACCTTAAAAGATCTAGTAGAGTTCGTCTATCTATACTATATAGTATTATTATAACCTTTTATTGGCATATATACAAAATATTTTACATAAATACATACATTAGCATACTAAACATATATTACAAGTTACATACTAAAGGAATAGGTTTTTCCTTTTTGCCTATTTGCTCTTTCCACTTTTTTCACCCTCCTTAACAATTCCAAACCATTTCCCCTTTCATCCATACACTCCTTCCATTCTTGTCCTAGCCTTTTCTCCTGTTCCTTCCATTCATTCCTTGTACATTCTTCCATCCAATGTTTCCATCTGTCCTCTCCAGTCCCACAAACTGTGCACTTCCGATATTCTTCACTCATCCAGTATTTCCTACCAGGCTCTTCACTTCCACACCTAAACCTTGCCAGTATGGCCTGCGCGTCTGCCTCGTTAGTTGAGTATAAATAGGTAGGTAAACGACCAAGCACCTGAATCGTTGCATATTCTTTGAAAAATCTACTGTTGGCAATTTGGCCTTGGCGTTCCTGTAACTCTACCTCTACTAATCGCTCACCTATCATTTCCACCCAGTTTTCCCTTTCCCTCTTAAGTTTTTCTAGTCCCTCGCCAGATATCCCCCCTCTTGCATATAATTTCCTTTTATTCATTCCTCACGCATTCCCATTCTTCCCTCTATCACCCTCCCGATTCGCCATTCTAAATACCTCTTTTATTATTCTTAAATCCCCCATTTCACTCACTTTGCATTCATACCTTAACACCCTGTTTGCCGCTAAAACGGCCACCTTGTAGGCATTCACCTCTGGCAGAACTATCTGGCTTGGTGTCGATTTGTCCAACTTTAGGAATTTCTTATAGAAGTTTTGTATGAGAAGTTTTGAAGAAGATAGAGAGCTTCTCTTTCTCTCTAGTCCCCCATACTTCCGAACCATACGCCAAAACACTTCTCACACACACTTTCCATATTACCTCCGCCGCCCTAAAGTTCCCTTCAAATCTAGATTTCCATCCCTTCCACATGCGTTCTGCCGCCACCCACGCTTTTTTTGATACATAATCCACATGCTCCCTATTACTGCACCCAGTTCCAAACACATATGCTAAATACCAAACTTTTGCACCTCCTCAATTTCCATTCCTAGCCATTCAAAACGTTCTTTCATATATTTATCCCTCTTTTAAAACGCATCCATATAGTTTTTCCCACGTTTACACTTAACTCTCTCTTTTCAAAATAACCTCTCAGCCTTTCAATCAACTCCTTCATTTCTCCTGCGGATTTAGCGAAAACTACCATATCGTCCGCGTAGGCTAAGCTTCACACTTTCTTTCTCCCTATAACCACGCCTCCAGCTTGACCATCTGTCAACACTTTCTCCATGTCAGCCACGTAGAGATTAAAAAGAGTGGGACTCAACGTACATCCCTGCCTCAGACCATTTCTTACTTCGAAATACTCAGATTCACACCCATTCACCCAAATCTTACATACAGTTTCCTTATATTACTCTCTTATATTCCTTATCACACTCTCTAAGATACCCTTTTTTCCGAAGAACTCTACCAACTTCCCTCGATCTACCGAATCGTACGCCGCCTTCAGCTCAATGAAAAGAGCAAATAGGCTCCCTCTGCTTATTTCTTGATCAATTATGTATCGCAGCGTTACTAAATGCTCTATCGTACTCCGTCCCTCTGTGAAACCAGCTTGCACCTCTGGCACTAGATGCTTCTCCTCTATCTCTCTCCTCAACCGCTCGTCCAAGATTTTGGTGAAAATTTTATATGCAGAATTCACTAACGTAATCCCCCTGTAGTTTCCGACATTTTCCCTGTCTCTGCTCTTATATATTGGGTGAAATATTCCCTCTTTCCAACTCTTTGGTGCACTCTTTGCTCCCCTCCATACAAAATTCAATTCTTGGGTGAATCTAGTACTACACTCTTTAGGGATAGCTTTCCAGGCTTCCTTTCCTACGCCGTCAGGGCCTGCCACTTTTGTTTGTTTTAAGGCTGCTATAACCTTGTCCACTTCACCAATCGTTATTTCTTCTTGATCTAAATCTTCCATAGCTTGTTCCTCCCTTACACTTCTATTCTCTACTCCTTCCTGTATCTCGACTCCTTCCAACAAAACCATAAAGTGACTTTTCCACTTTTCCATCGGAATCCTGTTTGGGATTCGTTCTTTCTTCGCTCCTCTTTCTTTCAAATACTTCCAGAGCTGTGCTTCTCTTCTCTCCCAATTGGGTTGTTGAATAAAAAAAAATTATCGATTTTTTTTATGTATTTTAAAACCTTATTATAAATAATTTGGATGCGCGATGCGAAAAAGTTAAAAAAAAATTCAATTAATTATAAACAATTTAAAAGTGACAAAATTTTGAAAATAATCAAGTGACTCCAAACGCGCAATAATTTGTTTGTGAAGTCGAAAGGTTGAAACTTCATTTTAACTTTCAAACATAAACATTCTTTATAAAATCGTCGATTTAGATTTTTTTCGGCGCACTGTTTAAAACCATTGGTTTCGACGTTTAACACTGTGGGACATTTAAAAACATTTTTTGAGTTATTTTTAGAGTACCTGCTCCTACACGATGGTATGAAACAAGCACGATAACTTTTAATATTTGACTTTTAATATTTGACATATTTGACATGTCTACTACAACTACTGTATCAACATAGTCAGGAGCGGGTAGAAATTACATTTTACGTCACAACAGTACATTTATGCGTTTTCGATACCGAGTTTAAAAATATATTTTCAATTTGTTATAACTTTTTAATTACAACAAAAACAATAAAACAAAAAAGAGAATTGTCATAAAACTTATATATGAGCTTTCGAATTATGACGAAAAAAAATTGATTCAAATACCCAATTTGGTTTTTTCTTCGTCTCCAAATCCTTTAATTCGCCTTTCGTCTTTAACCAATCTTCTTTACTACTGGCGCCATGTTCTCATAACCTCTCTATACATTTTCTACGTCATATATTCTTCGTCTGCCAAAATCTTCCCGGTGATGCTGTTGTGATTTTCTTCTTTACCATTCCTGCCTCAATCTTCTCTATAATCTTGTCTATATCTTTTAATTCCTTCCAGTTTATTGCTTCCATTATAGCCCTATACTTCTGAGTAGCTTCATTGTAACATCTGGTAACTCAATTCTCCACCCTAGACGCAATTATTGTTTTCGTCTTCAAGCTTATTGCCACTGGCATGTGGTCTGAATCAATTCTCCCTCCTACCTCCATCTTTATTTATCTATTTATATATTATATTATTTATTTATCTATTTCTTTACCTTCACTAACCATTGTGTGGAACTGCTCTTCCCCGATTCTAACATTCCAATCGCCTCCTACCAGTAACTTTGCCATTTCCGTTCCTTCTCCATTAATTTTTATTGCCTCTTTAATTACTTCCAGTTCTTTGTTGTTGTATACCGTGGCCACTTGCCACCAGGTTTCTTCTAATTCCACTTCCCTGCACACTACGCCTTCTGCCCCTTCCAGTCTTCTTTCTGACTCTTTGATATTTCTTTTAACTCCTGTTAATATACCCCCCTTTGCTCTTCCATACTTATACTCTCTCTATCTGGGCTGGCTGCAATTTACATCTATAGTCTTTGGGAAGTTTTCCTTTGCAGCTCTCCCATTCTTTTTCCTGTATCCAGATCTCAACAAATCCAATTATATGAAATTTCTTAAGAAACATTATAATAGATCCGTTATCGCTTTCTAGTTTCCTCTTAAGTCCCGCCACATTCCAAAAAAGTATCTTAATATTTTCTGTTAGCCGTTGATCATTGTTCTTGTGTCCTCTCGCCATCTCCCTCTATTTTATTCGAGACAGACTTAGTTTTTTGCATAATTTTCTGTGACTCCTCCCATTTATAGTATCTTTCATGTAGTCAATGTTAAAATCACCACAGAGAATAACTTAAATATTAAGTTTTTGCACTTAGCTTAAAGTGTTTTTGAATTGATGAAGAAAAATTTCTAAATTACCTTTGTTTGATCTATAAACAGTCACTAACGTACCATTGTACCATTAGATTTATACCACAAGTTTCGAAATCTAGTTCAGTAGAAAACTTTTGAATATTAAGATCAGATGCCTGTAAATTTTGACGTACAGAAATCGCAAACCCTCCATGTTTATGCAAGCTTCTGCAGAAGCTAGAAACAAGAACGAAATTGCATAGCACGATTGAACCTTTTTCAATTTGTGAACACCAGTGCTCGGATATGCACATTTATATTTTCACGATGTATAGATCCACAAGTTCAATTTCAAGTAAAAAAAAAAAACATTAACATGTGCAACATAATAGTATATTACGTAATGAGAGTTGTAAGAAGCATATTACGTACGAGCGGAACAATTACGCGCGACCCGCGTAGCGGGGAGCGCGTAATTCCGCGAGAACGTAATTGCCTTACAACTCGAATTATGTACTATACTTTATCTACGACCACACTATTTTTTTTCTATTTAATAAGAAAAATATGTTTGATGTAACTTATATAGTGATTCATCCAAATAGGCAACACAATGTACGCAGTGTCAGTGTCAAATGAAATAATTTATATTTACTTAATAATTTATATTTTCTATGTTTAATTTCATTAATACCTATTAATACCTACTGTGTTGTAGCAATATCGTTTAGATTTTTCATGGAGCAGTCTATATAGCCTTCTGCTACTACAGACGAACGCCAGCCACCATGCCTTTTTAGTGACAATAAATCACCAACGGAATCCACAAGAATGGTGGCTGACGAACATCTGTAACAATGTCCTGTATAAAGATTTGCTTCCGGCAAATGAAGATAATTGGCAATTTGTTTAGGAATAGAGGCAATTTTATTTATTCCATTGCTTAGTGCATTTCTCATTTTGATAATTTAGAAAAAAAGAAAAAATAAGGAGTTTTGTCCATATTTTGTGGGCGTAGGTGAATATATTTTTTACAGGTTTGGTAAAATTCTTTCGGTATCACAAAAGATCTTTGAGTTTTTGTTTTGGAATCGGGAATTTTAATGATCAGAGATGTTCCGTTGTCTTCTATATGGCAGGGTTTGATATTTCGTAGTTCTTGTATTCTGCAAGCACCACTAATGCCAATGATAAGAATAACCTAAAATTATATAAAAAATATGTTATGCCCATTAGAGAGCATTATAAGATAAAAAAGTAATGAATACCTTCATCAATAAATATTTGTTATCCGGCGAATCATTGAGGAAGCTGTTAATTTATTAAATGGTTAATATTTTTGATTTTTTGCTTTTAAATCCATCAGATTTTCTCGTTAGTAAAGCTATTAACTTTGAATGTTTTGAAATGTCTATGTCGTGCTTTATATTAATTGTTGTCTGAACCATTCAATAAATTGCCCAAAGTGAAGATGGTTTCATTGTTTGAGATAACTCATCAAAGTATAATAAAACATTTTCTGAAAAGGATTTAACTTTATGCTTCATTCTCCAGTCCATAAATTCTCTATATGCATCATCGTATCGATCCCGAGATTTAATCCGTAGCAAATTATGGGCAGCTTGTTACGCTTTTTCAACAATTTCGGGCGGAGTAGCATTTTCTATTTCGCTATCACTGGACAATACTGGACTTTAATTTTTATAATTGAAAAAAAATATAGTGTTTATGTATTAGTTTGACGTTTAATTTTTTTTGACAAATAACGGAATGTATTGGGTTGCCTATATTAAACGATAGTAGCTGCTCTCAACCAATCAAAGTATCGTAAACCAAACGCACTAGTGCGTTATTGAATCATTAAATAACATTAATCGCGGACTGTTACATACGTGTGTTGTAAGATGTATTTACATAATCCACGAACTGTACAATATTGGACAATTATAATAGTGGTCGTAGATAAAGCAATTTAATACTTTTCTTTTAAAATTGATCAGTTATAATTTCTTTGGTCTTTCTGGTCTTCTCTAGCCGTAGTAAAAAACGATTTAAAAAGGTATTTTTTGCCACGTCTCAGGTTTCATTATGTTATCCAGGTCTTCTATTAGTAACGAAACCTTGAACGATGAGTAATCGTCTGGGTACTTCGAAGTAAGCTTCTTACACGTTACTTTATTAATTTTTTTATTATTCAGATATTGTGCTTACAGATAAGGTCTTACAGATACCTTCACTTACAGTTACAGATCACTTACAGATAAGGTTGGGTCAAGCCGGTAGACATGCAGGTGGCAATATCTTGTGTCCGCTTTTATCTGGGTAGTTTCATCATTTGTACCTTGAATAATATTCGATTTCCTTGTACCCCTTTTCCTATAATGTTGCGTCTCCCATTTATCAATATCTATTTTGTTTTCATTTATATTTAGATTGGGCTCATTCCTTTTCATAATCGTTCCAGTGTTTGTGTAATTGTTTTTTTTTTCTATACTGTGCCCATCCTTGTCGAGATATGTTTCGGCTTTATCTGGCCGTTCGCTTGTACCACTATTACTGCTTATCGATGGAGTGGACTCCGCTCTTTTTGGTTTAATTTCTGCGGAATGATTGATTTTTCCCGCGCAGTAGCACACGCTGAGGATGTTAACAGCTAATTTTTCTAAATTAATTTCTTAACTACCTTGGTTAAGTCTGCAATTAGGATATGCAAAGGCTGAACGTGTTTTTCTATAATCCCTGACATTATGTTTTCGAAATCTGGACTCTCAAGAAAAGTTCGTCAAAATCCTTTTTTCGAGGGTATATTTGATCTAAATTCTCTCACTTTGCAGATTAAATTAAGATTTTCTATTTGCAATAAACTAGGTTTTAAGCCACCACAAATACGTTTTTTTTAACAATTAAATTTATGAATTGCTCGAACGTCCACTCTCGCTGAAAGTCGCACTCGAACTCGCATTTGCTATGTTTTTAATTTTATATAGTTAATTGCAGTTTTGATATCTTAATCCGTATTTCTTTTAAATTTTGTGGTATAAATAGTGGATAATGATCTGTTAGAGAGTCCATGAGTTTATAGGTATTAGTTTAAATTGTGTCAGTATTAATAAATATATTATCTATGCATGTTCCAGAATGTTTTGAATCTTCTGAATCTGATGGTGTAGTTATACCCTAAAAACCAGGATGATACCCCTTATCTAGTAAATTGCATAAGAATTCATTGCTTAAGTTATCGTACAAATAAATATTTATTAAAGAGTTCAATGTGGTTTTTGGAATCAATTTGTGCACCTATTTCAGAGGTTTTAAGGGGTGTCTCAACCTATACTGTATATTTCTTGCAGCTTTAATGATATTATATAAAAATAGCTGTAATTTTTTATTGCAACGTTATCATAAAAGTTTTGTGACTGAACGTTAGCTCTCTGATATACCCTTAGATGGTGTATTGACAGCCAGAAAATATTATCATGGTTATCGGCCACAAATGAAACCATGAAACCCAACCTGCGGCTCTCCCTTATATAACATTTACTGAATTTACGAAAGTAATCTAATGAAATATTTTTGGATATGTACAATTTTTATTGGTCCACCAGCGGCAGAAAAGGAAGTATACTTTAGGCTCATAGCCTACGAAAAAGTCTTTTGCTGCCGCTCGCGTTCATTTATCAGTGAAATTAGAAAAAACGAAACTTTTATAATCAGCTGTCTCTATGAAGATATTTAAAGTGAGTAAATTTAGTTTATTTGACGTTGGATTATTTAACGCATATATTTTCTTATTTTATTTTTAAGTACGAGATTAATTGTTTTTTAAAATAATGCATTAATTATAAATGTTAAAAATGTGCACCATAATTTTAAGAAATTATTGAAAAATTTGTATTAACTAATTCAAAAATTACAATATACATTTATAAGTTTCCTATATTAATACAAATAATAAAAAAATTCCACTTCTTACAACTACGAAGAAGTGGAATCTTTCTACAAGGACATTGCTGAGGTGAAGAAATTGACTAAGAACAAAGATGTCACCTTATTCACGGGGGACATATGTGCAAAAATTGGACAAGGTTCTTATGGCAAATGGTTTGATTTGTATTGACTGGGCAAACGTAATATACGATGACATCGTCTCCAACAATTCTGTCATGAAAAATCCATATTAATAATTTAAACTGTTTTCAAATTAACAAAACGTCGCCTGTATACTTGGAAATCGCCACAAGACAATGAAGAATGTATAGTCCGGAATCAAATCGATTATATTCTCGTAAAACAAATATACATGAATGCAGTGAAAAGTGCAAACCAAAACATACCCAGAAGCAGTTGAAGGCTCATATCATAATTTCCTTGTGGTGGAGATTATGGTTGAAAGAAGTATGGTTGAAAGTCTTGTCAAATCAAAGACCTATTCATCCCAGCTTAATAGCTTACTAAGAAGTAATAACATGAAAGCACCAGGATAGAAATGAAAGTACATAAATTAATAAATACCCGTTCGGCAAATCAGAATCAACCTGAAGAAATGTGGAAAAATTTAAAACCAGCCATCATAAAACCTTTGTAAGAATCATCTAAAGCTTGAGAAAAGAACAAATCGAAAAAATAGGATGATTGACGAAATATTAAGAGTTATAGAAGAAAGAAGAAACCTGAAAAATGTAGACACATAGATATATAATAAAGTAAAGAAGCATATTAAATATAAATGTAGCCAAGCTAAGGAAGAGTAGCTAAAAAAAATATACTTAGATAGAAAATGCAAGAGCTGCACGACTCCCGTAATGTGCATACAAAAATGAAATAACAGAAGTACAAGCAGCAAAAAATTCAGGCAAAGATGGGTCGCTGGGAAAAGTCGCTGGCCCTGGCGACCTACCGGCAGATGTGCTTAAGTTGAAGAGCAACATTTAGATGCTATAACTTTCCTATTCAATAAGAACTATGAAACAGGAAAATTACCAAAAGAATAGCTTCAGTCAACGTTTGTCACAATTTCTAAGAGGCACAATACCAAAAAGTGCGAAGAACACCGTACCATCAGCCTAATGAGCCATACACTGAATATTTTTCTCTAATTCATCTGCCGTAGGATTTACAAGGAACTGGAAGAAGATATAGCATATACCCTGTTTAGAAAGTAAGTTGGCACAAGGGAAGCTTTGTTTGTTTACAACGTCTTGATGCAGAGGTGTTTAGATGTCAACCAAAGGTACCTAAACCAAAGCGTACCTAAAACTGTATCTAAGCCAAAGTGTGTCCGTTCGTGTCCAATCGGAACAGACAAAAGCAGTGGAGATTAAGTGAGGAGTCAGACAAGGGTGTGTTCCCTCACCACTCCTCTTTAACATCTGTTCAGAAGAAATCTGCACCGACGCCCTCGAAAAGGTTTTTTGCGTTACGCGGACAATACAGTAATTTTCGATGAAAACATGCCTTCAGAATATGTTGAATATGCAGTCACAGCTAATCTGGAATATCGGCTGGCACTAAATTTTAAGAAGACCAAATACATGATTGTTGACCAAAACTGTACTGTGCACAATTAACATGTGTATGTGGAAGATATGGAAGGTATGTAGAAGCTTTGTTCTGCTCTGTCTTTAATGTCAAAATAATTCTTGACGTTAACAACAGAGTAGAACAGTGGTGTAGATATATCAAAAACCTTTTTCATGATGAAAGATCGGACAGTCCTGAACAATGTACACGCAAAGGGCTTAATATAACTAAGGAAGAAGTGCAGCATGCAGTCTCGTTATAAAAAAATAGGAAATATGCAGGTCCAGGTGGAATTTACTCGGTAACATTAAAATCTTAAAGAATCTGGAGTCACTAAACGTTATACTGAATCTTTTTTATAAGGTCTTTTATATGGTGCAGGAACATCTCTGTTCCTATTTATGCCTGTTTCATTGACTACGAAAAAGCTTTTGACAGCGTACAGCACGCAAAGCTTATGAAAATCCTTAAAGGCGTAGGCCTGGACGATAGAGACCTCAAAATAAATGCAAATTTTTACTGGAACCAAACTGCACAAATTAAGGTAGATCAACAGATCTACTTTCTTATTATCTTTCTAAGGTCCTTTCACCATAACTTTTTAACATTTACTGAAACAAAATATTCCCTGAGTTGCCCTGGAAAACTTCCCTGAAGGAATTTCCATTAACGGCATGAACATAAATAACCTTAGGTACGCTGACGACACCGTTATAATCGCGGAATCGTTGGGGGTCCTTTTTATTTATTTTTTATAGATGTTACTTGACCAGGTGGTAACCAATAGTACAGAATTTGTATTAAATTTAAACACCAAAAAAACCAAATGTATAGTCATTAATAAGAATCAGGTTAGAGGAGATATTCTACAGGTACAGAAACAACAAATCGAACGCGTTGAGCGTCCAGCTCAACGAAAACTGGGATAATATGCAGGAGGTCCATGCCCGGACCACCAAGCCAGAGCACCATTTGTAAAAATGAAGTCCGTGTTGTGTTGCCGAAGTCTGTCACTCTCCGTTCGCACTGGAGTACTACGTTGTTACGTCTTCAGTATTCTATTTTATGGAATTGAGGCGTGGACTCTAACAGACGCTATGTGTAAAAAGCTAGAAGTTTTCGAAATGTGGACGTAACGACGGATGTTGAGAATATCGTGGATGGACAGATTGCGCAATATGGATGTGCTTACAAGAATGTCAAAAGATCTCGAAGTCATGTGCACACTTTAAAGACGAAAGCTGGAATACTTTGGACACATCCTCAGAAACGAAAAATATAGACTTCTCAAATTAATAATAGAAGGAAGGATCGAAGGCGGTAGAGGACTTGGGCGTCGAAGAATATCGTGGCAAAAGAATTTGCGACAATGGTATGGTGAGACTACGACAAGTCTCTTAAGAAAAGCGATCGACCAAGCACATATAGCGCTAATGATTGCCAACGTTCGAAGAAGACAGGACACTTAAAGAATAAGAAGATGTGGAAGGTAAAAGGCTTGAACGAGTCAAGAGGTATGCCAATCTAGTGGACTACTGTACAGAAAAAAAGATCCGCATTGAGAAAGTCCGTGCATGCGAAAATTAAAAATCTCTATAGCCGCGACCTGTTACGTATTCGAATGATGTAGAAGCTTGGAACCCTCAACGTGTATTGCCAGAAGGCTTCGAGATGTGGGCCTACTCTAGGATATTGAGAGTATCATGAACAGAACATGCAACCAACGTGAAGGTTCTGAGAAGAATGGAGAAAGACAGAGTGGTCCTACACTAAGATAAAAAAATAAAATTGCATTATCTCGGCCACATCATGAGAGGTCCGAAATATGAGATTCTGTGATTCATAATCCAATACAAAATCGTGTGGAAAAGATCTATGAGAGCGAGAAGAATGTCCTGGCTTTGGAATTTGCGATAATGGTTTAATTTCATGTCATCTGATCTATTTAAAGTTTTCCAAATCGAAATAGCAATGATGACAGCCAACCTGCTGAATGGATACGGTATATGAAGAGGAAGATATTAATACACATTTACAAAAAGAAGTAGTAGTAATAAATATGAAACATTAAATATCCTCGGTTCTATTAATTTATTAGCCTTTTGAACATTCAGCACCAAAGGCAACTTAATGTTTCGTAAATAATTCAGTCGTGTGGTATTGTTAACAAACCGTTGAATGTGAAACAAGAAGGTAAATACTAGATATTAAGTTAATTCCCCTGCGTGCTACGTTTACACTGTCCTAAAAATACTGTCGCAATGCGATCGTTATGCAGAGTTTCCATACAAAGTCGTAAATTATTTGGCGAGGCAGTGGTCTGAAAAGCGCTGCACTGTATATTACATAACCGACACATTTATTGGTACCAAAAAGTTTTTGAGTTACCAATTCACCTGCTGTTGAATTCTAATAACTGTGTGGAGAATAAATGGTGTCGGCGGTTTCTTTTTTGTGTAGTGTTTTCTGACAATTGTTCAACAAAACATATGTTTTGTTACATTGGTTTCATAAAATTTGTCCTTAAAACGAGAACGTATTTAATTTTGCGAATTTTACGTTTTAATAAAATTTTATATTAAACGTGACAAATTTAATTCCGGTGAGCATTTACTCTTGCTTAAGTCTTTCCGCAATGGCTCTTAAACATTTTAATATCATCTGCATTTATTAGTATCCCGGAATGTTAAATCCCGTACGTAATGCCGTTAAGAAAAACTAAAAAAATATGTAGAAACTAGAAATGGTCATTATCGAGTGACAATAATCGGTCATTCGATTTTTCTAAATCATTCGAGTACTCGATGATTACTCGTGTAGACGAATGAGCACTAGAGCTGAATCATCGATTATTCTGGATAATTCGAATACTCAACTATCAATCGGGTGCATGAGTTACGAATGATAACTTGGACTTGGAAATCGGAATCGCGCGTTAGTAGTCTTCAGCGCAGTAGAGATGCTCATAATCAAGTAAAAATAGTCCAATGATTTTAGTACTCGGTAAGCTTTCGAACCGAATTATGTATGATCATTCGGACTTGGAAATCGGAATTGGGCGTTAGCAGTCATTGGCAGCGCCAAGATGCGGATAATTGAGTAACAATAAAAAATCGTTGTTTAATAAAGGGGAATAAAGCTTCTTTAAATCAAAATACGAGTATTCATTAAAAATAACACAGGGTATTATTATTTAGGAAGTGTATTATTAATTTGGTTTGTATTTGTACTATTCAGCCTGCTTCTTCTATCTTTTGTCAGTTCGGGGACTTTTCAAAATATCCGTTCAGATGGTATTGATGTTGCTGGCTTATGTGAAAATGTAGTTAAATTAATGAATTACTACGTTTCAATTTACTTAATAATAACAATATAACAATATATATATATATATATATATATATATATATATATATATAATTACGTACCTACAATACCTACAATTTGGATTTCCTGCCCTTTCGTGTCACGAGATAACCATGTAGGTAGCTAAAAATACTGTAATCTGATAAAAATTAATAATAATGAACACCCATAGACGCGTTTCTACCTTTTGGCTTCATAAGTATGGATTTATCATTAATCTCAATATAAAATTAAAATTAAAAACAAACTAGAACTTACTGTGTAATGTTCATCGGCCAATTTGCTTTTTTTTTGACATCTGACATTACTAATTAAACCAGAACAGCGGTTTTCTAGACCCCCCACTTGAGTTTGCTGTACTAGCTGATATAATAACATTGGGAGAAATTACTTTGTGAATCTTCAATAATAAAAGTAGATAAATTAATGAATTCATACGTTTCACTTCACTCATGACTTTTAAATATAACGACAAATACAATTTGGTTTTCCTGCCCTTTCGTGCCACAAGATAACCATGTGGGCAGCGCTGGATTTAAACTAGGGGCACTCGGGGCTACTACCCAGAGCGGCAAATTTTCAGGGGCAAAATTCTGAGTATGAGAAAAAAAATTTCTTCGCGCTATAGAAAATGTTTCCTTTTATCTTCCAAAAAATTAATAATTAAAAGAAATTAACTAGTACATTTTTCGAAAAATTGATAACATTCATTAATAATTTTCTCATTTTAAAATTAGTATTTAACGTTTATATTTAATTATTATATTTTTTTAATTTTATTATTAGATTTAGAATTTTATATTTTAGTTTTATATTTTAAATAAAAAATGTAAAATATTTAAATCTAATAAGTTTGCAACCATGTATGCTGCCACCTGTAGTTCGATACGCAAATGAGTCTACGTTCAATGTTCCTGGTTTTCACATTTGACCTTTACATGACATTTGGCATCTAATCGGTAAATAATTTTACTTTTGTTGAGCATAAACGTGCATATTTTATAAACTTGAGTGACGTACGTATAAGGTTGAGCGGGTCTCAATATCGAAAGCGCGCTTTGGACAAAAGTAAAAAGGAATTTTGTGTAAAACTCTCAAGATAGATGGGTTTTTCGCGAAAAAGGAATGTTTGTTAGATTCAAATCAACTGTAAAGGTCGATTCCCATATGTGCGACACTCAGCTACGCGACGTCGTGCGACATCGCCTGTCGCAAATAATGATTACATTGTTTTAAATGGACACGTCGCGTAGCTGACGCGTAGCCATAGTGAGAACATGTCAATTTACAACAATGTAATCTTTATTTGACAGGCGATGTCGCGCGACGTCGCTTAGCTGAGTGTCGCGTATATGAGAATCGGAAAGAAATTTATTCCCTCAAGATAACGAAAAAACTAGTACTGAGTAGTAAATAGTACTCACATTATCACTTCTTCACTGTCACCGAATTTTAATCATGAAGAATAACTTCCAGCTACAATTCCGATGAAGAATATGGAAGAGGTTGTGCCTAAAGACAATGTAAAGTGATGATCCGGGAGAATGGGTTATAAACGATTTCACCAGAGACTGTGTAGCTACTAATTGAAGTAAACAAAATATAAATTTAATTTTTTTTTGTACTAAACGAGATTACAGTGACTAAACGAGATTACTATTACGAGATTACAGTGAATTACAGGAACATCACGATGGTTATCAGAATCATTATTTGTCAGAAAACTCCTTAATGGTGAAAAGGTTCCACGTCCGTGACTTATCTACTCAGTTATTAAAGGATCTGTATTCTGCGCAGCTTGCATTCTTTTCGATGCAGACTGTTTGTTTAATGGCAGGATTGGCAGGAGCAGATTTAATGATTGGAAACATGCCGGCGTTCGTGTTACTGAGCATAAAATCTCCACTAATATAAAATGTATGTTCACTCTCAAGCAAAGATCAGATTCTAACAATGGAATAGATCATAAATTAGTGGTTCAAACTGAGACGGAAATCTCGTATTGGAGAAACTTTTTGAGAAGAGTAGTTGCTGATATTAAGGCCTTACCTTTACGAGGGCTTCCATATCGAGGAATTGGAGAGAAATTTTCCTCGCCAAATAATGGCAATTTTCTGATGCCTATTGAATTTCCTGCTTCTTTCGACCCATTTTTAGAAGAACATATCAAAAAATTTAGAAACAAAGGGTCTGATAGCACGAGCAACTTATCGAAAATATATTAGAAGAATTTATACAGCTTTTGGCAAAAAAAATCCTCAATTATAGTTCAAGAAATCAGTGTCACAAAAATATTACGCCATTATAGTAGATTCCACACCTGATATATCCCACGTGGATCAGCTTTCCTTTGTCCTCAGATATTTCAAAGAAGAAGGAACACCCGTTGAACGTTTTCTCATGTTCATAGAAAACTCTGGACACAAAGCTGAAGATTTATTAGTTGCTGTGTTATTTGCTCTAGGGTTTTGTAATATTCCTATTGCAAATTATCGAAGTCAGTCGTACGACAACGCGAACAATGTACTAGGAAATTATTCAGGTTTATAGGCAAGAATTAATGAAATTAATGATCTGGCAGAACATGCTCCTTGTACATTTTTTTACTGCATCGACACACCGCTGACAAGTTCTACAATTATATACTGGGTAAAAAATTGCATTGAAGTCTCTATCTGCAACCAGCTCGTCACGACGCAGTTCAAGTACTTAATCGACACTTCGGCGAAATAATTTATACTTTGATTAGTCTTGAAGAAAATATTGAAGAAAATGCAATTACGAGACAAGAAGCTAAAGGTATTCGAATTCAATTGGACCGACTTGAAATAGCATTTATTCAAATACTTTGGCATTCTTTACTCTCAAGATTCAATGCTGTCGGCAAAAAATTGCAAAAAGTTGATTGTAGCATTGCTGACGTGATCGATGATTATCATAGTTTGATCAAATTTGTTGCTGATACGCGGAATTATTTCAAAGTCTATGAAAATAAAGCTTTGGAAATATCCGAGATTCAAGAATATAAGACAACTGGTTCCAGAAAGAGGAAGAGAAAATTACACACTGGTGAATCACGAGATGGAGATGTTCAACTGTCAGGTCGGGACCATTTCAGAGTTAATACTTTTAACGTCATTCTTGACAATCTGGATTCTGAATTTCGAAAAAGTTTTCGGTTATCACTGAATTTGCAAATTTGTATAATAAATAAATTTGTAAACTATCTAAACGTTTAAGAAATGTTTATTTCTCAGACCTCGAGACTTCATTGGAAGACTAATTTGTGCACTTTCATGCGTATTGCACTGAAAAAATGGTAGAACGAAATTCACCTTCCGATCTTTTGAAACTTCTGCGTATGAACGAGTTATACACTGAATTTCCGAACGTGAGAATAGCATATCGAATATTTATCACATTAGCTGTAACAAACTGTAGCTGTAACAAAACGCAGAACGTTCGTTTTCTTGTTTGAAAAGAGTTAAATTACTTACGTTCTATAATAAGTGAGAATAGACTAAATAGCTTAACTATTCTATGCATCGAATCAGATGTACTTCAACGCTTAGATTGTGAAGATTGAATTGTCCATTTTGCATGGTCAATAAATGAGTCGGCAATGAATGAGTCAAGTAATTTATTTAAAAATTGTATATTGAAACTCTATCCATTTTATGCAAAATTTCGATAATGGGGCGGAATGTTTTACAGTGCCCAGGGGCGGTGCTAAGGTTAAATCCAATCTATCCAAATCCAAATAATCCAAATCTAAGGTTAAAATTTAATAATAATGAACATCCATTTCTGCCACGTTTCAGCCTTTTGGCGTCACCAGTATGGATTTACAACTAATCTTAATATAAATTAAAATTAAAAACAAACTACAACTTACTCTGTAATGTACATCGGCCAAATGGTGACATCTGACATTATTATCTTTATCTAAACCAGGACAGCGGTTTTTTAGATTATGCTTCTTACAACTCTCATTACGTAATATACTATTATATATTTATAAGTCATGAGTGACTTGAGTGTTATTACTTTTAAAAGTGAACTAACTGTCAGTGCGTGCGACGTGTAGACAACCTCTAAGATGGTGCAACGTTCTGTTAGAGCAGAGCAGCAAAAAGTCTACACATATGGCGGCCGAACTAGACCATAGTCTCTCACGGCCATTTAGATCTCCAAAACCAAAAATCCAACGGCACTTGAAAGAGCTAATTGACAAGAGGTATTGGATCTTGTATCCATATTTTACAACATAACATTGAAGGTGTATATCGAGACAAATGCAAACATTTGAGCCGGATAGCTAGGAATAATAACATTAACATCATATCACTGCAGGAAACATACCTGACAAACGACACCCAGCTCCAAGTCAGAGCGAAGGTGCCAGGCTATAAGGTAGTTGCAAATATTCACTCAGGTATCCATGGATCTATAATGACCTCCGACAAGATATTGACAAATATAAAATCATAACTAGCACCCAACAGAATAATACTCAAGTTATAACTGTCGAGATCTCAGAAACGATAATATCAGCTGTCTACAAACCTCCCAATATTAGATGGCTATATCCTCCACTTGCAACCCTAAAACACCCAGAAGTATGCTTGGGAGACTTCAATTGCGACCATGTCAGCTGGGGATACTCAACTAATGGCGAGAAAGGAGAGAGCTTACGAAATTGGATGTATGAGTTAGATCTCCATCTGGTCTATGTTGCTAAGGATTTGAAAACCTTTCATTCAGCACGATGGCAGAGCGACACAAAACCCGATCTGTGCTTTGTCACAACTGACTCATCGCAAGTCCCCCTACCTCATACGAGAAAGATCCTGCGAAGTTTCCCACGCAGCCAAGACCGGCCAGTTATTATCAATATCGGAATCCAAATACCTTTGATAAAATCTATACCAAAGCCAAGATGGAACTTTCGCAAGGTGGACTGGACACCATATTCTAAAGAAGTCGATTCACACCTACGGATGGTGACTAGTGACTGATCGGAAGCGCTAAATGTAACATACCCCGCGGATATAGAAAATAATACATACCCTGTTGGAATAAGAACACGGAAACTTTATACAAAGGGTATGAGATAACTGGGAACCCCGAACTGGGAAGCCAGATATTGCAATCGCTCAACGATGAAAGAAGGGAGCGATGGGAAAGTACGACAGAAAATATGGATTTTACAGCCTCCAGCCGAAAGGGATGGTCCCTTCTACGTCGACTAGGAGCTGCCACGGCTATACTCACCAAAGAACCTGAAGTGATCCCTTCCCAAGTAGCGTTACCCATTAAAGAACGTTCAGAAAATGTACCGACCCATAAAGAGTTTGAAGAAGCGATATAGGAAGAACTTAAAATAACTGAGAGTCGCCTTGAAGACAACCCTCCTTTCTCTTCTTCTCTCACTAAGGCCGAACTGAACAAGGCCATAAGTACACTCAAATTTCGGAAAGCAGCTGGCCTGAATAGTATATTCCCATAATTTATAAAGCACATAGGACAACCTGCGAGAGAATACTTAGAAATTGCCACACAGATATACTAAACACGGAACAAATCCCAGAACAGTTCAAAATAGCCTAACCCTTGCTATTCTGAAATCAGGGAAACCAAGCGACGACCCAACTAGTTATCGTCCAATCGCACTGCTCAGTGTTTGTTATAAACTACTGAAGAGGCTAATATTCAATAGAATATATCAAACTATAGACGATATCTTTCCCCCAGACCAGGCTGGTTTCACATCCAACCGAAGTTGCTGTGAGCAAGTGCTAGCCCTAATGTCATACATCGCATCAGGATACCAAAGGGGACTAAATTTTGTGCATTTGTTGATCTGACGGCTGCATACGACACCGAATGGCTGGATGATCTAATACTAAAACTAAAGTAAATAATACCTTGCTTCAAGTTAACTAAACTTATGGGAAACATGTTAAGAAACCGATACTTCAAAGTCTATCTTGGACAATCAACTAGCAAGTCATTCACCATCAGAAATGTATTGCCCCAGCGATCATTGCAAGACACTATACTCTTTAACCTTTACACCAGTGATATGCCGGCAACCAACTCCCAGAAGTTCTGCTATGCTGATGAGATCGCTATAGCCACACAAAGCAGGCTCCTTGAGCATGGTGAAGAAACTCTAACGGCGGACTTAAAAACCTCGAGAGATACTACAAACAGTGGGGACTATGTCACATTCTGTGGTAAAAGAGTAAAGCACAACCCCAAATACCTTGGCGTAACACTAGACCGGTCCCTAACATATAAAAGATATTTGGAGAAAACTGAAAAAAAAACTAAAAACCAGGAACAACTTAATTAGACTACGTGGGGAGCAATAGCAGAAACACTACGAACGGCAGTTCAATCACTTGTTCTTTCAACGGCCAAATACTGTGTACTAGTATGGTACAAGAGTTCTCACTAGGGCATCCAAAACACCGATTAAATTTAAAAAACCGGTTTTCGGTTTTTCGTAAAGCAAAAAACCGATTAACCGGTTAAAACCCGGTTTTAAGTATAAAAATAAATAAATTGTGTATTACATTTTAAAATCTTATTTTAAAAATTGTGCAGCTGTAAACCAAATAAAATAAATATTTATTTACCATTTATAATTATTTAATAAAAAAATTGTATTATTTCATTATATTTACGAATAATAAAAAATATATTGTTGTTTGAATAAATTCTTTACAAAGAGTTAAATGTAGATATATATATATATATATATATATATATATATATATATATATATATATATATATATATATATATGTATATATATATATATATATATATATCTATATTTATCTATTTAAGTACGACATTTTATTTATTTATTCGAAATATTTATATTTCTTTAGGATCAAGATTATGCGCACTCTAAATCCGTGAACCTTTATTTGACTACATATTTACAGCTATTACGTTTCATTTGAGTACAAATAAATCCACAAAATCATACTTCATGAATAACAATTGAAAAATATAATAATTTTCCACTTGGAAGAAAAAAATCAACTTTCGGTTTTCCGAAAAAAAAACGGTTTTACGCTTACCTAAATTTTAACAGAAAACCCGGTTAACCAGGTTCGGTTTTAACCGGTTTGGATGCCCTAGTTCTCATTCTAACAAAACCGATGTGCACCTCAATGATATAATGAGAATCATATAAGGAACCCATTAACCCGAAAAGTCCACTCCAGTACCTTGGCACCACGCACTAACGAATTAAGAACCACCAGACCTGAGGAGACAACAAGCTACTGCTCGCGAATGAGACAAACTACACGATCCTAAACAAAAACACCCCTAGAAATCTGCCAATCCACATGATATTGGCTAATGTTCTAGGCTGCCGTCTTAAGTCCCGAAAACCCATCTGGCAAGATAAGGTACTAACCCATCAAGAACCATTTCATATCAGAGAAGCTTGGAAAACCAAATGGTATATCGATTTATAACCCATCGCCTATATTTCAAATCTATTCGTATAATATATTTATCTTGACTGTTAGTCAATCTGTAGAAGTGATAGTTTTAAACACATATATGTACAAACTTTATCTACATTTATAAGTGTCTTTGTAGATCGCCATACGATAAATGTGAATTTGAACTAAGTAATTCATTAATTGATCTACTTTTATTATTGAAGATTCACAAAGTAATTTCTCCTAATATTATTACTTATGTGAAAGTTGGTACAATTCGGGAAAAATTTCTTTCTTTGACAAAATTGTAAGGAATTCAGTTTCCTTTCTATTCGCGGTAGCTCCAAGTATTGTTTAACCTGAATGATTGATGAAGTAGAGAGAGTCGCAACTAGATGCAAAGATTGAAATAAATGGAGGCATATGCATTTATAATATTTTTATATTACAGTTATAAATTATTAGAATTGTAATGGAATGTGGCAAAAATGCAATATTCTCCAATGTGTAATATTCTACACACATTCATTTTCGCGAATTTCATTTGTCCGAAAATACATTATATTAATAACAAAATTGGCTTATTTTATATAAATTACATTCTACAGGTAATATTACATGTACAGGCAATAATAACTTATAATAATAATTTTTAGGGCGAATCGAATGAATCGATCGATTATGAAATCATTCGATTACTAATCATTCGATTATCGAAATCATTCGATTATGCCTATCAGTTGAAATTTGCACCTTAGATTCGATCCCTGTGGGATACCTGATAAGATAGATATTATACGGCTTATATTAACGGACTTATATTAACGGCTAATTATTATTATATATGGCTTGCCTTCGACAAGACAAAAACTGTAACTAAACAATATAGCTCATATAGATAGTAGGATAAAAGTATACATAGTTTACAAAGATATGAATTAATTATACCACTTTGAAATCAAAACAAAAGATGTTGAAAATAAGATGTTTTAAATAGAATATATTTTTTGTTATTTACTATTATGTTCAAATTCAAACTAATTTATTTCCATATTCAAGTTATACATCACATGGATACATTATTACAAAACTTAGGTTTCACTTTTAACTGATTGTGAGAAAACCATCTAATCCGTAAGATTCAAATCTAATCCGTAAGTCCCGTAAATAATCAAACACTTGTTTTTAAATGTTTTGAAGTATTGTATATCTCTAAATTGTTTTAGCAAGTGATTATATGCTTTAATACAGCTGTAGTAAGGTCCTCTTTCCGACATTGTCAATTGGGTTGTTGAATAAAAATAAATTATAGATTTTTTTTGTATTTTAAAACCTTAAAAGATTTAAAAAAAATAGAGGCAGTCAGGCACTGCCGACTGAAGTGAAAACTTTTGAAACAAAAACAGCATTAAAACTGGTTTTGAGGATTTATCAGTATGTTAGTTAATCAAATTTGGTACATAGTTTTTTGTATTGTTTTATGTAATTCTGGAACATAACTCACTTCTGAAGGAGAATGACTGTTAATGTCATCATCATAATATGAATTTGAATGTTTGGTTGGTTCTGTGTTGATAGGTCAGCAAAATGAATTGGTAGGATATATTGCACAGTTCTTGTTGATGGGTCTGAAATTTGTGAGTTATGGAAATTTTAGAAACATGATAACTGCTTGTTGATTTGAAGATTTATATGTATGTAAATTAATGTTTGTTTGGAATATTCTTTACGACGTTTAATTTTTTCCTCCTTCTCAGCTATGATTGTTCGATGTTTAGAAATTTCTGAATTAACTATTGCAAGAGTTTTTTTCTTATTCTTATCTCTATATTGCTGACTATTAATTCTATTTTGGAGTTTCCTTTCTTTGGAGCACACGAGGGCGAGGGAGTGGAGAGCACACGAGTACATTTGATTGCCTAAAACTTTGATGGGTCTGATTCCTGATTTACCATGAATTTTTCGATACAATCCAGTAATCTGAACATTCCAATAGTCCGGCACTAGTAAATCTACTAGTACATCCGTCAAAAGTACTTACTCTTGTACTGCACACTGATTGATATTTTCTTAGAGGCGCTGCGTTCTGTCAACAATGCCAAATACTTTCCAATAATCCTGCACTAGTACATCTTCTATTACATCCGGTTATAGTATATTACGTAATAAGAGTTATAAGAAGCATATTACGTACGAGCGGTACTGTTACGTGGGACCCGCGTAGCGGGGAGCGCATAATTCGGCGAGTGCGTAATTGCCCTACAACTCGAATTATGTACTATACTATATCTACGACCACAATAATTTGTTTCTATTTAATAAGAAAAATATGTTTGATGTAACTGGTATAGTGATTCATCGATATAGGCAACACAATGTACGCAGTGTCAAATGAATAATTTATATTTACTTTATTCATATTTTATATGCTTAATTTCATTAATTCCTACTAAGTATATATAGGCCCTAAAGAAGGTCAGAATAAAAAAGACCGAAACGTTGGCAAAATATCGACATCAGTTGTTTTATTAAAATAAATTCCTTTTCCCAAGAATAAACTAAAATATAATAAAAATGATAAGATCTTATAATTATTAATTTAAATTTTTTGATTATAGTTTATAATAACTGGACCATTGTTGTATATTAGTTTTGGATAGTTATCTACATCATTAGTGATTAGATTGGTTGCATTATGAGTACTTGAAGTCATAGTCGCATGGTGTACTTGCATTTGTGGAAGTGAAATTACTGTTTATCGCAGTAGACATTTTTGTAGCAGTATCATTTTGATTTTTCATGGAGCAGTCTATATAGCCTTCTGCTACTGCAGACGAACGCCAGCCACCATGCCCTTTTAGTTAAAATAAATCACCACCGGAATCCACAAGAATGGTGGCTGACGAACGTCTGAAACAATGTCCTGTATAAAGATTTGCTTCCGGAAAATGAAGATAATTAGCAATTGTTTAGGAATAGAGCCAATTTTATTTATTCTAACACATCGCTTAGTGCATTTCTCATTTTGATAATTTAGAAAAAAAAGGCTGATCATTGTCCATTTTTTTGTGGGCGTAGGTTAAATATTTTTTACAGGTTTGGTAAAATTCTTTCGGTACCCAAAAGATCTTTGAGTTATTGTTGGCATGGGTTTGATATTTCGTTGTTCTTGTTTTCTGTAAGCACCACTAATTCCAATGATAACATTAACCTAAAATTATATAAAAAAATATGTCGTTATGCCCATTAGAGAGCATTATAAGAAAAAAAAAAGTAATGAATACCTTCACCAATAAATATTTGTTATCCGGCGAATTATTGTGGAAACTGTTAATTTCTTGAATGGTTAAATTCTTTGATTTCTTGCTTTTAAATCCATCAGATTTTCTCTTTAGTAAAGCTATTAAATTTCAATGTTGTGCTTTATATTAATTGTTGTTCGAACCATTGAATAAATTGCCCAATGTGTAGATGGTTTCATTGTTGGAGACATTTTTTAACATTTTCTGAAAACGATTTTACTTCATTTTCCAGTCCATAAATTTTCTATATGCATCCTTGTATCGGGCGGGAGCCCTAGACCCTCGTAGTGGCTCCGCTGGGCCTGAATTTAGTAAGGCTCGGTCCAAAGCTGCCTAGGCAGCAGGACATCGATATGCGAATTTATACAGCCTCTACGTACAGCCTTACACGTGGCGGCTCTGTTGATGCAAAGTTGCGGCGGATCGAAAAGGGGTTCTCGCTGTCATCTGAGTCCCCCTTGATGAGATACTAGGTAGTGACTCTGCGAGTCGAGAAGGCGACAAAATGAGAAAAAAATGAGAATAGGGACGGACACCCTGACAGAAAACCTGCCGGCCTGGAGGCATTGGTGGCAGCCCCGCCACTAGGATAGGATACTGTGGACTAATCACCTGCATATCTGACTTAACTGATTAATGAAACTTACACGAAACATACCGGACGGAAATATACGATGACGACATTTGGCATGAAATCAAGGACTAGAATTGGATACTGGAATGTTAGGACGCTACTGGAACCCTCAAAACTAGCGCAGGCACACAAAGAGATGCACACTTATAACATTAACATTCTGGGTTTAAGCGAGGTACGCTGGTCGGACAGTGGGGAGCATACTTTACCGGATGGCTGTACTTTTATATACTCTGCAAGCCGGCCGGTGAGGCTCGCTCTAGTGGGGTTGGAATACTACTAGATAAACAAACAAGAAGAAGCTTACTCACCTGGAACCCTATCTCAGATAGGCTAATCTCTATTCGTCTGAAAACCCAGGTCAGAAACGACTCCCTGATACAATGATACGCTCCAACTGAAGCAGCGGATGAGGCAGAGAAAGACGCATTCTATGGACAACTACATACGACCATACGGGGCATTCCAAAAGGCGATGTGACTATAATCACTGGCGATCTCAATGCCAAGATCGGATCTGACGACACGGGATACGAAGACATCAAGGGTAAGCATGCCCTGGAGCGATTAATGACAATGGTGAACAATTTATGGTCACTGTTCCCTCATAAGGACTGCCATAAAGCAACCTGGGTCTCCCCCGATGGGCTCACTCAAAATCAAATTGATCACATTTTCTTTAGTAAAACCTGGCGAGGATCCCTGCTGGATGTTAGAACCCGACGAGGAGCAGACATTTATAGTGACCACCACCTGGTAATTGCGAAAGCGCACATGAAAGTTGCCTCAACCCATAGCAAACTCCAAAATGCCCCCAAAAAGTTCAATTTAGGCAATCTGGCCAATCTTTCTGCTAAACCACGTTATATATATATATAGAGTCCCTGAGAAGTGGCTACCTAAACTCCTTACATCACGAGGAAGACAACTTAGATATGAAATGGAACAGAGTCAAAGAATTATATATAAAGGCTGGTGAAGACTACCAGGGATATATGTCTAAAAACCAACGAAATTCCTGGCTATCTGCAACTACATGGGACGCCGTTAAAGCTAGGAAAGAAACCAAAGCCAGGTTAAATAAAGCAAAAACAACCGAGGAAAAACAACAATTAGGTCAGCTAATGTACACACACGACAGGATGGTAAAGAACAGTGCCAGAAAAGACAAGAGGGCATGGGCTCAAGGCCTTGCCGAACAAGCCCAAACAGCCAGTGAATGTCACAATATGCGTGCTCTATACCAGATCACCAGGCGCCTAGCCAATAAATCAATTTTGGGTGACATCAAAAGCAAAGCGGAGAATTACTAGTTACGGACGAAGCACAACTAATACGGTGGAAGGAGCATTTCCAAGAAGTCCTAAATAACCCATCGGCTGACAACTCCATCACTGATGAAAACTCCGTTCCTCCCATTCTAAGAATGAATACCAATCCTCCAAACATCAAGGATATTAAAAATGCAATTTTGAAGCTAAAGGACGGAAAGCCAACGGGTTCAGATGGTCTACCGGCAGAAATATTAAAAGAAGATGCTGAAACATGAGCAAAATTATTATACCCAATTATTAAGCAAATATGGGAAACGGAATACGTTCCGAAAGAGTGGAGGGAAGGGGTAATTGTCAAACTCCATGACGAATTTGCTGTCTCCTCGGGGGTCAAACAAGGTTGTGCATTATCGCCTCTCCTATTTATAATCGTCATGGACCACATAATGACTGCACTTAACGAGCGTCCCCGCGGCATCAGATGGCGTCTGAACTCCCGGTTGGAAGACCTGGATTACGCTGATGATTTGAGTCTCCTCACGCACACCTACCAAGATATGCAGGAAAAACTAAACCTACTGGACTATAACGCGGCGTTCACTGGCCTCAAAATAAACATCTCTAAGACCAAGGAAATACGTATCAATGCTCTTAATACCACCGCGCTCTCTTTAAATAACATCCCAATCGATAATACTGTCAACTTTTGCTACCTGGGCAGCCCGATTACTCCAGACGGAGGAGCTTCAGAGGATGTCAAAATACGAATTCGTAAAGCAGGATACGCATTTGCTCTATTGAATAATTTCTGGAATAACCCATGCATCAAAAGAAGTACCAAAATCAAGGTCTTTAACAGCAACGTCAAATCAGTTCTTTTGTATGCCTGCGAAACCTGAAAAGACACTCTAACGGTTACTCCCAAGATTCAGACCTTTGTCAATAAGTGCCTGCGGCGCATTCTTGGCATACGCTGGCCGGAGGTTGTCTCAAATGTTACTATATGGAGGTTAACAGGTCAACAATCAATTGCCAAGGAGATCAAGAGGCGCAAATGGAGTTCGATAGGCCACACGCTAAGGAAACCCAGCTCAGATATCTCCAGAGAAGCATTAGAGTGGAACCCTCAAGGCCAACGCAGGGTAGGTAGACCTCGCTCTACCTGGAAACGCACAGTGGATAGCGAAGCCAGGAGAAATGGAAAGTCCTGGAATGAGGTCAAGTGCTTGGCGTCGAACAGGACAAGATGGAGATGTTTCGTGGAGGCCCTTTGCTCCTCCTTGGAGCCATAGGAATCTATATATATATATATATATATATATATATCCTCGTATCGATGCCGAGATTTAATCGGTAGCAAATTATGGGCAGCTTGTTTCGCTTTTTCAACAATTTCGGGCGGAGTAGTGTTTCTACTTCGATAACACTGGACATTATTTTAATTGAAAAAAAAAATTGTGTTTATATATTAGTTTGACGTTTAATATTTTTTTGACAAATAACGGAATGTATTGGGTTGCCTATATTAAACGATAGTAGCTGCTCTCAACCAATCAACGAATCGTAAACCAAACACACTAGTGTGTTATTGAATCATTAAATTACATTAATCGTGGACTGTTACATACGTGTGTTGTAACATGTATTTACATAATCAATGAACTGTACAATATTGGGCAATTATAATAGTGGTCGTAGATAAAAGTACTTACTCTTGTACTGCACACTAATTCTACACTGCCAAAAACTTCGACTATTAAGTTTGATGACACATTTTTGAACACATCGTTGAGTAATAGAATTTTTTCTATAGAATGCAGCTATTGAGGACGATGACACAAATCTATGAGTTTACCCTTTACCCAAATGCCATTCAGCGCGGCTAGAGAAGTTTTCACTTCAAAAATTCATTCAATTATAAACAATTTAAAAGTGACAAAAATTTTAAAATAATCACGTGACTCCAAAAGCGCCATAATTTGTTTGTGACGTAGAAAGGGTTTTTTCAAACTTCATTCTAACATTCAAACATAAACATTCTTTATAAAATCGTCGTTTTAGGATATTTTTAGCGTACTGTTTAAAACCATTGGTTTCGACGTTTAACAATGTGGGACATTTGAAAACATTTTTTGAGTTCTTTTTGTAGTACTCCTACACGATGGTACGAAACAAGCACGATAACTTTTAATATTTGACATATTTGACATGTCTACTACAGCTACTGTATCAACAGTCAGGCGCGGGTAGAAATTACCCATTTTACGGCACAACGCGACCGGCCTTGGTACCGAGTTTATAAATATGTTTTCAATATGTTATAACTTTTCAATTACAACGAAATAAAGAAAACAAAAAAGGTTTTTTTTATAAAACTCATATATGAGCTTTCGATTTATGACGAAAAAAAAATGTATTCAAATTTTCAAATTTTGGAGTGGCTGCATATGTTCAAAATGCTTCCTACTTGTTTCCCCATTGTGGTTATCTTTGCTGTTTCCGAAGTTTTTATGTTTGAGGAAAAAAATCAAAGCTTCATAGATATATTGGCCGTATAGGGTTAACATATAAGCCTCTTTAAATTTCCCTCGGAAACATAGTCTGTAGTCTAAATTTAGCATAATTTTAGCCTATTTTTGTATTGTGAAGACTAGTGATATTTTCCAGTCCCCTAGAAGATTATACCAAATCATCACTTTTATCACCTTTGGCCATAGAACTCTTTGTAAGATTCTTAATGAATACACTGATTTATTTAACAGACTAATTAAAGAGTCTATGCGTATTTTCCACATTAAATTTTCATTGATGTGTATTACACTATAGGTATTTTAGACCTACTGTATCACTACCTAGTTCTATTCTGTTGGGTAATTTAAAGGGGATATATATGTCTTAAAATGATTATATTCATCTTTCGCTGAAGTATTGTTAGTTTATTCTCTTTGAAGCAATGTTTTAATAAGTTTAAGGCATTGTTTGCATTAAGAGATTTCCTATGAGAAGTAGCGTCGTGTCATCTGCGTAGTTTTTGAATATTATTCGACGTTCTAAAGCTAACTGCAAATATTTTATTTATTCTTATTCTTATCGATATATTTCGTTGCTTGTCTTTTATTTACCCTATTTGGGTCGGCGTTATTTAAATTTTATGCATTTTTATGTCTTTCTTTCTTTTGTGTGTTTTATGTATTTCTACGTATATTATCCTTTGATATATCTGCATACGAAATGCAATTGCAACAGAATTATAAAAAAATAAAATTAACCATATAAATACAACTGTAAATAATTTTAAAACCAGTATTCAATATAGCAAAACATAATACGAAGTCGAATCATAATTCACACAGTTCATTGTAGTAAAATAAAACGGAATAGGCCCTGATTTGAAAAATTCACGTTTTTTTTCTTGACAGATTCATGTTTTTACCACTAATTTTGCAAAAATATTAAAGGGTGACAAATTAAGAGTGTCCTGCTTTTATCTAATAACAAAAAGAAGAAGCAATAACTTATTTGCCATAATTTTAACTGAAAAACAAATCCACAACAGGCGCGATCTTCATAATATGACAACTAATTGAAAAGACTGTTCGTCTGCTTCTTAGACCTGACACCAGCGCTCGACAGGGTAAAACTACCCGACGTCATCAACACTCTAAAAGAAAAAGGCCCATAAAACAAATTTATAAGAGTAGTAAAGTTATTAAACACCGGAAACTCTACAACGATACAACTAAAAAACAAACTCACAAAGTCAATCCAAACGAGCACGGGAATCAGGCAGGGCGACAGCCTTAGCCCGATACTTTTTAGCACAATGATGGATCAGATCATTAGAAACACCAAGCAAATTACAGATGGATACCGAACACGCAATAACACAATCAAATGTGTCGATGCAGACAATGAAACACTATTCGCAGACATTGAGAACGGGCTGCAAAAACTAGTTCACGAATTCAACAAAGTTGCGACGAAGTACAACTTGAAAATCTCCACCAAGAAAAAAAGAACCCACGAGATTCAAGATTGTAATCACGATGAAATTATTGAACAAGTGATGTCATTCGATTTCCTATGAATTTGACTATCCAGTTGGGGAAACCTGCAACAAGACATCAAACTCCAAGCAAACAAAGCAATACGAAAGAACAACTGCTATTAATGCCCAGCAAAAGTCGGATCTACAAAACTTGCACACGTCGCATCTTAACGTATGCGGCAGAAACCCGAGCGGACAAACGCGCTCACAGAACAACAGAGATTAAAACGCTAAGAGCTATCAGTGGACACACACTTTAGGATCGAAAACGAAATACCGAAATCAGAAAGGAATGTGGGATGGTAGACGTTGTACGCTGGGCTCAGAGAACAAGAAAAATGTGGAACGAATAAGTCGCGAGAATGGATGAGCACAGAATTGCGAAAATAGTCAGAGACGGCAAACCAACAGGCAGAAGAACAACGGGCCGACCTACCAAAAGGTGGAAAGACAGTTGGACTTCTATGTCACACGAGAAGCGTCAGGATAATACAGGCGATGCTGCCTAAAATAAGAAGAAGACGTTTTTGGGCAGAGAGGGTAAGGTTGTCGACAAAATAATTATGCACTCAATTGATAAATTCAATCTGTTATACTACACTTATAATATGTAAAAATATTATATATATTATATATATATATATATATATATATATATATATATATATATATATATATATATACTTATTTTTCATATGTATATAAATTTGTACATTTAACACTACTCGAGTATCGACTGTTGAAGGTTATTGAAGTGAAAACTTCTATAGCCGCGCTGAATGACATTTGGGTAGGGGGTAAACTGATACATTTGCGTCATCATCATCAATAGCTGCGTTCTATAGACAAAAATTCTATTACTCTAAGATGTGTTCAAAATAACACATCTATACGCATATGTTTAAAGTTGGCTCTGAACGTCAAACTTAATAGTCAAAGTTTTTGGCAGTGTTGACAGAACGTAACGTTTCTAAAGAAATTTCAACCAGTAGAATTAGTGTGCAGTTCAAGAGTAAGTACTTTTACCGGATGTAATAGTAGATGTACTAGTGCCGGATTATTGGAAAGTTTTTGGCAGTGTTGCCACAATGCAGCGCCTCTAAGGAAATATCAACCACTATAATCAGTGTGCAGTACAAGAGTAAGTACTTTTGATGGATGTACTGGTAGATATAATATGCCGGACTATTGGAATGGTCAGATTACTGGATTGTATCGAAGAATTCATGGTAAATCAGACCCATCAAAGTTTTAGGCAACCAAATGTACTCGCGTGCTCTCCAAAGGAATGAAACTCCAAAATAAAATTAATAGTCAGCGATATAGAGATAAGAATAAGAAAAAAAACTCTTGCAATAGTTAATTCAGAAATTTCTAAACATCGAACTGAGCTGAGAAGGAGGAAAAATTAAACGTCGTAAAGAATATTCCAAACAAATAGTTATTTACATTAGAGTGCGGAAACGTTGATTTTACAGTGCAACAGCCCTTCGGGCTCGTTCCCCATTTGCTGGAGCATTGTAAAATCATTTCCGCACGAAATTTGTATTTGATTTTTTTAGATTTTTTGGCCGACAATTATTATTTAAGAAACAAATAGATTCAGATTATTTACAATATTGGAAATTATTTAATTTTGTAATGTTGGTACTCACAAACTTTGACATTTTCACTAATTCAAATTTATTAGGTACATAATATGTCATTTTTCCACATGTCAGACGAACAGTAAAATAAAAAAATCTGTCTTATTTTCTACATTATCGTGAGAAATATGGTGTAAAGTAGCGTTTTCTAAATTATATTTTATTATCTTATACCAAATTTATTTTGTAAGTGTCCCTGAAAAGTTAAAATTTACTGGTCACTTTACCGCATCGTAGCCGTACTTTGCAACATTGTGTGTAAAAATCTATAGTCCATTTTTTTAAGAATGCAGTAACTAGAAACCAGATTTACACCTTGACAAATGTTAAATCTAGTTACAAAATTTGGCGCTAAATTCAAATATAGTTACTCGAATATAAAATTGGTAATTTATTAGTGGTTTTATTGAATATCTATTAACTACACCAAATGGCAACATTAGTAACAAAATTCAAAGAAATAAATTGAGAAAAACGTAAAAAATCTAAATGATTCAGACATATCAGATGACAATTGTGAATTGAAACGACAGCCATTGACAACTAACAGCTCAACATGCATTAGCGTACGAAAAAAATTTACTTGGAGTAATTAATTTTTTAATCCTTAAATTTCAAATAGAATATTTAATTATAACTAAAACATTATTGTATTATATAGTCCTTATTAGCCGTTGTATAATTTAACGTTCTATTATATTTAGAAATTATTCGAAGCATTATATTCATTTAATTACATATCACCGATTTCTACGCCAGTGACTGCAAATGTTTGTGAAAGGAGAGAGATGAGTAGAGAAAAGGTTGAGAAATATCGTTTGTGTTAACTTCTACTCGATTTAAACCAATCAGAGAACAAGGTCAAATAAGCCCTCCCGTCCCTATACTGCATTCTTAAAAAAAATGGACTATAGTTTCGCTGGACGTATTCGCTCCGTGCACAAACGCGCTTAGCGCCACCCGTGGCTAAAAATACAACATCGTGTAGAATAATAGTGTATAAAAACAACAAGTAAAAACAAAACAAAAATAATTATACGAGATTTGACAGCATGGAAATTATAGGTTAAGTAATAGAATTGAAAATAGGAGTCTATCACTACGATATCTTCAAATCTGTCAGTAGCTGGAATTACACGGAAATCTTCGGAAGATTCGACTGACAGATTCGACTGACAGATTTGAAGATATCGTAGTAATAAACTCCTATTTTCAATTCTATTATAAATTTGGTTCGGACCATAACATCTCATTTGAAACTTTGTTATGTAATAGGTTTAGTAATACGCAAATTCTGTAATATTACTACCGAGATAATAATTATAAATTAAATTCATAATGGATGAAATTATTAAAACTGGCTTTGAAAAACAATACCTTTGTATTGATTTTAATAAACAAAAAATTGTGAATGGTGTAAAACTAATTGTAAGTGAGATTAACGTTGTTGATTTTGAAGAGTTTAGAATTAAAAATCAAGGAACTATAATTAAATGTAAGGTTTTTTGGCAAACTAATGTTTCTGAAGCTCCATATAAAGTACAATTGCAAGTTAGTTGAGATTATTTATTAAATAACTAATGTCATAATATATTATGAAGCTTTAATTATAATCTACAATTTTGATAGTTGAATGATAAACGATACGTTATTCAAAGTGCACACACGCGTTTCTCAAGCATGCGAAAAATGTAAACATATTTATGCACTGATTGATTTTATTAACAAGGATACTAGTGAATCGAAGACTTCTAATGAGCAAAATGTCAATATATTACAAAATACATGTCAATATAACTATACGTGAAGTTCTTAAAAGTGTCACCTTTGGCGCTATTTCTGTTGCGCTCGGAGCGAAAACACGATGTCAAAGCTAGCTTTACAATTCAGGAGGCCAAAAAATTAATTTTCATACAGATAAATCTTCAAAAGCAGTTATAAGGCATGTTTCTAAAAGTCAAAATTTCCATAACTCACAAATTGCAGACTCATCATCAAGAAATGTGCCATATATCCTACCAATTCATTTTGCTGTCCTATCAACACAGAATCAACCAAACATTCCGGATTCAAATTCATATTATGATGATGACATTAACAGTCATTCTCCTTCAGAAGTGAGTTATGTTCCAGAATTACATAAAGTAATACTAACAAGCTATGTACCAAATTTGATTAATTAACATACTGATAAATCCTCGAAACCGGTTTTAAAGCTGTTTTTTTCAAAAGTTTTCACTTCAGTCGGCAGTGCCTGACTGTCTATATCTTTTTTTAAGTGACTTACAAATTGATGAATATAAACCTATAGTTTTGGTGGGGAGGGGCGGTGTCTATCCGTAGTCGAGGACTTAATTGCAAGAGATTGGTTGATACTAAAAAGTTGGGAAAAGATTTAGGAAATTACGGATTTGTTTGAAAATTTCCAATGACTCTAGGATATTGAGTTTCGCGCGTATGTTGGAATTTTGAAGAATTTTACGATTAGCTATTTCTGGGAATTTGTGATTACATTCTAGACAATGGTAAGAAAATGAACTTGTCTTTTTTTAAGACGGAAGGCACGAAAATGTTCTGAAAAACGAGTTCTGAAAAGCGTCGTTCTGGCTAACCTACGTAAACGCTGTTGCATTATAACATATATGTATATATTATAACATATAATTTGGAAGAAGGTTTAATTGCTACTTGTAGGTTTTGTTTGTTTTGATTGTTTTGCCAGAGTACGTAAGAGAAACGAAAAAAAGTTTTAATTGCCAAACGAAAGCTCTGAATACGGCGTTTTCGGATTTTTGGGACCCTGTGAATTGGCGCCGTTTTCATAATTATTAAATTTTGGATGAGTTTCATTGGAAAGTTATTCTCTGTGCCAATTGACCTGATATACTTATTTCCTTTGTTCGTTTGTCAGCAGTAAGAGGGATGGAAAAGGCACGATGTATCAGCTAATTTATGTGATGTGGGTGATTTGATATGAAGGGTATTGTACATTTGACACTATTTAGCTTTCTATATAAGTATGTCAATTTCAATCTCGTTGTTTGTTATGAATTAAGGTTAGGTCCAAAAAGTTTATTTTGTTGTTTTCTACCTCGGGAGTGAATTTAATTTTACAATGGATGTTGTTGATTAAATTTAGAAATTGATTAAGTTGTACGTTGAGTTCGAGTCAGCGAACATGGTGGAAGCTAACATAAACAGTGAAAATCTAAATTGCAATTATTGCAACAAAAGAGTGCGTGATCCGGTAGTTTGCGTAAAGTGTAAAAACATTTTTCATCCGGGATGCGTATCACATGTTAGCAAACGATCCTCGAGCTGTAATCATATAATTGACTCAAATAAAATTGCTGACAATACAGAAGGACTTACCAGAATTCAATATCTAGAGAATGAAATTACTCTACTAAAACAACTGGTGTGGGAAACCCAAGACAAAAACAAGATCCTGAAAGACATATTCTTCTGTCTTTTACGAAACCCTAAAAGACAAAATATTCTCTGACCACAAAATGAATTGACGCAGAAACTAGTCAACTCGCGCCAATTGTAGAAGAAGCCGCGCAAAATAATTAGCAAGGAATTCCGGCAACCAGAAGTACACCTAATAATTTTAATTTACATCAACAGTCGAATTTGAGACTGAAGAATAATTCTTTAAATTCTGAAATAGAGGCCTCTAAAGTGGTAAAAGAGGTTTTCATAGAACCAAAGAGAAGGAGAAACCGAGCTTCTCTAGGCAAGGCAGTGGTGAGCGAAACGGACAACATATCTGGTTTTGTTGGCAGGAATATTGAAGAAAAGAAAATACGGCTATATATTGGCAGAGTTAAAGATCATGTAGACGAGAGCATGATTATAAAATATTTATCAAAAATGTCTGGCAAATCTGAAAACAATTTTATTGTAAAAGAAATAATCCCGAAAACGAAATTACCAGACAATAAAAGCTTTAAGGTTGGAGTTAATTTAGACATGAAAGATGATGTATATAAGGACTCTTTCGGCCCGAGAGAATTCTTCTACCAAAGATACAATTTTCGTATTGAAGATAGAAGAAGAAATTTTTCAAAGGCAAGCCCTAGAATGGACAACATTTAGATAAACTTAGTCTCACTACATCTAATAAACGGCAACAAATACTTCCAATTCGACGTCAACAAATCCGCATATTACTAATCTAATTTTTAGCCTTAACGTTCAATCTATCGCTAACAAAATCCCGGAATTAGAAATTGCTCTTTTAAACTCTAAACCTGTGTTCTTATGTCTCATGGAAACTTGGACAAGAAACGAACATTTACATCTTCTAGATATTCAGGATTATAGCCTAGCTAGCAGTTTCTGTCGATCTCAGTCGACTGTTGGTGGAGTGGCAATATGGAGCAGAGCTTTAACGGATATAAGTACAATGAACATTGAGATAATCCCAATTGATACTATGTCAGTAGAAAAGCATGTTGAACCATATGGTGTTCTGTGGCGATGTAAAATGTATTCAACAATTTTAATTAATATTTATATACCTCCACATGGCTGTCTAACAAATTTTATGGAAACTCTGGATAATATCCTTACAACTTATTTTAACAAATCCAATTTTTTTATAGTTACTGGAGATTTCAACATTGACTTTACCTCCAATTCCAAGGATAAAATCAATCTGGTCAACCTGATGTTATTCTTTGGATTGGTTGGACAAGTTAAAGAATTTACCAGAATTACATTTACCTCTAAAAGCCAAATTGATAATATTTTTGTCAATTACTGGCATACGGTTAGAATTTATGTTGCTGATACTATTCTGTCTGACCATAGAGCTATAATTCTTAGCTGTAACTTAAATAATATTACTCAATCAAGAACTCATTATATGAGAAAATACACTCCCGAACAGAAAGTATAATTGGTAGAGAGACTGAGGGAACAATCCTGGTCCAAGGTATATGACGCTAGTAATACTAATGACAAATTTAGCCACTTTATAAATAGCTTACAATTACATTTTTGTTCATCTTTTCCATTGACGAAAGTTAATAGAGAAAATAAAAATTGGGTTACTAAAGAAGCAAGAAAACCTAGTCGAAACTTAAAGCATTTGTAGATTCTACAAAAGCGATACCCAATTCTTCGTCAACAGTATATTGAAAGCTCCATCGTCCGTTATTAGTTTCTCTAAAAAGGAAATTTTGTAGTCATTTATTAAATCATTGCAAAAATAAGCAGAAAATGGCTTGGAACATTATTAACCAACAAACATGCAAGTTCGTAGATAAAAATGATATTGAAACCAGAGAAGATAATTCGGTTACTATTACTATTATCTTCTCTGATTTCAATATCAGTTTTAGCTGCGAACTTGCATGTTTGTTGGTTAATAATGTGCTACTACTACTGTTGTTATCAAATTGCAAATGTGGGGCACTAGAAGAACATCCAGGTAAGTTGACATTTGCTTGCTCAAACCCAAGCATTTTAGATATTTCAATCTTTTCTTTTAACGAAGCGTCAACATACAGAAAGTACACTCCGCAATACACTCCGCAACAGTAGTAGACTTCCATCCACCATGATTTTTTACTGTCAACAAATCACCATCGTGGTTGGCCAAATGTGTCGCACTACTTCTTCGGAAACAATGTCCAGTATAAAGATCGGTGTTTGGCAATTTGAGAAATGTCGCAATGTCTTTTGATATTCTCCCCATATTAATATCAAATTGGACTTACAATGACCGTTACGAAAAGTTATGAAAAATCTATTATGCGTAACATTATTTGGACGTAAGTTTGAATATTTTTTAATTAAGTAAATCCAATGAGGATATGTAATTGCAAACATACTTGGAATGTAATTTTTTGTTTTAGATACAGACACAATGATGGAATTGGATCTGTATTCTACGTCATTGACAGACTTCCGTTAATTCCTGACGCCTAAGCACACCATTATAACCCATTATCAAGATGATCTATAATGAATACCGTTACATACAAAGCTGCGATATACATACAAATTTATCCACCTTCATAGCCAGATAAGACGTTATCATCCACGTCCTTTATGAACATCTTCTTCTAAAATCTTCAAATTTTTAGGTGCATAGCCCTGAGATATCCGTTTCAATAAGGCCTGCAATATAAAATATTTGGATATATCTACATCCTTATATATAGATAAACAGGACCTCAACATAGAATATAATATACGTTGTAATTCGAAGTAAGCAAGTAAAACATTTTCCGAAACAACTGTAACTTTATTTAGATTAAACCACTCCCATTTTACACCCACTTAAATTTGCAGTATTCTTTTTCATATCTTGCTCGCGATTTATCTGGCAACAATTTACTCACTGTATTTGCAGTTATTTCTTTCAATTCTAGTGGAGTGCAACATATTTTTTCACCCATTTTAACCTTTAAATTAATTTCAAGTGTCAATTATCAGTGTAACCAACCACCATAAAATTTTATGAACATGTATGGGCTGAAATTCTTTAATTTAGAAATGGCATAAAAGGGCGCAAAATAGAAAAAATACTATAAAAAACTCGTTCGTAAGGCGTTTTTCAGCACTTGTCCATTAGAAAACTCCTTGTTACGCACGTCGTTTTCCAAACTTGGACGCGTGCTGTAAAATCGCGCTGACTGAACTCGTCCTTTAATAAACTATTAATTGAAAGGTGTTACTATGACATCGATGAATTTTTACAGCATAAATTACCTTGTATAAAATACCTAAATTAACTGTATACTCATTTATACTCATATACTCATTTATGTACCTATGTTTAAGTATGTGTTATTTTTTGTTATTTTTTCTGTCGTGTAAGAACTTCTTTCCCTTCTTTCTTTTCTTGACATATCAGTATGTATATCAATGTACATCCTATGGATAAATAAATATTTTGATTTGATTTGACTTTCAACCGTTGAAACTCGAGTAGGGTTTTTCGGGTACGAGTACCCGGACCCGGACTCGACGAGTCCAAGGGTAAATACCCGGTACCCGATACCCGTTCTAAGACTCGACGAGTCTCGGGTCTTGAACACCGCGTCGTAAAAAAGATCGACCATTTAGCATTACACTTGATGAATGGACGAGTATGAAAATTCGAACATATCTGAATATAAATTTGCATGGAAATGACTCTGAAGTGTATAATCTGGTTTATTGAGAATTTTTAACTCATATAGTGCTATACAATTAGTCTAAAAAGTAGAACAACACTTAAACACATTTAAAATAAAATTTAAAAAATATATAGTTGGTTCAATATAGTACAACCGGCGACGGTACAAGTGTAATGATGAAATTTGGACGATCATCTTCTTGTCTTTTTAATTTCTGTTTGAATCACACTATACACTTATCTGTTTGTGATGTAGTGCATAAAAAGAAAATTATTACCGGCTTGCAAGGTGAAGTTGACCATGGTCTAGATGGTATTGATGACGATCAAGATGAAAATTAATATTCTGACGAGAGCGCCTATGATGTCGAAGAATACGGGCAAGTTGATTTATCTTTAGACAATTTAGAAGTGAATTCATCCATTTGCCTTCCGCTCTTAACCCCTTGTGGAGTTTTGTTTTAATTACCTATTTACCATAACATTCTCCAAAGCCCTTGTTTATCTAAGTACCACTTAACTTAATCGGCAAGTTCGTACAGTACGCTTGCTTTACCAAATGCGTGAACATAAAAATCCTTTCGTATTTTTGTTTAAATTGCGGGACAGATTAGACTCGGACCCGGACCCGGACGCGAAAAATCGGACTCGGACTCGCCGAGTCTAAAAAGACCGGGTATTCCCAAACCCTAAACTCGAGGCGTGTTAAATGTATAAATTTATAAAACTATGAATAATAAGTTTTATAATATTTTTGCATTTCATTAGTGTGGTTAAAACATAGTGAATTTTTCGATTCAGTGTAAATATGAATTACCACGTAGTAACAGTCGCAACCATACTAATCATAAAATAATTGTGATTGACGAAGCACATTTTCAATTCAATGGGTTATAAATAATGTACGTTATTGGTGTGCCGAAAATCCTAAAGTTATATTCGAAGCAGAGCAGCATTCTCAAAAGCTAACTGTATGGTGTGGAATATGCTGGAGAATTGGGACCGTATTTTTTTTTAGATGAAATGCGAGACGCAGTAGTTGTCAATAGTGAATGTTAGGTAAAGATACTAGAAACGTTTGTGATGGATGTCATCGATCAATTCCGATTACCAATTAAAGATATTTGGTATTAGCTAAGATGGGACAAGGCCTCATGTATCCAACATTTCCATGGGAGTGTTATGAGAGTTCTTTCCTGGTCGTCTGATTTCCCAACGTGGGGAACAGTTGTAGCCTCCTCGCTCTCCGAATTTGTCAGCTTTGGATAATTTCTTAGTGGGTCATGTTAAATTTATCAGAATCGAGTTTATCAGAATCGATCTGAAACTCTGTAAGACTTAAAACAAAACATTCGACAAGCTATTGATGAGATTTCGCCAGAAGTGTGCCAGCGTGCAATGCAATCATTGTTGCATTGATCTCAGCCATGCATCGAAGCAAGCGGAGGTCCATCTATCAATCTAGTCGATGTAATTTTTATAATATTATAATTGTAAATTAAAAAAAAATTAAGCATTTCACTTGTTATTAAACTTTAGATTTTACTCTACAATGTTTGGTGTCTTGTCCAGTCTGTCACAATGTTGTTCGGTCTTGTTTAGTCTTGTCCAGTCTTGTTCAGTCTTGTTCAGTCTTGTCCGGTCTTGTTCAGTCTTGTTCAGTCTTGTCCAGTCTTGTTCAATCTTGTCCAGTACTGCACAGTGTTGTCCAGTCTTGTACAAAATAAAAAGTTTGGTCTCCAACTTATTTCGTTTTTTGATAATTCCTGTTTAAAATAAGGACACTCTCAGTGTGTCACCCTTTATATAACCTTGTGAAGCTATATAAATCTAAGCACTTAATACGACTCGATTTTCGACTGGTGAAGGTCATTTGACCTTCAATCGTATCTCGAGGCCGTATTTATTGTTTAGATTTATATAACTTCACAAGGCTATTGTTACAAATAAGTTAAAACATATTGATTTTTTTTATTCCGAGTAAATATGGATTACCACGTAGTAACGGTCGCACACATCCTCTTCAGAATGTTTAGCAGGTGTATTACAGTGTAGTACACACGGTTCACTAAAGTTTCACCGCATCGCTTCATCGTAGGAACTTTCACCGCTGAGCAGTTTCACCTGTATCAATTTTTTGTTTGCTATATTTTTGTTTTCGTATTTTTTAATCAGATGCGGCGATATTTCCACAGTGAAACGTGGGTGGTTAAACTTCGTAGAGGTGAAACTATTTAGCGCTGAAAGTTCCAACGTTGAAGATTCCACGGTGAAACGAATGTAGTGAACGTACTGGATACCAATACAGACATTGATCGAGAGAAATAACTCAATTTAATTTTTAGTAGTTTAAGAGCTGCGCTTTGTAGCATAAGTAACAAACGCTAGTTTGTAGCGTAAACAACTCACTTATTAATACAAAGGAATATTGAAAAAGTTATTAGTCTTCTTGCAGTTTCATTTTATTGACAGAGACAAATGTATCAGTGGCTGAAATTTCCCGGAAAATAACTTATATTCTTTATTATTTTTAGAGTATATAAGTACAACGGAAATGTAAGATTATTTCACTGAATATCTTGGTTTGAATGTGCACAGGGAAGGAAATACTGTCTGGTATTATAAGGAAAATAAATGAAGCTTATCTAAAAATCCGCAGGAACAAACTTAAAATGCTGACGGGAATCCTAAATGGAGAGCGAACTTGAGAAACAACGCATGACTAAAGCGAAGAGGAAACGACCACGCTTATTCCCAATAACTGCGCAGCACTAAGCAGTTTGAATAGGGGAAACTGCAATTATTGGATTTCTATTCGGAATTTCGTAAAAGAAGGATTGTAAAAATGTTTCAGATGAGATAGTACTGAATGTACCGCTGATTACAGTAATTGGTGGGATATAAAAAAATGTAATTTCCGTTAAACAAGGTAAAATTATATTCTACAATTTAAAATTTCAGTCCAAGTGAAATTACAATATTTAATTAAAGCTTCGTAAAACAAATCAGCTGTTCATCATGTGCATATTATTTGGTAATATAAATATATAAAGAAATAGTTAAATTATTTGAAGCTGTTTCTTTTAAAATGGATTATGAATTTAAAATATATGACTATATTTTAAAATATTATATTACATTACATTCTTAAAGAAACAGCAATATTTTTAATAAGTATTTTCAAATACCGTGCTAGCATGAATAAAAGATAACCCCGATTACAACGATTCCCATTCTTACCAAATACATATTTTTAGACCCGTATTATAAGACGACATACAATTTCTCAAGAAAATAAGCAATCAATTTTTGCATTTTATATTATTACTCTTCAAGTGTCGTTACCGATCGTTGACAATGATGTTTGTTAATAATATTACGATTTTAATTGTATTCCCCGCTGCTCGAAACAGTTAGGCTGTTTTCTTATAATAACCAAATTCTTAAGTTTTATGACCATTATTTTTTCATATATGCAATAACAAATATGTCCGAGCGTTACAGTTTTCCGAGTGTTATTTTTATTCAGTTTCTAAAGGATCCTTGTTTGCTAATTACTACTAATTATTTTATTCTATGAGGAAAGCCAACGCAACATATTTATATAAACAAAACTTTTGTACATATTTTCCACTATTCAGCATTTTGTTGCAAGTTTTGTGGGTTGAACACTATTTACAGCGCTCGTCCTATCTGATGGAAGTTATTATGGTATCCAGACAAAAAATCAGGTTAATAGTTTTAATTCAAATACATATTCCCCGTGTAATGTAATTAAAATTTAGGGTTTTGTAAAATAGCAAATTTAAAACATTGATAAATAAAAATTGCATTTTTAAATTCATTGTCAATAAATTGGTGAAATGTTTGATTTTTTTTTTATTCAATTTCATTTTCGTGTATTCTTCATTTTTACTGGATTCGGTAAATGGAGTCTGTCTTATTCCTAAACAAATATTAAATTAATTACACGACGGGATAATTGGATTATATTTCCCAATATACGTAACTCATAATGCTTTTTATAACTATTTTATCAAGGTTGCTGCTAGTAAAACTAGGCGGGCAACACTGCATAGACAGGACTTTTTTATGGGGTGTAGATGGCACTATTCGCTTAACCATGCAAGTGAGCCCCCTGAAACTAACCCGAACACTCGGAATCGCTTGTCGCATTTCTTCAAGGTGTTGGATGACCTGTTCTTAGACGTGTACTATCTACTTCCCCCTTCCGCACTGTATGCGATTAGGGGTTTGATTTTTGAGTATTATTTTTCTTTCGTCATTTTCCTTTTCTATTATTATTTTTTTTACCATTCTGTGGATATTGTTCCATCCTTCCTGCAATCTTAATAGGTGCGCCATCATATGTTGGGAATCGAGTTTGTCGTTCTCGAACATTTCCCTCTCGTCCCATCTAGGACACTCAAATATAGTATGGGTAATACTATCGGCCAACCCACAGTATACGCAATCTGCGTCGGATTATCTCCCGATGTTGTGGAGGTAATCTCGGAAACAACCGTGTCCCGTTAAGAACTGGGTGAGGTAGTATGAAACTTCCCTGTGCCGTCGAGTAGTCCAGGTGTCAATGTCTGGGTTGAGGATCCTCGTCCACTGACATTTTGTGGAGTTACTCCACTATTCCTGCGACTCCTGAGTAAGTTTGGTATCGGCCTCGTGCCTAGATGTTTTGTTCTTGCCTACCTCACATCGAGAATTTCTATGCTTTACCTGCAGTTCGATGGGAGGGATACCTGCAATAACCAAAACTGCATGGCGCGATACTGTACGGTAGGCACTGTAGACTCGTATGGCCATTTTCCTCTGAAATACAGCTAATTAGGTTATTCTAGCTTTGTTAAGGGCCTGTACCCATATGGGAGCTCTATAGAGCATAGCAGATTGGGCCACTGTGCTTAGGAGCCTGCGTTTACTGTATCTAGGTCCGGGCATTAGTTTTTCCAGTGCCACGGCAATTTCCGTGCCGATTTCCGCTGCTTTTTTATGTGCTCTGTAAAAGACTTTTAACATCTTTTTCAGTACAGAGGATGAAGCGACGTTCGCAGAGGTAGCTACGTATCATTCTTAGTAGATATGGCGGTATATTTCTTTCCTTTAATTCAACCATGATGTGCTGTTAAGGCGGAATTCCACTGAGGCAACACTGTTCGACATGAGGCATGATACATGTTTCCTAGTGTTGCCTGATTATACGTATGCGACTATGTGGCACAGAATTCAATAATATCGCATGCGGAATTTGTCGCCCCATTTTCGTTTTCGTCTGAAGCGATTTCATTTAGGCAATTTCAGTTTGGTGCAGCATGTCTTTACGGAAAGCTGCGGCAGCTGCATATTTGGTAATAGCTTTGAATCAGTAGAAAAAAAATTAATGTTGAAGAAACACAATATAATTTATACAACTTGCTTGCTGATGAAGCTTTGTTTCGAAATTTGACACGAATGAGCAAGGAGGATTTTGAGTACTTGCTTGATAAAATCTCACCCACTATAAAAAAGCATGATAGCAACTTTCGTGATGCAATACCACCTCGGAATTTCCGGAGCTCTATAATAATTACTGAGTCTTTTTAGGACTACCAGAACAAATTTCATATGAAATTTGTAAACCATTCTATAGCTTTCAGTCCACCTTCGCGGCACTCAACAAAAACTATAAGAATAACTTTGTTTTTAAGATCATGTCTTTCCGATAACTTAAGTGGATAGCCATCTGTGGACGCGTTTCGAGATTTATCTCTCATCAGCACAGCTTTGTTCACTTTTATTAGTGAGTCAGCGCTTTATTAGTGACATTAAGATATTTGGCTACGGGTGATAGCCATCCATCACTTATGTATCTGTTTCGAATATCTGAGCCAAAGATTTAGAAAATGTTGATTTAGGTAAGTCAACGTCTGGCATAAAAAACAAACTTAGAAGCTCAAACGCGAACCACTTTGGTTTTATCTGGGGAGACGATCCACTCTTTTGATTGCACTTTTTTTCGTTCTCGATGATATGCTGTACGCAAATTTTCGATTTTGTTTTTTTATCTCAGGAGGAGTACAAATATATTTAATAGCCAACTCCTTGTCAAAAACTTGTCATTTTTAATTTCATTGTCTTTATATTCACTGATTTTCTTGTTCCACAATACAGGTGAATGATGGTAATCTTCAATGAATGTTGTGGTTCTTTCACTATTCCAGTCCATCTCGCATACTACAAGTTGCCCGATCCGACTGCTGTTGGATAGAGACGACACCGTTCAACACGTTCAATTTTGTCGAGAGGTGACGCATGCTTCACGGCAACAATACTAGACACGTAGCATGCCACAAATAGTCATGTTTCTTGTAGCATCGTGTTTTCTTTCAATGGAAAGACTTGCGTAGCATGCGTCAATGCCGCATGCTACATGTTGCATAAAAAGTTGTATCAGTGGAATCCAGCCTTTAGGCAGCCGACTTGAAAGCATTTATTATGTCTAGCATTATAAGCGCACATAGTTTCCTGGTCCGTTTTGTAACTTCTTTTGCCTTTTCGCCTATATTTATGACGTATTTTATGGCATTTATTGTAGATCTAAATTCTCTAAATCCGAATTGTCTTTCAGACAATTAAATTATTTTCAAATTAAATATATTTTTTTCAAATTAAATATAAATTAAATTATTTTCAAATTAAATTAAATTATTTTCTAATTAAATTAAATTATTTTCAAATTAAATTATATTATTTTCAAATTAAAATATACTATTTTCAAATTAAATTATATTATTTTTAAATTAAATTATTTTCAAATTAAATTATATTATTTTCAAATTAAATTAAATTATTTTCAAAGCAAATTATATTATTTTCAGAATAAATTAAATTATTTTAAAAGTAAATTAAATTATTTTCAAATGAAAATATATTATTTTCAGATTAAATTTAATTATTTTCAAATTAAATTAAATTATTTTCAAATTAAATTAAATTATTTTTAAATTAATTTCAATTATTTTCAAATTAAATTAAATTATTTTCTAATTAAACTAATTTATTTTCAAACTAAATTATATTATTTTCAAATTAAATTATATTATTTTCAAATTAAATTAAATTATTTTCAAATTAAATTAAAATATTTTCAAAATAAATTATATTATTTTCAAATTAAATTATATTATTTTTATCTTAAATAATATTATTTTCAAATCAAATTAAATTATTTTAAAATTAAATTAAATTATTTTCAAAATAAATTAAATTATTTTCAAATTAAATTATATTATTTACAAATTAAATTAAATTATTTTTAATTTAAATTAAATTATTTTCAAATTAAATTATATTATTTTCAAATTAAATTATATTATTTTTAAATTAAATTAATTTATTTTCAAATTAAATTATATTTTCAAATAAAATTAAATTATTTTCAAATTAAATTATTTTCAAATTAAATTTAATTATTTTTAAATTTAATTCTATCATTTTTAAATAAAATAAATTACTTTTAAATTAAATTCTATTATTTTCAAATTAAATTATATTATTTTTAAATTAAATTAAATTATTTTCAAATTAAATTATATTATTTTCAAATTAAATTATATTGTTTTAAAATTAAATTAAATTATTTTCAAGTTAAATTATTTTCAAATTAAATTAAATTGTTTTCAAATTGAATTAAATTATTTTCATATTAAATTAATTTATTTTCAAATTAAATTATATTATTTTCGATTTAATTTATATTATTTTCAAATTAAATTATATTATTTTCAATTTAAATTTAATTATTTTCAAATTAAATTATATTATTTTCAAATTAAATAAAATTATTTTCAAATTAAATTCAATTTTTTCAAATTAAATTAAATTACTTGCAAAATAAATTAACTTATTCTCAAATTAAATTAAATTATTTTCAAATTAAAATTAATTATTTTCAGATTAAATTTAATTATTTTCAAATTAAATTAAATTATTTTCAAATTAAATTAAATTATTTTTAAATTAATTTCAATTATTTTCAAATTAAATTAAATTATTTTCTAATTAAACTAATTTATTTTCAAACTAAATTATATATATATATATATAAATTATTTTCAAATTAAATTATATTATTTACAAATTAAATTAAATTATTTTTAATTTAAATTAAATTATTTTCAAATTAAATTATATTATTTTCAAAGCAAATTATATTATTTTCAGAATAAATTAAATTATTTTAAAAGTAAATTAAATTATTTTCAAATGAAAATATATTATTTTCAGATTAAATTTAATTATTTTCAAATTAAATTAAATTATTTTCAAATTAAATTAAATTATTTTTAAATTAATTTCAATTATTTTCAAATTAAATTAAATTATTTTCTAATTAAACTAATTTATTTTCAAACTAAATTATATTATTTTCAAATTAAATTATATTATTTTCAAATTAAATTAAATTATTTTCAAATTAAATTAAAATATTTTCAAAATAAATTATATTATTTTCAAATTAAATTATATTATTTTTATCTTAAATAATATTATTTTCAAATCAAATTAAATTATTTTAAAATTAAATTAAATTATTTTCAAAATAAATTAAATTATTTTCAAATTAAATTATATTATTTACAAATTAAATTAAATTATTTTTAATTTAAATTAAATTATTTTCAAATTAAATTATATTATTTTCAAATTAAATTATATTATTTTTAAATTAAATTAATTTATTTTCAAATTAAATTATATTTTCAAATAAAATTAAATTATTTTCAAATTAAATTATTTTCAAATTAATTTTAATTATTTTCAAATTTAATTATATTATTTTTAAATAAAATAAATTACTTTTAAATTAAATTCCATTATTTTCAAATTAAATTATATTATTTTCAAATTAAATTAAATTATTTTCAAATTAAATTATATTATTTTCAAATTAAATTATATTGTTTTCAAATTAAATTAAATTATTTTCAAGTTAAATTATTTTCAAATTAAATTAAATTGTTTTCAAATTGAATTAAATTATTTTCATATTAAATTAATTTATTTTCAAATTAAATTATATTATTTTCGATTTAATTTATATTATTTTCAAATTAAATTATATTATTTTCAATTTAAATTTAATTATTTTCAAATTAAATTATATTATTTTCAAATTAAATAAAATTATTTTCAAATTAAATTCAATTTTTTCAAATTAAATTAAATTACTTGCAAAATAAATTAACTTATTCTCAAATTAAATTAAATTATTTTCAAATTAAAATTAATTATTTTCAAATTAAATTATATTATTTTCAAATTGAATTAAAATATTTTCAAATTAAATTAAATTATTTTCAAATTAAATTATATTATTTTCAAATTAAAGTATAATATTTTTTAAAAAAATTATATTATTTTCAAATTAAATTAAATTAGTTTCAAATTAAATTAAATTATTTTCAAATTAAATTAAATTATATTATTATCAAATTAAATTATATTATTTTCATATTAAATTAAATTATTTTCAAATTAAATTAAATAATTTTCAAATTAAATTAAATTATTTTCAAATTAAATTAAATTATTTTCAAATTAAATTCTATTAATTTAAAATTAGATTATATTATTTTCAAACTAAATTATATTATTTTCAAATTAAATTAAATTATTTTCAAATTAAATTATATTATTTTCAAATTAAATTAAATTATTTTCAAATTAAATTATGTTATTTTCAGGTTAAATTAAATTATTTTAAATGTAAATTAAATTATTTTCAAATGAAAATATATTATTTTCAAATGAAAATATATTATTTTCAAATTAAATTTAATTATTTTCAAATTAAATTAAATTATTTTCAAAATAATTTAAATTATTTTCAAATTAAATTAAATTATTTTCTATTTAAACAAATTTATTTTCAAATTAAATTATATTATTTTAAAATTAAATTATATTATTTTCAAATTAAATTAAATTATTTTCAAATTAAATTAAATTATTTTCAAAATTAATTATATAATTTTTAAATTAAATTATATTATTTTTATCTTAAATAAGATTATTTTCAAATTAAATTAAATTATTTTCAAATTAAATTAAATTATTTTCAAAATAAGTTAAATTATTTTCAAATTAAATTATATTATTTTCAAATTAAATTAAATTATTTTCAAATTAAATTAAATTATTTTCAAATTAAATTATATTATTTTCAAATTAAATTATATTATTTTTAAATTAAATTAATTTTATTTCAAATTAAATTATATTATTTTCAAATAAAACTAAATTATTTTCAAATTAAATTAAATTATTTTCAAATTAAATTATATTATTTTCAAATTAAATTATTTTCAAATTAAATTATTTTCAAATTAAATTGTATTATTTTCAAATTAAATTAAATTATTTTCAAATTAAATTATTTTCAAATTAAATTTAACTATTTTCAAATTTAATTATATTATTTTTAAATAAAATTAAATTATTTTTCAATTAAATTATATTATTTTCAAATTAAATTATATTATTTTTAAATTAAATTAATTTTATTTCAAATTAAATTATATTATTTTCAATTTAAATTTAATTATTTTCAAATTAAATTATATTATTTTCAAATTAAATTATATAATTTTCAAATTAAATTATATTATTTTCAAATTAAATTAAATTATTTTCATGTTAATTTTTTTTTAAATTAAATCATTATTTTCAAATTAAATTAAATTATTTTCCTATTAAATTAATTTATTTTCAAATTAAATTATATTATTTTCGTATTAAATTATATTATTTTCAAATTAAATTATATTATTTTCAATTTAAATTTAATTATTTTCAAATCAAATTATATTATTTTCAAATTAATTTTTTTTTCAAATTGAATAAAATTGTTTTCAAATTAAATTCAATTTTTTCAAATTAAATTAAATTACTTGCAAAGTAAATTAAATTATTCTCAAATTAAATTAAATTATTGTCAAATTAAAATAAATTATTTTCAAATTAAATTATATTATTTTCAAATTAAATTAAAATATTTTCAAATTAAATTAAATTATTTTCAATTTAAATTATATTATTTTCAAATTGAATTATATTTTTAAAAAAAATTATATTATTTTCAAATTAAATTAAATTAGTTTCAAATAAAATTAAATTATTTTCAAATTAAATTAAATTATTTTCAAATTGAATTATATTATTATCAAATTAAATTATATTATTTTCAAATTAAATTAAATTATTTTCAAATTAAATTAAATAATTTTCAAATTAAATTAAATTATTTTCAAATTAAATTAAATTATTTTCAAATTAAATTCTATTAATTTAAAATTAGATTATATTATTTTTAAACTAAATTATATTATTTTCAAATTAAATTAAATTATTTTCAAATTAAATTATTTTCAAATTAAATTATATTATTTTGAAATTAAATTATATTATTTTCAAATTAAATTAAATTATTTTCAAATTAAATTATATTATTTTCAAATATATATTCCGCTTTCTAGTTCTATTTTTAGACGTCCTAAAGTTAGTTGCTCTAACATTTTGCCAGCGATATCAAGGATACAGAAGGGCCGGTATGAAGAAGGTGCACATACGGACTTGTTTTTTTTTATTAATACTAATTTAGCCTGCTTCCATCTGACAGGGAACGTACCAGCCAGTATGCTCTTGTTTAATATATTCAGGAATAGTTAGGGAAGTTTTTCACCATTTGTTTAACAGCCTCCGTAGGGATACCATCTGGTTCAGGAGCTCTGTTGCTGCGCAGATGGTTATCTGCCATGATTAGCTCTTCTTCAGTGAACGGAGGTGTACTGCCAATTTTAGGTTGCTCCCAGGTTGGTTTCGGATAGACTGGAAATAGTGATTTGGTCACCTCTGGAATTTTATTCATCGGAACTTGTGAATTCGGCTGCCGTATACGTAGGCTCCTAGTCGCTATTCTATATACGGCTCTCCATGTATCGTCGTCGATGCTTTTACATAAGTTTTCCCAGTGAGATTTCTTTGAGAGGTTAATTTCCCTTCGTAGTTGTTTTTTAACATCGCCGTACGCTTCTTTAAATACCTGTAACTTGGTAGAATCTTTACTGTCTTTTTGGCGTGCAGGAGGTACGTTCTTCTTGCGGCAATACATGTTGTTCTACAGTTCCCGATGACCTAGTTGCACCTGTATACAGGCTTTCTCCTGCAACTTTTCCTTCTTTTTGGCATCGAGGCATCACATGCTAACCCTAGAGCTTCTTCTTCTTCTTCTTCTTCTTTCGAATAGGCCTACTTTGGACCACGCTTGTTCAACTGTTGGGCTTTGACCTTTGCCGCAGTATTGTCGCATCTTCTGCCGGTGTAACTCCTTTCTCTCTTCTGTCCAAGGGGTACCTTTCTTTCGAGGTTTTTCCTGAAATCCACGGACTTCCTTCAGGGTGCGTCTCACAGACTGTCTGTTTTTGAGATCTGTTATTCCCAGTTCTTTAATATCCTTCTCGGTCTCTGTCAACCAAGTGGTACGAAGCTTCTTTTTTTTCCAGAAGGTGAACAGACGGTGGGTTAGTCGGTTTAGAGGCAATCTTGCAACGTGGCCACAGGAAGCTACCCTACTTTTCTTTGCACAGTCAGAGAGCATCTCAATATGTTAGTAGAGCTCAGAGTCATGCCGTCTTCGGAATTCCCCATCTTCCTTTACCGGGCCTAGGATCTTCCTGAGGATTCTCCTTTCTCTGATTTCCAATTTCTCTATTAGACCCCTTCGGTTCAAGGAAAGACACTTCATGGCATATAGGGTTTCTGGTCGTAAGACTGATGTGTAGTGCTTAAGTTTCAGGTTGCATGACAGGCATTTCTTATTGTAAGTGTATAAGCCTAGAGCTTCTATTAATGAGTCGACAGAGTTTACACCGCGCATGCATAGTTCCTTAGTTAAATTAATGACAAAGAAGTCTTCGTTTTTGTGGTCAATGATCCAACGTCTTGAAGTGACAGGTTTTTGTGGGACAGTCGGCTTATGAAGATAAAAATTTCAAATGCCTGAGACGGACAGACGGAAAAAGAGAAATCATAAGCCTGAAGAATTCCGAAAGGAAGGAATCCAGAAAGAGGGACGAAATTCTGAAAATTATAGAAAAGTTCTGCAGTGAACTATACCGGTCGAGGACTAAAAACCCAATAAATGAGGAAAGACAAAAGGTCGTGAATGTCGGTTCTGAGGAAATCCCGGAAATAACAGAAGATGAAATACTATATGCACTAACATCGATGAAGAACAACAAAGCTCCAGGAAACGATGAAATAATAATCGAAATGATAAAACAAGCCTCAGACATAATCATACCAAGACTACAATTACTCTTCAATAAGTGCCTTGAAGAGGAAAACATCCCTGAAAAATGGCACGGAACGTCAATAGTATTAGTATTCAAAAAATGGGACCCAACGTGCCTACAAAACTATAGACCAATAAGTATGCTGTCACAACTCTATAAACTTTTCACCAAAGTAATTGCAAACCGTATAAATAGAAAACTTGAGGACTACCAATCAATTGAACAGACGGCATTTCGAAAGGGGTTAAGCAAAATGATCACCTACTAACAGTAAAACTTCTAAATGAAAAAATGACCGAATGCAACATGACACTCCATATGGCCTTTGTTGACGAAATGCTTTTGATTCTATAGAACACTGGGCTATAACCAACGAATTAACGGAAGCCCGCATCGATCACAGATACACTAATCTTCTCAAAAAAATCCATGAGAATGCCAAAGCGTCGGTCAGAGCTCACGAAAAAACAAACACATTTGAGGTGAAGAGAGGAATCAGACAAGGTAACACCATCGCACCACAATTGTTCAACTTAGCTCTATAAGGGTCCTTTAAACAAATCAACTGGTCGCAGAAAACTACCTAGATCTGAAAGAAATGTTAACAGACCTGGAGGAAAAATCAAAAAGCGTAGGGCTAAAAATGAACATAAACAAGACAAAAACAATGTGTCTCCAAGATCCAAATATAATAATTAACAACCAAAGGATAGAAAACGCAAACGAATATGTCTATCTAGGCCAACAAATAACCCTGGGCAAGGATAACAAGAACATGGAAATTGAACGGAGAATTAGACTGGATTGGGCGGCATTTGCAAAACTCAAAGGTATACTAACCTACAAAAAGATACCCCTACGACTGCGCTTAAGGCTATATGACCAATGTATCCTACCAATAACAACATACGGAGCACAAATATGGACCTTATCAAAACAAATTGTGAACAAACTAAGAGTATCTCAGAAGGCCATGGAGAGAAGAATGTTGGGTCTATCATTACGAGATAGAAAGAAAAACGAATACATTCGAAACAAGACCAAAGTGACCGACATAGTGGACAGGGCATCTCAACTCAAATGGGACTATGCAGGACATATCGCCCGTATCAAATACAATAGATTGAATGGGAAATTATTGCGTTGGAGACCATGGACAGGTAGAAGATCAAGAGAAAGACCAATCTTACGGTGGTACGATGATCTTAAGAAAGTGGCAGGACTGCACTGGATGAGAACTGCTCAAGATCGAGACCGATGGAGGAAACTAAGAGAGGCCTATGCTCAATTATGGGCGCATGACGGCTGAAAGAGAGAGAGAGAGAGTCGGCTTATATTCCTTCAACATGTAGAGGATGTATTAATGGTCGCTTAGTGACTCTTTCTCTAAGACTTGCCAGTTTTTGGTGGGACTCTCTGCGCTTAAATGTGGGTCAGGTGCCTGTATTTTGTATGTAGAGGTCTATGGCCTATACCTAGTCCATAATAAAGTCTCCACGTGCGTCTATTCTTAACTCCAATACGGAGATTTAGCATTAAAGTCTGCAGCTAAGAGTTTTGGTTTTGAATAGTTTCTCATTGAGTTACTTAACTCGTTGAGTGACTTTTCGAGGAGGTCTAGTCCCTGGTTAGGTGAAAAATAGCAACTGTAGAAAATACATTACGAATTGGGACCTGGAATATTCGAACCATGATGCAAACGGGAAAAATGATAGAAATAGGCAACGAATTAGACAAGTTTAAAATGGATATCGTAGCATTCCAGGAACTTAGTTGGAAAGGACAAGGAAGGATAGATAAACAGAAGTATTCTATATTCTATAGCGGATGCTCAGATGTTGCTGGACAACATGGAACTGGCTTCTTTGTCAATAAAAAAATGAGAGCATCAATGATTAGCTTTACACCAATAGATGAAAGGCTCAGTACAATGAAGATACATGTGAAGTACAACAACATTACTCTCATAAATGCATATGCACCAACAGAAGACAGCTGGGAAGAATCAAAAGACCGATTCTATGATGCTCTGGAGAATGTCTGTGCAAGAACAAGCACCTATGATACCTTAATATTAATGGGAGACTTCAGTGCTAAAATAGGGAAAGAACATTTCGCAGTCGAAGTAGCTGGTCAATATTCACTGCACAATGAGACAAGTCCAAACGGCATTCGTCTATGCCAATTAGCCAACGCAATGTCGCTGCGAATAAAAAGTACAGCCTTTGAGAGAAAAACTATATACAAAGGCACATGAAAAATGCCGGGAAGCCAACTGGTGAACCAAATCGACCACGTACTTATAAGGAGAAGATACGACTCATCAATAACCAATGTGAGAACCCACAGAGGGCCAAACTGCGATAGTGACCATTTCCTGGTAGTGGGAAAACTACGGCAGAGAATATCAAATGTCGCCAAAACTAAAGGTAAAAAAAGGGAGCAGTGGGATACAGACCAGTTGAGCAAAAATGAAGCCCTAAACAAATATCAAAACGCCATCAGCATGGAGTTAGATAGTGTCCCAGCCCATAGCAATATTGACGATGAGTGGAAGTCCATGCAGAGTGCAATAATCAAAGTAACCAAAGACGTAGTTGGGACAAAAAGAAAATCAAAAAACATAGATTGGTTCGATATGGAATGTGAAAGGGTTATAACAGAAAAGAATAATGCGCGACAAAAGATGCTGCAAAGAAACACTAGAGCTAATAATGCAGTATACCAAGAGAAGCGGAGAGAAGCCAACAGGTGCCTACGGAAAAAAAAAGAGATATGATGCGTAAGAAAATAGAAAGCATAGAAGAGAACTATAATCAACGCAAAGTGAAGGACTTCTATAGAACAATCAAAAATGAAGCGAAAGGGTACCAGCCAAAATTAAACATATGCAAGGATAAGAACGGGAAAATCCTAACGGAAGAGAAAGATGTCATGGATAGATGGCGCCAGTACTTCGCCGAGATATTAAATGTTGATCATATGGAAGACCTAGAAGAGCCAGAAACAGTAATATACACAGCTCAAGAAAATACCGAACCACCTACATTGGATGAAGTCAAAACAGCCATGGAAAAGCTTAAAAATTGTAAGGCACCCGGCGAGGACGGCATCACTGCCGAAACCTTAAAACTGGCCGGAATAGATGCACATAAAAGACTGCACCAACTAATATGCAAAATATGGAAAGAAGAACAGATGCCTGAAAGGTGGAAAACTGGGTTAATCTGCCCTATCCACAAAAAAGGCGACAAAACAAACTGCGACAATTACAGGGGAATAACGCTACTCAACATTGCATATAAGGTACTCTCCAATGTGATATTCGAAAGGATAAGACCGTATGCAGAAGAAATATTAGGAGAATATCAATGAGGCTTCCGAGAAAGTAGCTCAACTCTGGATCAGGTGTTTGTGCTAAGTCATGCAATGGAAAAATGTTATGAATACCACATCGACCTGCACTGTCTGTTAATCGATTTTAAAAAAGCATACGACAGTATTAAAAGAGCAAAACTAGGAAGTGCACTTGCTCTAATGGGTATCCCACATAAACTTGCCAAACTAGCCATGATGACAATGGATGGATCCAAGGCCAGAGTAACAGTCCAAAACAAAACATCAAAGGAATTTGAAATAAGAACCGGTGTTAGGCAGGGAGATGCCTTGTCAGCTGTTCTTTTTAACCTTGCGCTACAGAATGCAATTGGAAACCTCGAAAATAAGGGAAATATCATAACAAAATCATACCAAATATGTGCGTACGCGGACGACATACTGATCATGGCTAGGGACAACAGAATTCTAGAAGAATTGTTTTTAAAAATAGAAGAGGAAGCGAGCTAAGTCGGCCTGAAAATACATGCAGATAAAACAAAATACCTAAAACTGTTACGTGATAACCCAAGAAGGGCTCCTCAGAACTTCATTATAAATGATCATCGGTTTGAAGAAGTTCAAAATGTCAAATATCTTGGAGTAACTTTCAATAATACAAATAATCTATCACTGAGGGTACAAGATAGAATCCAAGCTGCGAATCGATGCTATTATTCACATCTGTAGCTCTTCAAATCAAAAATCATCTAACGTAAAGCAAAACTACGAATATATAAAACCCTGATCAGACCCGTGCTAACTTATGGAGCTGAATCCTGGAGTATGTCGGAAGCAGACAAAAACTGTCTTCGTATTTTTGAAAGACGGATTTTACGGAAGATCTTTGGACCAGTGAGAGAGGAAGAAGGATACAGAATTCGCATGAACTACGAACTTCAAGAACTAATAGAAGGTGAAGACATAGTAAGATTCATTAAGGCACAGAGACTTCGATGGGCGGGCCCCATGATTAGAATGCCGAGTGCAAGAGCACCCAGATCCATCCATAAAGCGCAACCTAACACCTCAAGAAGCAGAGGTAGACCCAGAGCCAGGTGGAAAGATAAGTTAGAGGAAGATGTAGAAACTCTACAAGTAGGAAACTGGACACGTGTCGCTGAAGACCGTCAAAGGTGGAAGGGAATTGTTAAGGAGGCCAAAGCTCACCGTGGGCTGTAGAGTTAGAAGAAGAAGTAGAAAATACATTCCACAGTCTCTATCCACACTTAGCCAGTTCCACTTCCACTGTCCAGCACCATTATAGTTTTGTATATTACCCTTATTGCGGAGTCTTTACTATCGTATGAGAACCATTCTGCATTGCTTATAGTTTTTTTATTGGGTGCGCTTAGAATAATTAGGTATATTTTTAGCTCCATCACTGTGGCTTTAAGGAGGTCATGTGCCGCACGGCACCGCTTTACATTTAGTTGTAGAATATTCAACATTTTAATATATTTTGTACTCGCTTTGCCTCCGACAGCGACTTGTGGAAGTTAGGACACACCGCAGAGTTTGCCCTATGTCCTTTAGCTTGCCATAAGGGACATAATTCTTCTTCTTTCCATTGTTTGACGATATGACCTTCTTGGCCACATGCCACATCTTAGAAAAAGATTCTGTCTGTTAGGTCCATTGCATTCCTTTTCAGTGTGTCTCATCTGCCAACATCTGTGGTATTTTATCAGATTTATTTTCTCTCTGATTTTACATTGTACCAGACCTATTCTGATTCTGTTCCTCTCTAGAAGTTTTAGTGCTTGGGTTTTTGGTACTGCCACGGTTGCAGTTTGATTTTCCCCATAGCAAGGTCTCATGTTTCTTACCACCACATTTGCCTCCTGTCCATCAACTCCAAGCTGTTCTTTGATTGTTTCTTCTATTTCGCTTGCTGTAGTCACAGTATCTAGGTCCTTGACGTGAATTATTACACTACCTGTTTTGAGGCAAACACCGATCGTTGGGCACTTTTGAGTTATGTTTCTTCTCAGTTCCTGCGCCTGGCCACCTATCACCTTTATAAGTAATGCCCCTGATTTAACCTTTTTCATCTTCATTTTAATCATTGCGTATCTTCTTGACAAGATTCTAATATGAAAGTCCTTCCTCTTTGACGAGAACTGCCTTTGTATTATAATTTTTTCTATTTCCTACTTTTCCTTCAGCCTTTGTATGCATGCGTTTTCTTACGACTTCTGCCCATGTCGTATCGTTTTTTTTTTCCGGAATTGGCTCTGTCTTTGTTATTAACTGGGTTGCCTGTATATTCCGACCTCTATATAGGTATTAGCGAACGTAAATTCAACTGCTTTTTTCAAACTTCTTAGTTGCAGGTTTTTATATCGTAATTTTGTTCTTTCTGCTTTTTGTAATTGGAGCCTTTAGGGTTTCTAGGCAACTAAAAGTTGTTTCTGTGTGCACGGATTCTGTATTGTTTTTCCCCTTAACCATTTGGTAGATATATCTATTATTTTTCATGGTTTCGGCATTTTCAGTAGGTGCTTCGATAGTGTGTTTTAAATATGCCACTTTTCCCATTGTAACAACTTGTTTGGACATTTCTATTTCTCCCGCATGCGCTTCTACTAGCGTTTTAAGTACCACTGTGTCTGCGTCAGGTCTTCTGTGATACACAGGGCCAGGTCCCATTCAGGTGTTAGCAGCGCATTTTCCATGGCCTTCCTTGGCTTTACGAAAAGCGTTTGGTGGCCAGACATTTCCCTCAACTTCCATGAAATGTACATAGGTACTGCCGCTGTTTATTTTCTGACATAACGTTGTTAGCAGCTTTTCCTCTTCATCACAATTCAAGGCTTCCGTCTGTGTGCCAACCGCCTTGATCGTAGGCTTTCCGCTTGGACCGGTCTGCTACTTAACATGTTGGGTCAGCTGTTCACGTACCCAGATTCTATGCAGGGCTCCAGCTAGTGTCCACATTTCGTCGGTTGATTTTTTTTAATCAGCTTTTATATTTGGATTAGCCTTTACAAGTTTTCTGATATCGTTGGCAGTCGCTATTGCCTCCTTGCTAATAGTATCCAAGTCCTCACCCTTTTCTTCACCAATCTCCCGTCTTTTCGTGTTTTCTTGCTTCCTCTTTGTTAGTATTTCTGTCGGAGAGCCGTCATGAGACGGAATTAGTTTTCCTAGTCTCGGGTTTTTCCGTTAATGATGAGGACCTTTCCCTATATATAGTATTTGGGCGGTGATATTTGCACTCTTTTCTCCTAAAAAAAGGATTGCCACCATCCGGGTGTTCCTTGCTTCCAGACTGTTTGTCGCAGTTGTCGGTTTCTTTGTCTCCCATTTTTTCCGTAGTCCGGGCTTTTAGTTTTTTTATTCCCAGTTTGATGATAACAAAAAAACTTGTGTTTTGCTTTATTTTCTTTTAATTTTTTTATTCTTAATGTTAGTTTTCTTCAAGAAAAGGAATAATTAATATTGTAACACAAATAATGTAATAAAAACTTGTTGCTTGAGTTCGTATTTAAAGCCGGGCTTCTCATCCCCTCACGCACCGCTATGCGCTACAATAGGCCTACTTTGGACCACGCTTGTTTAATCGTTGAGCTTTGATATTTGCCAGTATTGTCGCATCTTCTGCCGGTGTAACTACTTTCTCTCTTCTGTCCAGCGGGTATCTTTGCTTCGCGGTTTTTCCTGAAATCCACTGCCTCCCGTCAGGGTGCGTCTCACAGACTGTGTGTTTTGGAGATCTGTTATTTCCAGTTCTTTAATATTCTTCTCGGTTTCTGTCAACCAAGTGGTACGGACCTTCTTGTTTTGCCAGAAGGTGAACATACGATTGGTTAGTCGGTTTGGAGTCAATCTTGCAACGTGGCCAAAGAAAGCTACCCTTCTTTGCTTGCACAGTCAGAGAGCCTCTCAATATGTTCGTAGAGCTCACAGTTATGTCGCCTTCGGAATTCCCCATATTCCTTTACCTGGCCTAGTATCTTTCTGAGGATTCTGCTCTCTCTGATTTCCAATTACTCTACCAGACCTCTTCGGTCGTAACTGATGTGTAGTGCTTAAGTTTCAGGTTGCGTGATAGGCATTTCTTGTTGTAGGTGTTCTTAGTCAGTCGATAGGCTAGTTCTGACTTGTTGACTCTCAAGGACAATGATGCTCTTTTTAATAAGTTGCTTTCAATCCATCCGCCGAGATACTTAAATTTCTCAGTCCTCTTGATGTTTCCCTGCTCTAGTAATATCTCTCTGTGTTTGCTTCTTTGATGTTGGTGAAAAATTTTATTTTCTCCAGCGACACTTGAAGACCCACCTTGGCAGCCTGTTTTCTGAGGCAATTTACCTGCAATGTTGCCATCTCAAGAGAATCAGCAATCAGTGCCATGTCATCTGCACGGGCTAGGCAATCTACAACCAATTCATCGTTCTTACGTCCCAGGTAGATACCACTCTGAACACCCAAGTTGGTCAGTTGCTTGCGCCATTCTCCCATAACCTTTTCAAGGACACATTTGAAGAGAAGTGGGGAAATTCCATCTCCTTGTCACATTCCAATTTTATTTTCTGAGATCTTCTAAATTTAACCTTTGGAATGGGTGTTAGTCAAGGTTTCTAGGATGAGTCTGCGGGTTTTGTTGTCTAGCCTTAATTCCTGTAGTACTTTGTTAGGCGTTTGTCCATTAATGGAATCGTAGGCCTTCCTTAAATCAACAAAGGAGACGACCACCTTGCGGTTTCTCATCTTGGAGTATGCATGTAGAGTTTTAAGATTGAGGATCTGTTCAACACGTGATCTGGTCTTCCTGAAGCTTCCTTGGTATTCTCCCAGTTGACTGTTCAGCTGATTTTCTGCCCTTGTTTGTAACGCCTTGGAGAGAATCTTGTATGTTAGCAGCTTAATTAGCTGTATGCTAGCATTTGTCCGGGATATATAATATTACACATAGATATATGCAGGTAAAGAGTGAATATATACAAAAGAAAAATATAATATTAGATTTCAATAATATAATATAATAGGAGATTTCAATATAAATTTTATAAGTACTGAGCTGTAAGCAGAATACGAGTAATGCCCTGGAGTCGAACACAGTCAGGCCGATTCCAGATTCCGGAGCTTAAATACTTGCGCCGTTTAGGATTTTTAAATAGAAATTAAATACGTTTTCACACTTGGTTAGAGCTACTTTTTTTTAAATTGAGTTTTCAGCACGTGCTCAAGGGAGGTTTGAGATTGATGTTATTTGTTAGTTAATAACTAGGATCTATACTTAGCTTAATTAGCTGTATGCTAGCATTTGTCCAGGATATATAATATTACACAAAGTTATATACAGGTAACGAGTGAATACTTATATACAATAAAAAAATATTAAAAAATAACACAAAAACACTATAAATACGGCGAGTCTCTGTCTCTGGGACAATTTCACAATATTGAGTCTTCTCTCACACAAATATTTAATGTTTTTAGAAGCACAGCCAAATTCTGTATACTATAATGATTAGTGTAGAATTTTCTGGTCTTTTTACACTTAGGTAATTTCGATTTCGAGGTATTTGTCGCGCACCTTAACAGTGAGACGTCTCGTTCTCGACTCCGGATAGACAGGACTAGATAGACAAGACTAGACTAACAAGACTAATAGAGAATAATAATAATAAAGAGAATAATAAAACTAAACAAACAAGTCTAGACCGACAAGACTAGACGAACAAGACTAGATAAACAAGTCTAGATAAATGCCTCTAGATAGACAAAACTGGACAGACAAGATTAACGGGAAAAGAGTAAATAGACAAAAATGGACACACAAGACATATAAGACACATAACATTAAAAGTTAGCAATCATATGGTTGAGCGCACAATTAAGACAACATTGATATAAAAATATTACTCTAAATGTTTATAAAATACGATAGTTTGTACTTACTGCTGCGTTGGTTTTTAATAAAGTAAAGTTGTAGTCGTTCCTTGAATGTGTTCTCATTAACGTAATACTCTACTCTCACTCTGCAAAAGAAGAAATGAACTTTATTAGTCAGTTTCTGAAAAAAGTATTAGTGAAGAGAAACTTTAGGGAACTAATAAGAACAGCATAAAATAAAGATAATTCAATTGTGCTGGGAAAAGTTCGTAATGGCCGCCGGCTCAGTTTAAACCAAAACTAGTTTATTTCCTGTTTTCTGATTATAAAGCAGGTCAAGTTAATATTTAATGAGCGTCGGTTATTTTTAGAAAATTAATTATAGAAGAATTCATTTTCTGTATTTACTAGGATTGTGTTATATAATCCAATTTCATTTGGACAAAAAGAAAAAACAGGTTTACAAAGGGTTTAACTGAATATGCAAAAGTAGGTGAGTTTGGTGCATGCACCGGGTCAACCACTTTTTATTCCGTTTTATGCTCTAGTTTATGGTGTTCTTATTTATGGTTTTCTTATAGACCAATTTCAGTAAAATAAAATTCTAATTATAAACTAGGTCAAATTTATTTTTTATTTAGAGCAGCTATTTTTAAAAAACTAATTATACTTAAATAAATTAAATTTTCAATTTTAATAAATAACTCACGGTAAAAAATGTAAAAGTAATCAACGAGTTATGGGAAAAGGTAATTTGGAATTTTGTCAAATATCTCAGTGTAAAATGAGCTGTTGAAAATATTAATCTGATATTCTATACCATTTGTAATGGAAATACTACATTACCCTTTAAAATAATGTCGAAACTTAAATTCAATATCAAGTATTAATAAAGTGGACAGTATTTGAACTTAAATATCTCATGATGACATAACTTTCAGTTCTTTCCCAACTTTTTCTTCTCTTCCCAAAATCTCTTCATCCTTAGACTGTGCTCCAGTTTCCTTTGTTCTGTCCACAATGTCTCTATCTTCTTCCCTTCGCTTACTAAAAATTTTGAAATCTTAATTTTGTCTCCTATAATTTTCTGATTGATTGCCAATTGCTTTAAGTCATCTTCTATTTCATGAAACCAATTTGTTTTCCTACTTGAACTGTTTACTACATCAAAGACTTTCCTAGCAAGTCGTTTTGTAGGTCGGAACACCTGTCGCATTTCTTTCGATAGAGGCCGAAAACTAATTCGATTAATAAATTGATGCGAACATTGTTCAGTATCTGTATGTGCCCATAGAAATTTAGTCTGCGTTTTCTAATGATATATGTTATTGCATATCTGCGTGTTCATATAGCTCTTTGGTAGGCAATTTCCCATCTCTGTGTACTGCACCAAATATTTTTTTAAGAATTGTGCGTTTCAATTTTTTCTGTTTTTATAATGCCAGATGCTCCAATTGTTGTCGATTCTGACGCACACAATGCTTCAGGCAATACAACTGTTTTGTAGTGTATAAATTTGGCCTGCCTTGATATGCTTTTCCTATTATAATGCGACTATGTAAGTTTGTATGCTTTCTGGAGTTTTTTCGTTCGTTCTATGTTAGACTTCTTGATTGACCCACCTCCATTTGTATATATTCTCCTATTTCTAACTCTTTGTATAGATCCATAGGTCGTATGTATGGTACGTACATTGTTGGTATGTCGTTCCATGTATTGAGTCTTCTGATAAGATATCTGTACCCTTTCTTAGCAGCTATTTCATGTAATTGCTCCAGTGCTTCCGTTGCCTCCTGTATGTTATTGCTGGGTATGGCAATGTCTGTCTGACTTTCAATATTGTTCTTAGGTTCCAAATTTGTTCGATGCATGATCTCCCTTTTCTAATGGTATTCTCCAGCCTGCTATTCTCCCATTTGAAGATCTGCTTGCGGTTGTAGTCTGTTCAAAAACACTCTGGAGAATATTTTGTAAGTGACTGGCACTAGTGAAATACCTCTGTAATTATTTGGTTCTGACTTATCACCCTTTTTATGTAATTGGTTGATCAAGGTACATTTCCATGCTTCCGGCATTTTATCTGTAACCCAAATGTCTGTAATGATCTTATGAATTGTTTTGATGATGTTTTTATGTTAAAGCTTCCACACTTCAGCAATAATGTCATCTCCTCCTGCCGCTCTGTTATTTTTAATTTTTTGTATGATCTCCTCTATTGTAGGTGAAGTAGAATCAGGATTGGATGTGGATTGAAGGTCAATTTTTCCGGCGGGTTCTTTACAATTGAGAAGAGTATTAAAAAACTGTTTGAGAATTGTACAAATTTCTTTCGTGTTCGTTTTCAGGGAACAGTTGGTCCCCCAGAACAGATGGGTTCTTCTAAAACAGAGGCTAGAAGGTTGATAACCCTAAATATATTCTTTGAATGCTGTGCAAAACTTTCTTATGTTATTTCTCTTAAAATCTACTTCAATTTATTTTAGCCTATTGTTGTCGTATGCTCGTTTTCCACTTATAATTTTCTTTGATGATTGTTTATCAACTTCGTGAAATTCCTTCCATGTTTCGGATGTTCTGTTACTACTGAACTTCATCCATGCCTGTGTTATTTTCTCAACGGCTTGATCAAAAGTTGCGTTCCACTACCTATGTTTTCTTTTTCTAGGAGGTTGCGCCCAACGCATTGCCTTCTGAACTGTTGTCGCAAGATCTGTCCAAATGTCTGTTAAATTTCTTGCCCATTAATTTATTCAATTTCTTCAACAATTTTGTCCCTTTTATCCGCAAATATTCTGGATCAGGCTTGACTATTTTGGTTTTTTACTGCCTTTTTCGTCTTGGAATTGGTTTAATCTTAACTTGTAACAAATGATGATCTGTCTCGAAAAACCCTGTCCCGAAAAATAAGGGCCTTTGATTTGTCTGTATTTTCTCTCCTTACTTAATTACGCATATAAGTAACAGAACATCCGAAACATGGAAGGAATTTCACGAAGTTGATAAACAATCATCAAATAGGCTAAAATAAATTGTAGATTTTAAGAGAAATAACATAAGAAAGTTTTGCACAGCATTCAAAGAATATATTTAGGGTTATCAACCTTCTAGCCTCTGTTTTAGAAGAACCCATCTGTTCTGGGGGACCAACTGTTCCCTGGAAACGAACACAAAAGAAATTTGTACAATTCTCAAACAGTTTTTTAATTCTCTTCTCAATTGTAAAGAACCCGCCGGAAAAATTGATCTTCAATCCACATCCAATCAAAGTCCCCCAATAAAATTTTTAAATGCCTTCCTGGTATGTTGTTGGTTACTTCTTCCATGTATTCACAGAAGTCTTGAACTTCTTGTGGGTTCTTTCCGTTATGCCCATTTGTAGGTGCGTGTGCATTGATAATCGTGTAACCTTTATTACCTGATTTGAAGGGGAATGTGGAGATCCTTGATATTGAATTAAAGTCAATAATGTTATCCATGACTGATTTGTGTACTGCAAATCCCGTTCCAAACAACGATGGTGTACCTCTTTTGACAGCTGGTTTACCTTTATAAACCCTATAATATTCCGTGTTGAAATGGTTTTCATCTTGAAACCGTGTCTCCTGAATCGTAAGAACTTTGATTTGACTTTTTTCTAAGATATCTGTAAGTTGTTTTAGTTTTCCAAGTTTGAAGAGAGTATTAACATTTAGCGTGGCAATGTAGTGCTTGCGTAGAAATTTTTAGAAGCTCCGACTCTTCTCCTCATAATGTTCCTGGTACGCTAGAATCCGATGAACAGGAAAGTCCAGCACGTTGACTAGGACTTGGCGTAGCGGATTTTGCTTTTGTTCCATCATGATTACTTCAAGTTGAAAGTGATTGTGGTGATCTTTAAGAAAGATCACAACTAAGGTATTGAGCCTTTCAGGTTGCCTCTTGATGTTTTCTAGCTAAGAAAAGACATTTCCTCCTACTCTAATTACTGTGTCTGGATTTTGAGTTGTGTTCGTGTCTGCTGTTTTAGACGATGGTGTTATGGTCTATCAGCAGGGCTTCAAACCTCTTGGGATATTTAGGCCGATAAAGGAGGGATAGCAAAAAATATCTGTATGTTACTTTGACATTAAAAAACAAAGTCAATGTCAAGTACTCATATTTATAAATTGTATTTTCTTCTTCTTCGTTCGAATAGACCTACTTTGGACCACCCTTGTTCAACTGTTGGGTTTTGACCTTTGCCCAGTATTGTCGCATCTTCTGCCGGTGTAACTCCTTTCTCCCTTCTGCCCAGGGGATACCTTTCCTTCGAGGTTTTTCCTGAAATCCACGGACTTCCTTTAGGGTGCGTCTCACAGACTATCTGTTTTTGAGATCTGTTATTCCCAGTTCTTTAATATCCTTCTCGGTCTCTGTCAACCAAGTGGTAGAAAGCTTCTTGTTTTGCCAGATGGTAAACAGACGGTTGGTTAGTCGGTTTGGAGGCACTCTTGCAACGTGGCCATAGAAAGCTACCCTTCTTTTCCTTGCACAGTCAGAGAGCATTTCAATATGTTCGTAGAGCTCAGAGTTACACCGCCTTCGGAATTCCCCATCTTCCTTTACCGGGCCTAGGATCTTCGTGAGGATTCTCCTCTCTCTGATTTCCAATTTCTCTATTAGAACCTTTCGGTTCAAGGAAAGACACTCCATGGCATACAGGGCTTCTGGTCGTAAGACTGATGTGTAGTGCTTAAGTTTCAGGTTCTGTGACAGGCATTTCTTATTGTAAGTGTTCTTAGTCAGCGCATAAGCCAGTTCTAACTTGCTGACTCTCTTAGATAATGATGCTCTCTGATAAGTTGTGTTCAATCCATTCGCCGAGATACTTAAATTTCTCAGTCCTCTTGATGTTTCCCTGTTCTAGTAACATCTCTCTGTTTGCTTCTCTAATGTTGGTGAAGAATTCTGTTTTCTCAAGCGACACTCGAAGACCCACTTTGGCAGCCTGTTTTCTGAGGCAGTTTACCTGCATCGTTGCTATCTCAAGAAAATCAGCAAACAGTCTAGCAGTCTGGCAATCTAGAACCAGTCCATCGTTCTTACGTCCCAGGTGGATACCTCTCTGAGCACCCAAATTGTTCAGTTCCTTGCGCCATTCTCTCATAACCTTTTCAAGGACACAATTGAAGAGAAGTGGGGAAAGTCCATCTCCTTGTCTCACTCCAGTTTTTATTTCGAAGCTTTCTGAAATCTCGCCTCTAAATTTAACCTTGGAATGGGTGTTGGTCAAAGTTTCTAGGATGAGTCTGCGGGTTTTGTTGTCTAGTGCTAGTTCCTGGAGTACTTTGTTAAGCGTTTCTCTATCAATGGAATCGTAGGCCTTCCTAAAATCAACAAAGGTGACGACCACCTTGCGGTTTCTCATCTTGGAGTATTCAAGTACAGTTTTAAGATTGAGGGTCTGTTCAACACAGGATCGGGTCTTCCTGAAGCCCCCCTGGTATTCTCCCAGTTGACTATCCAACTGATTTTCTACCCTTCTTTGTAACGCCTTTGAGAAAATCTTGTATGTTACCGGGACGAGAAATTCCACGGTAGTTGTTTAGATCAGTAAAATCTCCCTTTTTGTGAAGCGGAAGGAGCAGAGCAGATTTCCAATCGGGTGGTTATTTCTCTGTTTCCCAGATGTCCTGGATGATCTCGGTTAGCTTGCGCACGGCATTGTTTCCAGCACCTTTCCACAGTTCAGCAACGATAGAGTCCTCTCCAGCTGCCTTATTATTCTTAAGAAGTTGAATGATCTGGCCAACTTCTTCCAATGGAGGGGGAAGCGAGTCCGGGTTTGGTGTGGTTTGTTTATAGTCGAAGTCTTCGCTGGGTGGGTCACAGTTGAGTAGATTTTTAAAGTACTGAGCCTAAGGGTGGCAGTCGTCCTTATCGTTATAAGCCAGTTTGCTTGTAATTGTATTTTAAAATTGTATTTTATTGATTAAATGTCTTTTTTTAATCAAGTGTTTTGGGGGCATTCAATATTTGCATATTGCCTGCCTTATTAAATGCTTTATAAAAGAAATTTGGAGGATATGTAATATATGATACATAATTCAATATTTCAATTTTGCAAATAATATTTTAATTTTATTAATTAACTAATCAGTTGGTGATAATTGTATGAGGTTTTTTAGAAAAAGTTTTTGTATTTAGAAGAATATGTTCCAATTATTATATTAACTATTAATATACTACATGTATGGATTGACTAGCGGCTATACCAATTTATTATTAAATAAAATCACTATTAAATCTATTAAATTACATCGTACGTTCCTTAATATCAGTCTTACAAATCTCGTGAAATATGCTAACGATTGTGTCTGTCCCCTTTCATGCGGAAATTTGGAAATCTTTACACTCCAGCGAACAACAAATACAAATTGCAAGATAAAATCTCCACTTCAATACATACAAAGTTCTTATAAAAGACCCATTATTGAAACTTCCTATATCGTTTTCATTTTTCTGAAATATAACCTACATCTGGTACATTATGCTTGTGTTAAAAAAGTTAAAATGAATGATGAATATGTATAGAATTTGATTTATTAAGTAACATATCAATACAAATAATATATAAATTCCATTAATGGCTATCAAATCGGAGAATTTGAACCATACTTCTTTTTAATACAGTGCATTTATTTAAATTTACACAGAAAAATAAATATCCAACGTGAATGTTATCACACAGAGCTATTTTACATTGCTTTGTTTTCCTTTGACTTCCAATTTCAGTTTCCGGTTATTGCTTGTTACACGTAAACTTTGAACCTGTTACAGCGAATCCTTGATACCATTCTTTCTTGAGGAAAGTAAACCGTATGAATGTGAATCACGTGCGACGCTTTATACCATTTCTCCGCTTTGACACAAAAACACAATTATTTGGAATTTTATATCACAAAGCAAATCAAATCACATATTCAACCTAATTTTTTCAATCCAAAATAAATGCAAATTTCGTCTTTGTTCTTAACTACCTCTCGTAAACAAATATTGTGGAAAATTCTTTGTATTCTTGTTCATTTATAACTAAAATTACGTGAAATGCCATGAATTTTAATAGAAATTTAATTTACAACGTATGTATAATCTTCTGAGATAATCGGATCAGAAGAGTGTTGGATGTAAATTATATTAAAGTGCATAAAGTGCATAATACTGCCTAGGAATTTTGACACATAATATCTCGTTAACGTTAATGCAATCCATTAGCATGTACAAGACATTGATTGCATGTGAACAATATCATGCGGTATTTAATTTATTTAAACACCAACCAATGATTTTTTTTTATGAATTGAAGAAAAACGATAACCGCCGATCGATTTTATTTGTGCATAATACAATAATATGTGTTTTGTTAATACTATACTATTCCCGTTTTATTTGTGTATAATGCAAGAATAGATGTTTTGTGAATTTTACATAGAATGTACATAGTACCGGATACATTGATGGAATTCTAGTTATAAAATGAAACGAAGCATTCACTATGTTTTAACTACACTTAATATGTTCAAATATTATATAACTTGTTATTCACAGTTATATAAATTTATACACTTATAACGAGTCGAGTTTCGACTGTTCAAGGTCATTTTCAAGTGACTTACAAAATGATGATTGAATGTATTTCTACTAAGGATTTTTAGGATTTTTTTGGAGACGATTGAGTAAGATTAAAAAGTTCCGAAAAGATTAGGTTTCGATCTTCAAGAGTCGAAACTCAAGTGGTTCCTGTTCTGAAAAGAAGTCTCACAAAACAATTATCGAAGTTTTCGAACATTTGCGTAAATAAATAAATAGTCCATTTTTTACTCGAGTTCATCCTAGTCTTCTGTACTACAGAACTGAGCTTGGGAGCTTGGGAGAGTGCAGTAATTACACAACCAAAGTTTAATACTCGTAGTAACTCCAAGCTTTAAAAAAATAAATTCAAGCTACCACTCCTTGCTTATTCAGTTAAATGTTCTAGTGGTACTCAATTTGGTGCAGTAGTCCCTTTACAGAGTGTCTGTTTATCCGTATCTGTAAAATCTTCTGTCTATCTGGACGTATTAAGAAAATATATTTATAATTATTATATCAAGAACTGTCCAATTGTTTTCTATGTGGTTGGTCTAATCTCGCACAATTTGTCTGGGTAGTCTTGCGCGCCTTGTACTCTGTACTATAAATTTAAGTGTTGGCATAGTCTTTAACGTCTAACCTACTATATATAGGTAGCAAATTGATTAACGGACAAGACTATTATTATCTTCCTTGTCTTCTCTATGAATCTCATTAAGTTCTAATATCTGGTCTGGTCTGAATTGTTTCTCAAGAATTCCCTAAATAAAATTAAAAAATTTCTCAAAATCATCAATACTCAATATATCATTCGAATTAAATAGACCCTATACAAAATTTCATCATCCTAAAGGGTCCATGAGACACAGGTTGGAAACTTTGGTCTATTGCCTGACCGAGGAAGAGCTGCAATCTTTCAATCCTACCCAGATCCTAAAATTCCTAAAGGAATCGGGCCTGAAGGAGGCGCACTAAATAGTTTAGTATCCTTCTTCGTCTTCATCAGATTTCCATCGTCTACTCCTGGACATAAGCCTCTACGTAAGTCTTCCATGTATGGCGATTTTGGGCTTCGCGAAGTCAGTCTTTACCAGCGATCGATTTAATGTCGTCCAACCACCTTCTTTGTGGATGACCCCTGCTCCTTGTTGTTTCTCTAGGTCGACACTGGGCATTCTACCTGTTGTCCATAGTCTTGCGACGTGTCCAGCCCAACGCCATTTTATCTGCACAATGCGTTCAATAACGTCGGATACTCTCGCCCTTCCTCTGAGATAATTTCATTTCTGACTTTGTCTCTCAATGTAATCCCAATCATTTAGCTCTCTATGGGCCTTTGCGTTACCCTTAGTCTATCGGAACTCTTCTTTCTCAAGCTCATAGTTTCTAAACTGTATGTAGCTACTGGCAATATGCAGGAGTTGTAAACTTTCCTTTTTTAAGTTTATTAGTATATCTTCATTTCTCAGGGAGTACTTTAATTTGCAAAACGCAGTCCATGTAAGACCAACCCGTCTGGTCACTTCAGCCGTTTGGTTCTATTTTACAAACTTATCACATGGCCGAGGTAGATATAGTAGTTCACACATTCGACTGTTGCCTTATCGCGCACAATGTGGGGAGACTCTGGACTTATGATCTTTGTTTTTCCTATCTTTATTTTTAACCCAATCTAGATTGTGGATTGTAGTTTTGGTGGTGACGACCTATACTGCGACCTTCCTAGATCTGTGGTACCCCACCCTCTTCCTCTAAACGTTAGTATACTTACCCATTTATAGCGCCTACTCTAGTCCTGATTCCTTCAGGAATTTCGAGATCTGGGTGGGATTCAAGGATTGCAACTCCTCTGCGTTTGTATGGGAGATTCCTCTGCTGAACCAGAGAATCTGCTATCTTGCTCTAACCCTAGGGTCTTGAGGTGTTTTCTAAGTCTGCAGTGTCCCATCAGGACGACTGTTAGAATTCTAAGCTTGTTTCTGTTTAGCTTCAGGCACGCTTTTGTTCATTTCTAGTTAACAGATCCCAGCATAACTTTGGATTGTTTCAACCCTGGAAGTTCTTTCAGGTTTTCATTCATTGTTCTCTTATTTCTTCATCTAAACTTTTTTGTATAGTGTTCACACCCATACCGCAAAAAGGTTACGGACCTATAAAAGGATTACTGGATCCCTTGTTTGTCAGGTGATCGGCTTCTTCGTTTCCGTCTATGCCAGTGGGTCCTGGTACCCAGTATAGCGTTACTTTATTTTCTCTGCCAAGCTTGCTTAGCTTTCCCATACAGTGCCATTTCATTTTGGATCTGATGGTATATGAGGTAATGGCTTTGATGGCTGCTTGGTTGTCTGACAGGATAGCAATTCGTTTTTGGGATAATTCCTGTCGAGGTTAAGTTGTGCACATCTTTCGATTGTGTGTACCTCTGCTTGGAAGATACTTGGGAATGTTCCCATAGATTCGAAGTATTTGGTACGAGGTCCATACACTCCTGCACCTGTACCTTCCTTTGTCTTCGAACTATCTGTATACCACTTGATAGCATTTTGCTCTATGTGGTATGCTGAGGATTCATCGCTCCAATCGGCCTTACTACTACACATTGCTGTGTAGTTTTTCTCGAAATGGTATTTGCATACCATTTCTCCTTTTGCTGCTTCCAGGGGATTTTGCCCTCGAGAATCTTCCGGTCTCTGCTCCCGATTATCTTACCTATTCCTCCTTGCAATCGCCAAGTCAACAATCGCCGATCTTGCGGCCCTCTCCACGACAAGGTGCAACGAAGTCCGATCCAGGAGCAGTTCCATTGCTGCTATCGGGCACGACCCCATCGCTGACATGCTGATTCAGACACACGCCAGTCTGAATCTTCTCAAGCTGCTTCCTCATAGAGGCCAGCTTGGTTCTACTTCCCCACGCAATTGCCGCGTAAGTGATCGCAGGTCACACTATCATGGTGTACATCTATCGCAAAATTGTGGGGTTACAACCCCACAACGAAAACCGCCGATTTGGCGGCCCTCTCTACGACAAGGTGCAACGAAGTCAAATCCAGCAGCACTTCCATTGCTGCTGTCGGGCACCACCGCAACGCTGACACGCTGATACAGATACACGCCAGTCTTTGGATCTTCTCGAGGTGCTTCCTGATCAAGTCCAGCTTTGTTGTACTTCCCCACGCAATTACCGCGTAAGTGAACGCAGGTCGCACTATCATGGTGTACATCTATTGCAAGATTGTAGGGTTACAACCCCAAAACGAAAACCTGCCTGTTCCCCTGGCTGGTAGTAGTCTAATTTGTTCATTAGGCGGTTACAGATGATTTTTGTCATTAGTTTGTAAAGTTGTGACACTAGACTGATGGGGCGATAATTTTCTATATTTGTTGTATCACATTTTTTAAACAGAATTATGATTTCCGCGTTGCACCATTCTCTGGGAATTACCTCAGTCTAGTGTAATTTATGTCAGTGTGTCTTCGTGTTTTCGGGGTATTTGTTCAAAGTTCGATATTACAATTTGTGGATTGCTTCGTATGGGTTAGTATACCCATACGTAATTATGGTATAGTATACCTTCGTATGAGTTAGTATACCGAAGTTTAAAAGAAGAGTGGGGTACATTAGATTTATGAAGGTTCACAGAACAACAAGTATAACACATAACAAGTACAACACCTACCAGTTACTGAAAGTAATTGATATATGTAGTATGACTAAATAGGCTAATTACTTTCCTGACTGATTTCTACATGCAGTTTAACCTAATTGTAAGTTTTGTTTGCAACATACATCTATTATTTTCTTTTAAAATACTGATGTAGACATCTCTGTCTAGTGTTGTCCATTTAATTTTGTCTGCCTTGTCTCCTCTATACATTTTTGTCTCTCTCTTGTCTCGTCTCTTTGGTTTTTCAATCTCTTATCTTATTAGTCTTGTCGATTAGTATTACATAAATTTAGTCTGGTTTGTATTGTCTATCCAGTCTAATTTTGATTGATCTAATTTTATCAATTTAGCTTCATCATCTCAAATTTTATAAACATTAAATAATTTAGATTGCGTATACAAACATATAATGGGATAGATATGAAAGTAGTTTTATTTATTATATTTAGGTTTGTCTCGGACAACTCGTCACGACCAACTCATCGTGGCCAACTCGTCGCAAGCCATCTCACCCCTGTGCCAATGCGGTGACTCGCCAACTCTGCGACGGGATAAAATGGTATGCAAAGTGCAAGTGTATGGTATGCAAAGTTCGTTATTTGTATAGTTACTAAATATCGATTTATTAAAGGGGAATATAACTTGAATATATAAATATATTCAACCTTTCCGTTGCTCCATAATTTATTAAGTCTTTTGAAAAGTTCAAAACAAATCTCATGTTGATACACATAAGTTATTTGTATGCTATTTACTTGCCCTCAGTCCACGTTCGTGGCACTAAACAAGAACTACATAAATAACATTGCTTTTAAGATCACATCTTTCAATTGAACCCAAGTGAATAGCCATCTGCAGACGTGTTTCGAGATCTGTCTCTCATCAGTGCAGCTTTGCTCTCTTGAATTATGAAATGGAATATACTTACATTAGTTTGAAAACAATGTGCCGGGCTGTCGAGATTAGGTTTTACTATTTAATTTATTTATTTTATTTATATTATGACATGTGTGTGGAAAGACCTGAACTGAGTTTCAGTTATTGATTTAAATGATAATTGAATATTGGGCTGAAACCAAACTAATTATGGATACAATCATATCAACTTAATAAAGCGGAATATAGCTTTAATATATAAATATTTTCAACCTTTCCGGAGCTCTATATTATTATTAAGTTTTTTAAGAGTACAAAACAAATCTCGAAAAATGTGATCTTAAAAACAATGTTATTTGTCTAGTCTTTGTTTAGTGCCACGAGGGCTAGTAAATAGCATAGAAATATCTGTTATGTTTCAACATGCGATTTGTTTTGTAGTCTTAAAAAGACATAATAATATTATAGAGCTACGAAAGGTTGAATATATTTATATATTCAAGCTATATAATATTATTATTATTATTCTGCTTTAATAAGTTGGTATAATTGTATTTATAATTTATAATTGTATTTATATTATATGGTTTGGTTTCACTCCAATATTCAATTAATAAATATAATTTTTGAAAAGAATAAGAGTAGCAACTGTAGAACAAAAACTAGAACACGCCACAATAATCTTTCTCAACTCTATTATTGATTATTTCTTAAAGTACAGTCTTCTTTAACTACAAAAATATTTCTTCTAGAAAAATACAGGGTGCCAACATAACATTGATACTAAAAAAAAAACTGCACGCAGAATTGCCGCTTATTTTTAATACAGCCCTCCAATTCTTCAATAGAATTTCAATTAAATAATAAATGTAACAATTACTCTAAACATAATAATATTAGTCAAACATATCAATTTATATTTATGAGAATTATTTTTGTTTATTGTCTTCAATAACGTTTAAATTCATTATAGAAAAATTAAATTTTGCAGTTGACAAGGCTTTTGTCACAATGTCAGCCAGCATATCGTATGTTGAAATATAATTTATACATATTTTATTTTGAGCTACCATTTCACATTCAAAACAAAAAAAATTAACTTTAATTATTTAAATAATTACATCAGGAACATCACATTGCTTTAATGTTATCGTGTTTTAATATTATCTAAGTTTATTGTATATATTTTTTTATTCCTTAAAGTTGGGAAATTAATATCGAAAGAAATGAATAAAGCTGTGATGATGAGACGTGACGGAAGCTTGTAGGCCATATTTGATCATTTTTGATTTTTTTTTTCCGGATAAACTAAAAGGAGGATCACATTCAAATTTTGAGAGGACATAAATAAAGCATTGATCTTCACGTATAAAAAGTTTTAAAGCTTAAACTTGAAAAAAATATTTAACATGGGATTTGCTCGAACCTCCTTAAAAAATACATTGTAGATCGTGAATAATTGTCTATAAAAGACACATAATACCTCATTCCATCATAAGTACATGGTGTGAGTGGATCGGCTACATCGGTTGATTGCAAATGTTGTGTGAACCTTCTCTCTTCAGGTAATGGATTAAATTGATTTCTTGTTTGCTTACCTTTCATGCAAACTCCACATAACAGACGAGAAGGGTATACAGACGAGTGACCCATTCCATAAAGTGTCCCATGCCATAAATCCATTTTCTCACTTGCAACATGAGCTTGCATTTTACGATGCGTAAGAGATAAATAGAACAAATTTCCAACATGATTACCTATGAAAACAATTTTGTCATTCTTTTTTATTAGAACTTGATTCTTTTTGAATTCAACTTTCAGCCCATTTTGCTGTACTTTTGAAATTGACAAAAGGTTGTAGTTTAATTCACTGCACTCATAAACCATTTTTAATGTAATTGGAGTTCCGCCACATTCAAGATAACCACATCGAGTACCACATCGATAGAGTACCACATCGAGTGGACGTAATTACCTCATTTCTCTTAGCCACATTTATTTTTAAGTTAAAACTAACTCTACATCAAATAAAAAATTTCCAACTTCTGAACATACTAAATGACTGGTACAGCCTGAGTCAGCAATAAAAATTAAATTTCCATTGTTACAAAGAGAAATTTCATTACTAGTAGTTTTTTATTCGTGCAGATACAACAGTTTCATCATCTAAATCTGTTTCCCTTGCTACTGCAGCAATTTTGTTTTGATCTTTCAATAATAAAGGGCAATTTTGTTTAAAATGTCCTTTCTTATTACACCTAAAACATCTGTACTGAGAATTGAAAGGTTTCTTTTTAAAATTAAAATTTTTATTCTCTTCACTACTAGATTTTCTATTGTTTTCTTTTGACAAAAATGATATAGATTCTTTAGCTTTGTACTCACGACTTTGTTGCCATTTTTCTTCTTGTAATAACCTATTTTTAACATAATATATGTCCAGATCCTTATATTTCTTAGAAAAATAAATGTCAATTGATAATGTAACTGAGTTATTTGAATATGAATCAGGCATTGCCGCCAGCAACATCGTTATCACTTCTTCAACAGCGAGTTGGATTCCACAGTTTTTAAGTTCCTGCACTGTCTTGTCGAACAAGACCAAAGAATCATTTAGAGAACCTCTTCTAAATTTCATATCCCGAAGACTTTTCTGTAATTCAACTTGAGTTGCGACCCCATACCTTGTATAAGTCTTCTTCAAAATACTCAGCATTTCTTTACCTGTTTTTGCTGTTTTGGCTGATTCCAAAACATTGTCTGCCAAACATAATATGATTATGTTTCTAGCCTTGGCGTCCATTTCCACAAAATTTTTCAGTCTTTCTTCATATCTGTAAGAGGGTTGGTCCATTGTCAGAACTCCTTTTACTTTACTAACCTCCAATAAAGTATTAACTCCCAATTAGAATAACCACCTTTACCATCAATAGGTTTAATCTGAGAATTAAAATTTTTTCAACAGAAGCTGCCATTCTGACTTTCACGAAAACACAGATCAAAATCGACAGAACTAAAAACTCTTACAAATTACGAACACTTTGTATTTTTACAAAATTTGCTTCACTCTTAATATGGAATACTTCCCGAAAAGAATAAGAGTAGAAACTGTACAACAAAAACTAGAAAAACGCCACAATAATCTTTCTCAACTCTATTATTGATTATTTAGATTTATTAAGTACAGTTTTCTTTTACAACAAAAATATTTCTTCTAGAAAAATACAGGGTGCCAACATAACATTAATACTAAAAAAAAAAACTGCAAGCAGAATTGCCGCTTATTTTCAATAATCATTTCATAGAAGTACAAACACCAGAAGTTATTAATAAGTCTTTCATGCTTTTCAAAAATAAAGATTTTCTCTTTATATTGTATCTTTATATTGTATCAAATCAAAGGTTGAATATATTTATATATTCAAGCTATATTCCGCTTTAATAAGTTGGTATAATTGTATTTATAATTAGTTTAGTTTCACCCCAATATTCAATAAATAAATATAATTTCATAGAAGTACAAAGACCCAGAAGTTATTAGGAAGTCTTTCATACTATTCAACAATAAAGGTTTTTCTCTTTATATTGTATCAAATTTACTCATAATTCATATTAGAGAAGACAGGAGCTTAACAGGGGATGTTACTTTAAATGTCCCATCTCCAAACCATTTTTCACAAAAAAAATCTAAATTGTTTCGCCGAGTGAATAACCCAATTTTGTCTGTGTCAGGTCCACTGCCAGATAAAAGAAATGATTGTGTAAATTCGAGGTTGCGGAAGTGCGCGTCTGATATCGCGAAAGAAGATTTATTTGCTTAATAATTTGCTTGCCCATTTAACACGTGAATTCTAGACTGATGCTCACTTAGCACTGTAGAAATATCCATCATTTTCAAGGTTTTTTAGATCTACGTTAAGATAAAGTAATCGTATAATTGAATGAAGTTTGATTCGCTTACTCGATTGTCTATTTACCAAGTAGATTCCAAATTGACATTCACTAATAATTGTACAAATATGCATCTTTATCAAGTTCTTTTGCATCTACGTTCGGGTGGAATAATGGTATCCTTCACTACTTAACACTCTAACCAAATATTTTCAATTATACAAACTTTGTCTGATAGCTTTACATCGAACAATATTTGTTGAACAAGGGACGATAGTCTAATCCATCACATTTGCATACTGATATTTTATGATTATAAATATAGTAAGATTAACCTCTAAACAATTACTAGTTACTGTATTGTTTTATACGTACAGGATAAAACAATACAGAAAATAGGATTTGAACAGTTTTGTCAAGAAAATATTTGAATTTGTATAAATTTGAAACGATATTTTAACTTACTTTAATCTCGGTGATAATTTGACCCGACAAGTCTTGTCTATCTAATATTGCCTGTCTATAAGTATCTTCATAGTATTATATCTGCATAGTCTACGGTGACCAGACGTACTGCTTTAGCCAGTACAGTACTTCTTTGAGATAGTCTGTACTGTCCAATTTTTAAGCATTGCATATGTACTGCCTTTCTCTAAGACGTACTGCTTGTACTGCTTTGCATAATATTGTAAAAATAAATAATTATAACTGTGATTTTATGCATTTCAAGTGAACATTTTGCTCACAATTCAGTATTGCTAATAGTGTCAAAGCAGCACTAACAGAACATTGTACGAGTGATAAACATAACACTCAGATTAATGCAGCAGTCCTGGGCAAATGGCGACTCGCGGGCCTCATGCGGCCCGCGCCGACAATTTATGCGACCCGCGAAGATCATTCAAATTTTCTTTATCATTTTTTTTTGTAAAGCACATGGATAACCATTACCCCTCCATCCGTCTCATACAATTATTGCTTTAGCGTTTAAATAATCTGGAAATAGGTAAAGGTAAGTGGCCAATTTTTCTTCCAAAATTAGGTTAACAGTGAACGCTAACTTTCAATTCTAGAACATTTGACCTTGATAGTTTTCAAAAATTCGCCTAGGCCGTTATTTTAAAAGTCCCCATATCTCGAATATAAAGTGACCACATTTTCATTGAGACAAAGCGGGACAAACGTGATGAAATGAGAATAGGTAGACCTTTTCATAGTTGAAATTTTTTTGTACGCATGTATCATTTTCCGCCATGTTATACGTCAAAAAATGCCAGAACTTTTGACGTATAACTAAATATGTGCCCAAAACTTTCATATTCCCGCCTTTCAAACTTGGCGGATGCCCATGCGCCTAACTAACCGTAAAATGGTCTATTATAATTTAGTTATGAAAGCCGACCAAAAATTTAAAAAAATTTACACTAATACAATGTTGTGTGTGAAGGATGCCATTATTATAATAGTTTCTAAAAGTATCCAAATCGTGCGTAAAAGCGCAATGTAAATCAAATGGAGTTTTATTATTAAACGATTTCTCTTTATTGTTACTATGGAAACAACTTGCGCCATTAAACAAGCAACATAGACGTAGTGAATATAAATTTTCTGACATGCAGTCGTAACCTAGTACGTACAGTCCTTTTACTAATAACGCAAATCAAAAAAGACCATTTTCGCAAATATTATTTTTTGGAAAATGTTTACTAATATATTCAAAAGATTTTTTCACGTATTCCCATAAAATCTCCTTTTTTAATGTCACCCAATGTAAATTTCAGAACAATTAAACGACCGGATTTTCTGAAAGAAGTCATAAATTTTTATGATAACTGCTTGGAATACCTTGAAAAATAGACAAGTTCAAATTCAAAAATTTCATTGAGTGATACTAAATAAAGGAGAAATCTTATTTTATATATTAATGTACATTTTATATAAAAATACAGATATTTTCTAAAAAAAACGGGACATTTTTAAAAATCGGCGGGACACGGTACTGTCCTCAAAAATGCGGGACTTTCCCGCCAAAATCGGAACGTGTGGTCTCTTTACTCAAATAGCTTATGTACTGCTTTCGGGTTTAAAAAATCTGGTCACCTTAGCATAGTCTTGTTAATTAATTTTGGTTATCTTGTGCTGTTGCTTCGTCTGTACTACATTGACAAATTGTCTAGCTTTCGCACAATAATAATTTTCAGTTTTTTTATGTTCTATAATATTGTTAGTCTGATAGTGTTAGTCTCATTTTAAAATCGATATTTGGAACTTTTATAAAACGATAGATGGCGGAAGTATACAATCTATTGTTGACGCTTGGCAATGATGCCAACTTGGGGGTTTTACCCCCAAATTTAGGGGGAACCAAGAAGTAAAGGGTTTTTTTACTGGGTACCTTTATTTATGGGGATTTTTTATCTGGTATATTATTTAAGAAATTTTGTTGAGGGCGATAGATTAAAACGTATATCTTGAAAAAAAAAAGTTAAAAAGAAAATAATGTATATAAATGACACAGAACATAATAATTTATAATACTTGCCATTATTACTAGTACTTACTACTATTTATACTTGCCAAATAATGCGCAAGTGAGCACAAAAAGCATGAATTCAGGACTCTATACAATTTATATTAATTAAGCCTTGAAACAACCATTGCATATTGTTCTAGGTGCAGACACACTGGTCCCATGTACGCAACGTATGCAACGCATCTATATACGGTATCTGGACTCTGAAAAACTATGCCATAGAAACAAACTTATCGTATGCAACGCAATAACACGCCTCACATGCAACGTCGATCTGGGATGTTCTGATTGGCGTGGGAAGGTGGATACGATATCCACGCGTGTGATCAGTGTGTTTCTAGAACTTATGCGTAGCACGTCATAAATAAATAGACTTTTGAAGCGTTGTGTTGTCCAAATTGTTAAAATGGGTAATGAACAGCTGATAGATAATGCTGATGTGTATTAAAGATTTAAACTGTTAAACTGTATTTTAGACATGCGAAACTGTATTTTAGACATGCTCACATTGTATTTTAGACATGCGAAAGTACATAAAGAATCGTTCTTCGTCAGATTCCAGTTTCTGCATTAATGTATGGTATTTTCCAACTTTTTCTCTTTGTTTATTTATCTCATTAATTTATTTATCTCAATATCTTCTGTTCGAAACTTTAGTTTTTGTTTTTGTGGCGCGGAAATATTCATTTAAAAATAGTAAACTCAATAAATCATTCTCAAATTCGCTATCAGAATCAGAAAACATGACTTACAGACGCACTAGTGCACCTTGTGAGAAATTACAACAGCGTATGATGCAAAGTTTACGTTGCATACGCGGGACGAGTGTGCGCACCAATTCTCCCAGTTTGCATCGCTTACGTTACGGACGTGGGATCCGTGTGTCTACCTTAGCGTTGTGCTTACAAATTATCAAAAAAATAAAAAAATAAAAAAAGCAAAACCAAAACAAAACTCATATCCCCTAACTAGCCCTCATTAAATACATATTTCCTTGATATTTGAAGTATTGAGTCAACATTATATCTAGGGGACAAAAAACGAGACATTTTATGAAACAATTTATTTTTAATTTCAATTATTTCTTGTTTAACTTAAAAAGAAAAGTTAACAATAGAGGAGTAAAAAAAACAAAAAATAATGTAGGAAAAGAAAATGACAAAGAAAAATAGATGTACATAGAGAAAAGTTAAGAAAAGGAAAGTCGGGAATCAAAATATAAAAATCGTTTTATTTCATTGTTGTTATCATTACAATTATTAGTCTTAAATTAGTCATTCATTCATAAATTAATATGCGTAAATATGTAAAATACGCACACATAAAAACAAAAGCTCTTTTATGCAACCCAAAAGTATTTTAAATTTACATTTTAAATTACTTCTCAAACCAGGTGAGCAATGAAAACTCTAGGTTTAAGGACGTTCCCAAGAAAATTAGTTTTCTTTAAATTCTTCTGTAATTTTGAATACATATAGTTAAAAGTACCCTTTACCCGTAGAAATTTGTTTAAATAGTCCTTCCGGTGAAAATTTTTTAAATATTGACGGTTAAAATTTGCATGTTTAACATGTAAACCATACCCGGATTTCTCACACACGTTTTATTAAATATCAATAGTAATTTTCTTGACATTATTTTGATAAACTGAGAATCAGTAAATGAAGATATAACAAATATCTTTCTGTAAAAATAACACTATCAAGCGGTATTGATTTTGTTATAATATTGTTAAAAGCCAAGCACTTTTGATGGTTTTCATATTTACTTCTATAACTTGAAGAGTGGGAGATGGCGACTTGGCAACGTTACACTGCGCGGGAGTTTAAGAAACAAGTCTCCAATCATTGAACTGTATAGTCAATGTCTCCAAAAAATGCGAGTAATTTACGGATATAGGTTAACTGTAGGTTTTTGTAAATAAAAAATGTGAAATATAATTTTCATAAACACTTTTATTAACATCAAATGAACATACAATCCTAACAATATATTATTTTTTCTTAGCAACTAGTAATTTCTTATTACTTATTTTGGCTTTGAGCTTTGGCTGATTTAGATTTTTCTAAAAGTCTAATACTTTTGTAATACTTACTTATGTATATTTATTACCTCTACAGGTTTATAAATGGATTCCAAAATTTTATACATAAAACAATACATATATATAAATAAAAAAGAAACAAAAAGAAACGTATGCTAATAAAACTAAATAAATCACTAAAAACCTAAACTTGCTATTCCAATTCAGCTCTTGAGATCCTTTTCTGTAGTTCCCCCATGGATCTGTTCTGGGACCGATATTGTTTCTTATAGTGATGAATTCCGTTGGGTGGATTGTCGGCTTCCCTCTCCACATATTGCTCTTCTTCTCTCCTCAACTTTCTTCATCCAATCTATCCCTCTTCCATCCTCGTTTAAAACCTCTTCTCTACCCTCGTCCCTTTCTCTCATTTCTGAACATTCGTTTAGACAGTGTTCTATTGTCTCCTTGTTTTCTCCACACATCCTGCATACTCTATTCCTATCCTCCATCCAAAATTTATTATCTCTCTCTTCATTTCCACATCTGAATCTTGCTATTGTCACTCTCTCTTTTCTACTTTCTCTTCCTAGGTACTTTGGCAGTTCTTCCGTTATTATTTTTTCATATTTCCCATTGTACCTAGACTCCCTAATTCTTGCTCTCCTTTCTTGCCTTTGCACATCTCTATCTCTCTGGACCAATTCCTCTGTCATTACTCTACCTCTCTCTCGCATTCTTTCTATCTCCGCTCCTGCATACCCGTTTCTTTCTAGATATGCTTCCCTCTCTGTCCACACCCCTTTTCCTATTACTTTTCTTTTTTCTTTGAGGCACTCTTGCAGAATTCTGCACTCTCCTCTCTCTATCACCCTCTCCTCAAAACTTATTGCTCTCTTTCCTGCTTCTATTCTTATTCCATCTCTCTTTGTTTCCTCCATCACTATATACCCCGGGGTCTCTCTACCTAGTCCTAGCACCCATTTCAAATATTTTTCTTGCACCCTTTCCAGTCCTTCTTGCTCTCTCCACCCCCATATTTCCGCTCCATACATCATCACACTTTTCACCAGGCTATCAAACATCATCACCCTCCTTCTATAGTCGTGTCCAAGTTTTCTCTCTCCTATTCCCCATACCACTCCTAGTATTTTATTGGCTTTCTTTACTAACTCTCTCACGTGTGCTGTTTCAGTATTTCTCTCATTAAACACGTACCCTAGGTATTTAAATTCTTTTACTTCTTCAATTTTCTCCTTCTCCCATCTCCACTCAATTACTCTTCTTCTGCCACCCCCTTTTCTAAACACCATCATCTTGGACTTCTCCACATTCACTGTCAGCTTTTTCCTCCTCATATATTTCTCCATGTTTCTTATCATTTCTTTCATCCCTTTCTCGTCTCTCGCTAGCACCACCAAATCATCCGCGTAGGCTAGGGACCACACTTTTTCTTTGCCCACCACGACCCCACCCGTCTGCGCCTTGCTGAACATCTCCTCTATGTCTCCAATAAATGCTGCAAACAGGCTGGGGCTTAGTGGGCAGCCTTGTCTCACTCCCTTATGCGTATTAAAACCTTCGCTCACCCTTTCCCCAACTCTCACTCTACTTATTGTTTCTTCATAAATCTCTTCTAATTTTGTTATCAGATGTTCCTTTATCCTCTTCTTTCTCAGGCATTCCCACAGTGCCTCTCTTGCTACATTATCAAAGGCCGCCTTCAGGTCCACAAATAATGCATACATCCTGCCGCCCTTCTTTTTTATCTCATTCCCTACTATGTGATTCAAGATGTATACATTATCCATGGTCCCTCTCCCTTTCCTAAATCCCGCCTGTCCGTCTGGTATCACACCTCGCTCCTTCAATTCCTTCGTCAATCTCTCTTCTACAATCATTGCATATATCTTATATGCTGTATTGAGCATGGTGATCCCCCTGTAATTGCTTGCTGTTTCCCTTTCTCCTTTCTTATATATGGGGCATATTATCCCCTCTTTCCACTCCTGTGGGAAGCCCTCTCCCTTCCACACTCCATTCATAATCTCCAACAGCCTGTCAGCTTCCCTTTCAGTTCCATATATCCACGATTCATTCTGTATACCGTCCCTCCCCGGTGCCTTTTTCTTTTTCAGTTTACTCAGTTGTTGTTCTAATTCTTCTCTTGTTATCTCTTCTATTTCTCCCACCCTGTATTGACTCTTTTTCTTTTCCTGTCTGATTTCGTCACCACCCAGCAGCTGACTGAAGTACTTTCTCCATTCCTCCATAGTAATTCTATTACTCACTCTTTCTACTTTTTTCTTTCTTTCCCTATTTATGTATTTCCATACCTCTTCTTCCGTCTTTATGCCTTTCATCTTTAGTTCTTCTTCCATCCATTTCTTTTGCTTCTTCTCCTTGCATACTAATTTGTACCTCTTGCGTGCTCTCTTGTAATCCTCATTACTTGCTTTTCCTCTTTTCCAATTTCTTAATTTCTTTCTTACTGATTGCTTCCCTTCCCTGCATTCTTTATCCCACCACTCGTTTTTCCAAGCCCCCACCTTCACTCTTGTCTCTATCACTTTTTTTTCTGTTGCATTTTTTACGTGATCACCCAGTTCTTTCACTTTTTCGTTTATCCCTTCCTCTTCGTATCTAGCCTCCCTAAGTCTTGTTCTATAATTTTCTATTGCTTCTTCCGTCCAGATATTCTTCACAATTTTTCTTCTAACATCCTTCTCACTTCTTCTATTTTTCTCTCTTCCTTTTGTCTTCACTTCCAATGGCATATGATCCGACTCGACTCTTTCTCCCACCTTGAATTGTTCTATTTCATCCCATGCTTCTTCATTCACCATAACATAGTCAATAACTGTCTCCCCTCTTGGTCCGATATATGTGTACTCTCCTTTCTCATCTCCTATACTGTTTCCATTAAGTATGTCCCACCCTCTTTCTTCTACTAGACTTATCAGTAGTCTCCCTTCGGCGTTTTCTGTTGTGTCTTTTGTTGGTCTTCTTTCTATTGTTGTTTGTTCTTCTTCTAGCCGTATTCCTTTTTCTCCAATTCTTGCGTTAAAGTCCCCCCCAATCACCAGAGTTCCCTCGTCTTGCTGTTTTACTCGCTCTTCTATCATTCTCTTCGTTTCTTTCATACTTCTGCTGTATATTGTTATAATTCTCCATTTTTTCTGTCTAATTTTCACCGTTCTTTCCATAATGCCTCTTTCTTCTTTTGCTTCGGTTCTGTTTTCTTCTTCCAAACCCTTTTTCACTCCCATTATTATCCCCCCTTTAGCTCTCCCTTTCCTGCTTACCCTCTCTGCAAATTGACACTTCCACTTAAACTCTTTCGGCATTATTTTTTCCAATTTTTCCCACCCCTTCTCTTCCACCCACGTTTCTACCAGTCCCACTACATCAAATTTTCCCAAATATTCCCAAAACTCATTGTCTTTGTTTTTTATCCCCGCTGTGTTCCAGTATACTATTCTTAACTGCTCCGTTTCTTCCTTATTCCTCTCCATGTTCGTTTTCCGTTTTCTGTCCTGTCGTCTTTTCCTTGTGCTCTTATTCAAAAATTTGTCGTGTTTAACGCCCCCTTTTCATCGTCCCACTTAAAGCCTTTTCCGTCTATCCATATCTTTTTATAACCGACTTTCGCCCACCGTCCTTTTTGTCGCTCTTCTTTGGCTATCGCTCTTAATTCCTTCTGTATTTCTCTTTCCTTCTTTGTCAGATCGTCTTCTATGTATACTCTCTTTTCCCTTTTTTCTCTTAGTTTCCTCTTATTTTCCATAACTTTCCGCTTTTCACCCCAGGTCCCAAGTTCCGCCACTAACATTTTCCCTCCACTTACTTTATACATCTCTTTCACCGTCACTTCTACCTCTAATTCTGCCTTTATCCATTCTTCCAGATTCTTCTCGTTCTCACATTCCCCTTCGTCCAGTCCCGTCACAACAATCTTCTTTTTTCTCATTATTTTTTCCTTCTCTTCCATTTTCTCCTCCAGTCTTTTAATTTTTTCATTTAGTTCTGTCTTTTCTCTTTCCCATTTTTCTTCCTTTTCACGCATCATATTTTTCAAGTATTCCATTTCCCGGCTCATCTTCCGATTCTCTTCCTTTATCTCCCCTATATCTTCCATAATTTTTTCAGCATCTTCATTTCCTCACTTTAATACTTTTGTAATAATATTTTTATTTTTTGTTATTCGCGCCTTGTTATCATCTAATTTTTCCGAAAATAATTTAACAATAGCATTTTCACCTTTTTCATAATATATCTTTTTTAAATTATCACATGAAATATCATTTAGAGCTAGTTTTTTGCACATGTTGATAGAAATAATATCTTTTAATTCAGCCAACATTCGTAAATTTACTCTAATTTTATCTGACATAGATAATTCTTGTAAATAATAATCACTTCGTTTGAACGAATTTAATAAATTACTTTGTAATTTTAATTTGTTTATCAAATTTTGTAGTATCACAACATCATAAACGGCATCGTAAAATTGCTGATTATCATCACTAGGTTCTAAAAAATCATTACTTAAAGTTTCTGATTTAAATTGACCAGCACCTTTTCTATCAACTAAGACGGTTCGGAATAATGTCAAAGTATCCGCAAACCCTGAAATCAAATCCAAAATTCTAGGTACTTTTGCATTCGTTATAGCTCGTAAATGTCGTGGAACGTCAAACCGGGCATTATGAGCAACTAACAAACAATTTTTTTGCCCATTGCATAAATTAAATAAAAATTATTCGAAAGTTTCCAAAGCATAGGAAATTTTGTGGGTTTCAACTTTTTTATCTTTATAGAATAAGTTTCCATGTTTTTGGTAAAGTTGAGTAACAGCGCTTGCTGATGGTGAAATCTTGGTCTTAGTATTTACGTAGATGTTAAACATGCGCATTTGCAGCAAATCCCGTGTGGACAAGACGCAAAAGTCGGCAATGCGCAACCCGCGGGCCGCGCATTGCCGACCCTTGCGTTAGTGTATACCTACATATATTTAAATATAATACCAAACTCGCAATAACAGAAACTTTATCAATAATTATATTTATTATTTGATTTCATTATTCAAAAATTTAAGTCCAATAATACAAACTTACCTAGAATTACGGATAAGTTAATATCAGAAACTTCATTAGTGGTTAGTCCAGTATTAACTAAATTACATTTAGCACAAGTTTCACATGTTATTTTGAAATCAATATGAAGTCCTATTCTTCTGAAATCTCTTAATTTTTCTAAGTCTAAGAGACTTTTGCAGCTGGTACATTTGAAGTTCTTAGCTAATTCCCGCAATGAAACAATACAATTCTCATCGGGGATTTCACATTGAGCTGTTTCATTCAGTATCGATTGAAATTTTCGTTTTTTAGCCTCAGACATACCCGCGAGAGATTTAACTATTGCATCGCTTGTCTTTTTTTTAACAAATCTACCATTCTTCAATCGAGAGATCATCATTAATATATTATTTGCAATATCCATTTTTTTTTTCAAAATATCGAAACGCTACGCATGTCAACAACATAAAAATATAGAGCTAGAATGCCATGTTGTCGGATCGGAGAAACGACGCAACGAAAGTATTTTAGAACTTCTACGCAGATAAGCGGCACCCAAAGGAACACTGCACCTCAATTATATTTTATAAAGCGGCACGACTGCTGCTTGGGAAGGTCCTTAAATCGAAATCTAACGGCAACTGAAGTTGGTCCTAGGGGGAAAATTCTGTACGAGTTGGCATCACTGCGCTTAGACAGTTAGTCCTGCGTCCTGCGCCGGCGATGTAAGGCGGCAGAGAATACATAGGTTTGACAGTCACCTCCAACAATTGAAATATAACAATTACAATGAGGTTATGGGGTTCATGTGTGGTTTCGAGTAGTAAATGTGGAAGTATTAAAATGGAAGAATTATGCCAATCGCTAGAAGCAATAGCAAAAGCCTTGGAGGACCTTCAACGACGCACAAAGGATGAGCCTTTGACGCCGCCGATTGCTTTTCCCTGTTTCATTATGGCTCTTCCACGTTTCGACCCAGAAAGTACGGACAGCAGTGTATGGTTGTTAATAATCGATGGGTATAAAAGCAAGTTTGGGTTGTCTGATAGAGAAACTGTAAGTAGAATCGGTCCATTTTTATTAAAATCTGCTCAGAAATGGTTTACTGCACGGCAGCCGACCGCCGAAAGGTGGGAAAAATGGGCTTGGTAAAGAATACGGTTTTTTTTTAACTCCTTTTGAAGTGTTGCGGACTTTTTACCTGGTGTAACTGTTGTTAATCGTCTTTGGCACTCTAAACTAAGACCGGAGAGCAAAAATTAAGCTTCTATGTTGCCTAGTTCAATAAATATTTGTGTTTTTGTTGTTCTAAAAAATGACATATTCGACGCAACAGATTTTGCGTCGGAAACGGAAAATTTCTGCGCACGTTACAAAAAGTGTGCGCATGCCATCTTCTCGGAGTTGCCACTTTTACTTCTCTTACAGCAAATTTGAAAAACTATGATCCTAAGCGTCGTATTCAAAATTACATTCCTATTGCAACGAACAGCGACCCCACAAACAGCCGCCATGTCTGGAGTGAATTATTTAAGTGTCCTGGATATCCAGCAGATTATGCATGATCCAGACGAGACGGTCCGGAATTTAGTTGCGTGGAGAATGATCCCGGCCGAGGGGTCGTATAAATGCCCCAAATGCGAAAACACCCTCTTGAAACTGTGTCGGGATACTTCAAGGTTGTTGCTTTTCTTTTATCTGTAACAACATTGGAATATATCCTAAATGTTTTATTTCAGGATTTACGGGTATCGCTGGATCTGTGAGAATAAGATTTTCAAAAATAAGAAAAAGTCCAAGATGTGCGGTCAAAAGGCAGAACTTCGTTCGGGCACTTTCCTCGCCAGGTACAAGTAGCCGTTATTGAAGATTCTTGGGTTCGTCTCTTTTTGGGTTCAAAATGCATCGTTGATGCTGATCGGAAGACAATTGAAAATGACCAAGGCATCTGCAATTGATTGGTCATCTTTTTGCCTTGGGGCTGTCTTCGATACATTTTATACACAGCCTGAGAAACTCGGCGGTCCTGATAAGGTCGTTAAGTTTGAATCTATGTTATCATCTGGGTCGCAGAGTAGAAGGGCAGTGGGTTTTCGGCGGTTACGAACGTGGCATTGGTCGGGTGTTCACGGTAGCTGTCGAGAAACGCTACTCTGAAACTCTTGCGCCTCTAATCGAATCGTGGATAGAACCGGGTACGACCATGTTCAGTGACTGCTGGAAGGCCTATAGCGCTCTCAGTGACATTGGCTACAAACACTTGTGAACTGTTCATTCGATTATCTTTAAAGATGCCGATACCGGGGCACATACAAGAGCCATAGAGTCTACTTGTAGGGCTGGTAAATCTTTCATGCCGTCATCTGGGCGTATCAAAAAACACGTACCCGGTAACCTCGCTCGGCACTTGTTCCAGAAGCAGTGCAGAGAGCTTGAGCTTGATCCCGCTCTGGAATTTTTCAGATGTTAAAGTAAGATGTACGACCCCGTGCATCCCCAGCCAGGGCCTGGTGATGATCGTGATACGGACGAGGACTCCGACAACTAGATCGCACATAACTATTGTAAGGTTTTTTTATGTTTTTAGTTTTAACAAAATTCCAATTTATTTGTAATTTTCAGACGAAGGACTTGGGGCAATTTCGTTTTATTTTTTATTCTGAGGAAATCGTATGATGAATAGACAGGACATTACTTATAAACAAAATTCTGTTTTTGTTTTTTAAATTTTTGAAGAAAATCTGATGATTAGATTGGACATTAGACTGGACATTACCTGTAAGGTTTTATCTGTTTTTTTATCAAAATCCATTTATATTTGCCAGATGGAGGACATCGCGATTTTTTTAAATTTAAGTTGAAGAAAATCTATATTTATATTTTTTCCTGGATAAATTACAAGTTTTCCTTTTTTTAATTCGAAGCAAATCTGTTGATGATTAGAGCTGAAATTAGGTACTAAGGGTTATTCTGTTATTTTTTTGCCAAAATTCCAATTTATTTCTATTGTTTCCTGTCACAATTGCAGTTTCTTTTTTTTTTATTTTCAACCAAACTTTTTGGTAAAATGTTTCTCGAAAATAAAATAAAACTTGTTACAATTTTAGCCAAAAGCACAATGTTCAAACCGTTTCGGCTATGCCTAACTCCACCCTCCTATATGCAGCGTGCTAAATTAAAATTTCGCTATCCTAAAAAAGTATTGATATATTTTGATATGCATATTTTGGATATGCATTATTTTTCTTTTAAAAAATAATAAACGTGGCCACGTGAGCCCAGTTGCGTGCGCCTCCACCAACTGTTACGTTAAAAATGTCAATTTTTACGGCAAGAAAAACACGAATATTTATTGAACCAGGTAACGTAGAAGCTTAATTTTTACTTTCCGATCTTAGTTAAGAGTGCCAAAGATGACTAACAACGTTACACCAGGTTAAAAGTACGCAACACTCAGTTAAAAAAAAACGTATTCTTAACCATTAATTTCCAGGAAAAGGACGTTTTCACAAACATAATTACGTAGTTGTGTGTGTGGAAAAACTGATAAAATTTCGCGACATTGTAAAATTTAAAATAAATTTTTTTGTTAATAAATGAAGACGAACCCTTTTGTAGATACTGTAAGAAATTATTTCATAACATTGAAAATTGTTTTCTTCGTCAAAACAAACACTGGTTCAACTTGTTCATTAATAGATGACTTATTGGTGGATAGATTAAAACTAACAAAACTTCCGCTTTATTTACGCGTTACCCCTTTGCAATGGTTCGATGGTACAGTACGCAACTCATTTTTTTAAATCAAAGCCCCGGTGGAACTACCTGAGGTTAAAGTTGAGCAGGACCTTGGGATTGTATCACATAGTCACTCTCACTATGACATTATTATAGGAAATAATATTTACGAACATAATGTGATTCTGTTAAAAGATAAGACATTTAAAAATTGTTCAATACGGTTGCTGATATTGGTTTGGTCACAGGTTTCGACAAAAACGAAAAAGTTTTTCTAAATTAATAACTTCAGGTAACTGTGTTAATGCAATTAACACCGATTAATTGAATATAACAATAGCTGAAAATAAAACCATTTATAAACCCTTTTCGGATATCAGAATCTGAGCGAATAAAGGTAAATAAATATTACCTTTCAAACTTCATTGGTATATTTGGAACGCCTTGCAAGCTAGTACATGATGCTGGCAAAAATTTCATGGCAAAAATATTTAAATCGCTTATTGAACACTCTGGTATCGAACTGCACGGGACAATCCCGGGAACACATCGCTCTAATGGACTCGTGGAACAATATGCATATCATCAGCAATATGCTTAGAATTGAATCCAATAAGTCAAAGGAATGGCCGAATAAATTGTGGAAAATTCAATTATTCAGCAATACAACGAAGCAAGAAAACACTGTATATTTTTTTAAATTTGTATCACTTTTAATCTATTTTGCGTCTATAATGAAGTCATTGAAGCACTCATGTGGGTTCGTGTTCGACAATGGTTTTATTCAATTTTCTCAATATGTATCGGTGATTTTTTTATTTAGAAATGTCGTAAAAGGGCGCAAAATAGTATAAAAAACTCGTTCATAAGGCGTTTTTTGTATTTGTACAGAAAACTCGCTTATTGAACTCGTTCTTTAATATACTATTGTAAAACGATAGATGGTGGAAGCATAAAATGCAATGTTGACGCTCAGACAGTTGGTCCTACGCCGGCGAGGTAAGGTGGCAGAGAATACATCGGTCTGACATCCACAAGTCACGTCCAAGAGTCACATCCACAATTGAAATATGAAAATGAAAATCTAATAAGATCAACAAATTTAGAATTCAACAAATATTTTTATATAATATTTAATAACCAAGTAAATTCAATACATATTTGCTTTGAATTTTTCTCTTCGTCTTGTACCTCAGGTTAAGTCTATCTCATGTTCAGTCAAGTTAATTAATTGTCAGTCTCAGCCATATTAAGTTGCTAGTCAATTTATTTGAGACTCAAGAGAGATTAGAAAGATATTAGTCTCATTATTCTGTCTTGAGAACCCTGAGGTGTTAGTCTCACGACACTCTTGAGAACCTAACCGAATGCTTGTCTACCTATTCTTAGCTAAAACAATGTATGTTCATTCTTGAGTTGCTAAACCTCGCGCGTATAATTTTTTTATTGTCATATTCTTCTTAATTCTGGTTATCTAGTTGTGTTTGTCTATTCTTGTTTATTAACTTTTACTTGTCTAGTAAACATATCGGTCAAACATATAAATGAATTAGATTGGATAGAAATATCTAATTTAATTGAACATAACAGAAAAACATAATATTTCCTACCAAGCTTCTGGAAGCTTATGGAATGGATGAACACATAATACAATATACAAGGATAACATCTACAAGCAAAACACTCAAACAAACACTTTTGTATCTAAAAAGTAATTAAATAATTAATTCATTAATTTAAGCTTGAAACGACTTCTTTCTAATCTTTTCCAATATGTTTAGTTTTATTTATATCATATTGTTTATTACCTTGCAACCCTGAATATTATATAAATGTTATTAAAAGTTTAAAATTATCCTGCACAATTCCAAAAAATAAATATGTTATTTTTTTAAATTTTCTTCAAATATTTTCCGTTACGTCACAATGTTTCAATTCAGGCTAACTGTACGTAACCAAGTTATCGAGTTGGATTTAGGTCGATTAGATTGAAAGGGCAAAGGACGAACCGCACAGCTCGATGATCCCACTGGATGTAAATTTAATCGACAGAGAAATGTGTTCCCAATTATTATATAATTTATGATAACGTCTGAAAGTTAATATTTTGTTTTATGTGGTTCGTGTAGGTCAAATATTGAAAGTGGAACGTATATTATTTGTGCACTCTATGTTACGCGATCTAATTAACAAATAAAGGACACACACGCGTTTTTTATTGTTATTACGAAGTTTATCCAAAGTACATCTAGCTTTTTTTCATACAATTTATTTTTTATATTAATGAATATATTATTGTCAGACATATATCTATTACATATAATATGTCTATTATATACTCAATTTGCATGTTGATGAACCTTTTCTAGGCGGTCCTTTTGTCACTAATCTTTTGGTGAACTGAATGCTTAAAGAATGATAATTAATACTACCAGGATTTACAAGGGCTTCAACCGGATCTCATCCATGTCCTTACAACCAAAATTGTATCTTCCAAGTCTTTAAACTAGTTTAATGTGAGAATATCAAATGTTATAGTTCTAGATATTTAGAGCTTGTAATAATAATAACAGAAAAGAAAATATAATAGAAGGTTAAGGGCCTCTTTCACCATACTCAAGTAAAGTGTCGAGTAGGCTTTCCGCCAGTTAAAGTCACCCGTAACTCCATGTGCGAGTTTCTCGACGTTCGAGTAGCACAAATCATAAAATTAACCGATCCGTAAATTACTTGCCACGACATCTGCCCATTAGTGGGTTTACTTTACAGTTAAAAATTGTCAGTTGTCATTTTGTGTAGGTATTTATCATAACGCCAATCATTATTTTAAAATTTATTAATATAATTGGATTTAATTGAATTGATTTATCATCAATTGGATGAATTAGAACATTCTAGGACGCAACGAGTACCTAGGATTCGTGTATTTAAATTGCGTGTTGATTATTTTACGGACCTAGATGAAAGTGATTTTTTTGCCAGATTTCGTCTATCGAAATATGCAGTAAATCTAGTGCTTAACTTAATAAAACATAAAATAATCTCTAATTCTCATTATTGAAGTGATTTTACTAATAACCTATAAAATCTACTGAACTTCTTAGCAATAGGTTAAGCATACGTTTAATCCCTTCTACTATTTCAGAAATCAAGCAGTTGCAACAAAAACAAGTCTGCTATTAACGCTAAGATATCTTGCTACTGGATCCTACTTAAGAACTTATGTCAGTCCACCAACAACAATCCGTATATTGAACGACTGTGACGTAAATTTGTTACGTCATCCACTTAACCCGTAAGTTGTTCTTAACTCGAAGCTTTATTTTCGTTTGTGAAATTGACAAAAGATACTCGTAACTTTTACTTGCAGATTAACGTTATCTGGGAAGTAACTAATCAACGCTTTATTTAAGAGATGGTGAAAGAGGCCCTAATTGTAACACAAATTTAGGGAATAAGTAATGGACACTGAATAAATGAAAGTAGATATTATATCGGTCTAGGTTAGCGAACTAAACGATTAAAATGCGGTGGTGCGCCTTTTTGAAGAAGCCACACTTGTAAAAGGAAATTCTTCCAATAGCTCTATTAATTGATAATATTTGTAATAAGAAGACACATGGGGCCAATAAGTTGTTCTTTGACCAGTCCGGCCCAAATGTTTATCGAAAATTTGTGCTGGAAATGATTACAACGAACAGCATGTGGAGTTTCTACAGCCCAAATATGATAATTATGACTGTTATTTGTACCATTACGTGCAAACGTCTCGTCAGTTGCCAATACAATGGGAAAGTTGGGAATTTCAACATCTTTTTGTAGAAACCATTGGCATTATTCTAATCGTAAAGGATGATCTTCAAGTTGTAAAGCCTGTACTTTTTATACATGAAAGGATATAATTGACTCTCGCACAGTATTCGCCCCACAATTCGATTTTGGCATCTACTTCGCGAGATATTTGTCGAGTTCGACTAGAAGGATCTAATTCGACAAGATTTAAGACTTCTTCTTCGGCATCCAAAATTCGTTGGCTTCGGTGAACAGCGGTGCATTTTTGTGGAATTGGTGTTGACCTGTAGGAAATCGCTCAGTGTACAATCGACTAGCAGTAGCAGAATTATGGAGAACTTCCCCATAAATTAACAACTTGTCAACATATTCACTGTTCGTGCGATAGACTATTTTTACTTTCCTTATTAGAATTCATTCGGAAGAATTTATTTCAAATCACAGTGCAGTAAAAAGTAGTGAATCAGCTTGATAGATGGGAAAAGTTACCATCATCAGCTTACTTACAATTAGTAAAAAAATAACAGATTTGTTTCCGTAGTTTGAATTTTAACAGTAGTCTTCTTAAGTACTCAGTATCTCTCTTTTTCAGCAAATTTTCCATCAAAAACCTTCTTTTAAGGTGTTTAGTCAACCCTTGAAAATGAAATCAAGATCGTAAACACCCTGTGTTATATAATATAAAGCAAGTCGTATCAAATCTTAGATTAACGTTAGTAGTGATTAACTACTTATTATTACTTAAAATAATAATTATTTAATGATGTCAATAGTACAAGCTAGTTTCTCATAATTTTCTCAACTCAAGTTTCCACGGTATTAACATATATTTTATTTTAGGAAATGTAAATCTACAAACAAAAATGGAACGACCCAGTTGATGAAATAGAAGGCGGGCTCCCACGACAAATAAGGCACTATAAACCAAGAGCCAGACGATTGGATGGGTATAATTGATGGAAGAATACCCAAAATATTTTTGAAGACAAAATCCTCGTGCATAGCTATGATGTGGAGAAGAGAAGAAGAAAGTAAAAATCAAGCGTGGAGGTTATAATAAAGTAAGTGCCCTCTAAGTCTTTCGAAATTCGTTTTTTTGTGCCGTATGAAGGTTTGTTGAGATATTATTATAATTTAATGTGCTACTTGAAGAACATTATAAATGACTGTATATGGGTGACATATAGAAGACTTGAGAAGATCTTGAATATTATATTTAATTATATTACAAGTACAGAGAAAACTTAATTAGAATATAAATTAGGAATGTTCTTTTTATTTTAGTTAAAATTATTATAATTCGAAATTTAACATAATTTATACAAAAATGGATCGATCGTCCTTTACTCAGCAGTTAAATTATTAAAAATGTTTTTCATCGCCGATCAACAATAGATTTATTTATATATGCTTGCATTCGCTTGTACATAATGTATCGTGACAACATATCTAACCCACATCTATTTTTAGACCGCACACGAATGTTTCTATTATATACCAACCTGTTAGAAACATTATCTTATGCATCTGATACCACATCCAGAATTGTACATTTTCAGCGTCAAATTATTTACATAAATTTAGATTTACACCTGATTAAAGAACGTCAAAAAAATGTAGACGTATAAAAACTTTGCACGTTAATTAACGTTTCGTATAATAAATTAATTAGACTTTTTCGCTAAATAATTCATTTGAAATATTTAGTGATCTAAATCTCTTTTATTACGAATTGCTGAATACATTTTAAGGATGGAGAAAAAAAATCCATTTGGAAAAAGATAAGAAAACATAAAAGTTTTGGATTAATTAATGATCAAGACAAGAGAGAATTATATTTTATCGAAATAATGTAAAACTTGTCATGACTTGTCTGTAAAAAGTTTGTCATAAATGTAAAGATTCTGACAAGAACAATAAAAAAATATAGGCAGTCAGGCACTGCCGACTGAAGTGAAAACTTTTGAAAAGAAAAAACAGCTTTAAAACCAATTTTGAGAATTTATCAGTATGTTAATTAATCAAATTTGATACATAGTTTGTTAGTATTATTTTATGTAATTCTGGAACATAACTCTCTTCTGAAGGAGAATGACTGTTAATGTCATCATCATAATATGAATTTGAATCCGGAATGTTTGGTTGATTCTGTGTTGATAGGTCAGCAAAATGAATTCGTAGGATAATATGCCACATTTTTTGTTGATTCGTCTGCAATTTGTGAGTTATGGAAATTTTGACTTTTAGAAACATGCCTTATAACTGCTTTTGAAGATTTATCTGTATGGAAATTAATTTTTTGGCCTGAATTGTAAAGCTAGCTTTGATATCGTGTATACGTCCAGCGATACTAGATATTTACACACAATGTTGCAAAGTACGGCTACCATGCGGTAAAGTGGCCAGTAAATTTTAACCTTTCAAAACACTTACAAAATAAGTATAAGACAATAAAATATAATTTAGAAAACGCTACTTTACACCATATTTCTCACGATAATGTAGAAAATAAGAGTGATTTTTTTAAATTTTACTGTTCGTCTGACATGTGGAAAATTGACATATTATGTGCCAAATAAATTTGAATTAGTAAAAATGTCAAAGTTTGTGAGTACCAACATTATAAAATTAAATAATTTCCAAATTGTAAATAAACTAAATCTATTTGTTTTTTAAATAATGATTGTCGGCCATAAAATCTAAAAAAATCAAATACAAATTTCGTGCGGAAATGATTTTACAATGCTCCAGCAAATGGGCTGTTGCATTGTAAAATCAACGTTTCCGCACTATAATGTAAATAATTATTTGTTTGGAATATTCTTTACGACGTTTAATTTTTCCTCCTTCTCAGCTGTGATTGTTCGATGTTTAGAAATTTCTGAATTAACTATTGCAAGAATTTTTTTCTTATTCTTATCTCTATATCGCTGACTATTAATTTTATTTTGGAGTTTCATTCCTTTGGAGAGCACGCTAGTACATTTGCTTGCCTAAAACTTTGATAGGTCTGATTCGTGATTTAAATGAATTCTTCGATACAATCCAGTAATCTGAACATTCCAATAGTCCGGCACTAGTACATCTACTAGTACATCCATCAAAAGTACTTAATCTTGTACTGCACACTGATTATAGGGGTTGATATTTCCTTAGAGGCGCTGAGTTCTGTCAACACTGTCAAAAACTTTACAATAATCTGGCACTAGTATATCTACTATTACATCCGATAAAAGTACTTACTCTTGTACTGCACACTAATTCTACGGGTTGATATTTCTTTAGAAACGCAACGTTCTGTCAACACTGCCAAAAACTTTGACTATTATGTTTGACGTTCAGAGCCAACTTCAAACATATGCGTATAGATGTGTTCTTTTAAACACATCTTTGTGTAATAGATTCGCAAATGTATCAGTTTACCCCTACCCAAATGTTATTCAGCGCGCCAATAGAAGTTCTCACTTCAACTAGAAAACCAATAGTACGTATAGAGGTAACTCGTTCAACTTTAAGTTGTGAACTACTCGTATTCATCCAACATAGATAAGACTAGTTAACAAGCAAAACTTAATCACATATGTTATGCTTATAGTTAGATAATATTGGTGTGGAAAGCGATTTATAAGCGCTTAAACGAGGCAAGACTCGAATTAAATCTAATTAATCTACATATATGTGTAAACAAAATAATAAACAATCTATAAATAATAAGAAAGGAAATGCTTAGACTAAGTAAACTGGACTAGCTGCTTAAAAATATGTAGATTTAGAACGGGAAAGGGTTTCAAAATTATTATAGAAACAACAAAGTGAAAAAATTGGTAATTTATCAATTTTATGAATAAATCTATCATGGATCTATATTTTAGTTTATCAAGATACTAATCTAGATAAACAATAAAAGCAAAAATAGATGCATTTGAAAGAAAAATAATGCGTAGAAACCTGGGCGCAGTGTATGAAAGCAATGTATTTAGAATTCGGTTTAACAGGAAAATATACCGGGCACTCGAAGAACTCTCGGTATCCAGATACACTAAAACGCAAAGAATGCAGTGGGCAGGGTACGTCATACAAATGACCGAGAACAGAACACCAAAAAGAGCCCTGAATGGAAAAATGCTAGGGAGAAGGCCAATAGGTCGACCATGAAAACGGTCAAGAAAGGGAAGATGTAGTTAAAGAAGATGCTGGAAATTTGCTAAACACTAGAGAGTGGAGAAGAAAAGCTAGAAGGAAGAGTGGAGGAAGAAGCTGATGGAGGCCAGGACCCAACCAGGGCTGTAGCGCCAGCGAAGAGAGAGAGAGAGAGAGATACTAATCTGGAGTACAAATTAGAAAGTCAATACTTGGCCAATATTAACACGTCGCAACCGGCGCATAATTTGGTATTTTGTTTTATCATTCGCATTTTCATGCAATTGTTGCAATTTTTCACTTAATCTTATGAAATTTTACGCGTACGCCTATGGATATTATTGCTGCTATGGTAAATATATGTGCGAATAATAAATACATGACACATTAATTGTCAAATAAATTTGGTTATATTATGCGAGACATATTCACATATCGTTCTTCAGATTAGTAACATTAATAACTAATTCAGGCGAATATTTTAGATGGTAAGTAATATTTATATTTTGTACATAATTCCTGAACGCATCACAGAATTAATTTATAGTTTTTTTTAATACTATTTGCTATATCCCAACATCTGTCTCATGACAATGATACTTTATTTTTAACAAACAGCAATATGGCGAATTACCCTAGGAATTGTGAAATGAATATTACTGAGGATAGTTCTTCCGACGAGTCAGTAATTACAAGATGCTTAAAGAGAACGAGACTACGATTGCTTTCGTCCTCTTCAGACAAGATGATTATTGATAGTTGACTTGATCGAAGACTTGCCTTCCGGTGCTGAATTTTCTTTAGATATACAGTTAGTAATGTAGAAGAAGTATCTAACACTAGGAAATGGACACCTATTACGGAAAGAAGAAATCAAGATTCTGAATATGTAAGTGCGATGATCCATATTCTCTCCATAAATTAAATTAAACCGACAATATATTGCATATTATGGATGAAACTATGCGCCTCCCAAAGCGAGGAGGAAAGTAGCAACAGTACGATAATAAATCGTAGAAAACGTCAGCAGTGTTGAAAAGTAGTCACTATGCAGGAAATCAAAACATTTTTTGGAATTTTGCTCATCATAGGCATAAGGCTAGTTCCTGAAATGAGGTTATATTGGTCAAACAATTCAATGAGCACAAATTTGTGCATCAAAAAATCTATGACATGAAATCGTTTTTTGAAAATTTTGGAATTTTTACACTTAAGCAACAATAGTACTGCAAATACCGAAAATCGTTTGAATAAATGTCAAATTATTTTAAACGAAATTATCAGTAGATTTAGAAACGTTATCAAAGCAGGAAATAATATTGTTATAGACGAGAGTGTGATACCATGGAGAGGTACTATCATTTCACGTCTTAGATTTTGACAATATATACCGAGTAATAAAAATATATAAGTTATGCTTTCCTGGATTGTGCTATAAATGGTAAAATATGGTAAATAGTATTATGGTAAAAATGGCGAAGTCATTTTTACCAAAGGACATTAAGGATTATTATTTACAAATAACATTTGCATGACGTAGTAATGCGTTTGGTAGACGACATGCTGTATTTACAGACAGTTTTTATACAAATGTTCCATTAGCAGAAGAACTTGCAAAAGTCAACTTTCCTGTGTGGTACCGTAAAAGTTAACAGACAATTTCTGTTGCCTGAAGCGAAGCAAGAGCAAAGACCTGCTACCATTTCCAGTTTGATAAATCGACAAGGCGTCAAATTCTTAAAATGGATAAATAAAAGTCCAATCTCCATGTTAACAACATGCAACCAACATATTTGCGCTATGATTGAAGACAATAAAGCAAAACTAAAACCTGATGCTGTCTTCGATTATAACAATGGAAAGCAAGAGGTAGATTTATTAGATAAATTGTCATCATATTATAACTGTTTACCTAAAACTATCCAACGGTATAAGAAAATCGTTATAGAATTAATTTGTGGAACATCCATTGCAAATATAGTAGTATATTCATAAAAAATGGGGAACACAACAATATATCATATTGTATACTACTATATTTGCAATGGATGTTCCACAAATTAATTCTATAACGATTTTCTTATACCGTTGGATAGTTTTAGGTAAACAGTTATAATATGATGACAATTTATCTAATAAATCTACCTCTTCTACCTCTTAAAATGTCGAGAAAAAATAATTCATAGCCTGTTGAATATTAAAGAACCGGAGCTAGAAACTAAAGAAAAACATTTTATTCGGACGTACTCTGAAACTGCAAGGAAGGCAAAAAACGATGCTTGGAATGTTTTAAAACAGTAGCTGCTCAAGAAGGTAGTGCTATTGCTGCCAATTAAGCAAGAAAAGTTGCAACATATTGCTCACAGTGCCCTAATCGACGGATATTGTGTATTAAATGTTCTGAAAATGTTCATAAAAATGAATAAACTCTTGTTTGTGTCGTAATAATATATGTTTCACTTTGTACTGAATCTCAAGTTATCTAACTATATTCAGCGTGTTAATAAATTGATTTTCGCAATCATGTGATTTGTTAATTTGTGTTATTCACTAGAAATGTAGTATGGAAGGCCCAAGGTGCGCAGTTCTTACAAAACAGTATTTTATTGAGATGACTGCAGTTTCACCTTCCCATTGCAGGGCAGTGGCGCACCCTGGGGGGTGCTTCAGGGCCTCAGCCCATCCCAAACGGGGGCGTAGGCTAAATTTCTGATTACCATTTGGTTACCCCATTGTTGGTTTCCAAACGCTATAATAAATAAAACGATATAACACAATTTCAGTAGCACTATTTATTGGTATATATTTTACATATTTCTTAACTCGAGACCACTATACCCTGGTTATATAAATCTTGCGCCAATTCCTCGATCGAATAAAAGCTGACCATAAATGGTTTTAGTTTGTTTTTGAAAATATTGTTATTTAGTGATTTAATTTTGGCAGGGAGTTTGTTGTAGAACTTAGTTCCCCAATAAGTATAGGTATTTTGACTGCTTTGCACCCGAGAGCGCGGTATGACTAAATTATCTTGTTCGAGTTTCATAACCATGATTATTTGATTGGATATTAAAGTCTGCTAATTTTTTGTGGACATAACACAAACGGGTGAGCATATAACACGCCGGTATGGGAAGTATTTTCAATTTCTTGAATATCAATCTGCAACTATCTGTTGGATGCGCTCCTAGAATCACAGCTCGCTTTTGTAGAAGAAATATTCTTTTTGCTGCAGCGGAGACCCCCACAACATAAGTCCATATGTTAGCGGACTATGGAAGTGTGCGTAGAACTAGTCGTTTACTATAAAACTAATTCTTCTAATTGAAAATATTGATGTTGAGAGTTTATGGCCCATGTGATTCACATGTTGTTTCCATGTTAGTGAGCTGTCTAAATGGAATCTCTAAAAAGAGTAACTTCCTTTTGTTCTATCATATGTTTAGTTGTAAATATTAAATCTTGCATTTTGTCAGTGTCGAATGCTTAGCCATTTGTATTGAGGGATATGTGAGCATAATCTAAGGCTGGAACTGATCGTTGTTTGATGATGTTTCTGTCGTTATCGATATTAATCAATTATGTGTCATCCGCGCAGATGCATGCCGTATAGGTGTTAACATTGGTTGAAAAGTCTTTTATATAGATAACGAACAATACATACATATAGGACCAAATATTAAACCTTGGGGTGCTAGCAAAATTGGAGACTCTCTTGCGACTGTGTGTTCTTCCATTCGACTATTTGCTTGCGGTTTTCAAGGTATGATTTTAATACTGCTTCTGTCTTCCCTCTGATTCCGTAGTACAATTTCTCAATTAATATCTGGTGGTTTACGCAGTCGAAAGCATTGTTTAAGTCTAGGCAGGAGATCATTGCTTCTTTTTTATTTACGAGGGTTTCAAGTATCGATTTCACGATCTCTATCAATGCTGTTACTGTAGATTTATTTTCTCTAAAGCCATGCTGTGCCGAGCATAGAATATTGTTTTTATTTTCGAGGAAACTTATTCATCGATTTTTTAATAAGTTTTGAGAAAACTAGTAGAATTGAAATTGTTCTAAAGTTACTGCACACATTTGGATTACCTTTCTTGTGGATAGGTATAAGCGGCATGGCAATATACTGGAGGATCTGCGAGGAAGACAAATATTACCATATCTCTTAAAAATGGTTCACAGTTGCTTTTCTTAGAGATACATCGGAATGGAAAAGAATTAAACATTAAAAATAAACAGCGGTGTAAAACAAAGATCAATCATGGGCTCAAAACATACTCGTTGATAGTCTACTTGGAACGTAATTACCGCCGGAAGTTGAGATATTAGCTTAGGCAAAACAAAAAACAGAACCCATTATGATAGTGGACAGGGAAAAAAAAGTTTTGAATTCACCCTAGAAAATGACAAGATACTACCGAAAATAAATCTTAAATGCTTCGGTGTTACTTTTGATGGAGTATTAAAATATGGATGGAGCACACAGCAGAAAGAACAAAGAAGGTAAGATGCGCTACCGCCATAGAAAGGATTCTACCTAATCATGAAGTGGCCGGATAATAGAAACGCTCAATTCTCAGCAAAGTAGTGGGCTCTATAATATTGTATGCTTGCCAAATATGATGGCACCCCTTCAAACAGAAAAATATAAACTAATGATTGACAGAATACGGAGGAAGAATAAGGAAGAAGAGGCTCTCCGAGTATGTAGGGGATACCAAACAGTAAGTACGGAGGTAGCATGGGTGTTGGCCAGAAATCCGCCAATCGATCTACTTGTCTAGGAGAGGCAGGAAACATACAATGCGTGCTCAATGGACAAAAGCAAACAAAGAAAAGACGGAAGCCTAGAAAATAGCGCATCAAAAACTAATAGAGCGATTGCAAGAGAGGTGGGATTCGACCACAAATGGTTGAAGGACACACCGTCTAATGGCGAAATGATTTTTCAATTCACATAAGATCTCACCGCACATGGATGCTTCATGGAGTATTCGGAAAGATTCAACAGAAGTGAAACAGCGACTTGCTTACTATGCGGACAACCCAATCACGATGCAAACCACCAAATAATGCGTAAGCGGTTTCGGGGTAGACGTTCTATTCAGGGGGTCCACTTGTCAAGCAAACCGTGTGCTTGCTACGTCATCATAAAAAAAATGTATAATTTTTGCAGTTTTTAATGGTGTTGGAAAGATTCCTTCGTTAAATCAACTGTGTATTATCTTGCATAACGGATCTGCTATGTGGTAAATAATCTTTTGAAGTAGTACCACTGAGAATCCATAGATATCTTTCGTGTATTTAGGTTTAAGGTTCAGAGTGGTGGTTATAATTCCTTGAGCCAATGTTTCATATAACGCCATTAATTTAGACAAGTTGTTATAGAGCCTTGTTAATAATTTGCGGACTTCTTCTTGAGACTCGTTAGTGCAAATTTGTTTTACCATATTTGCGAGGTGTATGTTCATCTATTGTGTACCCAAGCAGCTGTTAACGGTTTTCTTTGACTCCTTCATATGGGTGTTGATTATATTCCATATCTCTTTATTTTTGTTGGTGGCTTAGTTATGCGTTGCATATTTCTAGTTCTGCACTGGTTCTTTGTCTCTAGTTTGTATTCTCTTTCTTGGGTTAAATGCATATGTTGTGATTTTTTTACCTTTGCAATTATATGTGACGCGTCCAAAAGATTCTTCAGTCTGTTTAGGCCTTCACTGGTTCTTTGTTTGATCTGGATTTAACCCTACTTTTCTTTATAGTACTTTTAGCGTCAAGTAGTAAGCTAGGATTCCAGTTGATACCCTTTATTTTTTGTTCGAAAAGGTAGATATTTACTGCTGTTATTTTCTGGACAAACTTGTAATCATTAGTTTCATGTGCATTTCGAGTTATACAGCCAGCTTCTGCGCCATATGATCCGCCATGTATGGATTGATAGAGCATTTTTGATAATTTTACAAATTTGTAAAGATATTGTCAATACAAACTGATAGTTATTTAAATATTGTTGAATTTGAAGATTTTGATATTATTAATTAGTATCATTTCTATCTTTTCTTCAAAGATTATAATTTCTTGGAAGTGATTATATACATATCGTCAACAAAGTTGATATCATTAGCATAACTAATCTTTCTATAAAAACATTTCTTAAAAACAACTATTTCACTGGCAAACTCCACGACTGACATTGAATTACATTAAGAAAATTTTTGGGTTCTATACAACTCTGTAATCTTGCTAACAATGTATATCTTGATGAAATACAAACGATAAGGCTTCATCAGTATGGCTTTATCATTAAGAACAAATTAAAATTTTAAATAAAAATGAAATACGACTTACCAAAACTACGAACTTTCTTATTGTAATTCAATGTCAGTCGTGGTGTTTGCCAGTGAAGTAATTTTTAGGAAATGTTCCTTATAGAAAGATTAGTCATACTAATGATGTCAACTTTATTGACGATATGTATGCGATGATTTCCTAGAAATTATAATCTTTGAAGAAAAAATACAAATGTTGCTATTTAATTACAGGTTGATAGTACTACATTTATTGGGTAATAGTATCTGTTGGGTAAACATTTTTAAGTTTGTGTAAAATTATCTTAGCGTTTCCAAACGAATTAATTGGAAACGTCGGCAAATAGAGAAAAAAAAAGAAAAGAAATTGGAAGCGAACGACGAAAAGTGTTTGCATTACCAGACGGCGGAGTTGCAGACGGGCGTTTAATAATGCGCTTATAAATAAATAACGGTTTAGATTTTCCCCGATTTTTGGAACTTTTACTTCTAGTTCCGCATCAATGTCGTTGTTGTTCTTTGAGCGGGTTACGTTCATATTTCAACCCGAATTTGTCACGTATCCCATTATCTTTGTATAAACGAAATTTTAATCGAGCTATATACACACAAACTCCAATATTAGAATAAAAATTACACAAGTAGAAATTTTATCTCAAGCCACATATCCACGAAAGCAACAATAATAGGTAACAGATGATATATAGCAACAATTTCTGGTTTATAACTAAAATGGTGGTGATTGTTCAATATGCTGAACAAGAATGTCCAGATTCCATTGCTCCGGTTGTCTAAATCAGCTCGATGAAAACAGTGCTATTCGCTGTTATATTAAGGAATTTATTTCAAAATTTGATAAATAGTTTAGTGCTAAGTTTGCTATATATCGAAAATTTCAATTGTCTTGGTCATTTTATTTAACTAATGTAAATGAATAAAGCTCTGATATTGTTTGAGTAATCAATTATAAGATATTTTTATTTTGTAAAAATCTTTTATCGTTTGACTGTTTTGACAAGCCAAGTTTAACAATTTACATGAGGTTCGATAGAGGATTTACAAGCTTGATTACGGATTCAAATGAACTGTTAATGTGTTTTAAAAGTTAAGTAAAGTTCGTGAGCTGTATAAACTAAATTAAACTATGTAGGAAGTCCTGGTTTACAAGTTACAGTTGTAGTAAATTAGTAAAACATCTAGGCGGTTTGTCCACAAGCCGAGTTACTGTTTGAAATGTAGTTAGCTAATTTGTGCGATAGGTTTAGTAAAGTTTACTAGTCTATTGATCATCTGAACTAGATACGAAGTTTTAGTCATGAATACAGTAAAAAAAAGTAAACTTGTAAAAAACTATACTAATTGAGTAGTTCTTGTCTACAAATTAATAAAACATGTTTGTTTAGATGACGTATCTTTAGTTTCATCTTGGTTATTAGTCTACATTCTGAGTTGCTGATGCAAATGTAAACTCCTACTTTGCCTACAAGGTTAGTAAGTAAGTGCCAGTCTTAGAAGCTAGAATGAACTATATTGAAAGGTTTTGTCTTCAACTTACTGAAACTAAATTAATTTGCTCAAGTTACATTTGAGTAGTTATTCTACAAACTGCGTTTTCTGATATAAATACACTCCTAAAAAAATTTATCGCATCACATACGTTCTTCCTGTTAGAACATTTGTTAATTGTGATGACATATCTGTTTCTAGGACTAATAAACATAACAATACAACACAACGGGTCGGCTGATCTAATTTAACCTTCTTCTTGGCGGAGGGTGAGTCGTCAGTATTTAGGGGGCGCTTTGAGGTGGAGGGTGTAGCCTTCTTCTCAACGATGTTATGATATTTTTTCATGTGGTGTTTATAATTATCACTTCTTGTAAATGTTTCAGCGCACAATTCACATTTGAAGCTGATTTTCTGCATATCGCCACAGGTTTTTAAATGGCGTCTAAGATTATCTCTGCTTGCGAAAACTTTTTGGCATTTACCGCAGGAGAACATTTTGTAAGCTTGATATCGACTTGTCGTGATGGGGTCATTTCTTATCTAATGAAATTGTTTACGCGGCGCTTCTTATTAATTAGAATTTCTTTTACATATATTTAGAGGGATTGGTGATGAGTTAGAACCCGTTCGGATATTCGTTTTTACACCTATAATCGTTGGGATTACTGATAAAGAGACAACCAATCAGCATTGAGATAATTAGTTTGAAGCTCTTGAAGGGACAAGGCCGACTCTAATTATCGGTGCCGAATTTGGCAATGTCTGCGGCAGAATCTACTGAGGGGGTCGGGCGGTATCTCCTTTAAGATGCATGCTAGAGCCGTTCTGACACCAAATTTGATTTTTTGCTCCACCATTTTTATAATTGCTAGAGCCGTTCTAAACCCTCCTCAACTACCTGTTATTTTTATTATTGGCAATTTTTATTAGAGCCAACTTGTTAATTCTAATCCCCGTCTAGTCTCGTCTTAGTCTCATGTGTCTGGTTTCTAGTCTCTTCTTAGTCCCATGCATCTAGCCCTTCTTAGTCCCATGCACCTCGTCTTAGCCTCATGCACCTCGTCGTAGTCCCATATGTCTAGTCTCGTGTTTCTAACCCCTAGTCTCATATATCTAGTCTCATATACCTGGAGACTGGAAGGCTGGTACATGTAAAACGTCCATAAGTAGGCTGCCCATGTAAATTCCCATAAGAAGGCTGGCCCCATGTAAATTCTCCATAAGAAGGCTGGTCCAGAACGAACTACCTTTCCCTACTAATATTCCTTCGATTTTCTTGAATTTGTGGTAAGAGTAATTTTATATATTTTTAAAACATTTAAATGGTTATTTATATGAAATTTCTAGTAGTTTTGATTTCAAAATGAACGTTGAAGCTCCAGCTCGCAATTGTAGAAATTTGTACAAGTTGACGATGGTCGAAAGCAAAGATATGTTATAAGAATTGGGAATTCAGGTGTCCACGGTTTCAAGAATAATAAGAAGATTCAGAAAACTGAGGAATACACGAGGAGCAGGACAAGGCCGTAAGAGGGCAACAACAGCAAGAGATGAACGATTTATACGTTTAAATGCAATGCGTATCATACATTGTACCTTAAGGCAGTTACAAGCTGAACTGTAAAAGCTCGAAATGTGCGAGATGTAGGAATACGTGCGAGAGTACCAGCAAAAGGCCCCATACTATAGAACACCGAGTGGCAAGGCTCACATTTTCTAGAACACATGCAGAATGGAATTTCAATAAATGGGAAATCGTTTTGTTTACGGATGAATCCAGATTCTGTTTTTATTCTTTAGATAGACGTGTACCCGTGTATAGAAGAGACGATGAATGCTACAGCAAGTGCAATTTTAGAAACATCACAGGTTTTGGTGGAGGGTCAATTATGTTCTGGGGTGGCATTTCTTCATAGGCTCGCACAGGGGGTCATAGATAATGGTTCTATGACTGTTGATCGGTATATACGGGCTGTCGTAGAAGAACATGTAGTACCATATGCTCCATTCATCGGTCACAATTTCGTGCTAATTCATGATAATGCCCGCTCGTACACTGCACGTATAGTGCAAGAGTGCACGAATGATGCTTAAATATCATTGTACATGCCTGGGATCGCATCGCTTGGAATCTACGAACCAATCGTATACCATTAACTAGCCTAAACGCAGGTATTGAAAAATGGAACGCTATAGATCAAGACTATATTAGAATTCTTTTCGAGTCACTTCCAAGGAGAATTCAGGCTGTTGTGAAAGTAGAGGTGACAATAGCCACCATTAATTGAATAATAATTAATTTTAGGCATCTGTATTTGTAGGTTTAGTGTTTACTTTTTGTCTACGCAGTGTTGCAGCTTAATTATTTATTTTGTAAAATGAAATTGCCCTTCATAATATATTATGTTGTACCATAATTTACAACTAAAAATCAAAATATTAATATTACAAATTTCAAAGATAAAATAACGGGTGATTTTTTGCTATTTGGTTTTTAAGTGTAAATTTTTTCATTGTACAAAAAAAGATTCGTGACACGTGGCAATGTCAAAAATGCTCAGTAAGGTTTCCCATTTCACCATGAATAGACGAACAAACGAACAACGCTTGCAAATCATTGAATTTTATTGTCAAAATTCGTGCTGTGTGATAAATGTGTTTCGTAAATTACGTCCATTTTATGGTCGTCATTGATCCACCGAACAGGCTATTCAAGCTGTGACCAAATTTCGCAACAGTTTCATTTTATTGGACATTAATCCACGAACCCATCTGCCAAGAGTGCGTACCGAGGCAAATATTGCTGCTGTATCGCAACGTTACAGTCAATAGAGCACGGTAATCATCGCACGGTACCTACGATGACTACAAACTTTTTTTTCCCAAAATGGATGAATTGGACTTGGTTGACATGTGGTTTCAAGACGGTGCCACATACCACACAGCACGCGAAATCACGAACCTATTGAGAGGCGAGTTTGGTGAGAAATTAATCTCACGTTTTGACCGCCAGTCCATTGGCCGCCATGATCATGGGAACCCAATTAAACTATTTTTTGTGGGGATACGTTGTCTCTCGTGTCCAGGTACAAGCCACAATTCCAGCCCTGGAGGACAACATTACAGCTGTCATTGGTGAGATTCCGGCCAAAATACTGGAAAAAGGATGCCAAAATTGGAGCTCCCGGACAGACCACATACGGCGTAGCCGGGGAAAATAATCTTAAAAAAAATAATCATGAAAATATAATACATGAAATAATCTTTAAAAAGTAAATGACAGACAGTCATTTATCGGCACAATTAAATATTTCATTCACTTTTGCAAATTTTCAGTTTTTTTTCATTTTTCAAAACCCAAACAGTTAAAAAATCACCCTATATTAGTGATGCCATAATTTTTTTGCGGAGTGTATATACAGCTAATTTGCTCTAAAAGTTCAATACAATTTGCGAGTTTGTAGAGGCTAGAGTAAACTAAGTAGTAAACTCTAGTTTTCTAAGTAGTAAAACACGAGTCTAGATTATGTATATCTACTTCAACATGGTAATTGATCTGCAATCTGAATTACTATTAGAAATGTAGACAAGTAATTTGTGCGAGAAGTCTTACTAGTCTTAAAATTAGTAAGGTATGGTTAGTTCAGATGGCGTCTGTAAGGTTTCATCTTGGTTATTAGTCTACATCTGAGTTACTTATGCAAAAGTGCTAATTTGCTTTAAAAGGTTGGTAAAGTTTGTACATACTTGATTAGTACAAATAGGATGTGCTGGTAATCAAATTAGCAAAACCTATTAGTTCAAGTTAGGTAAATCAGTCTTCATGTAGGTGGTTAGTCTACCAACTGATTTACTTATTAAAACGTATACTGTAAATTTGTGCCAGAATTAATAAAGTTTGCGTGCCTATAGAAGCTAGAATAGACAAGTTTCAAGACAATAGATAAGTTTTACTAGAAGTATTAGGTATCAAATTAATTTAGCTTTATTTGTCTAGATTACATGGATTAAGTTTAATCTTGAAACTTAATCTATATGTTGAGTTACTAATTACAATATAAACAGGAAAATTAGCAGTTTATATTTTCACTTAATTACATTTGCACTTAATTTTTACCTTTTACCGAAAATTAGAGTAAAAGTCTACTAAAATTTGCGTGTCTGTATAATCTAGATTAGAATAGGTAGAAAGTTCTAGTCTTCAAGTTTGTTTGTTAGTTTGTTTTAGTCTAAATTATTTGAACAAACTAGATTAGACAAGGCGTGATTTTCGGTCTTCAAATTAGTAAAACTTGGTTAGGCGAGATTACGTATGTCAACTTTTATCTAGGTAGATAGTCTACAAACTGAGGTAATATCGGCAAATTTGTTTGAGCGTGAAGAGATCATTACTAAATTAAATTGTTAATCATTTCAAATAGGTCAACTATATTTACTTCAAAATAAGTAGACTTTTGGATTAAATTGTTTAACAAAATGTTCTAAAGCGTTTGTACATCTGGGAGTACACGTTTCAATGACAACAATAATATTAAAGTTTCTCAAATATAAGTACACTGAATGATTTCATTTTATTCGGGTATAATAATTTTCTTCGATGGCTTAATTTGTTGTAAGTAAATTACTGGAAATGGATATAAACTATTATACCTGGATTAAACATTTCTTCTATTTACACTAATCTAGTCTATTTAGACTACAGAATTGTAGAGACAAGAGACGACCAGCCAAGTCTCATCTTGTGACTAGACGATATCAGACCAGCCTAAAAGACACAAAAAAAAACACACGGGATATTGGATAAGACCAGGAAGACGAGACGAGACGAGGTACGACAAGACAAGACCAGAGCAGACAACAATAACTAAGATTCGACTACAATTTTATATATAATACACTTATTATCTAAATTAATATTACACTATTTTGTTAATGTTTTCAGACACATTGATACTTCCAAGTTCACATCTTAATTAGTTTATATATGTAGTCTTCTCTCACTAGTCTCATTTGTATACTTTTCTCTGTTGCCTCGCCTTCTTGGATTTTCTCTGTAGTAGAGTTTAGTTTGCATAGTTTTGACAAGTTGTTTCTCTGTTTTTGTCTGCGTAGTCTTGCAAACCTATTTTAATAAATCCAGTCTTTCCGTTATTGTACGTTGTCTTTGAAAATCAGTTCTTGTTGTGTTCAATTTTGTAAATTTAAACTAGTACCTACTTTTATATAATAATAAATAATAAACACTAGGTATAAGTTTCACAAATGTATTTATTTAACTCTTTATCGATTTCGGCTTCTTAGGCCTTCTTCAGAAGATTATGTACAATACAAAGATGTAACATGTTTATATACACTTTTTTATCATATGTGAGGGAGAAGGGATTATTTTAGGAAATTCCTCATTAAGATTTTGCAAACGTAGGAATGGATTAAATCTACCTGGTCGTTTAAGATGTAAACCTAGATAAACCCTAGATAAAACCTACTTTTATTTTTTTCAAAAATTCTATTTCCATTTTTCGCATATAGTTTGATCTAATCTTGTCGGTCTACCTAGTTATATCGCCAGTTTTCTTCTTAACGTCTTAGTTCTACATAATCTTCATTGACTTTAGTATTAACATTTTGTTTCCTGTTCTAATCTATTCAATAGCTTCATTTATTAAACCTTAACACCTATTTTAATTACGTTTGATTTAATAAATATATAATCTAGTCGGCTTATTTTTCATGTTCGAAATTTCTGTGCTTCATCAGCATTTTTGTTTTAGCTAAAATACTATTTCCATATTAATTAGTAATTAAAATGCATATCGTGCAGACATTGAAAGGTGTGTAACCCCTCGTCGTCGGTCTAAAAATACGTTCACCAATTTTACGAAAACCACAAAGAATTAAATTTGTATAGAAACAAACACACAAACATATTTTAAAATATAACCGATGGTTCTTCTTGATTAATCTTTTCTTTCAATTAGACCAGAAATTAGTTTTTAATTAAATATGACCTACTTTGGTATTCCATAAATCTTTAAAAAAAATGGATAACTATATTACACGATTCAGAAGCAATAATTGAAATTAACTGATTGTTGCCATTTCTTAATGTATTTATTTGATTTTGTGTAAAATGTATATGTAATGTATGTATTTTTTTATTTTCAGTAAATTTTATTTTTAATATTCATATTTATATTTTGTGAAAGGCTGTTTATTAGAAAATATTTAATTGTTTAAAACCAATGCATTAAACCGATGCATTACTGAATAATCATAATACATTGATATACATATGTTATATCATTTATGGAAAATATCCATCGAATCCTGATTTCGTTTAGATTCCAATCCGATGAATTAAATTTTAAATAGAATTTCACATTTATGAATATGACAAATCATTATTATATTTACAGTTTTTATTGAAAACAGTTTTACTCGATGCATTTGTATAAAACCGAATTAAAAAAAAAATATGAAACAGTCGCTGCAGATCCATTCAAACATAAATTAAACACAATTGGTTTTGATATTCATTCTTTCTGATTCGATTGTTGGAATTGAATAGAATATTCAATTTCAATAACAATCATGAAAAAATAATATGAAATTCGTTTAAAAAATAAGAATAGTCTTCGATATCTATAACCATCTATAATATGTGTATTCTACAATCGTCACAAATACAATATGGAATTTCGCAATGAGAAATTACGTTTTCTCGATGAGAGACAGATCTCGATACGCGTCTGAAGATGGCTATTCACTTGAGTTAAATAGAAGGTATAAATTGATCTAGAGTTAAGTAGAAGGATGTGATCTTAAAAACAATCTTATCGTCAAGATGGCGTCGCATGAGGAAGGTGGTTCCGACCCCGATCAACAAAAAAATGCCTGTATGTTCTGTAAGAATTATATTCCAAAAAAACACCACGAGAATTAAGTGTAAAGTGTGTACGACACCATTACATGAAAAGTGTCTTGAGACGTGCTTAAAGTCTTGGCATATGATGTTGTAAATAAGGATTAATGGTACTGCAGATCTTGTAGCCCTAATAAACTTTTGCGGGTCAATTTAAGTTTGAAAGAGCAAATTAAGTTACAAAATAAACTATTTAAGGAAATGGATACCGTAAACCAGCTGCAAAAAGAAAAAAATAATCAGTCTTGAAAAAACCGAGATGCATTTCTAATCCACAACCTTCGTACAGTCAGGTGGTAGGCAAGAAAACTATCGACGTCCTTATTACACATAAGTAAATGTCCAAGTGACAGCGATGCGAGTGAAAAAAAATTGATAGCAAACAAGTTCTGGATACAGTTCATGATCAAATAGATCCAGTAAGTTTGAATGTTAAAATTGACTCGATACGAGTCGTAAAAAATGGGTTCATTGTTAGATGCAGTGACGGTAAATCTGGTAATGTATTGATTAAGAATCTGAAGTAGTCAATAAGTGCGGATTACCGAATCGAAAAAACGTCAAAGTGGAAACCGCGCCTACTAATTAAAAACATAGTTTTATGGCAAACTGAGGAAGATGACAATAACATTTGAATTAATAATATAAGTAATATGTGCTTAAATGATTTGAATGTTGATACCGGTCAAATAAAAGTAGTTAGAAACATGAAGTACAGAAGCCATTGTAATTTAGTGATTGAGGTAACTAGCGAACTGCGACGAAAAGTACTTAATAATGGTAATAAAATATTAGTAGGATGGAGCTCATGTACCGTGTTGAATATTTTTCAATTATACAATGTTCTTTATCTAGGACCACTATTGTAAATGCCCATTAGTTTACAATTCGTGGACTATGTAAATACATCATAACACACACATATGTAACAGTCCGCGATTAATGTTATGTAATAATTCAAAAACACCCATGAGCGTTTGGTTTACGATTTGTTGATTGGTAGAGAGTTGCACGTTGATACTATTTTTAAATATAGTACTCACTAATATAGTACTTTTCAAACAATCATTAAACGTCACATCATTCACATAGAAACTGATATTCATTTCGTTTTTTTACGTTTAAATCTAACGACAATATCTTAACTACAAATAAGCACTACATAAAAAGGTATGTAACCATTATGAATGTATTTCTTATCATTTCTATCAAGTTAAAGAAGGTCGAGTAACAGATAAATATGATGTTATATAATGAACCTACTAAGAAATAAATTTGTTAGATGAAACAAATTTAACTTATTAAACAGAAACAAATTAGTGTGATCGTAGATAAAGTATAGTATATAACTCGAGTTGTAAGGCAATTACGTAACTGTTCCGCTCATACGTAATATGCATCTTACAACTCTTAACGTAATATACTAATATTTGGTCATATTAGCAAAAACTGTAAGCAAAAATGTGAAAAATGCGCGGAAAATCAGGAGTACAAAACGTGTCAAGCTACTGAGTTTTTCACGTTCACTCTTGACAGATCGTGGTCGTGGTCATGGGGAGCCGTCTGCTTTTTTCACTGCTGCCTTCGCCAATCTTCTCCATAGATTCCTGTTGTTCGCATGGCGCGCGCATTCTGCCACAGGAGTCTCAGTGACAGATTTTATGGTGTCTGTCCATGGAGTTGGTGATCGGCCACGAGGTCTGCTACCTTCCACTCTGCCCTGTATCACCAGCCGCTCCATTGAGTCACTTTTGCGGGTAACGTGTCCAAAGAATCTGAGGATTCGTAACTGAACAAGCGACGAGATACGCTGGTCAATTTTGAATTCCTTCAGTATGGACACGTTGGTCCGGTGAGCGGTCCAGCTGATTCCCAGCATGCGCCCAACACCACATTTCTAGAGCGTTGATCTTGCGTCGATCCTTCATCTGCAAGGTCCATGTTTCCGCTCCATACAAAAATATCGGAACAACCGGGCGGTTCATAAGGTCTTCGGCGGTCTCTCCATATCTTATCTAGCTTTTGTGCAGCGGACCGTGTCATGGCGCAACGTCGTATAATCTCGAGGTCACATCCCCCGCTGTTGGTGATAGTGGAGCCCAAGTAAATGTAGCTCACGAAAACCTCACAGTTGGCAATGGGTGAAGTATCTGGATTGCTTTCATTGACTATCAACTATCATCATATCATGATCTCATAGATGATTTCATCAACTATCATCATCTTTGTTTTTTCGCGATTCAAGGCGAGTCCAAACTCTAGGCTAGTGATTTCGAGTACCGCAGCATGTTACTGATATCGTCCTTGTATGAAGCCAGAAGCGTTGTATTGTCAGCATACCTCAAATTAGATATGTTCATACCTCCGATCGATACACCTTTATCCAATTTCTCTAGAACAATACGCATAACGTATTCGGTGTAGATGTTAAAAAGTAACGGTGAAAATATACATCCTTGTCTGACACCGGCTTGTGTTTTAAGGGATTCATAGTGTAATCCTTCCAAGCACACACATGCTGTGCCCTCCTCATAGAGCCTTTCGATCAGATGTACTAAATGGCGCGGAACGCCCATCTCCAGCAGTACTTCCCATAATTTCTTTTTCCCAGTTGTTAACTGCATAGAATATAATAAATTAAACAAGTCGACTCTCAATAAGAGATCACGTTGTAGGCGACCCAGACAAATGTACAAGTTATAAAAACCGATTGCGAATTTTAATAAATAGGATTGATCTGCCCAATCTGGCACCATGGCAACTAACGATATAAAAATTGCGCACCTAAATGAACGATCTTTGTTTATAGGTTTCACGGAGTTTTCTGGCATTGCTTTAACGAATAATTATGATATCCTTGGGGTCACTGAAACGTGGCTATATCCTAATCTGCCCCCTTGTACAGTGGCTATTGTGGGTTATCGATTTATGAGAAGGGATCGTGATGGTAGCGGTGTGGGCCTCTATGTTCATAAAAATATCCCAGCTTTCGTAGAATTTGAAGATTTTGGAATTATGGATGGAACTGAATATCTTTGCATCAAGGCCAATATTGGTAAACTTACGTATATTATAGTTGTGCTTTACAGAATACCTTCCAATTCACTCTCATTATGTGTTGCATCTTCAGTTGACTTTCTTTCCTTTATCGTTCCTCTATTTGATAACATCATCTTCCTTGGCGATGTAAATATGAATCAATTTGAGAACAACGTCCTAGGCCAGTTCTTTTCTTCATAGGACTTAAGTTAAGTTATCCTGGAGCCTACTCGCATTACTGCAACTTATCAAACTTTAATTGAAGTAATCTTTATCACAAATTTAGATCGATTAGTCAAATCTGGCACCATTAATACTGACTTGATCGCGGATCATAGACTTGTTTACTGGACATTACAAGCCTTTTCGCCAGTAACTAAAACCTATAAAAAAATAATATTTAATAATAATAAATTAATAACCAACAAAAATTACAAATATTTTAATCATGATCATTTTTACATGATCTTAATTCAATCCCCTGGGAAACTGTTTGTTATATTAAAAACATTGACTACAAAGTTGATTTTTTGACAACCAATATTCGCTATCTATTCGATCTGCGAACTCGCCTTGCGTAACATCTCTTGTAACTAAACCATTCGCCCCATGGCTTAATCCTACTATAAAAACATGCTATCTGAAAGAAATAAAGCGCTAACTAAGAACAAAAAAAAGTAGAAATGCTACTGACTGGATTTCTTATAAAAATCTAACAAACTTTTGTGTATCCTCAATTAGACGAGAAAAAGTCGAGACGACGAGAAAGCTTATTTTTCCTACCTTGAACATGACAACGATAAAAGTAAAATATGAAAAGCATTGGAAACACGTAAAGTTATTCCTAACAATGATCAAGAGCTGTTAACCCCTCCTTATGTAATCCTAAATCAATAAACGACTATGTTATATCTGTTCTTAAACCTATAAATAATTGACCTGTGACAACTAATCAATTTTTGTTGCAGCCCAAAAAGTATCACAGTACGTTCTGCTTTCTGTACCTAACCGGCTTCTGTCGTAGATATAAATAAAACAATCTTTTCTCTCGATTAATTCAGCGGGTGTTGTCGGCATCACTGCCAAAATATTAAAATTATGCTTTACAAAAATTACGGTCTACCTCACCGGTACATGATAAGTCGGCACTGGATATGTCGGCAACGGACGACTCGGCACTTCCAACTCGGCACTGGACAACTCGGCACCGGGAAAACTCGGCACCGGATAAGTCGGCACCGGGCAAATCGGCACCAGTCATCAGAGTATGAATATATAAATTTTCAATTATAACATAGGTTTTGGTAATATCAAAAACAAAAGAAATCTTTTTATAATTCAAGAATGTAACGCACTCCCCTTGAAAGATGAAGGAAATTTTAAACTATTTATTTAGTCACCTTCTAGTCAATAGTAGAATTCATGTTGACATGAAAACAGTGTTAAATTAAAAACTAATAATAAAACATAAATATCTTTATTAAAGGTTAAAAGGATAAGAGGTTAAAAGAAAATGAAAAATACGAGTGCTGAAATGTCTCGGTGCCGACTTGTCCGTATCCGCAACATCGGAATTTGCCTTCTTCTTTCTTTGTAAGCGAAAACCTTTTGAAAAGGAATTATTGAGTCTCAAGCATCGCATTGGCATTACAATACAACGAACTAATTCACGTATCCTGAAATATACGCCAAGTGGTCACGCCATAGTTAGTTAAAGGATGTGATAAATATGCATAATATATAAAACAAAAAAAATAAATTTGAAATATGTTTATTGGTTTATCAAGCAAATTTATTTGCTAGGAAACTAAAAATGAATTGACCAGGACTCTTACCTACTCGAGAACAAAATACTTATTTTATTATAACACAATCATTTTTCCAATATCTATAATTATTAATTTAATGCTTTTTTAGCTTAAGATTTGCAACAATGTATTCCTTGTTTTTTTAATTAAGATTTATCATTGTTTATTTACTATATTCAAGCTATATTCCGCTTTATTAAGTTGGTATGATTGTATCGATTTCACCCTAATATTCAATTAAACAATTTGTTTAACACGTTGTGTGCCAATAGTTTTCTGAGACTTCTACTTTGGATTAAAATCTATATATCTTATCTATAGAGTTGGAGCGGTTTTCGAGATATCATGTTCACCTATCATGTGTACATGATATCTCGAAAACCGCTCCAACGATTTGCATGGAAATTTTAACTAGAATACACCGTGTATAGGGAGCAGAATTTCTTAAAAAAAAGATAAAAAATCCATTTGGACTGAAAAAAGACCAAATTGACATTTTTACAAGAAAATAATTTTTTTTAATCAAATTTATCAAAATCTGTCAATACAATTTAGTAAATATATTATAGATAATAAAACCCTTTTCTTTTTCTGTTACGAATGAGTATATCACCCGGAATCATGTTCGACGCCTAATGGTGTACCGAGCCACCACGCTACGCGTTATTGTTGATAACGATTTAATAACGATGAAAGCTAAATGATTTTTTCTTGATAGTAAATAAAGTTGATAAACGGAGGCTTGGAATTATGTAAAAACCAAGTGTTTATCTTTATTACTTCAGAAATAATGTAGAGAGAAAAGTATGATTTTTAGGTCTCATGGGTAACTATCCCCCTTAACGAACTAATCAAAGGAACGAAAATCAATCGTCAATTACATAACAAAATCCTAAAATTAAATTGTTAACAATTTATTGCAAAAACTTTCAAGTAATTTGATTTGTTTATAAAATCTTATTTTAGTTCTACTTAAACCAATGAGGTAAGTAAATATTATAATTTCAAATATTACAATCATGATATATTTGCTCCTAGATGTTATTTATATCTAGAAGCAAATATAAATCAATTAATTTAAAAATTAAATATTCAAAAAATAAAACATTTATAAATCTTAATTTAAAAGAAACAACGAATTCATTGTTGCAAATCTTAAACTAAAATAGCAATAAATTAATAATTATAGATATTGGCAAAATGATTGTGTTATAATAAAATAAGTATTTTGTTCTTGAGTAGGTAAAAGTCCTTCCTGATCAATTCATATTAAGTTTCCTAGCAAATAAATTTGCTTAATAAACCAATAAACATATTTCAAATTTAATTTTTTTGTTTCATATATTATGCATATTTATGACATCCTTTAACAACTATGGCGTGACCACTTGGCGTATATTTCAGGATACGTGAATTAGTTCGTTGTATTGTAATGCTAAATGCGACGCTTGAAACTCAATATTTCCTTTTCAAAAGGTTTTCGCTTACAAAGAAAGAAGAAGGCAAATTGCGATGTCGCAAATCTGTCTAAAAATAGTAGATAATACTATTTCATAATGGTCGAATTTAAGTTGATGGTTTTTCATATTTCATTAAAAAATATTGATTTTATTTGAATAATGTACTAACTACATACAATATTAATGGAGCTATTATAATATATTGTTATATTTTTATGATTGGGAGAGTGTAGAAAATTTAAAAATGTCAATTTTTTGTTTAGATAATTTTCATTTGTAAAAAGGTTCTTTTGCTTTTGACAACAAAAGAATATATTTTACTTTCTCTTTGCGGAAAGTGGCTACTTATAATATGTGAGGAGTATTTAGCAGTATGCATTTCTGGAGTAAGAGTGTTGTATATTGTTCCGGATATTTTATGAGCAATGCAAAATATTAAATTTAAATATCGTTACTGGATATGAAAACTATCCATCTGGGTCATCAGGCATAAAAAGATTATAAATAGTTTCTAGAACCCTTAGGCGGCTTATAGAGGCGGAAATGGAGAAGTTGTTATATGACTCGGACAACGAAAGCTACATAACAAATAACTCATCGTCCGGCAGAAAAGAACAATAAAGAATGGACAAAATGATTCTTGGTATGGATTATAATTAGGTATTGGTAACATTGGAGAAAAGAAAACCATATTTTTTTTGATGGTCGGAAAGATCTTCCTTATTGTAATTCTCGATCTTTCTAATAAATGTGTAACAAAACTTTTTCTGCGTATTGATTTGTTTCTATTGCAATATCATTTAAAAAATTATCGCCTATCTTTAATATGTAGTCAAAAGAAAAAAGGAATGGATGAAACGGAAAGAAACTGTGCATCCTGCTCTAATATGCATGGTTTACGTTTGAGCGAATGCTTCCAAATATATCACAAGAAGTAATTATTATTAGAAGTTCGATTAATGTGCGTGGATATATCCGCACCGAGCAAAAGTGCAGTATTTTGAACTGGCAGCCAAACAGTGAATTAAAAAAAAAATGGAAATATATATGAAATAATTTCTTAGGGCGTAGCTGGAAGCTGCGACCTATGCTGACTATTGGCCCTTAGGAACTCCATCAGTCATTCCGGCACCGCGTTTAGCATGTCTTCAGAATGTTGGTCGTAAATTTAACTAGTGTTTTTGCTCGTTAGGTGGTGTTCTGTGGCGTTTCAGCCTCTCATCATATTCTTTGGAGGACATAATGTTTTTGACAGGCCTGCCGGTCCTTTTCCAATTTGTTTTATTATGCATCATGTACCTCATTATTAAGAGTTAAAGTTACTGGTTCGAACGGCATCTACACACTACCTGCTTGTTTTTCTCTTTCGGGGTCCCAACGATAATTTTGTCCAGCGCTGCGGCTACCTTCATACCCTTGGCTGCTGCCTTTGTGAGGTGTGGAACGAAGGAAAGTCTTTTATCAACTACTACTCCAAGGTATCTGATTTCATTCTTTGGGACTATGCGGGTTTCTTGTATTTGGAAATTAAATGGCTTTAATCTCCTAAGCCCAGTAAGTAACTCAGCTTCAGAATTTTCGCGTGCAAGCGCGGTTTGCCCTTTGCATGATAGTAATTTCCGTTCTAGCTGAGACTATGAGAGCCAGGTCGTCAGCGAAGCCAATAAATGTGGCACCATCTGGGAGTCTGAGTCTTAGGATACCGTCATATAGAATATTCCACAGAATTGGGCCCATAACTGTACCCTGCGGAACACCACTACTGCGGAACACCACCCTCTCCACCGTACTTCCATCTGCTTCTAAAAATAGGGTTCTGTCACGGAGGTAGCCCTTCAGTATGCGTAGCAGATAAGGAGCCACGCTCTTCTTGTCAGTTCATGTATTATAATCTTTCAGCTTGCACTATTTCAAGATCTTTCGCTCGTCGAAGGTGATTAATGCGCATATCTTTCTCATCCTTTTGGTGCATTGTTTTCCCTCCTAGTCGAGTTTTAATACAGCATTTATCGCACTGATTGTGGGTCTGCTCTTACTGAAGCCATATTGTCTTTCAGACAACCCGGTTCCAGTCTCAAGTTCTCTTTTCAGTCTGCCCAGCAGCAGTTGTTCAAAGAGTTTTCCCGGTGTGTCTAGGATGCACAGCGGCCTACTTGAAGTTCGTTCGCCCATTGGTTTATTGTTCTTGCGTAACAGGACTAGCCTCGCTCCTTTCCATTTCTTTGGGAAATTTCCAGCAATTAGTTTAGTGTTCATTGTCCCCAATACAAATTGTGGGTGGTGGCGAGCTACAATTTTTGTTATCTCGGGTCTAATACCATCTGGCCCTGATGCTCTTCCGATGTGGATCCGCTTTTCTGCTATGGCGAGCTCCTCCTCTATAAATAATGTTATATCCTTTACCTTGGGCTGCTCCTAGGCAGTGTTCGTGAAAAGTGCATCTACCACTTGTTTGAGGTCTTCCATAGGTAGTTGTATATTAGGGGCATGGGCTTTGAGTTTCTTTTTACATATCTGAAAGGCATCTCTCCATATGTTTGCGTCTAGGTCTTCCACCATTTTTCCCACTGGACAACTTTCGCCTTGCTTATTGCTTGTACCTATTTTTTTTAGTTTATATGCGTCCATTAGTATTTTGAGCGTGTCCTGCTCATCTTTTTTTGGTTTCTGACAATGGAGTCTTCTTCTGGCCGAGACGCATAAGGCCCTCATGTCAGATATTTCGTTGGTCCACCAGTATATTTTCTTCCTCCTGGTTGGTCCTCTTATCTTCGGTAACATGGAGTTACAGGCAGTACTCACTACCCGAGTAAGCGTATCAGCATTTCTCGTTTCGGTGCTAGAATTTGCTCTGCAAGGTTGTTTGTCATTGCTGCTTCATCGAGGTTTTTTAAACTCCAACCTTTTATTTTTTTGTGGAGAGTATATTTTCTGGGTGGGTCTGCTTCTATCTTATATGAGATATATCTGTGGTCGGTCAGCGTTTCCTTGTTAAGAACCGAAGAAAATTTAATACTCTATATATAATTGATGTGCCTTGCATAATTTTAATTTTCTATCAAAATATTCAACGAACTTAGGTTTAAACAAAGCGAAAATAATTTAGTTTAGCCGAAACAGTTAAATTTTAGTACATTAAAGATATATATATATATATATATATATATATATATATATATATATATATATATATATATATATATCTATATATCTAAAAGTTACCTAATGGATTAGTTTGTTAATAGAACTGTTATGGAATTGTTGAAAAGTTAACTGGTTTCTAACAATCTGTATTCTATATCATCATGGGTGAGGCAAGAATGGGACAAAGGAACAATGCCTTCAGATGCAGGTGTAATGGCGCTTGGGGCAAAAGGCTCTGGCGAGGTCTGAGCACAACACGATAACGAATGTAATAACCGAGCCAAACCTCAATATGGAGGGAGACTCAATGCCGAAAAGGCTATCATTCGATATACCCTTCAAAAAGCAACTGCTTTGGACAGAAGGCAAGAAAACAATCACATGTCATGGTGGGTTGGACTGGAATGCAGAGGGCTTCAAAAGGACAGTGAAACTGGCGCAGGAATCTACGGACCATACCTGAGGTACAGCATATCTGTGCCCCTGGGATCACATATCACGACATACCAAGCGGAAATACACGCCATCGCGATCTGTGCCCATGAAAATCTAAAGATGGAATACAAAAGTAGAAACATCCGCATTTTCAAGGACAGTCAGACTGCTATAAAAACCCTAGCGTGCCATTAAATTAAATCTAAAACAACATGGAACTACCTTTAGAACAGGTCTATAAAGCTGGCACCCCCACCTCTTCAAAATTCAAATTTGATAACACCAGAATTATGTGCTAATTATGTGCCGCAATCGCGATTTTTGTGCTCGAAACCTTCAATGAACGAATCAAACTTTACTAGTGGGGGTGCTAGCTTAACAGTCAAGCTAGCACCCACCCATCCAAAAAATTGGAATACCGATACCAAATAACCACTAAAATTATGTGCTATTTATGTGCTTTTCAAATACCTTGGAGCGAATTTGCTAGCTCAACCCCGTGTGCAAGAAACTCACCCCGAACGGGATGAGGATGAGATTATCGATTTCGCCTCTTATGGGCGAAATCGATAATAATCGAGCAAACAAGTTTTAACCAACGCGATATAGTTGCAATAATTATGTGTTTTCCAGATAAGATATTCCTGATTTTTGTGCTCGCACCCTTGTTCGAAAAATTCACTTCGAAATCTATTAGCCTTAAGAAGTAAAATCTTTAATAAATTACGCAAAATTATTTAATTAATTATGTGCTCTCCACATATTCTATTTACGATTTTTGTGCTGAAACCCTTGTGCGAAAATCTCACCCCGAACGGAATGAGCCATAAGAGGTGAAATTTATAATAATAGAGCACACAAGTTTTAACCAACGCGATATTGTTGCAATGATTATGTGTTTTCCAAATATGATATTCGCGATTTTTGTGCTCGCACCCTTCTACGAAAAATTCATCCCGAACTCTATTAGCCTTAAGGGGTAAAATCTTTAATAATCGAAAACAGAAATTTTAAATAACGCAACATTTTTTTCAATAATTATGTGCTCTCCAGATATGCTATTTACGATTTTTGTGCTGGCACCCTTGTACGAAAAATTCACCCCAAAAGAATTTTTTGCAACCACCAATCAAAAGACGAATGTCTGGTGAAGGGACAGGTCATTACACCGCGCTAGCACTACGGAAAAACAAATCGTGGGTCGAGTGTGACGATTTGAAAGCAGGAGGGAAACGAAGAAACGTAGACTTCAAGGTGACACCACATCTCATTGTGTATATATATATATATATATATATATATATATATATATATATATATATATATATATATATAATCAAATGGAGTACACAATGAGATGTGGTGTCACCTTGAAGTCTACGTTTCTTCGTTTCCCTCCTGCTTTCAAATCGTTTTTTTTTCATTTTATATATATGTATATATATATATATATATATATATATATATATATATATATATATATATATATATATATATATATTCAATATATATATATATATATATATATATATATATATATATATATATATATATATATATATATATAGTTATTATATAGTTCATAGGTATAGTAAATTTGCCTTGAAACAATAATAAATGTATTTATCTTACAAAATAAAAATAAAAATCAACTTTTATTCTTTGTTAACTAATTTTTACATTTCAATTTCTATTGTTTTATACTTTAAAATAACTATGGTGGTAAAAATAGTACTTGCTTACTTAAGTACTTATATTTTTGGTTTGTAAGTGTATTTTGGTTTGGTTTCGTTTTTTATATAGTCGTGCTAACTTATTGTTATTGTGGTTATTAATAAAGTTTTTCGATCTTCCCCATTGCTGAGATAAATCCAATGTTTTGAATGGTGCATCCTCCCCCCCCCATTCGTTGTAGTTTTCTAAAATAACTTATATGGATCGCTTTCCAAAAATCTAATCCAACATATTTTAGACCAATTTACTCTTTCGCCATCAGTTTTTTCCAGCCTTTTAAAAATCGCTTTCGCCTTAGTTCAAATGCACTCACATTTTACTTTACATACTTACATTTTATGACTTTTTATGACTAAGAGTGTGAACTTGTGTAAGTTCTGTGAACCTCTGGATATGATAGTTTCATCCCAGACATACATGTGAACAGTTCGGAGTGAATTTTTCCTACAGGCGTGCGAGTACAAAAATCGCGAATATAATATTTGAGGGCACATAATTATTGCAATAATTTAGCGTCATTTAAAATTTCTGTTCTCGATTATTAAAGATTTCACTTCTTAAGACTAATAGATTTGGTGTGAATTTCCCGTACAAGGGTACGAACACAAAACTCGTAAATAGCATATCTGGAGAGCACATAATTATTAAAATAATTTTGCGTTATTTAAAATTTTTGTTCTCGATTATTAAAGATTTTAATTCTAAGGCTAATAGAGTTCGGGGTGAATTTTTCGTACAAGGGTGATGGCACAAAAATTGCGAAAATCATATCTGGAGAACACATAATTATTGCAACAATATCGCGTTGGTTAAAACTTGTGTGCTCGATTATTATAGATTTCACCTCTTAGGGCTCATGCAGTTCGGGGTGAATTTTTCGTACAAGCGTTTGAAAACAAAAATCGTAAATAGCATATGTGGAGATACATAATTATTGTACAAATAATTATTGAAACAATTTTGCATCATTTAAAATTCAAGTTCTCGTTTATTAAAAATTTCACCTCCTATGGCTCATATATTTCGGGGTGAATTTCTCGTACAAGGGTGCGAGCACAAAAATCGCGAATTATATATCTCTATAACACATAATTATTGCAACAATATCGCGTCGATTAAAATTTTGGTGCGCTATTATTATAGATTTCACCTCTTAGGGCTCATTCAGTTCGGGGTGAATTTTTCGTACACGGGTTTGAGATCAAAATCGTAAATAACATATCTGGAGAGCACATAATTATTGAAACAATTTTGCGTCAATTAAAATATATGTTCTCGATTATTAAAGATTTTACCTCTTAAGGCTAATACAGTTCAGGGTGAGTTTTTCCTACAAGGGTGTGAAGACAAAAATCGCAAATATCATACCTGGAGAGCATATAATAGTTGCAACAATATCGTGTCGGTATAAATTTCTGTGCTCGAGTATAAAAGATTTCACCTCTTATGGGCCTCACGGTTCGGGGTGAATTTTTCGTACAAGGGCGCGAGCACCAAAATCGCGAATGGCATAGCTAGAGAGCACATAATTATTGCAACTATTTTGCATCGGTTAAAATTTTTATTCTCCATTGTCAAAGATTTCACCTCTTATGACTCATACCGTTCGGGGTCAATTTTTCGTACAAGGGTGAGAGCACAAAAATCACGAATATCATATCTGGAGAACACATAATCATTGCAACAATATAGCGTTGGTTAAAACTTGTGTGCTCGATTATTATAGATTTCACCTCTTATGGCTCATTCCGTTCGGGGTGAGTTTTTTCGTCCAAGGGTTTGAGCATAAAAATCGTAAATAGCATATATGGAGAGCACATAATTATTGAAACAATTTTGCGTTATTTAAAATTTGCGTTCTCGTTTATTAAAAATTTCACATCTTATGGCTCAGATGTTTCGGGGTGAATTTCTCATACAAGGGTGCGAGCACAAAAATTGCGAATTATATATCTGGAGAACACATAATTATTGCAACAATATCGCGTCGATTAAAATTTTTGTGCGCCATTATTATAGATTTCACCTCTTAGGGCTCATGCAGTACAGGGTGAATTTTTGTACAAAGGTTTGAGAACAAAAATCGTAAATGACATATCTGGAGAGCACATAATTATTGAAACAATTTTGCGTTATTTAAAATGTATGTTCTTGATTATTAAATATTTTACCTCGTAAGGCTAATACAGTTCCGGGTAAGTTTTTAGTACAAGGGTGCGAAGATAAAAATCGCGAATATCATATCTGGAGAGTATATAATAGTTATATGTTATATGTTTATAATAGTATAAACATATCGTGTCGGTTTAAATTTCTGTGCTCGAGTATAAAAGATTTCACCTCTTATGGCTCTCACAGTTCGGGGTGAATTTTTCGTACAAGGGCGCGAGCACAAAAATCGCGAATAGCATATCTAGAGAGCACATAATTATTGAAATAATTTTGCGTTATTTAAAATTACTGTTCTAGTTTATTAAAGGTTTTCCTTCTTAAGGCTAATAGAGTTCGGGGTGAATTTTTCGTACAAGGATGCGAGCACAAAAATCGCGAATATCATATCTGGAGAACACATAATTATTACAAAAATATCGCGTTGGTTAAAACTTTCTTGAAAAACTTGTGAAAACTTTAGTTAGCAAATTTGCTCCAGGGTATTTGAAAAGCACACAAATTGCACATAATTGTAGTGCTTATTTGGTATCGGTATTCCAATTTTTCGGATGGGTGGGTGCTAGCTTGACTGTTAAGAATGAATTTTTCTGTTACCCCCCACTAGTCAAGTTTAATTCTTTCATAGAAGGCTTCGAGCACAAAAATCGCGATTGCGACACATAATTAGCACATAATTAGCACATAATTCCAGTGCTATCAAATTTGAATTTTTAAGAGGTGGGGGTGCCAGCTTTATAGACCTCTTTAGAACCTTAAGGCTCTGAAAAGTCACAACAAGGTCACACTTGTTTTGGTACCGAGTCACAGGGGACTGCTAGGAAACAAAATGACAGACAAGTTAGGATGGCTAACAAAGCAAACATGAGTGCCGGCAGGGTCTCCAGTATTACCAAAACCATGGCCCGTAATGAAATCTGTAAATGGGTAACTACTAAGCATCGACTAAATTGAGACAAACTAAATGGACAGAAACATAGTAAACGAAAGCTAGAAAACTCATCGGTTTCTCTGACTGCTGAAATCTCGCAACTGCCAAGAAAGCAAATCACAATTATGGCAGGTCTACTTACAGGCCTACTCGCACTCGACGAGAGCATCTGCACAAAATGGGGATCTGGAATTATGAACCACTGTGCCTACTATTGCAAAGCAATTTCACGTACGAGACACGAGCATAGCATTACAGCAAATGAGATCCCCTTTAAGAACATGGCACATGTACTCCTAGACGTAATAGAGTGGCTAGCTCTATTAACAGGAATGAAATATTGTGGGGAAATACAATAGGACAGTAGACGGCAGTTGTTTTTAGGGCTATATATTATTAACTATATATTATTAAATTTCTATATTTCTATATTATCTATATTAAATAATTATTAAATTTCTCAGATTTACCTGGACCATTATATAAATACAGAGTGCGTTACAAAAGTTATAAATAGAGTCCGGGTTAATATGTAAATACCTAATTAAATTCAAATGATTTTCGGTCTTTATTTTCTTTTCCACATAAATTATGATATTTGGAACGAGAAATTGTAATCCTTATTCTGTATACATTTTCAGAATTCAAAAGAGAATTTTATAAAAAATATATAACAATCATTCATATTTTTATTATTTTACGTTAGACAGAAATGCACAAAAGATGTATAATAGGTATGTATTGGCACTCGCGCCACCACGCGCTCGCTCGCTAGTTGATACGATATCGTTTGTTTCATTCTGCATTCCCATAACCAAAGAATTATCTCACATATTGGCGAAATAATCTTTAAATATTTGTAAGAAATATATCGAATAGGAAAAATATATCGAACTTTTTCCAAATCAATCGTCGAGTACAGATGGGAGAGTACTGTGTTGTAATGCCTACGACATATCGTCGAAGCAAAGTTGTCTAATACTTTATAATATAAGTACGATTTGGTTTCCTGCACCGTGAGATGAAAGACCACGTGGGGCGCTAAAAAAAGTACCAATTCGTACTTAATAATAAAAAAGTAATTATATTTACAGAGGGTATCTTTTTAGCTACATGAGAAGTTTCGATGGTTGTTGTCTATGGTTTGACATTTGAAAATGTCAAACTGTGTTAAAAATTCTGTTCAGTAAGGTTTGGCAATTCATCATAAGTCGTTTAACACCAGAACAACGCTTCCAAATTGTGGAAATTTACTTGTGGAAAAAATAAATCTGTTCGCATAGTTCATAGAGCACTGTCCATTTTGCGGTCAACATAATCGGCCTAGTGAGCAAGCAATTCGTGCAGTTATTGATCGTCTTCGCACTAATTTTACTCTTCTCGATTCAAAACCGTTAACAAGACAAAGAAATATGCGTACCGAAGAGAATATTGCTGCTGTAGCGCGAAGTGTTGAAGAAGAACGAAATATCGATTCGTCGCCGTTCTCAACTTGTTTGCCTTTGTCCTTCGATATTGGCTTACGTGCCTATAAAATACAGCTCGTTAATGAATTAAAGCCAAATGACCATCGTTTACGTCGCATCTTTGCTGATTGGACTAATTTGAAACTGGCCGAAGAGCATTTTTACCGATGAATAGTGTTTAGTAATGAAGCTCATTTCTGGTTAAATGGCTTCGCCAATAAGCAAAATTGCAATATATGGGGCGGACAATCCTCAAGCCATTAACGAATCACCATTACAATCATTAAAATTGACTATTTGGTGCGGTTTACACGCTGGCGGCATCATTGGTCGTTATTTCTAAATGAGGAAGGATCTGCCGTTACGGTGAATAGCGAGCGCTATCGAGCCATGCTGACTGATTTTTTGTTTTCAAAAATTAATCAGCTAAACATCGACGACATTTGGTTCCACCAAGACGGGCTCAACTTGCCATACAGCACGCTTAACCATCAATTTATTGCAAAAACAATTTGGTGAAAACTTTATTTCCAGCATTGGTCCTGTTAACTGGCCCCCTCGTTAATGCGACTTTACGCCGGTAATCATATTAAAAAATAAATGCCATGAAATTATCTACCAGATTATAATAATCAAAATTTCATTCCAACAATATTTCTGTCTTGTATTATTATTAAAAGTTCTCTAGCTCTTAAAAAAACACCCATTATATGTTATGAGTCATGAGTGAATATGGAATATCCATCCATTTGTTTTATTTGTATAAAAAGTGAATTAACTCTTTTTACTTCGTTCTAACATAGTAAAAAATATAAATACTGTTTAAGTATTTAAATTATTTTTTAAAATAATCTATAAAATACCGATTAAATTTGACCTATTTGAACGGTTATATTTTTCGCGCGCTTTGGATGACGTCGCAAAGCAGGTTGTCATGCAGTGCAGTATTTGCATAGACAGTTAAGGATTTTCAGTTTGAATCGCTATTTCGATAATGGAAAAAGCTAAAAAAACATTCTATAGATATTGACTAATTCGAAAATACAAAAATACTACTATAAGTACACCAGATAATGTGTTTGGCAAAGTACCAATTGAGGTAACCCAGTGTATGGTCCACCCCACATACATCTTTTGCGATACAGAATATGTTGTCATCATAAATGCATCTATTTAGAGTAGATTGTCCGATTATGCTTTAACATAACCACTTTCAGTCATTGTTCTTGATAATTTCTAATGTCACTATATACCAAAATCGAAATTGGTATTTGAAAATACTACATAAATAAGAATAGGATGGTTGCGACTGTTACTACGCGGTAATTCATACTTTGAATTGAAAAAATCACTATGTTTTAACCACACTTATAATATGTAAAAATGTTATATAACTTATTGTTCACAGTTATATAAATTTCCACATTGACATTCACGACTCAAGTTTTGACGTTTGACGGTCATTTTCAAGTCTTGAAACTTGACAATGACCGTGATGCGTTTTGCAAATTTGAATTTCGGTAGCATATTTTGGATTTTTGGATTTAAGTTTTAAGGAATTACATTCAAACTATATGAGAAAATAATGGTATAGATAGATGTAATGTCAAGATCATAAAGTATCGGAGGTAAAAAAATTAAGTAAATTTAAATCACTTGCATATTCCCTATTAGAGAACATACTAATTTCTTAATTCTTTTCTTGTAATATGGAAATTCACTTCGAAATTTTTACCAAATTTTACGCGTCTATGGATGTTCATTATTATTAATATTTATCAGGTTTAGTATTTTTTAGCAACCCACATGGTCTCTCATAGCACGAAAGTGCAGGAAACCAAATCGTACTTGTAATTATATTTATTTATGTTATAAGTCATGATTGAATTAGAGAACATAGTAATTTCTTTTCTGATTATATAACTTGTTATTCACAGTCATATAAATTTCTATACTTCACACTCGTTTGAAGTAGCACGGGGTGCAGAAATTTATATAACAGTGAATAACAAGTTATATAATATTTTTACATATTAAGTGTGTTTAAAACATAGTAAATTTTTCAATTCAGTGTAATCCTATTTATAAAAATTTCTTAGAAAAGTGAAACTTATTCCATGTGAACACTTCGTGAAGATATTCAAGATGCCCCATATGGATTGAAATCGACGAAAGTATACTAAAGTGAACAGATACTTAAGGTCGTTGCAAAAGCAAAGTGATTATTGGATATCTGTTTGAAGAGAGACCTAGCTAATTCTTTTTATTGCCGTAAGAAGAACTTCCTAAATGCAACCACCAAACGTCAGCAAAGCTTTTTAATGATGCTATAAGTGTTTTATGGTCCAATGGAATTAAACATGAATAAGTTTTCTTGTTACTGTTGCTGATCCTAATATGTTGAAAGCAGAAGATACCTTTAAAGTTTTGTATCCCAAAATGATCCATGTAACGTGCATGATACATGGTATATATTAGCCAAATACATAAGATTACAGTTTAAAAAGGTTGATAGTTTAGTATCAAATGTGAAATGCGATGAAAATCTTTGAAATCACCAAGCATGATCTCCAAATTTAAAGAGATGTATCCCGATCCTTTCTTTGTTGCCGGAGCCAGTGCTGGGGTTACACGTTGGGGTACATGGCTGACTGAATACTCCACTCAATATTTGCTAAATCGAAATTATTTGTGAATTAGAGGACGAGGCCGCTAGTATTTTAGTGTCAAACGAATTTTTTTAAGAAGAGACTCGGAACGATTTGGTCTACATTTAAAGCAATTATTGTTTTCTATCACATCAGATGAAGGTACTAGAAAATCCTTCAACATTACTCAATGACAACCTGAATATTATTGAAGCAATAGAAAAAAAAGTTTCTAAATTAGAACGCTCCGTTGCTGACGGCGTTAAAGGAAAATTAAATTATGTTTTGGAAAATATATAGGATTTGAAACTGAAAAAAAATTAAAAGGAAGCTGTGCAGGAGATTAGAAGGCAACCTAGACTCACCCTACTCACTTGCATAATTGTGCAAATTTAAGTACGCCCCAGTGACACCCTGTGATGTTGAAAGATCATTACAAAGCATGTTTTCGACCAAACAGCAAGAGTTTTGATTTCAAAAATTTAAAACAGCATGTAATTGTGTACTGCAACAATTTAAGTAATTTTACACACAATTGAAAAATTCACTATGTTTTAACCACACTGAATATGTGAAAATGTTATATAACTTGTTATTCACAGTTTTATGAATTTCTACATTTCACAAGATTCGAGTGTCGACAATTGAAGGTCATTTTGGTCGACCCTCCACAACAAGACTATAGGAATAAATTCAAACTCATCAATTTATAAGACACTTCAGAATGACTATAGGTATAATATATATTATATATAACTGTCGAAACTCGAATCGTGTTGAGCGAATCCCATGTTAAATATTTTTTACAAGTTTAAGCTTTGAAACTTTTTATACATGGAGATCAATACTTTATTTATGTACTCTCAAAATTTGAAAGTGAGCCACCTTTCAGTTTATCCGAAAAAAAAATAATTCAAAAATTATGTTTTTTCTAAATTATGTTTATGTATTAAATGTGGTAACATAGTAACTGTGAACAAGTTATATAATATTTTTACATATTAAGTGGGGTTAAAACATAGTGAATTTTTCAATTCAATGTAAAATATGTTTTACAACGTAGTGACTATCGTAACCATCCTATTCATTAAGTCAGGGCCGGCGTTATATTTTGCGGGGCCCTGCGCATAAATATTGAAACGGGGCCTTCTTTTTGTCAAAATCCTTAATTTTTGAGTTACAGCAAAATTTAAAAACGTTTATGAAAGATTTTTTGCTGCTGATTATAGATATGCAATAGTTATTTACATTAGAGTGCGGAAACGTTGATTTTGCAATGCTACAGCTCGTTTGGGCAGCTCATTTGCTGCAGCATTGTAAAATCATTTCCGCAACAAATTTGTATAAGAATTTTTGGCCGACAATTGTTATTTAAGAAACAAATAGATTTAGATTATTTACAATATTGGAAATTATTTAATTTTTTAATGTTGGTACTCACAAACTTTGATATTTTTACTTATTCAAATTTATTAGGTATATAATGTCATTTTTCCACATGTCGAACGCACAATAAAATTTAAAAAATCACTCTTATTTTCTACATTATTGTGACAAATATGGTGTAAAGTAGCGTTTTCTAAATTAGATTTTGTTGTCTTATATAAGTATAAGACAACTTTTTTTGTAAGTGTCCCTGAAAGGTTAAAATTTACTGGTCACTTATTGGCATCGTGGCCGTACTTTGCAACATTGTGTGTAAAAATCTAGTTTCGCTGAACGTATGTATACACTATGTCAACGGTAGCTTTACAATTCAGGAGGCCAAAAATTATATTTCGCTAGCTTTGCGTTCACTATCGCCTGCAAGAATTGAAGAAATTTTTATGAAATTTCGGCGCCCGAGTAGAGATCTCGGAAAGTCGTGAATTTCAGTATTAATAGAAAAATGACCTTTTGAAAACGATGCCGCAATCCGTTTTTGATTATCGGCAACCGCTTCCGACATCTACATAGCAAATCTATAATCGGGTAAATTTCAGTTTAAAATTTCTCGACGAATTATTGAATCTTTCGGGACAATTTACACATCGACTTGTTCATCTTGTCGTGTAGTTTCTGTTGCCCTATCGTGTTGCAAATATAATTTTTTATTACTCATGCGAGGGGACGTATCTTCCAAGTTTGGATGGCCCCTGGCATTAAAAAAAAATAGAATAAAAAGTGAAGAATTTGCTTTTTCAATCGTCTTCGTCATAAAAGCTCTCATCAGTCTCCGGTATCACCACACAATTTACACTCATTTTAAAACGTTTTCTTTAATTTTAATTTTGTAATGAAACAAGATTTCTGGCACTTTCACGTTACTTTTTTAATATTGAGGTCTTGATTGTGTTTATTCTATTTATAACTTAGCGATATTGAATATGTGCGTGCGTTACCCAAGTTATGTGGTAATACAACCAAAAGTGGCATTTTGTCTCGCAATAAAAACGTGCGCCAAGATAGTGCTTTTAACGCATGAGTAATAAAAAATTTAAAATAAACTAATTAGCGAATAGTAACATTTCAATGAGATTTAAACTACCTCGTTTATTAAAGTTTTTATAACATCGTCTTAAATCATCGTCATCAATACGTCTTAAAACATTATGCAATCTAAGTGTTTCATGATTTATTAGCTTTCGAAGAGACTTATCAATTGTATTGTTCATCTTTAAATTGCATAACATTTGTGTCCAATAATGTCCATTTAATATGTAAGGTTCGTTCACTTACACGTCGCTAATCGGAAAACCCCTTATCTGATAAAAAAATATATTCAGAGGCAAATAACTTCAGAAGCAAAAACAAAATATTTTGACAGAAGATTTGGAATACACAAGCCATCTTCTGTAATGCTTGTCTCCATTTGCCATTATTCTTACATAATGTGTAGCGGAAAAACCTCTCTTATTAGCATCCTTTGGGAAATCATTTGTAGTTGAAGTTGAACCACATTGAACAATTATTGTTCTCGTAGGATGGTTTAACATTGTTGGCCACGTGGCTAGGTCATCACTGGTAAATAATGCATCTATTTCTTCTTTTGTGATTCACTTTCATTTTTTTTTCCAGATGTGAATGTTTGGCATTCTTGAGATGATGTATCTGGTTCTTCGTGTCCTCTAATTATTTCATCAAATACTTCTTTGTTGTGTTGCTGTGGAATTCCCGTTAACAACATCAACAGGATTTCTCACGGAAATAATTGATTTCTTTATATATATTTTTTTAAAGAATCGTTTCCATGTTCTTTTGCCGCTTCTTTATCACGTTTTTTTTTATATTTATATTTTTCACATCCACTAATATATTTTCTTCCGCAATCTCTTTAACGGCTACACATACTGGGGTTATATTGCGATTGGATTAAAAAATAATTTAGTTAGACTTGTAATAACAGTTTTAGTTACGAGCTGTAGTCTACGTTTGGCATATTCAAACTAGCAACTCAATTAAGCGGCTAAATGTGTCCGTCACAGCAGTCTGCTGCGCACGCCAACGGATTCCGATCCCAGACCTACAGACAAAATATCAACTCACCTCTCTGAACATGCGAGGCCACTTCCAAGCGCGGGGCCCTGTGCTGTCGCACAGTTCGCTCACTCTTCACGCCGGCCCTGCATTAAGTAATATGAAACGTAAGCTGAATAAAAATGTGATTATTGATATTTCACATTAAACTGTGGTATACTTGAAAGTTATTATTATAACTCCATATTTTAGATTTTTCGGTTCAAATTATATGTACATATTTTCTAATTGTTAATGCATATTTATCCGAGCCCTAGTTATGAAATATATTTGTTTGCGGCCTACTGGTCGCAGCGCGTTCGTACTGGTTGGGTTAGATTGTGCCTCAGATAGAACCCTCAGCGTATTCTAGGTAAATCTACTGCGACCATCAGTGTCCTGATCACTGATTTAGTGTACCCCTGTTTTGAGTCGTCACGATGAGCGCATGTGTAGCGAGTGAACTGAAGGTTTCAGCGATACCAAAGTGCTTTGACTCTGTCTGAATTTGGTCGTACTGAAATGTCTACGTTTCATCACCTTGATAATATGCATGCTATAACAACATGTCTAAATCGTCAAATGCAATTTCCATACGTTCCTTCAGTTCACTTGCAGCCTTTTGCTCGCGTGTAGAGTTTTTCAGCCGCCATGTTGTGTTTGTGACTTGTCCCAATATTTTTTTATTAACTTGAATATAAAGTTTGGTTAGCCGAAAACAGTAAATAAAAGACAAATGAAATAATTGATAATCCCGAATTGAACTTCAATTGCCCATTGTGTTTCATCATAAATATAATGTTGCTATTATTTCGATAATTAAGACTTAGGTTTGTTATTCAATTTTAAATATTTTGACATTTTTATTGGTAATGGTATTAGTAAATTATATTCTAATTGTATGATTGAAATATTTTTAACACCACATCGAATTCACCATTTCATACGATTGTATACATCATTTTTCGACAATGCCAAAATGATTTTCATCTTGTAGGTTCGTGTTGTGACTTTTGTGATGCATTCGACTCGAAAGTTTCTAACATTCGAAAGTTTTAGATAGAAAATACTTGATTTTAAATGTTACATCTTTTTGTTACTCTGTCTTTACCTTTGACGATTTGATGTAAATTAGTTATCTACATGAAATAGCAGAAAATTTAGAGTTTGAAAATCAAGGTATTAATGAAATTGATTCACAGTGTGAATTGGAGACAGAAATTCTCCGGGATTTTGTAAAAAAAAATAGATTAAGATCAAGATATATCGTCATTAAGTGAATACTAAATCGTGCTGCTATTACAAGTAGCAAAGTGTACTAGTATAGAGTAGTATATATATAGTGTAGTCCGTATGTAAATCTAATGTTGTTAAAAATGCCTATTATCAATATCGTAGAATATATGTATTGTAAAATAATAAATGCCAATAAAGGTCTCGTATAGTTTGTGAAAATTTAGCAGTTTTAAACCAGTTAAAGTATTTAATAATTCTAAATCGTGCAAAAATATAGACCCCTACAAAAAAAATTATAAACAAAAATTAATGATTATGGTAGAAATATTAAGCAGTAAAGTGTAACACAAGAACAAGTTATCATAAATTACTTATAACAAAAAATAATGTGAATAGAAAATGTATATAACATGTAATTTTACTAAGATGTTTCGTCATATTGGAAGGAATATTTTTAACATCTCAACAAATTACGGCAACATTTCCAAGGTATTTAAACTGAAATTTCTTGTAAAAAGTCTGACATGTCGCTATATTGAAATACCGTTGAAAACTTTAACGGAATACAAATAAAACGTTTAAACGTAATAAAAAGTTTTTTCTAACAGAAAAGTTTGTAAAAATTAGTTATAATGCTTCTCACATGTTAATATCTTGATTTGCAATCTTCTGATTGTAAATTTAACATAAATCTTCTCTGCGAGTCGCTAAAAGCTTTTCCTAATTGAATTTCCTGCGAATTATAAGCAAACACTCATAAAAAGCAATATCGTGTAGTTTCGAAGAAAAGCACATAAAAATCTGTTTATTTTGCTATAGAAATTTTCGGAAGTATCCATTCTAGTTATTCTTGGCCTTTTATTAGCTTTATAAACATTTATTATCAAGAACCCTACATTGATATTTATTTATAAAGCAATTCAAAGTTGTTGAAAAACTTTCAGAAAGTTAAAACCTCGTTGCAATGTATGAATTATATATCGTTTTTCTGTGCAAAAATATATTGACAATAAAACACATATACCAGCACATGTTTTATATATTATGTGTTAAACGGTGTGATAATATATGAGCATAATGTGATAAATTTGAGATTATCCTTACATTCTCCAAATCCAAAACAATGCCATATTTAATAAGTTAAAATTAATAATATGAGAACTATTCATAATTTGAGAACTAATAGTATATTATGCAACTAGTGCGGCAAGTTGTCAATTGCCCAGGAGAGCGAATGAGCGCAATAACCCAACTTCGCGCTCGTGGGCAATTGACTATACCGCACGAGTTGCAGATAATATTTTTTACGCACAACTGCATCAAAATTGTTCCTTTACATCTTAGTAAACTAGGGCCGAAAATTTGACATTACACCCGTCAAAATTTTACCGGCCCGTGGGCCTGTAAAATCATTGAAAAGCCCGCATCAAGATCTATCATCTTAAGACTTCCCAAGATGAAAACCTCGTTTCATATCGGTCTTTAGACTTGCTTGGGATCAAACCCAACACAGCTTCATTAGCTTCGGAGCTAGCTTTAAATTAACATTTCGGAGGGAATTCAGCGCTTAGTTCCATTCTGAAATTATGAAAATTTATATTATAATACTTTTTGTTTTTTTTTCCTTAGCACAAATAACCTAACTGACGAGCTGTGAATTTAAATCATCGTCGTATTTTTTTTTTCATCGTTTTTAACAATTTTGAATTAAATTTTGTAGGTTTTCTGCAGTTGTGCGTAAAACGTTGTACATGCCTCGGGCCGGAGGAACATTACGCCCTTCGCCTCACAAAAATCAAACTTCGGCTGCGGGTGTAATCTTACACCTCCGGCCCTCTATATGTAAATAACTATTATTACACATGCGAGGAGACATATTTTACAATTTTGGGGTCCAGGGGGCCATCAAAAAAAAAAGAATCCAAAACGATGATTTTGCTTTTTCAATTATCTTCGGTGGTGTGGATTCGTCATAAGAACATAAGAATCAGTTTCCGGTATCACCATAGAATGTACACTCATTCTAAACCTTTTTATTTAAATTCAATTTCTTAATTAGTTACCTATTCGATTTCTATTGAAAATTTTCGTGCACCAAGCATAGTTTATTTTAAATAATTGAATTGACCAACCGCCATTTGTCGCACTAAAAAGCAAGCGTCAAAATAGAACTTATCCCTCATGAATAATAAAATAATACCTTGAAGTACTAATTATTATTATTATCGATAATTCCCCTTTAAGAAGAGCGCTAAAACACAATCAATTAACATGTAATTTTTTCTGTCTTCTTCTTTCTGCCCAGCAACCTCTCATATAATCACTGTGTTTCTTCTTCATCTCTTCTGTCCACTTCTTTCCTGTTTTCTTCTCTTTGGGAGTTTGTTCAAACTTCTGTTTTCTGATTTTTTTCTCTGTATTTTTTCCTGTCGGTCATGTCTTCTGTGGAGATGTTGAGTATCTTCCAAGGTTTCCTTTACCCAGTTGGTTTTCGCTGTATTTGTCATCACTATGTTAAAAATTTTCTTATAGTTTATATTTTCTTCTATTAGTCTGTTTTCATTCATCCTATATATGTGTCCATAGAATTTTGCCCTTCTTTACCTGATGTTGTTTGTAACCGTCTCTGTCTGTTCGTACAGTTCTTTTGTTGGTCTCTTTATCCAGATCCCCTCTTTCTGAACCGGCCCATAGATCTTTCTTAGTATTTTCCTCTCTTGTTTTTCCATATCCTTGATTTTTGTTCGTCCCTTGATTACTGTTGTTTCTGAGGCATACAAGGCCTCTGGTAGAACTACTGTATTGTAGTGTCTTAATTTAGCATTGATAGAGATATTCCTTTTGTTGTAGTGGTTCCATGTCAGTCTGTTGCTTGTTGTAGTTTTTTGACCCTTTCCTCATTGGATTTTGTGTTCATTCCTGTTTTCTGTATAATCTCTCCCAGGTATTTGAAACTGTCTACTTGTGTTGTCTTTCCATACTTAGTTATAAGTGGGTGTCTGTCTGTGGATTTTGTTTCCATGTACTGTGTTTTTTCGTAGGAGATTTGTAGCCCTGCTTTGGATGAGATTTCGTGGATTGTCTCAAGAGCTACTTTGGCTTCTTTTTTACTATTTGTTATGATGGCTATATCATCAGCAAATGCCAAACATTTTATGTTTACGATTCTATCCTTGTGTCTCGCTATCTTTACCCCACTGACTCCTTTTTCCCATGTCCTGATTATTTTTTCTAAAACTGAATTAAATAGAATGGGTGAGTGGCCATCTCCCTGTCTCACTCCTGTCTTAATTTCAAATGGTTCTGAAACCTCTCCCATGAACTTCAATTTTGATGTGGTATTTGTTCGTGTTTCCTGGATTAGATTTCTGGTCTTGTTGTCCACCTTCATTTCTTCCAATGTGTTGAAGAGTGTTTTTCTATCTATGGAGTGGTAGGCCTTTTTGAAGTCGACGAATATTACTGTGGTGTTCCTGGTCTTTCTCGTTGTTAGTATTGTTTTCAAGCACCAGATCTGGTCACTGCATGATCTACCTTTCCTGAACCCTCCTTGGTATTCTCCTATCTGTGGGTGTATCTGAGTTTCTAGCCGATTTAACAAGGATTTGGACAGAATTTTGTATGTCACAGGTAGTAATGATATTCCTCGGTAGTTATTAGGGCCCGTTTTGTCTCCTTTCTTATGGAGGGGGTGTATTAGGGCTAACTTCTATTCTTCTGGTATTTTTTCTGTTTCCCAAATGTTTTCGATGATTCTGTGAATTTTAGGTGTAATGTTTTCATGGTCTAGCTTCCAGATTTCCGAAATCAGTCTATCTTCTACAGGTGCTCTGTAATTTTTCAGTGATTTTATTATGTTTACAATTTCTTCGAGTGTAAGGGGTTTGCAATCCGGGTTAGGTTCTGGCTTTTCGAACTGTAGTTTCTGTGTTGGTTTTTCACAGTTGAGTAGTGTGTCAAAGTAGTTTGCTAATATTTCACAGTTCTTTTTAGGGTTTGTCTCCCGTGATGAATGATCCGTCTTGTCTTTTGAAGCATAAGCTCGGTGGTTGATATCCTGTCATACTTTCCCTGAATATTCTATAAAAATTTCGTGTGTTGTTTTTGTTGAAGTCCTCTTCTATCTCCTTCAACATGTTGTTTTCATAACCTCTTTTTTCTCTGCGGATTATTTTGGAGGAGGCCTTCTTTATCTTCTTAAATTCTTTCCATTTTTCGGGTGTTCGGTGGCTGAAATGTTTTCCAGGCTTGTCTTCTCTCTTCTATAACTCTGTCGCATGCCATGTTCCACCATCTGTGTTTTTCCTTTTCTCGGTTCTAGTTATTAAATATCTGATGACACGGATGCATTTATAGATACAAACCCAGACAAACTGACGAATGGCCAACACGGCCGCCATCATATACTGCACGAGACCGTCGCCACTGTTAACTACTCGCCGGTGAAATGAACGTCTAGGTAGTGGAGCGCGCCTATCCGGAAGTCTCCCTCTCTGTGGCATCGTGAAACAGAGAGTGTGAAAGTGATCCCTGCACACTATACGTTTGCACAGTGCACAGTGCAGGGATCACGTTCACACTCTCTGTTTCACGATGCCACAGAGAGGGAGACTTCCGGATAGGCGCGCTCCACTACCTAGACGTTCATTTCACCGGCGAGTAGTTAACAGTGGCGACGGTCTCGTGCAGTATATGATGGCGGCCGTGTTGGCCATTCGTCAGTTTGTCTGGGTTTGTATCTATAAATGCATCCGTGTCAACAGATATTTAATAACTAGAACAATTATCGATAGATTCAGATGTTAAGTTATAGTCAGTGAATAATGCTCTTCAACTAGTTTTCAGTCGCTTTTATTAAGAACTGCCGGCCTTCAGCCCCTGACATTTTTAGGTCTTGACCGTTTCTTGTCACTTGCTTTGACGCAACGAAACGGCTCACACAACGCATCTTCGAGCGGGGTGTGCCAAAGAGTGACAGAAGATGTTGTATTATTCACTGTACACAGGTTAGGTTCCTGGTTTAGGGTTGTTCCTGTCCTTTTGGTTGGATGTTATATTCTGTTTTTCTTTCAATTTCTTAGCATGGTTATGCGGTTTGTGCTACGCACGTTATCCGAATTTTACTTTTTAGTAACTTTCATATCTTGTATATTATATATATATATATATATATATATATATATATATATATATATATATATATATATTATATATATATATATATATATATATATATATATATATATATATACATATATATATATATATATATATATATATATATATATATATATATATATATATATATGAAAACGAAATGGCTCATATAAAAGCAGATTTGCAAAATTAAAACTCTTAATAACATCAACAAAACTATCTTAATAAATATTTTGAAAATTGTTTTACGCATACTAATTAATTAGTAATATTCATGCACTAACTAGGATCATAACAAAGTCGTTAGTTAAATTTAAATTAATTAAGTGTCAAAACAATACGTATAAAGTGTATTCCGTATATGGCGTAGTACCCTAGAATAATTCAAAACAAATGGAACTATAATTAGCATGCAACAAAAATCAGAAAAATTACCACATATTACGAGAGTTTAAACTAGCGTAAAGTTTATGATAAAATAATTTTGTTAACTATAAAAAAAAACGGTTACCCATAAAAATATAAGAAAATGGCGACCAAATTGCCAGTGAGAAGAAAGTTAAATGCTTAATATGCTTAAAGTTAAATCTTAATGACAATTGTTAAAATGATATTAATTGCTCATGAGCAACTTTTAAGAAGAGTAACATAAAGATACTAACTTTATTATGAAATAAAGTAATTTCATGTAAGTTCTACTTCTAGGGGAAATTGAGACAAACTAAAAACTCGTCAATTAAAAAAATTAATGTTTAAACGTAGTTAAAAAAGGAAATCATGCCTTATGAAAATAGATCTTAAATATTTTTTATAAATGGATCCTAAAGTATTTACAATTAAAATTAATTGATTTTACTTCAAAAACAAAAGGAAACCTGAATTTTTAGTTGAAGTATATATAAGCTTCTACAACAAAATATTTGATTTAAAATCCATATACTTGTTACAGAAAATTATTGAACTTTTGTCATTCAAATTAGTACCCTCCGGGATATTTTGCGAGAAAGAAAATCGACCTAAAGAAGGAAAAGTACAAGACAAAACTATAAACGACAAAGTTTGGCGGCGAAATTTTTAATTTCTGGTTATCCACTCGTATAAAATATTAGAAAAGTTAAATAGTAGGTTTCGGTCACTATGTCCGCGGATGCTTCAGTGCATTTTAGAAAACGTCCTTAAAAAGTATAATAAGCATGTTATATAATTCCCGTATAAATCAGCAAAATTAGCGATTTCTTTATGCATTATTGCATTACATTCATGTATCGTGGGTTTACTGCAAAAATCTGTCCATGTTTAGTCCATGTACAAGTCCATGTTTATTCCATGCAAACTGGACTGCGATTTCTACACTGTTATGTCCTGGAAAATGCACAAAATCTTAGAATAGTTGGGAATTATTTTCAATCGAAAACTCAGTCTCTAGTTATTTATTTGAAAGTACTAAACAAAATGTTAAGACAAATGTAAATTACAAATTTGCTCATAAAAAAAAATTAAGAGTTAATAAGTTTTTTTTTTTGTTCTACAACTACTACCGATATTTTATCATAGATGATATCAAAATTTTATTTAGCTAAATTAATTATCAAAATGTTTACTACTATAATTTTATCCTACAAACATTGCAATTAAAATGTAATTTAATAAAGCAAATTTTAATTGAGTCATTATTATTGTTGTAAAATAATATTTCATTCGAAGAATAGTCAGTATTTTTATATACTATGTATAGTAAATATTCATTATAATTAAAACGTAAATACTAACGACAATTAATAAAATAAATGGGATAATGGGACTGAAGATCAGTGGACAGGAATAGACTTGCCTTGCCAAAACTCGACAAGATTGAACTCGACAAGACTATACGCCTGGGTAAGAGGTCAAACGGTCAAAACTAAACATGGCTGGATAAGACTGTATACAACTCGACAATACTAGATAAGAATAGACTAGACACGACAAGACTGCACAAGATTGAACAAGACTGGACAAGATTAGATTAAATTAAAGACTGGACAAAACTAGATGAGATTGAACAAGACTGGACAACACTGGACAAGACTGGATGAAACTAGACAAGACTCGACAAGGCTGGACAAGAAAGAACAAGACTGTACAACACTGGGCAAGAATGGGCAAGACTGAACAAGGCTTGACAAGAATGAACAAGACTGGATAAGACGGGACAAGACTGAACACGGCTGGTCAAGAAAGAACAAGACTGAACAACACTGACTGTACAATAAGATACAAGACTGTACAATAATGGACTAGACTAGATAAGACTGAAAAAGGCTGGAGAAGGCTAGACAAGAGTGTACAAGACTGAACAAGACTGATCAAGACTGGAAAAGTCTAGACCAAAAGAACGCGATAAGAAAATAGTCGATTTAAATCAATAAAAGAATAATTCGTTCACGCTATATCGGCACCGCCCAGTCTGGATTCTTGTAAATCCATTATTCAACTGCTTCTTTTTAATTAAAATGAAGAATAACCCACTAAAAATATTCATTTAAAAACTTTACAAGATACAATACTGGACAAGACTCTATAAGACGAGAAAAGACTGGACAAAACAGAACAAGGCTCGACAAATCTGGACAGTGAACACGAAGGAAGAAGTCTGGAAAAGAGTTGATAAAATTAGATAAGGCTGGACACTAGTTGACAAATGTTGATGGACTGGACAAGACTAGAACATTTTACATTAGACGCAACAAGACTTGACAAAACTTGACAATCATTTACAAGGCTGGACAGTCCTTGACAAGACTTGAAAGAGCTGGACAAACCTGGAATAGATTGGACAGGATATTGAGCAAGCTTGGATAATATGGTACAGAACTAGAGAAGACTGCTTAAAAATGCATAAGACTGGATAAGTTTGGACAAAACGGACAATATTAAGCAAGGCTAGAGTAGACTAGACAAGGTTGGACAAGACCGGACAAGGCTGGATAAATCGTCTCAAAACTAAAGACTAAACATCAGAAAATCCTTTAACCCTTTTGCGCCTAATGGGTCATATAAGTCCCATAAAAAAAAAATCATGTCCTAGTGGTCTCAAATGCCTATTTAAATTGCTAAATTTTGTGTCCCACGCGGCATCAGTGTGTATTCTGTCATTATTCTATAGCAGTCCAGACATGCGCCTTTCCATAATTAGATATGGCGATTATCGTGTGTCACCCTACTAATGTTAGTTAATTCTAATGCTACAAGAAGCGTATTGTTCATATGTTTTTTACTAAAAAGTCATAAATTACTTTCAGTAATGTCCAGGTAAGTTTTACTAATAATTTGTACAAAAATATCTAGTTTGCTTCTATAAAATAATGCAATTCTCTACAATGGGACATATTTCTCCAATTTGTATTCTTTCTTGGAACATATATGACACTTTAGTAATGAAAAGTTCTTTTTGCAGTAAACGTAAATTGACCGATAAAGAGTTGGATTGACTTATAAATCATCCCTCTAATATAGAGTCGGCAGTTGAAGAACCGTTTCCTGCTAGTGAGTCCGAATAGGAAGTTTTAGGTTACAGCACAGATTCTGAAGAGGAAGTAGAATCGAGCTCAAAGAAAAGAAAACGGGCAAAAGTAAATGATAATCAGAAAGTGAAGATGAACCTGATGTAGATAACAACCAAACTTCTGTGCAAGATACTGAACCTAAATCAAACGAGACCTTGTCAGAAAGTGAAGATGAACTTAACAATGAAAATCCTATCAAAATCGATACGGATGTCGTGAATAAAAATTGTTCTATAAATTATTCTTGATGTGATACGGAAGACATAAACTTTGTTCCAAGTAAGATTATTTTTGAACAGAGTGCAGTTTGCGTTCCCACTATATCCTGCTAAAGATCTTCTACAGAATTAGACGTATTTCAAAAGCCAATGCCCCGCAGTTTTTTTATTTTCATGGCCGAATGCACAAACAAAAGATTAGATATTTTAAGGCAAAGTACTAAAAGTAAGATTATACGAAAAACTGAACTTTGAGCACTCATTATTGTTTTGGGTTGTATGTTAAATATGTCCTATAATAGTTTACGTGAAATGCATGATTACTGGGCGTCAACCAAGTTTCTAGGAAATGCAGCTATAAAATCAGCAATTTCAAGGGATAGATTCTTGCTCCTTCACTCGAAATTATATTTCAACGATCCAGAGAAACCCGAAGATGCAAGTAAATTGTACTACATTGAAGAGTTAGTCTCATGCTTGAAATACACATTTCAAAAATCGAAGACTGAAAGCACCTATCAATGGATTGATGAGTCGATGACGAAATTTTAAGGACGGTTAAGTTTAAAATATTACTTACCTCTAAAGCCTATAAATAGGGCGATTAAAATTTGGCAAAGGTGCGATTCAGTATCTGGATATGTGTACGACTTTAACATTTATCAAGGAAAAGAATCCGACGCCATGGCAGATAAGCAGTTAGGAGAAAGAGTTATTACAAAAAATGCATCGACAATCGTGAACATACTATGTTGTGTTTCGATATGATTTTTTACTTCTGTTCAATTATTACTCGATCTTCCATTTGCTGCAGTGGGAACATGTATAGCAAATCGAAAGAACTTACCCATGCTTCTAAAAGGATTGCAAAATCGTGGGGATTATAAATTTCATTGCAGTACTTTCGGTATATTATGTCTAAATGGAAAGATACAAATGAAGTTCTGGCCGTGTCTAATTGCCATCGTCCAGAAGTTGTTAACTTACAAAGAAAGCAAAAGCATGGTAACAAGTTGAATATAAGATGTCCAACATCAATGGCATTTTCAAGCAAATATATGGGAGGAGTCGACCCCTAGATATCAGATCAGTTATTAGGAACATATGATTTAGACAGAAAATCATGTAAATTGTGAAAAAAAGTATTTTACAAGTTGCTTCTAACAACCATTGTAAATTCACATATATTGTATAAAGATATATGTAATACTAAATCATTCACTCTCAAAAAAATCAGCGTGGCATTAGCGGAACAGCTTATAGCAGAAAGAATGCGCAAAATAAAAGGAAGAAGCCGTATGGAAGACCATCCGTATCATCGGCAAGTGCAAATAACGTTGGCGATCACCTGGTATTTTATCACCTTTTATTTTAAGTATTTTTCATCAATAATTTAAAAGTTTGTAATCAAAATATATATCTTATTATTTTTCAATAATAAAGTTTGTTTTTCAAAAATGAATTAAGTGTTCTTAAATACCAATGGGCCATATATGTACCACAGTTAATTACTGGTGGGACCTATCTCCCAAAGGAGTTATTTCCTAAATGGTGAGGGTTGAATCTTGATACTTGCCTATATTATTGAAAATAACATATAAAGTCGAAATACATTTAAAGTTTGTTAAATATTTTGATAACGATAAGTCGGCGTAAAAGGGTTAAGTTGTATAAGGAAATTCTTATAATTTCCTGCTAGAATTTGTGTAGTTCTTTAGATCATTTATCTAATCTTGTTAACGATAGTGTCTGTGGTAATGAAGAATTTGCACCTACAAATATTTTGGTGGTTACATTGATAGGTGTATACTCTGGCCGGTATGAAGAGAGAAAGAATCTCGTCTCGGCGAGTTTCTGCATTGTTCTGCACATAGCCCCACTTTATTTCGAGTGCGCGGAGTTTAGTTGTCCGTATTCCGAAAAACTGACGCATATTTCTTAACTCAAACTAATATGTGCGTACCTCTGTGCGTCCGTTGCCACCCATACCTCGGCGCAGTACAGCTGCATTCTCTAGCCGGCCGGCCCGAGCATAGGTGTATATACAAATTAAATTAGAAATCTTAAAAAGTCTATCAATGTATATCACATAGTCGCCTCTGCTAAAAGAAATTTTGAAACCTGAATTATCACGCCGGGATACTATGTAAATGGTTAAGTAACTGGTAAATAGTTTGAACTACTTTCATGAATTGGATGGTTGCGACAGTTACTACTAGTTGGTAATTCATACTTACATTGAATTGAAAAAATCACTATGTTTTTACCACACTTATAATATATAAAAATGTTATATAACTTATTATTCACAGTTATATAAATTTCTACACATGTCACGACTCGAGTTTCGACGTTGGACGGTCATTTTCAACTGAGTGAATTTTTCAATTCAATGAACTACTTTCTTTTGGATCATAAATCTGGAGAGAAGAGTTGGACTTACTCTAACAGTTGGACCTTAAATCCATGGCACTTGCATCAGTTTGACTCCGCAGGATATTAGACTGCTTATATACTTTTTACGAGATAAATAACGACTAATAAAATTTTCAAACACACTGAGATGAGTGGTCGGACTGTTTCCAGCAATGTTTGTCAATCAGTTAACGAAAAAATCTTCAAGTTTAGCAAGCTTCAGTTCAACCTGTTTCGTTGTAATAGAACCAGCATTAATCAAACCAGAAAACGGTGAAGTAAACGTTGAAATAAACGAAAAAAATCACATATAGTATATTTTACAGCAAGAGATGAAAGTGGCGTTATTTTGGTGAGGTGGGAGTTTGTTCACGAGCGCCAGCGAGTTAGCAATCACACCGAACCAAAAAAAACGCTTTCATCTCGAGTAGTAAATGCAATTTTTTCTACTGATGTCGGATGCAGAATCCATAATTCGACTTTAATAAATCCAATTCGAAGCGAACTGTCAGAACTGTCAATATAAATTTAATTGTTGGTTTGGTCGTTTCTATGGTAACATATTGCATTCTCATAGAAGGTGATACTTTTCAAGTCAAATGTCCTAATTTTATTTCGTTTTTTTTTAATAGTTTCAGGCTCGTTTAAGGTTTGTACATTAATTAATTCCATTGAAATTGATGTAATTAATAAGAAAGTCCATGCAAATTTGGTTAATTTAGTGTTTTAATCGAGAAAATCATAAATTTAAAATACTCATTTTCGTCTCTAGATGTGAAAATATTTTCATCCCTAGAATGAAAAAATGTCACTTTCATGTAGAGTAAGCCGTGGAAAAAATGCCATTTTTACATATATCAGTAGAAAAAGTAATTTTTCTCACTTTTATATCATCTGCTAGTACAGAAAGCACACGTGGTTGTTTAAAGATTTGTTTATTTGGTTTTATAAAAATATAATGTCACTTGGAGTAGACCATTTCGGTGTATACTAAGTAAGTTGTATTTTATATTTAATTTTAATCTAATTTGAGATTAGATTTGAGATAAATCCATACTTATGAAGCCAAAAGGCAGAAATGCGTCTATGGATGTTCATTGAATATTAATATTTATCAGGATAAGTATCTTTGGTAAGCCGCATGGTTTCACTTAAGGAGAGAAGACCATAACTTTCTTAAGTTGTACCTATAATTATATTTATTTATTTTACAAGTCATTTGTGAATTTAAACGTAGTAATATCTTAAGTCATTACTTTCAAATTAAAGCTATTGGATGGAGGATATTTTATGAGTTGGATTGTCACACCTCAATCTCCACACAAAAGAAAACATTTTGATATTTCCAATTTTCATGAATGAAATAAAGAAAAACTAGTAGATACATATGACACTGAGCAGATGGGAGACTTTTAGAAAATAAATTAAATAATGATATTTATTATCCCGTGCGGGACAATAAATGCCAATTACCTCCATCGGACGCGTCCCCATTGGAATTGGGGAACGCTCGCCGAGTCTTGTTTCGGAGGCTAGTGGAAAAATAATATATCCACCGTGAAACAAAAATTGAACTGGTCCTCCAGGTTGGGGGTCTTGAGGTTAGGCTAGCGTCTTGCCTCAAATAAAAAGAAAATAATGCTCAAATTGTCACGAATGAGCCTCGGAATAGGACGGACCCAAAGACGACGACACACGCGAGAAAACGCACAAAGACATGGAAAAAGCGAGATACATTATGCATTGGGACGTTTAATATCAAGTCCTTCAATAAGAAAGATCAAGAACTGCTGCTCGAGCTAGAACATCATAAAATTGAGATATGCGCAATCTAGGAAACAAAAATCAAAGGTAATGGCCAGAAAATATTCAACAACTTTCTTTTAGTGCACAGCGGGGTAGGAAAAGAGGAGCGAGCAAAAGAGGGAGTTGGATTACTATGCAAGTCAAAATACATGGATGCAATAACATAATGCCAGTACATAAACTCCCGAATACTACTAAGTATCGATGAACACAATGATACAAAAGTACACATTGTAGTAGTGTATGCACCTGAGTCATACGAGGCTATGCAAGAAAGACAAGAATTATTTAATCAACTACTGCGAGTAACAGACAAAATACCAAAGCACGAGAGGCAGATACTCTTGGGGGATTTTAGCTCACGTGTTGGAAACAACACAATACAAGGAGTGAAACAGCCATTTAACGAAGACGTTTCTAATTCTAATGTGGAGCTACTGATAGAACTCAACAGGGACTCCACATCAATAACACTTTCTTTCCATACAAAGCCCAACAAAAAATAACGTTTGCAAACACCCAGGGACAGCACTCCACGATAGAATATATAATAACGAATCGTAAGAATCACCGCACACAGGTGATTAATGTGATTTTTTTTAAGCGTTCTAACGTCCATTCAAATTTTGTCATTTTGTATCATATGAAACAATTTCACCCAATCATGTGAACATTACACTGATAATTGCATTCAGTGCAATTATCAATCACTATGATAACACGATTGAGTTTAACAACTTCATTCCAAATAAATTTCAGAATATCACGTTTCAGCAATGCGAATGTTCAAAGTATAAATTCGCTAATAAAAAAAAATCCCAAAAATACAACTTACAGTCACAAATATATTTGGGAATTATTTATGGAATTTTGCTGCGAACGAAAATATGAATTAAATGAACATAGAAGCTTAGAAGAATTGGCGTCGATACTAAAAGATTGGGCGGTCAATATGAGATAGAAAGATGGGTTATGTTTCGTTGTGTTGAGTTATAAATTTTTTGTAAAAAAAAATTCCGCCGAATATCCCTCGAACGTTGACAAATGCCTCATAATTTTATAACAATTTTCTCAAGCTCGTTGCTTGGTAACAGCCCTCAGCCTTCGGTTTCGGGCTGTTACCAAGGAACGAGCTTTCGATTGTTACAAAATTATCTCGTCTATTATCAATGTCCTAGGGATATTACTACTGGAAACATTGAACTCAGCAAACGTCAATACCGACCACAGCTTACTCATGGCCAAGATAATTATCAAGACAAAACTTACAAAACACCTAATTAAGCCAACTAATGAATAAAAAATAAGTATAGAAAGCATAGGCGACAAGTCAACACAACAACTTTACCAGAAGAGGCTCAGTGAAAAAATAAGAGTACACCCAGTGCGAAACGATCAAGATTTGAATCAAAACTGGACAACACTAAAACAAAACATCGAGGAAGCGGCAAAAGAGGCCCTGGGGACGAGAACTACCAGATCAAAGACAAGGACTATTAACACAACGTGGTTCTGCCAAGAAGAAGAAATCAGCATTCCTTGAATATATTTCTTGAAAACACTAACAGAATAAGCATTCCAAAACTTTAAGAAGATAGGAAATGAAACGAAGAGCTTAGTAAGGAAAACCAAGGAGAAAATCAATGTAGCGAGATTTCTATGGATTGCAAAAACAAATCTGGAGACTAATAAGGATATCACGCAGAGAAATAAATGAACTAACAGATAGCCCGATACCAGCAGAATCATGGCATAAACACCTCACAGAGCTGTAAAACGAAACGAAGAAACACAAGCCACAGGACGCCGACGCACCGCTGATAAGAGTGGAAGACGGAACCATCATCACAGGAACTGACATCAAGGCAGCCCTAAAAAAAATCAAAAATAGAAGAGTTCGGGCCCAGACGTAATAAATAATGAACTCTTGAAGTATGGAGGCGACACATTAGAACACTAAATAAAAATGCTATTCAGTAAAATACTGAGCGAAAGCATAATCCCAGACGTGTCGAGAATAAGCACATAGCTATTACTGTTTAAAAAGGGACATACAACCGACCAGACCAACTACAGAGACATCAACTTCTTAAGCAGCACCTTGAAATTGCTGACGATGATCATAACAGATAATATCAATACATCGACAAAAGTAGCCGAAGAACAATAAGGCTTTAGATCTGGAAGGACCTGCAACGATGCCGTATTCGCAATAAGACAGATAGTAAAAGTCGATAGAATACTACAGGCCCGCTTATATATGTTTTGTAGACCTACAGAAAACGTTTGATAGAATGCAGCATGGGGATGTCATAGATATACTGTATAAAACCCAAATTCCCTACGACCTGATAAAACTAATACAGGACATATATTCATCGATCTCAGTATGAGCAAGGGTTAATAACCAAACCACGGCGGGAATACCAGTTGATCAGGGTATAAGGCAAAGCGACTCCTTGAAACCAACACTGTTTAATATAATTTTTGACGAAATCATACAAAAAAAAACAGCCAATGTAAGGGTTACCCAATGGGCACTAAACACATTTCAATTATCTGCTACGCAGACGGTGCAGCGATTATCGCCGACAGTAAGGACAACCTCCAAAAACTGCTACACAGTTTTAATCAGACAGCCAAACAATTAAATATGGCCATATCAAAACAAAACGAAATGCATGACAACATCAAAAGTCCAAAAACTATGTAAATTAGAGGTAGATGGCCAAATCTCAACAAGTGATGAAATTCAACTACCTGTGAGTCGAGATATCATCTTTTGGGGATATAGAAGCAGGCGTCAGGCTGCAAGGTATGAAAGCATCAAGACTTGTTGGCTGCCTGAACGGGGTCAATTTTAAAAACAAATACCTCACTTGAAAACACTCACACGTGTTCTCACATGAAAACACTCACACGAAATCACGCATTTACAAAACTATAATCAGACCAATACACAGCAAAAATTCTCCCTGTGACAGCAACAACACAAAGATTACTGGAGAGCGTGAAAATAACGGTGATACGATAGATCAACAATAAAGCTTTAATCGACAGGATGAAGAGCACGGAGCTAAGGCAAATGTGCGACGTACAACCCATGAACGTCTGGGTAGAAGAGCGAAAAGAGGCTGCGCCACATGGACCGGATGGTCAGGACCAGGCTGGTCCGAATAGCACGGTATAATGCACCAAGAGGGACAAGAAGCCCAGGGCGAACCAGAAACCGGTGGAGCGGCAATAGGTCCCACCTTGACCGACCATAGTGATGGATAAACTCATTATAGGCAGGCTATAATGAGAAAAAAAGAAGAAGAATATTTAATGTAAAATAAAAAATGGTACAAAGGGCTACCGACCTCGAGGTCCTTCTGCCAGCAGACTTTTATTTGTTATTTTAATATTATTAAATGTAAACATGTGATTATAAATTTGTAACTTAAATGTAATATTGTTAAAGAACTAATATAAACCGTAATGAAATCAAACCAGTTATTTACTAAGTTATTATTGAAAAGTGTTTATTATAATCCCACAACTGCTGATAGTCTGGGCACTCTATTTAAATTGTATTAGAATAATGAATTATTCTCTTCCCGGCAGTGATTGCTTTATATCCGAATGAAAATGAAAACGTCGTCGTAAATTAGAACCAATGAACATTACTTGAACAGAAAATAATTCTAAATATACCTACAAGAACACGAGAACTTATTGAATTAAACAGTTAACAAACGTAAGCGAGGAACAACAATTGAATATATTGAAATGACTACATGAATGACTATTGTTCATTAATTAATATTTTATAAAATCTGAAGTAGATCGTATGATGGAAAGGTATTGGTAGAAAGTTTCTAATGTTTTCAGCAAAGGTTCGTTAAAGCAAATTTATAAAGGATTCTAAAGTAAAGATAATTGGTTCTCGCTGTATAACAAAAAAACGCGATAAGAAAATAATCGATTTGAATCAATAAAATATTAATTTACTAATGCCGCACCGTCTAGTCTGCATTCACGAAAGTCCATTATACATCCATTTTTTTTGTTATTAAAATAAATTATACTAGCCACTGTAAAAAAAATTATTTAAAAACTTCAGCTCAAAAAAAAGGATCCCTATTTTCTTTATTGTTCTCGTGTTGTATATTCAAACTTTTTCTACGGTTTGTTCCATATATTAAAAGTGATAAATTTAGCTTCCGACTCTATAAATAGCTGGATCAAAGCAATCAACTGAATCGGATATTATAAAGGCGATCGACGTTAAACTAACGGAGTGTTATGTAATTTAAAGTCCTTTGGCAATTGGCTACTAAAAAAATATTCGATTTCCTTTTATATCAACAAATATGTAATGAAATGTACAACGTGACCCCAAAATATACTATTGATTCAGACAGTACTGGGCAGACAGGAGAGTTTTTTAGGGTTACTGGATAATAGGTAATACTAGACAGACAAAAATAGACGTCAGATTCGAGGGACGGGCCATGACTATACACAGGAGACCAAATACATAAAGGTGGTTAAATAAGCGCAGACAGAATAAACCAGTGAGACAACGTTATGTAGACCAGATTAGAAGATGACATAAGATTCAACCTACACTATTGGAAACATATTATTATTATATTATATTATAGATACTGAGAAGGTTAGGCTGAAAAAATTGGACAAACTATATAAAATATACGGTATCCAGTACACCCCCCCCCCCATTCGTTTCACCGCCGGAACTTTCGCCGCTGAGCAGTTTCACCTCTGAGAAGTTTTGCCGCTCACGTTTCACCGCATCCAATTCTAAAAATACATAAACAAAAATATAGGAAAACACGCACTACGTGTCACCCAGCTCTTGCCACATTGGACATTCTGCACGAGCGATTTGAAGGCATGGTCATCTCACGTGGACGTGATGTGAACTGGCCACAGAGATCGTGCAATTTGACCCCGTTAGATTTTTTGTTGTGGGGTTTTCTTAAGTCGCATGTCTATGCGAATAAACCACATACCACAGCGGCCGCCAAAGCCAACGTAACTCATGCCAACGGTCAAATTTAGCCTGATTTATGCGCCCGAGTCATGGAAAACCAGACGTTTCCGATGCGCTCCACTCAGTGAAGCCGCGGCGAATATTTGTAGAATGTTATATATCATATATACTGGCATCGATAGGCCTTTGAAACAAATAAAAAATTTCGACGATATGTCTCACACTTTGTTTTACTGACATTTAAACATAGGAAGCGCTTAATGAAAGACCCTATATAAGATCTTGATTAGGCATTACTTATTTTAAATGATAAACTTTGCCGAATAATCTATACTTTGCTGGACTGGCTTGAAAACAATTATGTAGGACGTATAAATAAACACGGTACAGGAAGAAAGGATCTAGTGTTTCACACAAAAAATAAGTAATCTTTATAAAAGAAGATTTAATGCGAGTAAAAAAACAATAATTTTGCAGAAGCAGCTCATCGTCGACTTCAAAGACATTTCGGTATGGATCTTTCTAAAATTTTAAAATGTATACCATCTTCACTACCATCTAAAGAAGACACAAAAAGTGGTAACTAGTAAGTGCTATACATAAATAAGTTCTGTGAGGCAAACGAGAGTAGATTAAGGATTGTTCTACCCAATTTGGGAATATTTGAAAAGTTTTTCTCAAAATTACGAGATGGGAAATATTTTCAAATAAATGCTTTTTTAATGTATTTTAATATTCCATAAGTTTCCACCTTATATAAAACTCCTATGATTTTATATTAATACGAAACAATAATTAATTTTTATTAATATTGCGACGGCGAGATGGGACGCCATCGAGTTGGTCCGCGGCCCATGCTGTACCAGACCCAGCTTGTCACCCAGCTCTTGCCACATTGGACATTCTGCACGAGCGATTTGACGGCATGGTCATCTCACGTGGACGTGATGTGAACTGGCCACAGAGATCGTGCATGTCTATGCGAATAAGCCACAAACCACAGCGGCCCCCAAAGCCATCATAACTCATGCCATCGGTCAATTTCAGCCTGATTGATGCGTCCGAGTCATGGAAAACCAGATGTTTCGTATGCGCGCCACCCAGCGAAGCCGCGGCAAATATTTGCAGGATGTTATATTTCATACATACTGGCATCGATAGGCCTTTGAAACAAATCAAAAATTTCTATGATCTCTCATAAATAAAGACCCTATAAGATCTTGATCAGGCATTACTTATTTTACATGATAAACTTTGCCGAATAATGTATCCTTTGCTGGACTGGCTTGAAGACAATTATGTAAGACGTATAAACACGGTACAGGAAGAATTTTGTACGGGATTCGAAATAATATAACGTGAGTCCAAAAAGTCTTGGATTCCACTCTTGCCATGAATTTGAAGACGTAGGTGATTTCTTAATTCGAAACATAAAATTAAACAAATTATCAAATGTCATTTTTAAATAGCTGTTAGTGGGCTTGAGGTTATGTTGCATTGTTTTTTAGACAGCTACTTAAAAATGACATTGGATAATTTGTTTAATTTTATGTGTGGAATTAAGAAATGATCTACGTCTTCAAATTCATGGCAAGAGTGGATTCGAAGACTTTTGGGACGTTAGCTAGACTAGATACACAATACTAAACACACGTAAATGGACAGAAAATCTAAAATTAACAATACTAGACTTATAAGCATGTAAATAGATCTTGCCAGATATGAATAAATATGGAAAACCACTACAGAGACAATTGGACAGGCTAATGAGCCGATCAGTTTCAATATATCAATATTAAAATTAATGGTGTAAATAAATATTTTATTGATTGACTTAAAAAAAAACTTGCTCTTGTAACAGTTACCTATACAAAAGCATCGAAATCAAGGTGTGTACATTATCGTCGAGGATAATGGAGAATTGTCGAGTGACTCCATTCAATTCACATTCATCGGAAACAAATACTTGTCAAACAAAGTTTGTATATAAATACTGTTTGCACGTTAATGGTGGCCATTCAAGCCACCCACATCATCTTCAATGGCTTTGATTGATCTGTCACCATATATTTTTCCAAGAATATTTAATTTGATAAGAAAAAGGTTTTAATGCTTTGTTTAGAAATTTTTAATGGATTCTATTCATTTTTTTTACTGGATTTACAGTTATATAACGCTTCTGTAATTAATGTTTGCGTATTATTATTCTCTTTTACAAAATTGGAATGCTGTATATGGAATCATTGATAATGCAAAGAAATGGAAATTCTATAATTACAATCTGCTTGTGTATATTTTTTTACTTCACTAATATCAATGTACTCACGTTTTTTAATATCGTTTGTAAATTATTTTGAAAATTAGGTCCCTATTGAATCACATTGTTTTTTCTTAAATATAATGTTTACCCAAGTATTTCATTCCAACAAATACTATGTGAAACGATAGATAAATAATTACAACGCGAAGAGCCGAGTATGTGGAGCTAATATTCAAAACCCCTTTACAATCCCGAAACTTCAAAGGGCCCTTTTACAGGAATTGTGCCCAAATCAAGCAACTTAATTATGATCGTTTAAGAGTAAATTGCTTAAGGGACACGGATTGCATAAGTATTTGTACTTATATTGAGAATATTGTAAGTAACTAATAACTTGAAAATATCTAGATTCTTCTTCTTCTGTTGTCTTACACCTATGTGCGTTGGCGAATTAACTTTTATTGAATAACTGCTAATGTTTTGTTTATTGCTGCTTGGCACATGTCATCAAACTTGTTGATTCCGGTTCAGTTCCTTATGTTCCTAAGCCATGATAGCTGTTTACGTCCGATGCACCTTCCGCCTTCTATTTTTCTTTCGAGTATGAGCTGGGGGATTTAATATTTTGGCCCACTTAGTATGTGACCTAAATACCCGATCTTGCGCTGCTTTATCGCATTAAATAGTAATCTGTCCACTCCTGTCCCTCTCAGCACCTCATAGTTGGTAATGTGCTCTACCCATGAGACTTGGAGCATTCTTCTGAGTGTTCACTCGAACGCCTTGATCTTGTTAATGGATGCTACTTTTATCGACTATGTTTCTACTTCATAAAGTAGGACTGGCCAGCATTTGACCATTCTGTGGCGGATTTCTAAATTTAGGTTTTAATCGCATAGCAAGGGACATAGTTTGTTCAATTCCTGTCTGGTTTGTTCTACCCTACTCGTGATCTCTTGTAGTGGGTCCTCTCTGTCGTTTACTAGTGTGCCTAGGTATTTCGTGCTCGTAGTTCTTTCGATTGTTTCCCACTCTACCGTGATGGACGCTCCTGCCATAATAATTACGGCTTATAACTGTTTGGGAGATAAATAACGTACTCCGTTGTTGGTTGATGATTGAAGTTTTAATGATTTATTTACAATAAAAATGATTATGTGTAAATTAATTATATGAAAATTATTTCGTGAAAATTATTTTTGTCAATGATAGTGACAGTTACAGCGTCTATGATCTTTTTATAAAGACGCGCAGTAGCGCCAGCATCCTCCCCCCTCCCTCCCGAAAGTCCTTGGTTTTGGGACTTTAAGTGGCTTTAGTTGTTGAGTCAGGTATCTCAACAGGTAGGGGACATGTTTTTGAAAAGGAACGCTGCACTTCTCCGGGGCTGTTCGGATGGTGGCAACTCGTGGAACTCCATCCCTTTCGGTGTGAACTCGGATGACTCGCCCTAGGCGCCATTTTATTGGTGGCACGTTGTCTTACTTTATGAGGACGAGTTGGTAGTTGATAACTTCGCTCTTGTTGAATTTCCATTTTGTTCTGGTCTGGAGCTCACTGACATACTCTTTTGACCAGCGCTGCCAAAAATGTTGACGCATTTGCTCGACGCGGTCGTAGCGAGGTCAATGGTTGACAGCTTCGTTGCTGACATCGTTGCAGGCTGGTGCGGTGAGCGAACGCCCGATCAAAAAATGCCCCGTTGTCAATGCTTCAAGGTCGTTCGGGTCTGAAGAGAGAGGTGTTAGCGGGAGAGAGTTTAGGATGGCGACAACTTGAATCAATATCGTGTTAAATTCTTCAAACGTGAGATTACAGTTTCCTACAACACGTCTCAAGTGATACTTAGATGACCTAACTCCGGCCTCCCACAAGCCACCAAAATGAAGAGAATATGGGGGAATGAATTTAAATTTAATATTTTTCATAGCGACCTTCTCGATGATTTCGTTAGAAAATTTAGTTAAAAAATTATTTGATTCGTTAACTGTTCCAACATAATTTTTTCCATTATCGGAATATATCTCCAAAGGCTTTCCCCTTCGAGATATAAACCTTTTTAAACAAAGAAGATAGCCGTTCGTGGAGAGAGTTCAGTTGGTAAACTTGTAATGTGTCACAAATTTAATTACAAATTAATTGTAATATACGGTGATTATGCTGTACTAGAACTTGTAGGTACATTTTTTCTACATCCGCACAAGCAACGAACGCGAATTGTCTAAAACGTAAAAGTATACCGACTAAATCATTTAATAGCTGAGGACCGATCAACTGTATATCATTAAACGATTTACCTGTAGTTGTTTTTGCACCCGCATCAAACACAACTCGCAACTTAGTTGTTGTACTTTCACGCTGTATACAATGATGGGGTAAAAAATAATACGGTGAATTGTATATTTCAAGACGACTCATATGACCTAACGCTAAATATTCATTCAAGAAATTTGAGTACATTCGTTTTATTTCAGGAGAACGATCCAGTCTTCTTTCTAATGATCTTCTTTCTAAGAATCCTTTTTTTGCTAGCTCGTATGAATCAGCATGGGGACTCGTATGAATTCGCCGAGCGAATCAGCTGATTTACAAATAGGTATTCGCACCGCAAACCTACCGTCACTATCACGAGTGGTGGTTGAAGTGAAAAGTTCCTCACAAACCTTTTCATCAGCTGTGAGATTGTTTTGTGTCGATTTGCTGTTATCGACCTCCTCTAGTTCCCAGAAACGCCTTAATTGGTCATCTAGTGAGTTTATGACTGTACAACAAACCATGTCACTTACCCTAGTTGGAATATTACAGGTAACGTACCCGATATAATCCACCCTAAGTGAGTATTTTGTAGGTAAGGCCTATTGGATAAACGCATCCGATTTTCCTGTAGCAAGCTCCAAAACACATCAGCACCAATAAGTAAATCTATCTTTGCTGGAATGTGATAGTTCGGATCTGCAAGTGTAAAGTTTTGAGGTATTTGTAACGATTGAACATCTATGATTGTGTTCGGGAGACAATAAGTAATGTTAGGTAAAACGGAATAATTTAAACGAGTACTAAAATTACTAATCTTCGATCGCATGAGGAGGTCACAAGACTGCTATGAACGTGTAACAGTGTTACCTACCCCAGTGATGGTGAGTGTGGACTGTATTGGTTTAAAACGTAATTGTTTACAAATTGTTTCGGTAACGAAGCATCGCTGGCTGCCGCTATCGAGAAGGGCGCGCGCAACGATGTGTTGTGACACATTTCTACAACTGCAGTTGAAAGCAAAACCTGTTCTAATGGGATAGAATGCACGACTTGATTCAAGTCATTTGTATGTGTTTAATGAATGTGAATCTGCGCAAGCACCATCCAACGCTCTATTCATCCTAGCGGCCGCGTCAGTGTGCATATGAGCAGGAACACTGATAAGAATTACAACTTGCATTGCCTTCTAAGTGAATAAGACTTGGACTTGGATTGTTTACATGGACCATACTGACATTCCTCAATAATATAACTAGAACGTAAACAGTTACTACATATGTCTTTTTTAGAAACGAATTTGTACCTATCTTGGACAGATAAGTTAAGAAAACGAAAGGACGAGTATAACGCTTGATTAGCTTCGCACATGAGGCACTTATAAGTGCTAGCTGGCTTGGCGGCAGATTTACCTGCCCGAGATGGTTGTTTGTTTTAAACAAAAGAACGTAGTTGCTTGGAAGATTGTGAATTGTTATTATTTGTTGACCTTTTTGATAACTCACTGGTTTGTTTGTGACCCCTTTGTATCATATCTAGTACATCAGAACGGTCTCTTAAAAACTGAATTAAGTCATCTAAGTTTGCTTTCCTAGAACCCTTACAAATGGAACTTTTTATATTTTCCCTAAAGTATCCCAATGTTCAGTGGGTTCATCCATAATTTTAATGATCTCAAAATTTTTAACAATGAGTCAAACTTTCTTATTTGAGTGGGTGATTCCTTTGTAATGGCTTGCATAAAAAACAAAGCTTTAACATGATTGCTTATAAGTAACCTATTACTGTCAAATCTATTAGTCAACAGATCCCATGCAACTTGATAGTTGTCGGAGGTAAATTCTAACGATTTTATTACTTGTAACGCTGTACCTTTCAATGATGAACGTAGATATTGGAATTTTTGCATTGGATTAATGTCTGGTGAATTATGGATCAACGATATGTATTTGTCCCGATACTCTAGCCAATTCACATATGACCCGTCAAAGAATGGTAACGATATGGTTGGCAGTTTAACTATATTATTATTTGTATTGCCACTATGGGAACATAATTTGCTGGTCACAATTCTCTCCTGGTGTTTGTTTGAAATACATTTAGCTAAAGAAATTGTTTTGAAATACTGTGTTTCAATCAATTCTCTAATATCCAATTGTGGATCCAGTTCATCTTCACCGATAGTGTTCTCGATTTTGGTTTGAACAATTTGAAACTCATCGAAAATTTGTTCCGTGTTAGATATGCGTAACTGTATCTCAACAATTTGTTGATCACTTATTGAAATGTTTTCTAGCGAACTAATGTATTTACCAAAGAGTGTGAGTCTACCGCGTAAAGTACCCCGTTTTTTATTTAAATCACAATTATTGTGATCGTCGCTAGGAAATGGTACGAGGTGACTGAGCTGTGTGGAAAACGAAAGAGAGTACCTATAAGTAGCACCGAGTCTGAAGTAGCTCACGACGAATGTGTACCGGTAGCTCAATAGGGACGCTCGATGAATCGTGTTGATTCCTCTTGTTGAAAGTCTCAATTTCAAGATTTTCTCGAAGGACCAATGTTTGGGAGATAAATAACGTTCTCCGTTGATTGTCGATGATTGAAGTTTGAATGATTTCTTTACAATAAAAATGATTATGTGTAAATTAATTATATGAAAATTATTTTGGTCAATGACAGTGACAGTTACAGTGTCTATGATCTTTTTATAAAGACGCGCAGTGGCGCCAACAATAACCATGAATTTTGTTTTGGATCTGTTCATTCTTAGTCCGACCCCTTTCTGTTTATAAAATATAGTCTTGTCTTTCTTATTATAAATATCTAGATAATTATATATGATTATATTTAACATATTACACAAGTATTCAACATTTTTTTAACTAAAATTACCTTGTTTAATATATAATTATAAATAACATATTATACAATTATTCTCAATCCAATATATAAATAATTTATCATAGATATGTTAGGAATAGATATTAAATGGAGAGTAATTATATATTAAATGGGAATTTGAAGACTTGTGATGTTTAAATGGTGCAATTAAATCAATGCCAGGCTTAATCAATTATATTATTAAATTATTTAAAAATGCTCTTTAATAATTGCATTTGCACAAAAACCTTATGACCAATTTTATAGCGTATTTGTGGATACACCTTATAATGTGTAGAGTGTAGAAAATCTAGACAACCTAGGCAAGTCAGCAAACCGATCGAGCAACCTCTAAAATAAAATGAGGTCAATGAACAACCTCAAAACAACCCCAAAGTAAAGTGAGGTAAAATTGGAGAAATTGGAAAATAATGGAAACTATTTTCTTCTTTTTGGTAAAAAAACGACTTAAGGGGATTCTCAGATTCCAGACAGGACACTGAAATAATAATGAAATTTGTTTTTTTTCTTTGGTTTATAGGACAATGAAGATTTTAATAGAAACTTTTTAATTTCTAGTAATTATAACTGGAATAATAAGAGTAGGGAAAGATAGTATGTTCTAAATCCACCTCCACCTCTGACATGCGCATGCGCGATGACCCTTGACCCCTAACCTAACCTTGACCTTGACCCCTAACCTAACCTTGACCTTGACCTTGGAACTTCCGGTTTCGACTTCCGGTTTCCGGTTTCGATTTCCGGTTTCGACTTCCGGCCGCCATTTTCGGAACTTCCAGATGCGCGGGAAAATTAAAAAAATAGACGCGAGGCGGGGAAATTCAAAATTAGATCCTGTTGAGACAAATGAGGTGTGAAGTTGGTTGCATACATCAACGGGACTAAACACATGAGACTAGACAGACGAAGCTAAATACATGAAACTAGATACATGAGACTAGATACACGGAGCTAGATACATGAGACTAGATACACGGGGCTAGATGGATAAGGTTGTAACATAAAGAAAACTCCACATAAAATTTATGGTTTTATTAAATTCTAATAATAATACATTTAAATTTACATCAATACATTTAAATACAAATAGTGGTCATGCTTTGTATATGTTATGCGTTCGGAAGAAGCAGCTTAAGCAATAATGACTTGCACACATATTACAGCGAAACTTTACACAACTAGTTTTACTTGAAGCCTTTCGTCTTCCAAATATCATTCGGTTTTCTTTATAACAACCAACACACCGTCTTTTAACATCCACTTTCTCGAGGGAATGTTCACTATCTTTAGCATTGGATGAACAAACAGCTGATTGGTTTATTGAATCAGGAACATGTGCATTCAAACTCTCAACTTTATTCTTTTGACATTTAACATCCGTTTTCTCGAGGAATGTTCACTATCTTTAGCGTTGGATGAACAAACAGCTGATTGGTTTATTGAATCAGGAAGATGTGCATATTTTTCTCTATTATTATCATAGTCACCATTAAAACTCTCAACTTTATTCTTTTGACGTCTAGGAAGCGCCTCATATGATGGTGATAAACTAGGAGATATTCTAAGTGGAGTCCAATAGATGGTTTTATACGATTTCCGTGAAAATTAATCCCCATCTCTCTCTCTCTCTCCCTCTCTCTCTCTCTCTATCTCTCTCTCTCTCTCTCTCTCTCTCACTTAATACTCTGCAGCTCTATCGGTTATGTGTAGCGTGGGGTCACATAGACCTCACACCCTGTTTAGCGTGGGGTCACATAGACCTCACACCCTGTTTAGCGTGGGGTCACATAGACCTCACACCCTGTTTAGCGTGGGGTCACATAGACCTCACGCCCTGTTTAGCGTGGGGTCACATAGACCTCACACCCTGTTTAGCGTGGGGTCACATAGACCTCACGCCCTGTTTAGCGTGGGGTCACATAGACCTCACACCCTGTTTAGCGTGGGGTCACATAGACCTCACACCCTGTTTAGCGTGGGGTCACATAGACCTCACACCCTGTTTAGCGTGGGGTCACATAGACCTCACACCCTGTTGAGCGTGGGGTCACATAGACCTCACACCCTGTTTAGCGTGGGGTCACATAGACCTCACACCCTCATTGATGCAAAGAACTCTGCACGATATAAATAGGGTTGGATAGCATTTATAATTTAGTGTTAACGCTGGTGTTGGGGTAGGTTACAGATGTTAGGAATGAAGCGCCATTAGGGTAGGTTAGCATTAGATTAGTTGGATTAGGTTAGGGTAGGTTAGTTGAGTTAACATTAGGGTAGGTTAGCATTAGATTAGTTGGGATAGGTTAGGAATGAAGCGCGTCTCATTCCTAACCTAACCCAACTAATCTAATGCTAACCTACCCTAATGTTAACTCAACTAACCTACCCTAACCTAATCCAAAAAACCATCTATTGGACTCCACTTAGAATATCTCCTAGTTTATCACCATCATATGAGGCGCTTCCTAGACGTCAAAAGAATAAAGTTGAGAGTTTTAATGGTGACTATGATAATAATAGAGAAAAATATGCACATCTTCCTGATTCAATAAACCAATCAGCTGTTTGTTCATCCAACGCTAAAGATAGTGAACATTCCCTCGAGAAAACGGATGTTAAATGTCAAAAGAATAAAGTTGAGAGTTTGAATGCACATGTTCCTGATTCAATAAACCAATCAGCTGTTTGTTCATCCAATGCTAAAGATAGTGAACATTCCCTCGAGAAAGTGGATGTTAAAAGACGGTGTGTTGGTTGTTATAAAGAAAACCGAATGATATTTGGAAGACGAAAGGCTTCAAGTAAAACTAGTTGTGTAAAGTTTCGCTGTAATATGTGTGCAAGTCATTATTGCTTAAGCTGCTTCTTCCGAACGCATAACATATACAAAGCATGACCACTATTTGTATTTAAATGTATTGATGTAAATTTAAATGTATTATTATTAGAATTTAATAAAACCATAAATTTTATGTGGAGTTTTCTTTATGTTACAACCTTATCCATCTAGCCCCGTGTATCTAGTCTCATGTATCTAGCTCCGTGTATCTAGTCTCATGTATCTAGTTTCATGTATTTAGCTTCGTCTGTCTAGTCTCATGTGTTTAGTCCCGTTGATGTATGCAACCAACTTCACACCTCATTTGTCTCAACAGGATCTAATTTTGAATTTCCCCGCCTCGCGTCTATTTTTTGAATTTTCCCGCGCATCTGGAAGTTCCGAAAATGGCGGCCGGAAGTCGAAACCGGAAGTCGAAACCGGAAGTCGAAACCGGAAACCGGAAGTCGAAACCGGAAGTTCCAAGGCCAAGGTCAAGGTTAGGTTAGGGGTCAAGGGTCATCGCGCATGCGCATGTCAGAGGTGGAGGTGGATTTAGAACATACTATCTTTCCCTACTAATAAGAATTTGATTAAAATATATTTGAATAAAAACAAAGGGTTAAAAGGTTTTTTGTTCCTCATATAAATTAAAATATTTAATTATATTAACATTTAATTCAAAGAAATCTTTTTGTATTGAATGTACTGAAGTTAAATTTATTATTACTATTTCTTGAAAGACATTAATTGTGCAGAAACTCCTACTAAAATTTGTATTTATTCACCGTCTAGTCGTGTCGAAATATAATTAATTTATTAATTAGAAATACGTATTAAATTCTTATTTTGAGACTGCATTGCGACTTTTCTCATATATAGCTTTACGCGAATTATAATCAAATTTATTAATACTGAAAATATTTTCAAAAAAATCTGGAATGCACTAAACATTTACTCTAGTTTTAATTAGTTTAGTTAGTAAATGCTGAACTTAATATAGAAACAAATATTATTGGTTAATTAGTTTAAAAAGCTTTACTCATATTACAACTTCAGTAATTTACATAGTAATTAGTAATGAACTTAATGAATGAAACTATTACATAACTTAACTGCAGTAGTTTATGAATTAACTAGTTATTTCATCAAATATTGGATTACACGCTTTAGCGGTGACATATAGATTTTATTTTATTGTAAAATTGAAAGATTCAAAATTCTACGAGGAAGTCATACGTAGTCTATTTAAAATTTTAGTTTACTTCCGAAAAATTGCATTCCATTAAAAATCAACTAATTGAAAATATGTATGTGCACATATTTTATGTGCACATTTTATGATATATTTTAATTTCACAAAAAAATTTGGTTCAAAAACTAACAATAAATTTAACATGATAATTTAATATAGGGATGAAACTAAACTAATTATAGATTCAATCATACCAACTTATTAAAGCGGAACATATCTTGAATGTATAAAAAAAAATCTAAAATATTTACAAGCGTTCAACTTGTGTTTCAGCAAACCAAAGGAAAGAGGTATATTGGTGGAACCAAGAAATAGCGAAACAGAGACGCGAATGTGTATATAAATATATTCAACCTTTCCGTAGCTCTATAATACCATTAAGTCTTTTGAATACTACAAAACAAATCTCATGTTGTAACAAAACATATATTTATCTGTTATTTACTAGATTTCAGACCACTTTCATGACACTCAAAACAAAAACTAGTTAAATAACATTGTTTTTAGGATCACATCTTTCTATTCAACCCAATTTTGTAGCCATCTCCAGAAACATGCTCCTTTGAATTATAAAATGGAATACACTCACATTAATTTGAAAACATTTTTTTTCTTTTCAACTATCATATCCCGTAAATCCCCACCATCTATAATATTCCTATGCGACGGCGAGATGGCCCGGCGGCGAGATAGAATACCTCGAGATGGTCCGCCGCCCAAGTTGTACTAGAGTGAGTATACAACTATGACTAGATAAAGAACTAAACGCACAAATCTTAACAGAAGAATTTAAAGGAGAGATTTGCTTTACAATAGTAGATATATAATAATGGTCCCAAAAGACTATAAATACATGCGTAAACAGACAAATCTGAATTAAAATATCATACTAGGCACTACATAGAAGATAGACGATGAATATCATGGTTTCAACTGTTACTACGTGGTAATCCATACTCACAGTGAATTGATGAATTCACTATGTTTTAACCACACTTATCATAATGTAAAAATATTATATAATTTGTTATTCTCAGTTATATAAATTTAGATACTTATCGCGACTCGAGTTTCGACTGTCGAAGGTCATTTTCGAGTGAATTACAAATTGACACAATGTATTCAATCATCAATTTGTAATTTTCTTGAAAATGACTTTCAAGATTCTAAACTCGAGTCGTGATAATTGGCTAAATGTATATAACTGTGAATAACAAGTTATATAATATTTTTACATATTACATATAATAACTGTGGTTAAAACATAGTGAAATTATAAATTCAGTGTAACTACATAGAAAATGTTATAAAGGATAAGATACTGACTAGTTATAATACATCACACGAGATTATGTAGCTAGACTAGATACATAAAACTCAACTGACGTAAATAGACAGAAATTCTAAAACACAATACTAGACCTATAACCATGTAAATAGATCATGTCAGATATGAGTAAAGAAATCAAAGTAGGTACTTCATAGACAATATTAGACAGGTTAATAAGCCGTTCAGTTACAGTATTTCAACGTTAGCATATTTGGTGTAAATAAACATTTAATTTATTGACTGTCAAACAAAGTTTAAATAAACGAATTACTGGTTTAAAAATAACATAACTATTAACCTCTTAAATGGTTCATTTCGTCAAACGAAATGCGCTCCTCAGTGGCGAGTTTTGTTATCCGCTAGCGTATATATACGTCTTGGGCATAGTGTTACAAAAAATAAAATAGTATATTTTTGGATCATATTTATTAAGATACTATGTTAACAAAAGTAATTTTTATGATATATTTTTAACATATTTTGTCAATTTAGAGTAGGGAAAGATGATATGTTCTAGACCCACCGCACCTCTGACATGCGCATGCGCGATGACCTTTGACCCCTAACCTAACATTGACCCCTAACCTTGACCTTGGAGCTTCCGGTTTCGACTTCCGGTTTCCGGTTTCGACTTCCGGCTTCGACTTCCGGTTTCCGGTTTCGACTTCCGGTTTCCGGTTTCGACTTCCGGTCGCCATTTTCGGAACTTCCAGATGCGCGGGAAAATTAAAAAATTAGACGCGAGGCGGGAAAATTCGAAATTAGATGCTGGCGGAGGCAAATGAGATGTGTAGTTGGTTGCATATATCAATGAAACTAAATACATGAAACTAGATAGATGGGGCTAGATACATGGGACTAGATAGACGAGACTAAATACATGAGACTAGATAGACGGGACTAAATACATGAGACTAGATACATGGAGCTAGATACATGAGACTAGACATACGGGGCTAGATACATGAGACTAGATAGACGAGGCTAGATACATTAGGCTAGACTAGACGGACTAGACTAAACCATTTTAAACCATTTGAGAAACCAAACTCTAGCATGTGCCTTAAGCGAGATACCGCCAGACCGCCTACCCCACAGTTGATGACGTCATCCGCCGCGGCAGATATTGCTAAACTAATTACCTCGATGCTGATTGGCTGATTAACGAATAAATAATTACAGTTGATCTTTTCCCTCAATTTATATGTAATGGACATGACTGGACAGACAAGACTAGACGAGACTAGTTAGATGAAGCTAGACAGATGGGCGCAAAATACATGAGATTAGACAGCCCAAGCTAAATACATGAAACTAGATTAGACTGTTCTAAAATATATAAGGGATTGTTTAATTCAAATAAAATATATTTTCGATTGTCTTTCTTATAATTGTTAATAATGTTTATATTATTACTTTCATTTTGTTATCTACGTTTTATTTTGATTTACGGCTTGTTGATTAGACGCAACCGGATGTTTGTCAGTCATAACACCAAGCAAGAATAGAGGGACTAGACTAGACAGACTAGATTAGACAGACAGACAAGCGGAGAAAATTCAAAATGAGTTGCGGATGGGTAGCGGACAATCCTGTATGCATACATAATTGATTGCAAACATATTACGGATTGATTCAAATGAGATTATTGGTTTTAGGCCGGACAAGATCGGACAATACCGAACAAGGTCGAACAAGAACGGACAAGACTATACAGACCTTATATTTATAATAATAATATCCTATCAGTAAGCGAAATTTCTTATACTTGTCTGTAAACCAGATCGTATTAATGTTTTTCATTTATGTAAATACCAAAGAGTTCAATTTTCTGGCATCCACTTTTCATCTACTTGCATCCACTTTTCATTTACTTGCATCCACTTTTCATCTACTTGCATCCACTTTTCATCACGCCAAACAGGGTGTGAGATCTATGTGACCGCACGCTAAACAGGGTGTGAGGTCTATGTGACCCCACGCCAAACAGTGTGTGAGGTCTATGTGACCCCACGCTAAACAGGGTGTGAGGTCTATGTGACCCCACGCTAAACAGGGTGTGAGGTCTATGTAACCCCACGCTAAACTCCGTCCACTTTCCGTCCACCCCATCCACTTTCCGTCCACTTTTCATTCTTTCAGCTTGAATCTCATTGGGTTAGTTGGGTTAGCATTGGGTTAGGTTAGCATTAGGTTAGGTTACGGGAGGTTGGGAGTGAAGTGCGCTTCATTCCTAACACCCAAGCTTCAAGAGAGATTCAAGCTGAAAGAATGAAAAGTGGACGGAAACTGGATGGGGTGGACGGAAAGTGGACGGAGTTTAGCGTGGGGTTACATAGACCTCACACCCTGTTTATCGTGAGGTTACATAGACCTCACACCCTGTTTAGCGTGGGGTCACATAGACCTCACACCCTGTTTAGCGTGGGGTCACATAGACCTCACACCCTGTTTGGCGTGGGGTCACATAGACCTTACACCCTGTTTAGCGTGCGGTCACATAGACCTCACACCCTGTTTGGCGTGATGAAAAGTGGATGCAAGTAGATGAAAAGTGGATGCAAGTAAATGAAAAGTGGATGCAAGTAGATGAAAAGTGGATGCCAGAAAATTGAACTCTTTGGTATTTACATAAATGAAAAACATTAATACGATCTGGTTCACAGACAAGTATAAGAAATTTCGCTTACGGATATTATTATTATAAATATAAGGTCTGTATAGTCTTGTCCGTTCTTGTTCGACCTTGTTCGGTATTGTCCGATCTTGTCCGGCCTAAAACCAATAATCTCATTTGAATCAATCCGTAATATGTTTGCAATCAATTATGTATGCATACAGGATTGTCCGCTACCCATCCGCAACTCATTTTGAATTTTCTCCGCTTGTCTGTCTGTCTAATCTAGTCTGTCTAGTCTAGTCCCTCTATTCTTGCTTGGTGTTATGACTGACAAACATCCGGTTGCGTCTAATCAACAAGCCGTAAATCAAAATAAAACGTAGATAACAAAATGAAAGTAATAATATAAACATTATTAACAATTATAAGAAAAACAATCGAAAATATATTTTATTTGAATTAAACAATCCCTTATATATTTTAGTTCAGTCTAATCTAGTTTCATGTATTTAGCTTGGGCTGTCTAATCTCATGTATTTAGCGCCCATCTGTCTAGCTTCATCTAACTAGTCTCGTCTAGTCTTGTCTGTCTAGTCTTGTCTATCCAGTCTTGTCCATTACATATAAATTGAGGGAAAAGATCAACTGTAATTATTTATTCGTTAATCAGCCAATCAGCATCGAGGTAATTAGTTTAGCAATATCTGCCGCGGCGGATGACGTCATCAACTGTGGGGTAGGCGGTCGGGCGGTATCTCGCTTAAGGCACATGCTAGAGCCGTTCTGACACCAGATTTCATTTTTCTCATCAGATGGTTTAAAATGGTTTAGTCTAGTCCGTCTAGTCTAGCCTAATGTATCTAGCCTCGTCTATCTAGTCTCATGTATCTAGCCCCGTATGTCTAGTCTCATGTATCTAGCTCCATGTATCTAGTCTCATGTATTTAGTCCCGTCTATCTAGTCTCATGTATTTAGTCTCGTCTATCTAGTCCCATGTATCTAGCCCCATCTATCTAGTTTCATGTATTTAGTTTCATTGATATATGCAACCAACTACACATCTCATTTGCCTCCGCCAGCATCTAATTTCGAATTTTCCCGCCTCGCGTCTAATTTTTTAATTTTCCCGCGCATCTAGAAGTTCCGAAAATGGCGACCGGAAGTCGAAACCGGAAGTCGAAACCGGAAACCTGAAGTCGAAGCCGGAAACCGGAAGTCGAAACCAGAAACCGGAAGTCGAAACCGGAAGTTCCAAGGTCAAGGTTAGGTTAGGGGTCAAAGGTCATCGCGCATGCGCATGTCAGAGGTGGAGGTGGGTCTAGAACATATCATCTTTCCCTACTATTTAGGTCAAATTATTTCGTCTCTCGTATGATAAATTTGGAAACATGGTGCCGAACAAAGTCCAGTATGACAATCAGCATACCAATACCTGCTCTCTTTCCATTTCCCATTTTCGGAACATACTGCAAATCGTTTTGTGAGCTTTTCTTTTGTAGTTGGGGGTATTAGATCTGAGAAATGTCGTTCAAGTAATCGCGATGATCTCGGTATTTTCGGTCTTCTTCCAGATACCTTTCTTTCTGTGGCATATTGTTCTACCATTTGTTCAGCCAAACCTAAGAGAAAGTTGAGGCGGGTTTTTCGTCCTCCTATCTTTTTGTATAAAAATAATGAATTAAGAGAAGCCACATCCAAAAAATACCTAAATATTTTCATATAATATTTTTTTAGGCGACATCTTGCCGATGTGTAAAAATGCCAATTATCGGCCAAGTCTACGCCTCCCATTTTTGAGTTATAATATAACACTACAGTCGGTTTTTCAACCATGAGCCCGCCTTTTCCTTTTACTAATTTTGTACTATCGTCATGGATCGTGCTTCTCATTACTATATCTTTTTTATCTTTCCATTTCATTATCATTTGTTTTCTCCTGTACATTGCAATATGGTTTACTTTTTGTAATTTTTTAGATTTTATTTCAGTTGGAATTCCCTTTCTATTTACTCTCATCGTTCCAACACAATCTGCTCGTCTTCTTATTAATTTATCAGTAAGATCGGGACTGGTATAATAATTATCAAGGTATAAACAATAACCCTTGTCCAGAAGCGAATCTGATATATCCAATACGACTCCACTAGTTACAGGTTCATCAGGGTAAATGGAATTCCCATACTGGGTACTGGAGCCAGTATAAATAAAAAAATTGTATACATAACCAGTTTCACTTTCGCACAATACGAATATTTTCATTCCAAATCTCTTTCTTTTTGAGGGAATATATTGTTTCCAGGCGAGCCGGCCTTTCCACCCAATCAATGATTCATCAATGGAAATTTTTTGATTAGGAACATAAATACTTTTCCTTCAAGTAATCCAAAATCGGCTGAATTTTTAATAATCTTCGGTTTGGTGAATTAGCATCAAACTCCTTGTTGTTTACAAAATGCAAAAATTTGAGCAACAGATGAAAGCGTTTTTCTGATATAATGCGAGAAAAAAATGGTGTTTCGATGCTCTCTCGTTTCGTAAAATATAATTTATACTCTGGTTTTATGCAGATTCCCTGAATAATAAGAGCCAACAAAAGTTCTTATTTCATTTGCATTAGTTGCTGTCCATTTTTTTACTCGAGATTGATTTTTTATATTCTCTTTACTATTTAGTTTCAACAACGATTTTACTTATAAACTCGTCAGTAAAAAAACATTCAAACAGTTGGGTAAGGTTATCTTTGTTCAAATTGTCAAGGTTTAAACCAGAATGGCCTTGAAAAGGAAACGCTGGACGAGGGATTCCAGAAAAATTCCATGGTACGTCGATTGGGTCTGGTATTTGAACAGGTCCAATTTCGTCTTCATCACTGGAACTACTAATGTCACTAACGTTATCTTCTTCCTCTGTACTCTTCTCAGTACTGTCCTCTTCTTCTGAACTCCAAAATCCTTCATAATTACTTTCGTCGATTGTATTGCTGTTTGTCTTTCTTTTGGCCATAATCTAAATATAAAATAACAAGTTTGGAAACAAGGCCATAATTTTTACCGTCGTTTTGAGACTAACAGTATATCAAATAAAGTTATAAACACAAACATCAAACAGGTCCAAACACGCACGCACAAGCACTGATCCGATAAATGTAAGTATTTATGACCACTCCCAGCCCCCACTCTTCCCATTCAAACGCAACGAATGATACGCGGACTCCTAAAAACATATATTTTTACGTATATTATACGCAACGAACATATTCCTTTTATCTATAGTGGTATACAAAATTTAATGTTATGCGAATATATTCGTCTTAGTCGTTTAGTAAAGCATATGTTGATGACGTATATATCCGTCATAGCCACTTAAGATGTTAAAGAACTAAACAGCAGTAGATTATGAAATAACTAGTTATTTTATTAAATATTGGATTGCACGCTTTAGTGGTGACATATAGATTTTATGGTACTTACTTACTAACGCCACCGGAGCGCCACCAGATTTGAACAAAATGGATGGGGAGATTAGGTTATAATGAAGCAGATAAATCCACATCACATATCGCGCGGCAGCGCGACCTCTCGATCCGAAATAAGAAAAAATAAGAGTTATATTAGAGCAGATAAATGGCGTTAACACGATTGCCGATTTTATTTTATTGTTAATTTGAAAGAAATTCCTACGTAGCATATTTCACATTTTAGTTTAGTCTCAAAAAAAATTTCCATTAAAAATCAAATAAATCAAAAATTTGGGTGAACAATTTCATCTTGTCAAGAATTTGTTAAATGTGCAGATAGAAGAAATATTTGCAAAAAGACAAAGATCGTTCCCCGTATATACCGCCACTGGTTGGTTATCAAGACCAAAAAAACTGACAGTAGCTCGGTACCAGCACCGAGTACTCGCAAAATTATAATCATTAGTTGCTTCTGAGATATTAGCAAAAATGTTTTGTGAGGCCTCCACCTTCTAAGCGCTGTACCTCAAATAGGAAGCAATGTCCGGCAGAAATTCTAAGGCATGTTCTAGGGCCCAAAATAAGAATAAAAGTCCCTATAAAGATGTTTCCGAAAACGCTTCCTAACTGAGGTGCAGCGCTTAAAGGGGATGGCCTCACACAACAGTAATCCAGTGTGCCAATCACTGTCACATGCTTTATTAATGCCGAGAAAAAGGGTAGCAGAGGATATATTTTATGGGTTTGAGGTTTGAATTATTGGTAAGGATTATTAGTGGATGAGTAATGGAATGTGAGGGCCTGAAGCCGAATTAGTATTTGAGGATGTGGTTCTGAGCTATCTTTCATATTCATTGTCTCTCAGGATTTGTTCTAGGATTTTACCACGGTCTTGTCGGGGTTTTGAGATGGTTATTATTAAATATTTCACACTTTGGGAGCAGTTAATTTAGGAGGTAGGGGGAGGAACTGGGAACTGTGACTGGATGAACTATTTCTGCATTTTAAGCAATTTAAAATTCGTCGTTGGTTATTTCCTAAGTGCGTAAAAATAAATATTAGTGAAACCATGCTAATTATAGATGCAATTATATAAACTTAATAAAGACAAAGCTTCAATATATAAAAATATTCAATGTGTTCGTAGCTCTATAATATTACGTCTTATTAAGACTACTATGACTAGCAGAGATAAATCTCGAAACGCGTCTGTAGATTAGGTGTGGTTTATATATATATATATATATATATATATATATATATATATATATATATATATATATATATAAACTTCCCTACGAAGTTTTTCTTTAGACATATATTTTAAATTAGGCTTTGGCATTTTTTCGCTAACCCCAACTCTTTCAAGAATTTTTAAACAAAAACTGTGATCGTAGCTGGTGTCAAAAATCAAGTCAAACTGATTATCACTAGTAATACTATTAGCAAACGTAAACTTCATAACAAAAACAAGCTATGTTCGTAGCGTGGTACGAAATACTATATGTTTATCGTTAAAATAAAAAAAAATGTTATTACAGTTCAATAAATTTCAATAAAAATTGAAATAGCTCACTTTTTATGGAACGGAGGTAGTATATAATATGTTTTCTAGTCCCAAGCTTCTTAGAATTAAAAACGAAATTGCGTTTCTCTATAAGAATAAGAGTATTTATTTACAATAGTTGTTACAATGATTTATCTTACCTATAAGAATAAGAGAAACAACATTTAAAGTTTCTAATTCAAGTATTAACTAGTTTTTCAAATTTATTAATTGTTCACATTTTTATTATCTGTTGTGTCAACTGACTTTTAGTCTGTTTCATCAATTGTCGGTCTTTCCATGGAGCGGCTGATTCAAACTTAAGAAAACTAAAACATCAGTATATGAGTGTCATGTTTTTCTTTACATCTCCGCCCTTTGGAATTAATTTGGTAATATGGAAGAGGTTTGATTCAATTTTCTTGTGTTCGATATCGACCTCATAAATTGAATTGGATAACTTTCTGATTATTTTATATGCTCCAACTCTCAATTCATCCAGTTCTTTTCTATATAGACGATTCCCATTTTCCACGTAAACCATATCTCCTGTATCCAATTCATATGCTTTTCCATGTAGATCGAACCGCTTTTTATTATAATTGTGTAATTTAATTGTATTTTCCAAAGCCACTTTTCTATCTCTTTTCAGATCCACGTCTGCACATCTTAATTTTAATTCATGTGGTAAAAGGTTTACATTTTCGCCATCCAATAAGTATTTTGGGGCAAACTTTGTGACTGTATGTTCTGTTTCATTATATTTCTCTACACATTTTTGAGCAGTGGTTGTCCATGCTATTTTCCTATCACTTTCATTTATCTTGCATCTTATTTTATTAACTAATGTCTGATTTAGTCTTTCGTTGAGACCATTTGAAAATGGTGCATCAACTGCAGTAAATATAATTTTTGTATTTATCTCTTTTATAAATTGTTTAAATTCTTTGGAATTTTTCCCTGGATCCGTCAAAATAATGTTTATATCGTTAACTTGTGCCACTTTCTTAATCAATTTTATAAAATCATTGTAGTTTTTTTAAATGTAGGCATATCTCGTAAAATGATCAATTGGAAGATGTAAATATTTATTTGTTGGACGAGATCCCCAAAACCTCCAATTGTATCAATGGATACAATTTCAAATGGATATGTTGCTGGACCCAATTGTGATATGAAACCATATTTAGATTTGTTTCTGGATTTATTTTTTATACAGATTTCGCACTTTTCACAGATATTTTTTATGTTAGCAGTGATGTTTCTTTCTGTATAAAATGGTATTATTTTATTTAACATTTGTGTTGTTCCTATATGGCAATATGTATTGTATACATCTTTTATTATTGTTTTACTAAAATCTTATATCACAATATATATATATATATATATATATATATATATATATATATATATATATATATATATATATATATATATATACATATATATATATATATATAGTAATAACAAAATTTTATCTTTATTTTTAAATTTTTTATAGTAAATGTTCTTGAATTTAAATTTATTTATATTATTTTGTAGATCGGTATTTGTAGTTTGATCATTTTTTATGTCTCTCAAATGGATTAGATTTACTACTTTCAGAATTTCATCTGTATTTTCATAAGGTTCTAAAACCGAATTTCTGCTGAAACAATCTGCTTTTTGATTAGATTTTCCTGGAATATATTTTACTTTAAAATTATATTGAGATAAGTAATATGTCAAATCTCTTCAAAGTTCTTCATCCGTTCTAGCCTTTATGTTCAGATTTTTTAAAGGTTTATGATCGGAATATACGAGAAACTCCTTTCCAATAAGCCAATGTTGCCAGTATTTTACCGCTTCTTTTATAGCTAAACATTCTAGGTATATTGCCTTTTTTCGTTTTTGTGCGTCATTCAGTTTTTTTTTTAAAATATGCCACTGACTTACTGTCTCCATTTTCATCTTTTTGTTTCAGCACAGCCCCTATTCCTTTAATGCTTGCATCTGTGTATATCATAATTGGTAAATCTGACATTCTTCGGACCAAATAAATTTCACATCTTTTCTTAATAAATTGTTTAGTGGATCTAGAATAACTAAAATATTTGGAACAAATTTATGATGATAATTTACTTTCCCAATAAGAATTGACGTATGTTCTTTCTTGTCTCTGGAATTGGGAAGTTTTTGACAGCAATTAAATAATCTTTGAGTGGTCTGATAGAATTATTTTCTATTATATGACCCAAGTATCTTACAGAATTTTCTGCAAAAGTGCATTTAGAGAATTTAAGTCTAAAACCTTCAATTAGTATTGCCTCCAGTAGTTTTGATAGATGAGATATATGTTTCTCAAAAGTTTTTGAAAAAATCAGGATGTCATCTATATAATTAACTACATAGTCCGAGAGTTTGTGTTTTCTTATGATGTTGCTCAATATCCTTTGGAAAATAGCTGGGGCTGTCTTCAGACCAAATGGGTGGCAAGTCCATTGAAAATGATCTTCTTGAGTTACAAATTCCGTTTTTTACTCTCTTGTAATGTCTCGTAATCAAAGGAATCAACCAGAATGCTGAATTTATGTCTAAAGTAGAAAAATATTTACAGTTCCTAATCTGGACCATTAAAATCCTCAATTAATGGAAAAGCTTGAGATTGGGGAACAACAATTTTATTTAATTCTCTAAAATCTACACATAGCCTAGGTTTTTGTTTCTCTTCTTTTTTATAAGTTACTGCCGCTTTGCTATTTGATTTTCTATTTCTTGTCGATCTTTAATTGTGCATTTGTATGGACGTTTGTAACAGTATTTATCTACCATTAGGTCAATATGAGCTTCATAATCTTTTACAGTACCAACATTATATTTGTCTTTAGCAAATACTGGTTTGTATTTGTCAATCAACTTATCTATTTCTGATTGTTGATCCAAATTTAATTGATGTATTGAAATTTCAAAATCATTAGCATTTATATGTTCATTGAAATTTACCTTATATTTGATTATTTGTTCAATGTTTTCTTGCTTCACTACCTTAGAGTCCAAAGCCTTTTCATCTTTTCGAACATCAGAAATGCTGACATTTTTGTTTTCTTTAGATGTGATATATTGTGTGATCCTTAGATCTTCATTTTGAATTAGTTTAAAATTCTTGATACAATCCAAACCCATAAGAAAATCGTAATTAAAATTGTCATTGTCCACAACAAATATATCCATCGTTTTTTCAATATTGTAGATTTTTATCTTCAATGTTACTATATCATTTGTTTTCTTTACACCATTAATCGTCCTCAAATTTACTATTTGTAGATAACCTGTTTTTAGTTTTTTTATTTTAAATAATTTTGCAATAATTAAAGACACATTTGATCCAGAGTCATAGATTCCAGAAACTTCTAAGGTGTAATTTGATTTTTATTAATGGTGGTATTATTAGTTTTAAGATTTTCTTCATTCAATTCTAGTTCTAATTCTGAATTATTAACAGTTCTAACCTGATCTCTTCGATTTTCATATTGTTTATTTTTAAACCAACAATTTTCTTCAGCGTGGTAACGTACACCTTTCTTCTGCTTTTCACATATTCTGCATGGTTTTTCTTTTTCTATTTGCTTCCTTTTATTTTCTGGGTACATCTTTTCTTTCTTATCCCAACTTTTTGTTTTCACTAGGTGTTCTAGACCTCTTATTTCATTAAAAATATCTTCGGTCTATTACAATTTGCTTCGGTCTATTCTATCAAATATGTAATCTGGAAGTCCCACAGCAAATAAATCAATCAACATGAGCTTGTCCACTGATTTGTTTATTTCTAATAAAAGTTTTTCTTTTTTTAGAGCATACTCTAATAAGGGACCATAAATACATTTAAATTCAATGGCGTATTTCACCGGAATCCAACCTTTATCTGCATAGGTATCATAGAATATTTTCTTCTACTTTCCCTCAGGGATCAGAGTCCAATGTATAATTTATAAGCATTGAACTGTACCAGTTGGTACATGAGCCTTTTAAAAACAGTCTTAAAATTCCAATTTTATTTATATCTTGGGTTATATTGAACCGTGTACAATCACTTGCAAAGGTTTCCATCCATTGTAATACATTATTATTAACAAATTTATAAATTGTTCGCATTTAATTATCTGTTGTGTCAACTGACATTTAGTCCGTTTCATCAATTGTCGGTCTTTCCATGGAGTGGCTGATTCAAACTTAAGAAAAGTAAAAACATCAGTATATGTGTGTCATGTTTTCTTTACATATATATATATATATATATATATATATATATATATATATATATATATATATAAATATATATATATATATATATATATATATATATATATATATATATATATATATATATATATATATATATATATGTATGTTGTATTGTTTTCTCGGGGATTCCGCGTTGATGTTGAGGGTTGGTTCTGAAAAGAACCAACCCTCTGTTCTCGACGTTTCGGCGAACTAACATTCGCCATTCTCAAGAGATATATGCGTCCGTGCGGGACAACCGTTAGACGCATACTGTATGTCATTTTGGTGTGTAGGTAGATAAAAATAATTAATTAATGGAAAGTGTGTATTAAGTTGTGAATTTTGAGATTAACGTTGTTCATTAATTTTAGAAATTGGATGCGAGGTTAGGTTTTAATTTGACGTTTGTGGAGAAACACACAGAAAATGACGGAAAATTATAGAGCTACGAACTGGTTGAATATATTTATATATTGAAACTATAAATAAGTTAATATAATTATCTAGAATTGGTATTATTTCACCAATAGTAAATTATCATTTAAATCAATAACCTACTAAGATTATGTTTTTCTCCACTAACGTCAAATTAAAACCTAAACTCGCCAAGCACGAGGTATTCAGGTAAGTGTAATACTTACTCAACTTATAATTCAAAAGAGCAAAGCTGCACTGATGAGAGATAAATCTCGAAACGCGTCTGCAGATGGCTCTATTCACTTAAGTTAAATTGAAAGACATGATCTTAAAAACAATGTAATTTTTCTAGTACATTAGTGCCACGAAAGTGGACTAGGGGATAGTAATAACTTGCAAATATCTGTTGTATAATTCAATTTCCTGCGTGGTATTAGCAAGGGAAGTAGTTGCTTCAACGTATGAAGATATATTTTGTAGTCTTAACAACACTTAATATTGTAGAGCAGGTTGAATATATTCTTATATATATATATATATATATATATATATATATATATAATGTATATGTTTTGTAGTCTTAACAACACTTAATATTGTAGAGCAGGTTGAATATATTCTTTATATATATATATATATATATATATATATATATATATATATATATATATACACGGCGTACTGACCGCCTAATAAAATGCTGCAAGAACCAATAATTTTTCACAATTTTAAAATCGCTTTATGTCCAAACCGCGTTATACGAAGTTTACTGATATTTCAGAATTTAACTAATTTACACTAATATACCTCAAAATTTACTAATAACATTAATCCACTGTTTACTAGTGTGAAGATGTAGCGTCCATTATATTATATCCGAACATGAATAAAAATTTGGTTCAATGAACTTGTTTTGTATTTTCTGTATTTTGTAGCCTTGATTTAAGATCCATTGTTGGGTGGAAACGTTGGCGTAATTTCAATAAATTACTATTTTATAACCGAGTCCAAATCACGTGATATTTCACATTATTGTTTAGTAGGTACAATAATAACTACTATTGTGTACTAATCATAGATAAAAGTTTCAAAATAATTGCAACAAAAAGGACACAAATATATTATATTTTTTTATTTTATTACTTTTTTTTAACTTTTCTTACTACCCGATGGCGTAATTTTGCCAAAAAATCGATACCCCGAAACTAGTAGCTAGAAACTAATTGAATAAATGTGTTTCATTAGTCCTTTCTTCACCAGTAAAAGAATAAATGAGAATTTACTTTCAATCATATTATTTAGAAACACTAAATTATTAGATTATTTAGAAACACACACAAATGTATTCTATCAGATTTATTTATGACAAAATATTTCCAAATTGAATATGCAGGTGTTCAAGTATTACGTATATAAACTTTCAATACTTTTGGACCCTCACTGTATGAGCTAAGAAATGAAATAAGAAAAAATGAAATAAGAAAGTCCTCTCCACCAAATGATAGGACGTAAAAACTTTTTCTAAACTTTTATTCAGTATCAGAATTTAAACCATATAACTATAGGTTTTTCACATTCGATTCACCCTTTTACAAATTTAACTTCGCCCTTTTGCAAAAGAAATTTAACCGTTTACTAATGAATTTCAACCTTTTGCAAATGGTGTTCACTCTTTTGCAAATCAAGTGCGTTCGCACTGTCGTTCACACGCGGACAAAAGGGGTTATGTCAGTATGAAAAGAGGTAGAGAAAGTTTGATTGATGTCACCCCCAAAATAATTTTTTTTTTAGGAAATTAATCTTAACTTCATATTTTCATGATTTCATGCTAGACCAGGTTATAAAATGGCTCTTGTAACAAAGTAACAAAACAAACTGAATTTTCCAAATTGACTTGACTATTTTTACATGCGCCCCCACGATATATTTAAAGAAAAAACATAGAAATATGTTAACTAAATAGTAAGAATCCAATAATTTGATTATAATTTATATAATAACATAATCACATGTAAAGATGAACGTATGTATGACAGAAATTCAGCAGTCTACAGTTAACTCTAATACAGGTTCTCCTCACTTCACGACTTTCGTTCCTACGACTCGGTCGTAAAGCGAATTAGTCGATAGGCGAGTTTCTTTCCATCTATTAATTTTGAAATACACAGCATAAAAATACAATCGAATTACAAGTTTATTACCGATTTAATCGGAATTATTAACTGAATTAGAAGTGTATGCTGTATGTTAGTAAACGTAGTTTCTAAAGAGATTCCTAAAGAAAATTTGACCGAAACCTTAGTTGTTTGAAGTGTGCGCGGTATTTAAGCAGGTAGGTCGTTAAATAAAGAGTAGAGTACTTGTATATTATGCGACTTTCTTAAGTGCGCTGTTTCAAAAATAGGAGGACTGGTTTTCTGGGATTCTGGTTATCGCAATTATCTACAATACGCAGGAAATGCGTGATTATATTGGTTAGATAAGCCTCACTCTAATTATGCAATTGTATGACATATAATTAAACTTTTGATTTTTTACCCTGTATTTAAAAATATTTTATGTTTTTTTCAATATAATATGTACGTAAAAGACTTGATTTGCAAAAGGATGAATTTGATTTGGAAAAAGTTTAATTTCATTTTCAAAAGGATGAATTTCATTTGCCAAAGGGTGAATTTAATCTGAAAAACGTGTATGTATAATAAAAATTGTATTTTTGATTTAAAAAAAAACATCTTCATTATTTTTTCTGAAGGAAGATGTCCGCGGGGATATTGTAATCCCCGCGGCCCCTTTGTCAGTTAAAGTAACAAAAACTTGAACGCTCCCTAAGAGCCTGCTTACGTAATACTGAACGGCCGCCTTGAAATAATTAAAGGAACTCGAAATAACTTATTGAATGCAGCAAAAAATGTACATAAGAAATAAGCGCCCTGTAATTCCACAATCTAATTCAAATTATAACTTGAGAGCTTCCAGTCTAGCGCCTAACAATATTTTTCTATCAACATCTAGATAATGGAATTCTTTTATATAAGGCATTCTTAAACCGAAAGACCTCCGTTCTCTCGTAATCTCTGCGAGTATTTTGTTATTTCCAGTAAAAAAGGGGATTAAGACAAAGGTTTAGACCCCATTGTTTCAATGGTCTGCGGAGAGAGAATTAACCTCAAAGTAACTGCTTTATCTTGCGAACCTGATTCAAATTTTATAAACACTCCTTAATATGCAATTAAAATGTTCTAGTGAACAATATTATAATATAAATCAAGGCACTGAAAAAAACATTTAATTTTCTATATATCGATACCTTAGCTCACAGATGTGGTAACTGTAAAAAACGAAATTTGACAGTTAAGTACTACATTGGCTACATAAGCTAACTACAATGCTGCAAAAATTATTTATTTTTTCGAAATGAACACATAATTAAATAGTGTTAATGTTACGACATGTGTGCACTGAAACAATATCTGCATGCTTTAAAGATTAATCTATTGCTGCAAAATTTATATATACATTAAAATATTTTGCTTTCATGAATCAATGAGTTTATAATTTAAATACAGTTTTCCCATTTATTTTTTAATATCTATTTAGGAAAGAGAGACAGAGAAAGAGAATATATTTATTGTATAGCTTATACAAAGGTTATCGACCACGAGGTCCTTCTGCCAGGAAATACAAGTTGACTTAAAAGAAAAAAAAAGACGTATGTATATATGAATATATAGATAGCAATAGAGTGAAGAGAATGAAATGAGCTGAGATGATGACTTTTTTCGTCGTAAATTGTTTTAAAAGGGGAACTTTGTGGAAGACCTTGATTTGGGGTAAATTGAAGAGAGAGGTCGTTGTGTATTTTGATTTCGAGGGATCTCTCTTCAAGGAAATTATAGGCTTTGTTGATATCAAGGAATGGGACAGCTGAGCATTGGTGTTGAAAGTATGAAGCCCGTAGGTTATTGGTAAGGATGAATGGCCGGATAGCGAAGGCATAGTGCTTAAATCAAAATTGATATTTAGGGATGGTGTTTACTAGGATGCTATTGAGTCTGGTTTTGAGGATATGTTCCGGAATTTTGCCAATAACTAGTGGGAGAGTAATGGGTCGGTAGTCTTTTGGAAGGGAATGGTTTTGTCCAGGTTTGGGGATGCTGATACTTATTTATTATATTCAGCACTTGAATGTGGATTTCGTCAGGCAGATTTCGGAGTAGGGATTTTTTAACGAGGTCAGAGCTAGGGGAACTATTTTTTCATGAAGAAGAGCGGTTAGGTATTAGTTGTATGTTTTTTCGTCAAACTTACTGTCACTGTTGAAAAATTTGTCAAATTATAATTGTCAAAGTTGGGGGAATAAAGGTCGATTATCATATATACGCGATACTCTCACATACTACGCGATGACGCGTGACAAAGTGTCTCGAATTGTAGTGTCGCTGCTTGATATTGTCATATATGCGATACTCAGCTACGCGATTCTTTGCTGCAAGTGTCAAATTTGCAGTTTCTCCGCATTTCAGGTGAAGGACACACCTTTCAGGGACACTTACAAATTAAATTAAGTATATGACAATAAATCTAATGTAGAAAATGCTACTTTACACCATATTTGTCACGATAATGTAGAAAATAAGCGATTTTTTAAATTTTACTGTGTGTCTGACATTTGAAAAATGACATATTATGTACCAAATAAATTTGAATTAGTAAAAATGTAAGTTTGTGAGTACCAACATTAAAAAATTAAGTAATTTTCAATATTATAATTAATCTAAATCTATTTGTTTCTTAAATTATAATTGTCGGTCAAAAAAACTAATCAGCTAAGTCGGCCAAAAAAATACAAATTTCGTGCGGAAATTTCGGGCTCGTTCCCCAAACGAGCTGTTGCATTGTAAAATAAATGTTTCCGCACTCTAATGTAAATAACTATTTCAGAATCAGTGGAGTGGGGTCATCAGTGGAGTCGGGTATTGAATGAGATATTAGGGGTGTGGAAAGATGGGCGGAAACTCCTTTGATTTTGTGGCAGAATATTCTACCTTCGTAGTTTTCAATTTCATGACGAACGGAGAGCCACTTATTCGTCCAAAACTAAGCGATTTGTGTAAGTATGTCTCTTTTGAGTCTGTTCATTTCCGTTCTCGTTGCCCTGTCTTCTGTATACTTGTAGGTCCCGTAAAGTTTTCGTTTTTTTAAATGTGTTAGTATGTATAAAGATAACTTTGGCTTGCAGAAGTGGCATCTGGATTTGGGGGTGTTTAGAAATTAAGTCTGTCACGTTGGTCTTAAAATCGTCTATGCTATCGAGGGTAAGGTTAGCGGGTCGCTAGTTTTTATAGGTTAGGGGACTAGTGCTGTCTTTAGAAGCAATAGTGTGATTAAGGTTGATTTTGGTGGTATATTGGACAAGAATTAGTATATTTAGACAAGGATTTATATTGCACAAGGACAAGAGATTTCCGAAAGATATAAAAAATGCTACACCAAGAAGGGGTAGGAATTTTCGGACCAAACTTGACAGAAATGTTTTACTAGTCAAAGGTAGTAATTGATTAGAATTTCTAAGAAATTAAATAACAAATAAAGGCATTTTTTATTAATAAGGTGTTGGACCACCCCTATTAGTTTCACACTCCCGCACCCTTCAAGGCTTGGATTCTATCTGGTTGTCGATTTCTCCCTGAGGTATTGCATCCCAGGCAATCTGTAGTTCATGCCGTAGAACTTCAGTTCAGTTTCAACAGTGTGTGTGAAGCATGGGCTAATTGCTCGAGTCTTCTACACATCATGCCTCACACAGGTTCGATAGGCAAAAGGTCGGGAGATCTGGGTGGCTACGGCAAGATATTGATGTTAGCCACTTCGAAGCGCTTGATAGAATGCCTTCGAATGTGGGGACGAGCATTATCCTGTTGGAAAATCGAGTTTGGATTTTGGTCTTTTGGATTTTGCATTTTTGGGCTATTATATTTTGAACTTTTGGATTTTGGGCTTTAGATGTTTTGGATTTTTGGCTTTTGTGTTTTGAACTTTGGCTTTTTTATACGTCGTACCTTATGCGAGGAAGAGGACAATCGTGTCTGTCCATTTGCTGTATATTTCCATCTATTATATAATTGTGTACGATTATATTACTAGATATCGATACGCGAAACCTTTGACTGACTTTAATTCAGCTAATAAGATATTTTTTAACGGTTATAGATTCTGAGGCGATACGAAGTTCGCCGGGTCAGCTAGTTATCTATAAATTACGTTCAATTTTGTACTATAATAAAGTGTCTTGCAGTTTATAGTTTAATTAATTTTGTCGAACAATTTGAATAGTTTTATTAGTTTGGCGGAGGCAGCTGATATTTTTGGGATATAGCCAGAAGCTTAAACTCTTCCACATTTATGTGAACACGAAAAAGATATTATACATATTCACATTAGCCAAGCGCGGGCGATCTACACGTCCGCTTGGAGATGAAGATTATAAATTGCAATTCTGTTACTAAGACGCAAGTTATACATAGAAAATTATATTAATATTACTATGTCGCTTTGAATGGTGTCAAGCTAAAATCGAAAGAGACATTGTATAGAATTCAATTTAATGAATAGGACGTTTGCGACTGTTACTACGTGGTAACCCATACTTACACTGCATTGATAAATTTACTATATGTTTTAACCACACTTATATAAGTGTAGTTAATACATAGTGAAATTGTCAAATCTGTGTAAGAATTCAATTTGTTTTAGTTACTAGTTCAGCCTTTGTTTCGTAAATTAGAGACGGAATACTGAGTTTATGTTGGAACGGCAAACAACAATCACTGCAGTAACTGTGGCGTTGAAAGCTATATTTCTAGAAAATATGTCAGTTCAAGCATACATTGGATGCAGTTTGAAATACTTGTAAATCACCAACATTTTGTAACAGATGAAACTCAAGCACACACAGCTCGTCTAAGTATCTTTCTTTTAAACTTTCCTAGAGATCTTTGACCGACTATGTTTCTAGATTTATCGTCAATAGTTTTCTATAGATTTATCGACATATATGATCTCGAATAGCACCGATTGAACTCTCCCGTGTTTGCATCAGTTACCAACAGCTTTTTTGTTTATGGGGGGGGGGGGGCGTAGCAAGCACCCCCGGGTTAATTTTTCAAGTGGTCCCCCTGAAACCCACACATCTTGGCACTGCTCTACGCATAACTTCAAGATGACGGTTGTTTTTCAATGTTGTCTATGATGTACCTTACTTCCCCCATCCAGTCATGTTGATTCGGGGTTCAGGTTTAGCCGTAGTCTTTCAGCAATCTTCCTTTTCTTCTCATCCTGCTCTTTATAGCTGATTATTTCAGTTATAGTTTTTTCGACTAAGTTCCAGTTGTGTTCTGATTCTAACATGAAGGGTATAGTGGTTCTAGGTTCTAGGTCCTTTGGTAGGATGTCCCTCTCTGTGTCCCACCTGCTACATATGTAGATGGTGTGAATCACACTGTCCTCTTCTTCGCAGTATTCGCAGCAGCTATCAACAGCTCTGCCTATCTTGTGGAGGTAGTCTCGAAAACATCCGTGTCCACTGAGTGCCTGTGTTAGGTGATAGTTTAGTTCTCCGTGTTTCCGAGTTACCCATTTTTTGACATCCTTTATTAGCAGCCTCGTCCATTGTCCCTTATCGCTTGCCACCCATTCCTTCTGCCATGCCCGTAGTAGTTCAGTCCTTGCAATCCTCTTGGCTTCTTTTTTATCAGTAATTGTTTTGATTTATTTAGCTGAGTAGATTCTAAGCCTCTCCTGCACTAGTAACTCTATTGGGGGAATGCCTGCTATTACCAGGGACGCCTCTCTTGATATAGTTCTGTAAGCGCTACTAGTTCTAATTGCTAGCATTCTCTGGACCGCTGCCAGCTTGTCTTTGGTGGCTTTCACGTCGATAGCCCTGACCCATACAGGGGCTGCATAAACCATTGCGGAGTGGGCCACCAAGCACAACCGTTTTTTCTTACTAGTCCTGGGTCCTCCTACGTTAGGCATGAGCCTCTCCAGTGCAGAAAAAGTTTTATAAGCTTCGTCGGCAGCTTTTTTGACATGGTCCCTAAATGACAGGTTTTTATCTATTATTACGCCTAAATACTTTATGATCCCCTTTGGTATGATAGTAGCGTCTCTAAGTTTGAAGGATACGTCGGAAATTCTTCTCATGCCAGTTAATAAAACTGCCTCCGTTTTTTCAGGTGCCACCTTGAGCTGTTTACCTTCCATCCATTTCCAACAGTCTCTACTCCTTCTGGCATCTTGAGTCTGAGAACCCCATCGTACTTTTTTGCAGCGTCTGCAAAGGCTACAACTTTGTTGAGAGCGACAATTGTTGATCGCCCTTCCCTAAAACCGTACTGATTATTTGAGAGGTCTTTGCCGGTCTTCAGTTCTCTTTTAATTCGTTGCAGCAGCAGCTGTTCCAGTAGTTTACCTGCAGTGTCCATCAGGCATAGCGGCCTGAACGATGTTGCTTCGTTGGGCGGCTTGTCTCCTTTCATTAGCAGTATCAGCCTAGCCATTTTCCAGATCTGCGGGAAAACACCTTCTTGTAGGGTCCTGTTCATGATGCTTAGGACGTACTGGGGTACAACATTGCACGCAGTTTTAATGATTTCGGAAGGAATCATGTCCGGACCAGGTGCTCTGCCTTTGTTAAGCCGATTACTTGCCACTACGAGTTCTTCTGTTGTAAATTCCAAGACTTTACTGCATATCGGTTTCTCCCAAATCCGTGCCGGGTGGATTGGGAATAGGGCACGGACAATTTCCTCTATCAAGTCAGGGTGCGGATACATGTTTGATCTCCGGGGCTTTAGCTGTCTAGTTGCAATTTCGTAAGCATCTCCCCAGGGGTTCTCATCGATTTTCTCGTAGAGGTTTGCCCAACATCTCCTCTTCTCGCTATTTATCATTCTCCGCAGCGTTTTCCTGGACTCTACATACTTTAGTCTGAGCGCTTCTTTCTTTGCCGTCGTCTCTGCGTCCTTCTTTTTACATCTCTGGTAGGTACGCCTGCTCAGCCCACAGATCTTTCTGGCAATATTGATCTAATCGGTCCACCAGTACACTTTCTTTTTTTTTTGCAGAGTTCTTCTTCGCCGGTAGACATTCCTTGCATATGTTGGTAAGGTTAGCGATCATCCGTGCTGGCGTGTCAGTTAGTCGGTTCTTTGTCTGTCGTGCAAGTGCATCTGCAACTTTTTCCGCATTCATATTCTTTGTTGACCATCCCCTGTGGTATCTGCTTCCAGCTGGATTGCGGCCCGGTTTGTCATGGACTTCATAATAGATGTAGTTGTGGTCGCTAAGTGTTTCCCGTTCAAGGACTTCCCACTTCTTGACCCTGCCTACTAGGGAGACGGTAGCAAGCGTGAGGTCAATTATCGAGCTCGACTCCCGCCTCTGAAACGTTGGTTGTTCACCTTTGATTATTACGCCCAAGTCTAGTTCCGAGATCCATTCCGCGACAATGTTCCCCCTTTTTTCATTTTCTCTGCTTCCCCAGAGCATTGATTTGGCATTGAAATCTCCTGCGATTATTATAACCTTGCTGGTTTGTCCTCTTATGCTATTTCCCAGCTCGCATAGTGAGGCTTCGAGCCGTGTAGGAGTATCATTGGGTGAGTAGTAGCATCTGTATATTACCACTTCCTTGAGTGCTACCCAGATAAAACCAGGGCCAGTGTCACTGTTTGTTACTATTTCTTTGGTGTTATATATTTTTATGGCTGCGTCACAGTTATGATGTTTGTACCAGTCTCTTCCCGAAACTTTTTTCTTGTTCGGTTCGCTAATGATGGCGATGTCTATGGATAGTTCTGCAGCCGTAGCTTCTATCATATCTTGAGCTGTTTTGCAGCGCATTGAATTGACTTGGAGTATTTTAGCCATTTCTGGTTCGTTGGGAACGCCTAGCCTCCGAAAGCGCTTTCTTGAAAGCTGGGCACGCTCCAGTGTCAGCTCTATGCCCGATGGTCTGGCAGATAAGGCAATATGCTTCCCCTGTGCATTCTGTTGCTCGGTGTCCTTCTTTACCACATCTGTAACATGCTTTTTGTCTGTCTGGGCCGTTGCAGTTGCTGGCCGTGTGGCCAGTCAGCCAGCATCTGCGGCACTTTACAATCTGAATTCTTTCAGTGACCCGGCAGTACGTGAGTCCTACTCTAATCCTGCGGGCTGCTACCAGGTGGGCAGCTTCCTTTTTTGAAACAATGACTGTGGCCATTTGGTTTTCCCCATACGCCGGTCGGAGATTTGTGACATTTATCGCAGCCTCTGGGTCGTCTAGTTCCTTCCTTATTGCATTAGCCAGTTCTATTTTAGTTGTGATAAGGTCCAGGTCTCTGATGTGGAGTACTACAGTATTCGTCTTAACCCGGACTTTGGCTAGTCGGCATTTCTTTTGAAGTTCCTCCTGAAGTTCCTTGGCCTTGCCGGGTTTGACTTCTAGGAGTAGGTCCCCTGCATTTGTCTTTCTCACCTTTTCAATGGCGCTGGCCTTGTCCGTTGTAAGGTCTGACTCCGTTCTCACCATTTTCAAGAGATCAGCATATGATTTGTCATCTGCGTTAATGAGAACAGCTTTTGTGTTTGAAGGCCTGCCGGTTTTAGGTGCCGCTGGTTTATGTCCGCCTAAGCCCTCGGTCCATAGAGATTTGCTCTCACTAGTTTGGTTTACAGTCGCTGTTGGCTTACCGGCGCTTCCTTAGGATTATATATTCTAATATCCACGTTGGTCTTGGCAAAGGTGAATTCTATCGCCTTCTTAATCACTACCCAGATATTTGTTTGTGGCTTGAGTATAGCAAGTTTGTTTTTATTTGTCTTTTCCATCTGGATTTTTAGTTTTTGCAGGCCATAGAATAGGTGTCAGATGTCTATTGGATCTGTACTTACTTTACGGGTTACTAGCTGGTACACGTAACGATCAATGTTTGTGAAGTCCCCGTTTTAGTCAGGTGCTCCTATGGAGTGCCGTAGAAAAACCACGTTTCCTGCTATTACCTTTTGCTTTGCCATTTCGGTAGGGCACGCATAGGCGTCGGCTACAGATTTAGGTACGCTTTTGTCGGCTTGCAGATCCTCTGCAATGCACCACGCCACGTCCCATTCAGCTGTGGTTGCCATAGCGCTTCCAGTTCCTTCCTTCGCTATTTTGTAGGCTTGTGGTGGCCAATCAGCTACCAACAGCTAGGCCATTTTGGTTCGTACCTAGAGCATACTAAGAACTGCTTTACATAAGAAGGCATATATCATCTAATTATATCCAAGAGACTTTGCCTCCATGAGTTGGAGCCTCCAACCGACAGGGCCGTCCCTAGCAAGCGCGGGGCCCAGGGCGAAAAATCATTTTGGGACCCCTTAGACAATCTTTTTTTATAATTTAAAATCTACAAAATAATATTGGATTTTGAAATTTAATTGTAATTACAAAACAAGAATAATAAATGCTGTTTATTTGTTTTGCACAAGAAAAGTAAAAAAAGTAAAATAAACATCTATCTTTACTTAGTAGTAAAGCAAAAAATAATGAAAAATCATAAGGCTGCGGGGCGCTCAAAGCGCGGGACCCAGGGCCTGGGCTCCGCTCGCCCCGGTCTAAGAACGGCTCTGCCAACCGAGGTGGGGCAACCAACATGTCTATACAGACAAATCAAAAAAACAAGGAATATGAATTAATCTCCTCAGGCAACTCATTTTTATTGGGCGTTGGCATTTAATCCTTCGTATCGTCTCTTGTATGTTTACTGCTGTGTAATTCAATAAAATTTATTTTAGAATTGAATAACACACTTAATGCAATTACGTTTCGAATAAAACTTGATCTAATTACTTCAAAATAAACTAAATATGATTACTTCAAACCGTCATTACTACAACTGAAAATTTTATAAATAGTAATATTAATTTATTATTTGACCTACTTTTTAGAATTATGTTACAATTGATATAACTGCAATTGCGTCATATAGTTCTAATATAATATTCTATTCTAGCAAAGAGCAAAGTAAACATTTAAATGGTAACATATCTCTACATTTTTGAAATTCTATCTTGCATTTTGTAATAATCAAATAATATTCTACTATGTTTATTTAATACGATTATATATTGCAAGCTATCTATATTGAGTGAACTGGAAGATGGCTGGAGAGAGACTAAACTTCACTCTGCTTTTCCGGATTGTAAATTTATAGTTTTCGGATTGTATGAGCTTTTGGATTGCTGATTGTCGAGTTAAGACATAATTTACCAGACTCCAGCTGCTGGAGATGCTTAATATGCGAATATACAGTTTATCACGCGATAATAGATAATGTATACTATTATCACGTGAATTCGCACAAAAGCATGTGTTTGATATATGCACTTTTAATTAAATATACCTCATTCACTTCGGTGTGTCTCTAGTAAGAAATAGAATCAGACGCAATTTGTACATGGCATGTACAAATTAGGGTTGTCAGCAGTTGAGAACAAAAACCGAGAACATTTTTAAAACAAAAAGAATACATTTCAAGAAACAACTTTCGAATTTATGTATGGTGTTTCAAAAGTCACTATTTTATATTCTCGGCTTCTAACATTGGGTTTAAATGGATGAAGGTGGAGTTTTTTAAGCTATATATTTATGATTCAAAGAAAATATCTGAAAGTATATTGTAAATTAATACAAATTGGGTGTAGTTTTATTGTAGTTTCTAGGGTTATGAGAAGAACATGTGTAATAAACATTTTCGATTCCTTGTTGAATATTGCTGTAATGTTATGTTGAAAGTAAGTAAACCGATGCTTCAAACAACTTCAAAGAAGAAAATGCTGGCCATTTTCACAATAAACAAGAACCACCTCTTCCGTCGTCTACAGCAGTTAGTTTACAATCAATAAATAGATAAATTCAGTATGTTTTAATCACGCTTATAATATGTACAATTATTATAAACTGTCGAATGTTGAAGGTCATTTTAAAATGACCTTTAAAAGTAGATTTATCAATTAGTGAACATCAATTTATTCACAATTAGTGAATATCAAACATAGTGAATTTATCAATTCAGTGTAGTTTACTGTGAGATTTAAAATAGACAAATACCACTACATCACAACCTATAGTTGTTGAGTAATCTTTTACTAGTCGAGCCGACTATAGGAATTAGTTTATTACGAGATTTAAGACAGACAAATACTACTGAATTAGAAACTCTAGTTGTTGAGTGATCCTTATATGGCGAGCAAATCACAAATCCTATACCAATTTTGTATTAAGCTGAATAAATTAACTTAATTAAATCAAAATCTATAAACTAGATTTAGAACATACTTAGCAAATGCCGAGTGATCCTTTACTGGCGACAAAACTTGCTGCAAAAAATATACGAAGCTAGATAAAAATATACAAAATTCTAGAGCCTCTTCATAATAATTGTCTAACCATAACAGCCATTTACCAACATATGAAAAAAAAATGAGCTATTTACATTGCATAATGAGTTTTGCTCCCATATGTACACCCGCCTGATAATTTACTACATGAATGCCTTGCATGTGATAACCAATGCAACTGATTCCGATATTTAAGAGGGAGAAGTAGAATTTACCCTTAATTTGGTTTATTGGTGTATTAGAACAAATTTATTGTCAATTATAACAAAATTTTAATTTCAAATATTTATTTGTAGATGTCGATCTTGACTTCTAGTCCTGATGTCCGGATTACTTTACGAATTTCAGGATCAGAGTTGGATTCAAGACCTGCAGCTCCTCTGGGTTCAGACAGTGGGACCCAAAGTACAGTTGTCTCTTGCGGAGCAGTGCTCCGCAGTATTTAAGCTGATGTATGGTGGTTTCCTGTGCTGACCCGCAGAATTTGCATCTGTCATTGTACTGTAGGTCAAGGGCCTTGAGGTGTTTTCTCAGTCTGCAGTGTCGCGTCAGGACTCCATAGAATTAGAAGCTCGTTAGATTTCTAAGATTGTTCCTGTTAAGTTTCAGACAAGCTTTTATTCTTTTCTCCCCCATGACCCCAGCATTACTTTGGATTCCTTTGACCACGGAAGTTCATCCAGGTTTTCAAACATTGTTCTCTTATTTCTACTCATACCCCAAAAGGCTTGTGAACATATAAAGGGATTACTGTATGCCTTGTTTGCTAGGTGATGGGCTTCCTCGTTTCCATCTATACCAGCGTGTCCTAGCACCCAGTGGTGTATGAGATAATGGCCTTGATGACTGCTTGGCTATCTGACAGGATATCAATTCGTTTTTGTGATAGTTCCTGACGTTAAATTGTGCACATCTCTGGTTTGCATGTACCTCTGTATGGAAAATACTTGGGTAGATTCCCATAGATTCAAAGTGTTTATTACGAGGTCCAAACAGTCCTCCACCAGTACCTTTCTTTGTCTTCGAACCATCCGTATACCACTTGATAGCACTTTGTTCTATGAGTTGTGCTGAGGATGCGTCGCTCTAATCGGCTTTACTACTACACACTGCTGTGTAGTTTTTCCCGATATGGTATTTGCATACCATTTCGTCTTTCTGTACTTCCAGCTAAGGGATCTTGGCATTGAGGCTGTTCCGGTCTCTGCTCCCGATTATTTTACCTTTGCCTATTCGTTCCTTGCTGAACCTTACAAAGTTTAAAACACAAGTTGTCCATAATACCTGTAATTTGTGATATTATAATTTTATTTTAAGTAAACTGCTAATATTACTGATTCAGATTCATTAAATCAATTTAAAATGTTATCAAATAGATTGCAATTACTCTATGGCGGGGTCTAAACATGATCAGGAACTAAAATGAGCATTCTTGCATATGGAAACTTGACAACATTCGTATGGTTGTATGACGAAAAATACATTTTATCGTAAACATCATTATTGTAGATCTTTGAATTTCGATAATCTTCAAACTAATTTTAATTTAGAGCTCCAAATGGTGTCCTGAGAAACACGAGAAAGAGTGGGAATCCTGGAAAAGGAACTTAAGACATTTAAAAGGTAAAAGAAAGGAACTAGAAATAGAACTTGAAGAGAAAAAACGAACTGGTGGGAAGGTTGGATGAGCTTTTCAAGAAAAGGACAAACCGATCAGAAAATGTAACATATTATAAATGGCGTTTGATATATGAAGTGAAGAAGGTATTTTTGAATAAACTGATGTTGGAGCCTACAGTCTTGAAAATGTATGGAGTGGGTAAAACTTGCGGAAATGGTGGTTCTCCTATAGTGGTTGAGTTAGGTAAATGGGAAGAGAAAATTGACGTGATGAGAAATGTAAAGAAATTAGCCGGCAATAACATAGTCGTAGGTGATGACTTAACCGTGAGGCAGAGGAAAATTCAACAGGAACTTAGGCAAAAAGAAGGCAAGATTGGCAAATGCGGAAGGGAAAGAAGTGAAATTAGCTCACCAGAAGTTGAAGAAATGCAATGGTTAATTTAAATGAAGTGTCATTGTCTCTGGAGAGAAAGGTTTTTCAGTAAATGGGGGTGGTGGCAGAAGGGGGTGGTGGCAGAAGAATTAAAGGGATTAGAACAAATTCAAATATTGGTGTGGAATATAGCAGAATACAATCATTTTCGGATTTTAAGGTTGTCGTGTTTCTACCAGATATAATTGTAGCTAATCGTGTTTCACTCTGGCACATTGGTAAGCGCGTCAAGGTAAAACAAAGCTTCTGTCTCGACTGGTTGAAGAAATATCCGGATTTTGGTGATCCAAAAAATTATATTTTCAAAACGGCTGATGTATGTAATGATTGACTTTAACTTGTGTCTGGTCACATGATAGGAAATGTACACGACGTTGTTATTCTTAATTATTTTAAAATTCGGAAATTGTGATGCCAAAATATTGTAAACAAATAATACTAAAAGGTTTTACAAAAATTGCAATACATTTTTATTTTACAAATTTTATAAACATTTCACAAACAAAATCTAGTTTTGCCAAAACATTAAAAACAAAAAATGTTCGAGCAAGAGCCTGGTCGTACGAAGGTTGAGGCAAGGCCTATCCTAAATGACAGCAAGTCGATGTCGAATGACAGCAAGGTTTCAATTTTTTTAAGACAGATCCAGACGATGATAAAAACCAATAACAAAAACTATTCCCATAGATAAACGAAAAAGGTGCATTTTTACTCATAATCTCGCACAAGGGGTGTTTCACTCGAAAAGAGTGCTGAAAAAGATTATACTTCTAAGTGTATTTCGCAATTTACTTCAACTGCTAAGCAAGGCTGGTGTTCAATGTGCTGGTGTAATATTTCAGACCACTGTTGCGGGAAAGGCATTAAGAACGAATTAATAGAACTGATTAGGGAAAAGTAGAAGTAAAGTCCGAAATCATATCGCGAGGCAAGAAATTCAATTATGCTATTATAGCTGACTGCACCCCGGCATTAGTCATGTAGACTTTTTTTAATCATTAATTGTGTTTTTCAGTTACATAGTATAGAGCAAACGAAGTTTATAATAACATTGAATGCATAAATACACAAATGGATATGTTTGAGGTATCATAGCAATTTCTCAGTCTTCCACATACCCAGGGTAAAAAACATAATTTAAAAGTAGACTAGAAAATATCAAAGTACATTATAATAATACATAATAAAATTTTAATTTTTAATAGTACAAATGTAGTTAGTAGTGATCATGCATATGTTTGTAAGTTACACATAATTGGGTAAGATTATTTAATTTTAGAAAATCGTGGATTATATTTACATTAAAATCAGAGAAAAAAGGGAATAAAAATCAGAGCGAGTTAATGGATTCTAAACATCGTTGTATAATTGTTTATCTTTGCAGTTTTGAGCTCCTCAGGTAATAAATTAATGGTTTTTACTATTTGATATGAATATGCAGATGTGTAGCGTGCTATTTTGCGATGGTGTATTAAGAGCAGACCCCTGCTGCGAATGTTAATATTATGAATGTCTGTTCTAAATCTGACCTTGTTGTACAAAAATTCTGCACCTTGCTCTAAAAAACTCTCTTAAAAAGACAGGTCTAGTAATACTCACGGATTTTATCCATTGGTATTCATGTGCTAAGTATATTGTTAGCGATATGATGCCTTGATCTTAGGCCATGGGCCAAACGAATACAACGATTTTGGAGCATTTGGATATGTCGTCTATCTGCGATGTTGATGAAACTACTATAGAGTATTTCCGCATATGTCAAGCCAGATAAAACATGTGCTGTGAAAACTGTTTTTTTTAGTTTTGTATTCAGTAGATGTCTGGAGGGGTAAATTACGCGTAACTTTGCGTAGGCAGTCTTTAGAAGTTGGCTGATATGTTTGCGAAAAGAGAGTTTTTCATCAAGTATAACCCAAAGATTTTTACCCTTATTGCTTACAATCGTTCAACTTTCAAGGACACTCTGATTTGTTGATTTGTCGCTAAACAAGGCTGGTGTTCAAAGTCTCAAGTTGTAAAAATGCAACTTGCTCTTCTCCGCGGATTCAAAATGAAGTCGTCAACATATGTGGACCGGCATTAAGAGATGGAATCATCAATGAAGCAAAAGATGCCTCTGCCTATAATCTGATGGGAGATGGAGATGGGTATTCGATAGGTATCCAATTCTATGACCAGAAGAAACATGTTATTCGTAAGGAGTTTGTAGGGTTAGTTGACTTGGATGCCATGGATGCAATGACCATTGCTATTGCAATAAATAAATATATAGTAGACTCAGAACAAAAGATCAAGGGGTAACGATATGACCTGGTTGTTCGACCATGTCGGAGGAAAAAGGCGTGCAGGCCAATTTGAGAAAAAAATACACTAACAATCTGTACTTTCACTATGCAAGTCACAAGTTGAATTTGGCAGTGAATGACGAGAATCATGTTCCAGATATCCGCAACTCGATAGCAACAATCAAAGACGTCACCAATTGTTTCGGGATTCTATTACCAGAAAAAAATATGTTCCAAACATTCCTGATTTTTGCGAAACTCGTTATTTCGTATCGTAATTTTCAAAAACACCTTCAAGTTATCGTCCAGGGATTAGCAAAACTGTTGAAGGAAACTCTGGTACCAGATCAACTACTTTTCAGATGTATTCTCCCGTCACTCAAACCATTTGCATCATATACCTCGTTCTGATATATGATATGCGAAATATTCTGCCTACCTTGATAGTCAATCGTGATAGTCTTACAATCACTAAAGTTGCACCTCCTTGTGTGCACGAATCACGTTCAGAAAATCATCCTTTTCACGAAAGATCATAGAAACGGTGTGGATTCCAAAAACTAAGAATATTTTGAGGGTTCGATTGCTGAAGAAGACGGACTTGAGCTCCGAAGACCTAGGACAGTAAACCTTCAGAAACATCGCTCCAAACATTTTTCAACGAATGAAGTTTAAGTTTGGAAGAGTTTGGAAGAGTTTCGTCGCTCAAAACATTTTTTATCGAAGAAGTTTAAGTTTGAATTAACATTGTTCATTTCATACTTGGATTCCTTGATGCACTAGAACGTAAATTCACGGATGAGAACTGGCCAGCATATTCTTCATATCTATTACATCTAGCGAACATGTTGAAAATGAACGTTCACGATTTCATCAAAAAATCGAAAAACTTTACCAATTCTTGCGCATTACAAAGTTTTAATGGAGAAACTAAATTGTGGTATGATCACTGGAAGGGAAAGAAAATGAGCTGGGAGGATCTTAAAAAACTACACCTGTGCGATGTCGTGCTAGAAGCAGAACACTTTTTTCTAAGAACAAAACTTACTCTACATACAGCTCTACCTTGTACTACGTCCTCGATTGAAAGAACTTTAGCACGTTGAGAAGGGTGAAAAATTGGCTGTGTTTCACAATGGTGAAAAACCGTATGTATGGTGAATTGCAATAATTAATTCATAAATCGGGCGTTGTTGATACAATTTTTGTTCACACGATTATGAATGCTAAGCGTTTATAGTAAAAAGTGAAAGTAAATTAAAAAACAATTGTAGAGAATGTTTTAGAGGGATTCGCAGAGGAAACACACCGTTTAGCACTTATTTAGATTCTTTATACGTGTTGACAGAGAAATATAAAATGTGATATTCTACTATGTTGGTGAACTTCTTGAATTTCCCCGGCGCAAGAATTAAAATTAAATTAAATGAATTTAATACACGTACTGATATTTAAATTGAAACGATTCTAGACTTGAACCCCTTAGTTATGTATATAACACTTGGATCTCACAGCTTCCATCTCGTAATATGCGATGCTGCTAAGTCATTTGTCAATTTAGTCTCTTTTTTTGGGGTACTTCAGAGGTTGTTCATATTAATTTCAGCTTCAGTTCATTGATGGAAAATTCAAAATAATCACTGTGAAAAAAGATTATTGAAACACATTGGGAAGCAAGAATAAGCATTTAATTTAATTTTAATTACTTTGGCAAGGCTATTGAAACCGAGACTACGGACGTTCCAATCTCTCAGCGCAACAGCTAAATGATTTCAGCTTCTAATTTCACTGGTTGTTTTGTGTAATGTACTGTTCCAGATAAATGTCGTTAGTAAGTCTCAATCACTGAATATAGATGTCGCTAAATGAGAAAGAGATGCTGACGAAATGCGCTGCTCTTTCTTGAACGAGTACAGAAAAATGTGCTTCAAAAGCGTCAATTAAACATCGAGCGGGTTGCCGAAAGAACTTGAAATTGAGCCAGTATTTAAAGCTATAAGAACAATAGAACGCATTAAACAGTAAGCTGGCAAATATGTAGCTGCCAGCGATGAACCTATAACTGATCTACAAATGAAATTTGAAGTCGAATTTTTCAATTGTCTTTTGGACACCACTATAAATTCACTTAATCAGAGATTTGAAAAGTTAAACAAGTATTCCGAAACCTGGTCTTTCTTAAACAATATAAAAAGGTTTCTGGAAAACCAGGCCTTCTGAAAATTTGTGGTAATCTCCAAAAAATATTAACAATAGAGTCAATGATTATGCGTTGTGTTATGAGTTCATAAGCCTGAAATCCTTTTTGCGCGATGAAGACGATGCTGTTGCCTCTACGTACAAGAATTGTATCCAAATGTATGAATAGCTTATTGATAAAAGAATATTGATAAAAATAGCTGTAACTGTTGTGAGTGGGAACTGGAGATAGGAGTCTTTCTGAGCTTAAGCTGATAAAAACTTATCTGCGATCTACAATATCTCAATCGAGGTTGACAAACTTTGTAACTTTGTTAATTAAAAATGACATCGCAGAAGACACCGATGTAAATCGGAAAACCGAAAAACTAAGAAAGTTTTGTAATAAAAAAGCTAGAAAAGTGAAATTTTATTATAAAAAGTTTGATTGGTCAGTAGCCAGGGCGCCGGTGGTGCAAAAACCGGCAATGCGGAGTAGTTTTGAAAAGAATTTTTCCCATTCTATTAGCGTTATGGGTGATATAAGTTAGGTCGTTGTATTAGAGACCTTATACATCTGTAGCTCTCCAAACTCTTGTTTGCGCCTATCTACGCGTTTATCCTTGAACAGTTTCTTTCAAATTTATCGTTCTTCTTTTATATTACGGTTTTGTGCACCTTAGCTTGTATCTTGTTGCAATTCGTTCTATCCTGAATCGAATTTGTACTATATACTAAAATTATATTAAATTAATATAAAAATTATATAATTTATTAATTTCTAATTTCTCAAAAATGTATCTTTATATTCTTACGCACTTCACAACTATTTGATATTTAACAATTCATTTCAATACTCTTCAAATAACCCAATACCAGTAACAAATGAATATTACAAATAGACTGCAATAGAACAACATTCTTATCTTCATTTCATTCGTATCTTCAATACTAAATTTGGTAATTTTCAATCGTAAATTTTAATAAACCGATAAGACAAAAGTTATAATATGCTTAAATTAATGAAACCCAGGAAGTCGAAAATAAGCAAATTTAAAAAACACGACAAAAATGTTTTGTTCGGCATTTCAGACCTGGATAGGTCTGAAATGCCGAATTTGATACTTGGTGGCCCATGATTTGATATTTTAACTTAAGTTTTAAATGAAACAACTTTAAATTTAAAACTTTTGAGATTCAATTTCTGTCAAGCTGAAACAATTTCAAAGTATTTTCTATGGCTATTTGAATAATTTATTGGGCTAGATTTTGGATTACATATTGAATATTTTCTGGACCCCAAACTTGTAAGTTGCGTCCCCTCGCATGAGTAATTAAAAATATTATCTGCAACTCGTGCGGTATTGTCAATTGCCCTCTCGAGCCAATTTCGCTCTCATGAGCAATTGACAACTTACCGCCCTTGTTGCACAATATACTATTATGTAATATGTTTATGTATAAAATCTGTTGTTATAGAATGTAACCTAATGTTTGTTACGTACAAAAATCTGTGCTTTCAAATAGATAAAAAGAAGTCTGGACTGGTTGAATCGGGAAATCTGGCTCACCATGAAAAATTATCATAACAGAAAATCACAATTTTGCTCAATTTTTTTTTAGATCCACTACAACCATTAGTTGCCTGAGTGGCAATCCTAGCTTCTTATGTTTAGATTTCAATAATTCTACTAATTGTGATAGTAGATTATGAAGAAATTTTGTGCGTGTTATAATATAACTTAAAAATTAAAAAACTTTGCATCTGGTTAAAAGTAGGTCAGACGAAGAAATAGATTAGTTCAGCAGACTTTCCACAGAATATAGAGCAATGTTACAAGACGTGTATTGTTTATAAAGTTAGCAAGGGTGAAATGAGAAACTAGGACTATATGGTAACTTATACGTTTTCCACACCGCGTCGGAGAAATATGATTTAACGGACAATCTTTATGGCCTTGGGCAATATAAAACTTACTTTATGGCCCATAAATGCGAATTGTGAATTGTGATTAAATATTTTTAATTTATTGGTCATGGTGTTTCCAATTTAGGTAATTTGGGTTTATAGCTCATTACTGTGGCATATTATACAAGCGCCAAATTACGAAGATTAATTTTTGATACAATGTATGATGAAATATTATGTGCAAAATGGGAGTATAAACGGTTTTATGATGAAGAGAATTTGTGGTGAAAGTGAAGTATTGGATTTTTCTCGTGTATATGAAGAATTTAATGGGTAGTATTCATAAACATTTCCATTCAAATTCCATAGAAATTATCTGAAATGTTTCATTGATAAATTAAATTTAATTTTTTATATTAACCTTCAATGGAGCGGAATCGTCTATTTTAAACGTGATTTTTTAAGACATTATATAAGAATAATTTAAGGATGTTACAACATCATAAAATAAATATAAAAATAATTACTAGCCATTGTTTTTATAGTCAACACATTTTTAGATTTAAAAGCTGTTTGCGCCACTAGACAACATTTACTAAATAGGTTAAGAAACTCAGCTTTAGTTGAAAAGATAATTACGAAACTGGATACTAGCATGACACGAAGCATCACTTCGGAACAAAGTCTTATATCTTATTTTAACTACTGATTGTGAGTTACTAAAAACTAAAATTAATAATTACAAATTAAGTTCATAAATAAATACTGAATATATATTTTTATTTTAAAACTTTCTTATACAAGCATCTGTTGTCTAAACCTCTTCTAAGTCCTAAGTTCTTTTTAAATATGAAACACAAAAAGAAGAAATTCATGGTTAGGTTCATTCTTCGGTAAAGTTTGTTAGAAATAAAAAAATATTTTGCGCGTTCTGAACAATTTGCAAAACTGTTTATGAATTTTTAGCAGTTTAACAAAAGTTACAGAAGAAAATCTAAATTTCTACAAATGTTTCATGCAACATATACTCCTACGACTTTTTTTATGATTGCCACATCTATATTATATAAATATAAATATATATATATATATATATATATATATATATATATATATATATATATATAGAGCAGTGATTCTCAACGACTTTTTTATGCCGCCAAATTCTTGATGTGTGCCGTCAAATTTTGGAAGTGCAAACAATAAAAATTATTTGGTATGTACTTTGATACAGCATGCTAGTATAGTTTTACTACAAATCTGGGGATTGGTAAAGAATTTGTTTTTTTTTAAACTTAGTGTTGCGGACTTTTTACCTGGTGTAACTGTTGTAAATCGTCTTTGGCAAAACTCTTTTTTCTTAAAAAAAATGATAAACGTGGCAACGTCAGCCTACTTGCGTAGCGCCTCCACCATATGTTACTTTGAAAATGTCATTTTTTTACAACAAAAACACGCAAAAACCCTTAATTTTACTTTCCGATCTTAGTTAAAGAGTGCCAAAGACGATTAACAATAGTTACACCAGGTAAAAAGTCCGCAACACTAATTTTCAAAAAACCCGTATCCCCAAATCTGGTTTAAGACAAAATTATTTACTACCAGAGTTTTCAGCTAAAACGTATCTCGAAGCATGTAAGTCGTGGCAAAAATTAGAACTAACGTAAAAAGACAATATTTTACTGATTTCAAGTTCTTAACCTAGGCTAGAACAAAGGTTAGATTGGGTAATATTAGAACAGAGAGATCCAAATAATATATCGCGCGGTGGCATAACCTCTCGATCCAAATTAAGAAAAAATAATTCAAATAATTTGCCTTGCAACTTGCAGGTCCTCATCACATGCGCTATAATCCGAGATTTCTATTTATTCAATTTTGCATAAAGGTAGACTTCCGAGCAAAGCGGCTGTGGCGTCACTAACGCAGCGATATTGACGAGGCGACATAGCGATAGTTGCACCATGGAAACGTATGAGGCGCAATTCGAGCGCAGCGACACTGACGCACTGACGCTGAGCGCATTAGTGTCGTTGCGGTGGAATGACGTTTCCATTAGCCGCTTTGCTCGGAAGTCTACCTATATAGTCATGTTTGATTCCTTACATACGGATCAATAAAACTGATTATAATAAAAGAAAAACAGATATAAGTGATGTATTCACTAGTGCAATAAAAGTCTAGCAACGCATCAAATAACTCACTTACAGGCACTTACAAACATAATTCTAAATGTTTTCTGATGTTCTTTTCTGATCGCCAATCACATAACTTATTATACCTAATTTTTTTATTGTATAAATCTCATGATTTCTGCCGGAGTAATCTTTCTGTATCACCATCTAACAATAATTCTTCTGATGTATCCAGTTATGATTAATAAAACACAAATTAATTAAACAATAAATACACTAAACAAAATTCGGACGCACGAATCAACAATTTTATCGTTGCCATGACAACACCACAATCATGGACAACTTTTCTTTGAATTGTTTCTTGTGTTGTAAGAAAAGCTAAATTGAAGAAAAGTTTGTATTTTATAAAATTAAGGTTTAACTCGTGAATTTAAATTGAATTTATGGATCCGCTCCCTTAACCTTACTTTTATACCCTTGCATAATAAACAACTATTAAACTCATCTTATTGTTGGTGTGCCGCCAAATTTTGATGTTGTTGAAAGTGTACCGCAAGAGAAAGAAGGTTGAGAATCACTGACCTAGAGACACACTAAGAACCGATTTTTCGAATTTCAACCCTAAAGGGATAAACGGTGGTAACAAAGTTTATATGGGAGACAAAAAAATCCTCACCTATTAACTTGAAATTTGGTACGAATATTTCAGCATTTGTCAAATTTCATCCCTGAAGTGTACAAAATAAAGGATGAACTGTTTCCCAATGAACTCCTAAACGGCTGGACCGATTTTTATGAAATTTTTTGTGTGCGTTTGAGTGGGTCCCGGAATGGTTTAGATTCACAATTGGACCAGGTGATTAGGTTATGTTAGTAGGTAAGGTTAGGGCAACGTATGCCGGGTTCTGCTGGATCGATTTTTATGAATTTTTTTGTTCTTTTTTTAAGTAATATATATATATATATATATATATATATATATATATATATGTATTTATTTATATTATATTTATATATATATGTATATTTATATATGCCTCATACCGTCGTGCCGATTATTGGTGACGGTTCTTGCCTATTCAGGGCAATATCCTACGTTTTATATGGCACTCAAGTCATGGCCAGAGAAATGCGTAAGGAGATAGTGGAACACGTCGTGAATCACTAGGATGATTTCGCTATATTATCTCATGATAATGATGGGACTCATTAACATTAGAATCAACAGCATCTCTGCCAACTATATTGACGATATGTTACGACCTTACATTTATGGTACTTTGCGTGAATTAGTAGCAGCCGGACGAATTTTCTAGTCAATATTTGAGGCGTTTAGTAATGGAGAATTGTACCAAAAAATTGGACTAGAAGATAACCCCATTTCACTTCTTCTCAAGAAAGAAGTTCTTTCTAAAGTTCCCTGCGAAAATAACCTAAATACACCTCCCTGCGAAATTATGCCGAGCGCACTATCTCCAATTTGTCAGTGGAAAAATATTATTACTTCAAGAAGAAATGTTAAAAAACTTCCTACTAGATTTACAGACGCAATCAGTCAGTTGAAAGATGCAAATCTAAGTACATTCAAAATAATCGAGAAATTCACGGTGTTGCAGCAGCTCACGCCATTAGAAACACGCCGATATTCACAGATCAGCTTCTAAAAGATATAAACAAAGTAAATCTCCGTCTTGGTATGAGAAAGTTTTGTCTGGAATGGTGTATGATCCTGACATACCCTATGAAACCAATACAAACAGCATAACTGTTGCCTTGGGTACTATGAGTCATAAATGTATGTACTGTAACGCTGCTAAGTGGAAAGAAGAGACTCCCAGTATGTGCTTCAGCGGTGGTAAGGTACAGCTTTCAGCTTTTGAGCCCTTGCCTGAGCCGCTCCATAGCCTAATTTCAGGCCTTTAGATAAAGCACATACATTTTATTAACTCTATTAGCAAGTATAACAGCTTCAGGTGACTTCCTTTGGAGCAAATCCTTCTTGTATCCTTTGGATACAAGATCACTTAGTTGGTAGTCTCCTACCCTTGCCTAAACAAGTACCTCAATTTCTACAAATTTATTTTGTGGGAGAAGATGAAAGAGAGGCTAACTTAAGATGCAGTAATTTCACAAATTTAAGTTGCAGTCTGGTCAATCAACTGAAAGCAATGTTACACGACAGTAACCCGAACATAACCCGGACTACTATGGAGAAAGTACCAGAAAACTGTGGAAAGTTGTAATTCACGCATATAGAAAACCGGGGAATTCTCACAGCAGACGCTTTAATGCACCGTTTGCGAGTGATGTGACTCTGGTCATAGTTTTACAACAATTTGAACAACGAGATATCTGTTACAAAGCCATGACAACTGGTTGCAAAGGATCAGTGAGTTGCTATGATTGCTTACAGTATCCATTACTTTTCTGCTATGGTGAGGATGGTTACGCCATTGACATACCCGAACGCAACCCAAAAACGAAATTGCGTCTTGAAAAATCAGTATCTGCATTGAACTTTTATTCTTGCCACACCATGTTCAGAGAAACTGATACGAACTACTTGCTGTATTGTCGATCTATTTTCAGTCAATATTTAATTGACATGTTTTGAATTTAGTAGAAAAAAGGCGATGTAGTTTTTAGTGACAATATGTATTTATTCTACGCGGACAAAGTCGCGGGCATCAGCTTTATATAATCAGTGTTATATTCTGAACAATTTTCAAAAGCGTTTATGTATTATCGTCAGTTTTGCAAGAATTTAGAGATTCCTACAATTTCCTACAATTTATTCGAATTCACAATTTTCTAAATTTTACACGCAAACACCAATGACCAACAAAATTTCAAAAACTCAATAAAACTTTCAGAAATGTTTTCTTCGCAAAGTAAACATTTTAAAACCTTTCGAGATATTCCCCCCAAAATTGATAAACTACAAAATTTGAAAATATCGTATTTTATGCAATTTATAACAGTTTTCTAAACAATTTTCGAAAACATTTCTTAAAATTTGCATCAGTTTTGCAATTTACACTTCGAAAATCGCTAATAAAATTTCAAAAATTAAATGAATTCCAGTCAAAATTTATAAATTATAAAATTTATAAATATCTTGTTTCGTGCAATTCACAGCAATATTCTTGTTAAATTCTATACATAATTTGAATTGGCATTTTATTCTGAACAAATTTCCATCAGTTTTACAAAAAAAATAGAAATTAAAATCCAAAATTTGTGCAATTTTTTCGGAATAAGAATTTTTTCGACAATTAAGAAAGCAATTTCAAAAACTAAAGCAACAAAAAAAGAACAAATAAAAATAATTTTCAAAATTTGTCAATCAATTAACTAACAAATCAAATTAACCATCCAATCAATTCCACCCGAACTTAAATTAATTAAAATAACTTAAAATTATGAAAGTCTCCTCCAAATATAAAAATATGGAGATAAAGATATGATCGTACTGAATGTCACGTGAGATTTTTGAACTATTAAACATTTGAAGGGTCAGAATTCATACCTTTGAATCGTTTATTGCACACTGCAATTCAAAACTTTTACAAGTGCTGGTAATTTATCAAAATTGACAAATGCCTGGTAATTTATCTTTTAGATAATGTTCAACAGTCTCAATTGCAATTATTGTATAGTTTTAGTTTTAAGTTATAGTTTAATTTACGAAAATGTTTATGTACATAATCGATATAATCTGGAAGAATATATATGTATGTATATAGAGGTGAAATTAACATGTCGCTTGATTCGCACTTCTTGTTGCACTCAGAAAATCTTGGTGCGCTCAGATGAACAAAGTGAAAGTACTTAGAGAGACGATACAACAAGAAATGTTTGCAAGAAAGTAATGTTTGCAAATTCTTGTTGGTCGATTCGCCTATGGAAAATATGCAAATGAAGAAAATTACAAAGTAAAATGCTATTATTATACAAGTCGATCGAGAGAGAGGGAGAGAGAATATATTTATTGAATACTTTATACACTATACGGCTATCGACCACAAGGTCCCTCTGCCCGCCAAGTGGATAGATTATTTTAATAATTTTGATGTTTTGGAATAAATTATAGCATTTCTTGTAATTCTGGTTTAATTATTATCTAAGTTATGATTATACTTTTTAAACAAAAACGGGTTTTATATAAAAAAATGAATTTATATGTAATTCATATTTGGAATCAGAAGTCGAAGAAAAAAAGTTTAACTTTGCAGACCAGTGTATTCGTTAATGTCGTGTTTTATGCAATTAATAACACATTTATAATACAAAATAAAAACCTTAATAATATAAACCTATAAACATACATAAACCTATGGCCTTCAGCCCCTGACATATTAGGTCTTGACCTTTCTCGTTACTTGCTTTGACGTAGCGAAAGGCTCACACAATGCATCTTGAGCGCTGTGCGCTAAAGAGTAACAGAGGATTTCCGTGTCCCTCCCTTGATTTAATTAGTAGAGCTGTCAAAAAGTGGATGTTATTATCACTTTTCAATTTATAATAAAGTTCTCTAGACCATTTTAATTAGTGTTTTATTATATACAAGAGAAAATCCAAAATTGTTATACAAATTTTTCGAATAGACCTTTATACGGTTAGTTAAGCATGCGCATCCGCCAACTTTGAAAGGCGGGAATATGAAAGTTTCGGGCAAATAATAAGGTTATACGTCAAAAAGTTCGGGCAAAATATGACGGAAATTGACACATTTGCACAAAAAGAATTCAACTTTGAAAAGGTCTATTGTTGTCTCTTGGTGTTTTCAAAAATTACACAAATGCCAAAAATGTTCTTGAAATTATCATTGATAAAATTTTATATGAAAATTAAAATTAAATTATTATTGGTTTAATAGTATATAGTATATTATAGTATAGTATATTAAATAGTATATATAGCATTTAATAGTATATGCCTAGTAATAGGGAATATGCAAGAAATTTTTATTTACTTGATTTTTCTATCCCCGATAATTTATGATCTTGACATTACACCTATACCATTATTTTCTCATTTACTTTATATTTAATTCCAAAAATTTAAATTAAAAAGTTCAAAAGATGCGAGCGAAATTCATATTTGCGAAACGCATCACCATTGGTGAAGTGATGTGACGTGCACGTTGACATCTATCGGCCTCCACCATATACGCAGATGTAGGTAGGGTGGACTACACACTTTATCTTGTGTTCTTATAACAGTGTTTTTGCATTCCGGTACTATACAATATCAATAAAATGGTTTTTTAGCTTTTTCCATTATCGAAATAGCAAATTCAAACTGAAAAACCGTAACTGTCTTTGCAAATATGCTAGGCAACACTGAATGCAATAAATGGGACCGTTCATCCCATTTATCGCACGTTTTGGATGACGCAGCATAACACATGACATTCCGTGTTGCATAGCTTATTTGCATAGCCAGTTGAGGATTTTCAGTTTATATTTGCTATTTCGATAATGGAAAAAGCTAAAAAGTCATTTTATAGATATACCGGATTGCAAAAACACTATTATAAGTACACCAGATAAAGTCTTTGATATAGTCTCTATCGAGGTGTATAGTCCAGCCTACCTACATCTGTGAATATGGAAGCCGATAGATGTCAACGTGCACGTCACATCTAGGGTTGCCACCTCTCCGAGTTTGGCCCGGAGACTCCGGGTTTCAGTGAGTTATGTCAGGGCTCCGGGTTTAACTATTATTTCTCCGGACAGCGTAAGTAAATTTGAATATGTACAAAATTAACCCTTCGCTGCGAATTACTTTTTTGAACTGATGTGTGCTCAATATTCTGATTATTACATTATAGTCCGTGCAGAATACTTTTAGTACTTTGTATTAGTTGCAATAATTTGCAAATAATACCAAATTTTGAAAAACGAAAATCTCTATTCGAAGCAAAATTTGTTTTTTTTGTTAATTTGAATGGATAAACCATACAAAATTCTTTTGTTTTGTGTCAAAATTGGACGAAAACGTCAAAATAATTCGAAAATAATGCCAAATTTTCAAAAAGCAAAACTTTTATTCGAATCAAATCTTGTTTTTTTGTTGATTTGAGTGACCAAATTTGCTAAATTCTTTTGTTTTATTTCAAAATTGGATGAAAATGTCAAAATAATTGGCAAATATTGCCAAATTTTCAAAAAACCTTGCAAAATTGTTTTGTTTTATGTCAAAATTGGCCGAAAATGTCAAAATAATTGGCAAATTTTGTCAAATCTTGTTTTTTTGTTGATTTGAGTGAACAAACCTTGCGAAATTCTTTTGTTTTAAATATAATAAAAATAATAATATAATAATAATAATAATTTAAATATAATAAAAATAATAATTTCCAAATATTTCCAAATTTTCAAAAACCAAATTCTTTATTCGAATCAAATCTTGTTTTTTTTGTTGATTTAAAAAAAAAAATCTCAGGTGCAGGAGTGAGTCCCGAATCTTTCAATCAGGGTAACGCAAAGCTCCAATGAGAGTGTATATATTTATTAATCTCTTTGTTATGTTTTAAAAAGCCAAACTGAATTCATGAAGTCGGTAGACTGCTATAGCAGTCCATAGCATCTGGCCGCCAAATCAATTGGACTGCTATAGCAGTCCATAGCAGCGTAAGGGTTAAATGCAGTGTCACGTGTATCTCGTATACCGTGTACGGAGTAGCTAACGTGGTCGGCGTTCCAACGACCCAACGTCTACAAATTGACGCAGTACTGGCTGCTTCAAAGAAGATAGGATAGGACCTTAATCCGAAAATTTTGAAAAATAATTGTAACTGGCATGTACTTAATAATGCAGTTAGACACGTATGTAAGGCACTGTCTCTCGATGTTGAAACCTTGGTATTAAAAATATATGCTGAATTTTCTATTAGCTCTAAAAGAATTAAGGAACTAAAAGATTGCTTTGATTTTTTGGAATTGGAATATGACGATATTATTCGCCACATGATAACAAAATTGCTATCTGTACATAAAGCTTTAGAAAAAATTGTTAATGCCTGGTCAGCGATAAAACTTTATTTTGTACAACTGGGCGAAGAAGATACGCACAAAATCATTTGTAAATTCGTGAAGGAAAGTGAATATGAGATTCGAGACCATAAAGATAGTTCAGTTTATCGTTAGGCGAATGTTATATTCACTTTGTGCATCATTTTATGGGACTTATGAATCAGAAAATGAAACAGCTTGAAGATCAATTTTTCAGTAGTAAAGTGAATACGTAATATAATATATACGTAATAAGTTTAGATTTACTAATTACCTATGCAAAACAAAATTTATGTCTGTAGCGAAAAAGGTGTACAGAAACGCAATTGATTACTTGGAAAAATTTTATAATTTTGGAAACAGCCCATTCTAAATATTTTTCAGTAATTAATCTTAAGAACGAAAATTTCAAATACCAAGATTTTTTAGATGCTGCAAAATACGTAAATGTAGAATTAGATGCCGATAAATTATGTGACCAAATCGCTCGATTTGGGCAACTGATAAAAAATGGATAAACATATTTTCCTCTGGTATTTTCACTGAACTACCAAAACTTGCAAGTAATGCATATGCGGTACGATTTTTTTTCGATTATGAGAAATACTTGGACAGACAACCGTAACAGGATTGGCAAAGGCAGAGTTATGCATAAAACTTAATTTTGACATAAGCTGTCGACAATTTTTTTGAATTCATAATTCATTTTTTTTAGTTATCGTCTCCGGGCGAGACCCAGGTCTGAGGTGGCAACCCTAGTCACATCACTTGAATGGTGAAGCGTTTCGATCAGGTCAAATTTAATCGTATTTTATTTTTTTTTTTTTAAATTAATAGAAACACAAAGTAAAAAGTGAATTAAGCAAACAAAAAAAATTGATGCATATTCCCAAATAAAATATACTCCCTCTGTCCACCAATAATAGTAGGAATTAAATATAGTGCAACTAAACTAATTACAAATACAAACATACCAACTTATTACAGCGGAACACAGCTTGAAAATATAAATATATTCAATCTTTCCGAATCTCTATAATATTCTTAAGCCTTTTTATGACTATAAAAAGGAAAGGATTTAATATATTTATATATTTAAGCTGCGTTCCTCAGTAATAAGATTGTATGATTGTATCTGCAATTAGTTTAGTTTCACGCTATATTTAATTCATATAAATCAATAACTGAAACTGAGTTCAGGTCTTTCCACACACATGTCAAAACATAACCTATTTTCAATATCCCAACACATGTTTTCAAACTAATGTAAGTGTTTTATAAATTATAATTATAAGAATATAATTATATATAATTTTATTATTTATAATTATAGGAGCGAAGCCGCACTGATGAGAGATAGATCTAGAAACGCGTCTCACAGAACTCTATTCACTTTGGGTTAACGAGGAAGATCTGATCTTAAGAAACAATGTAATTTATTTAGTGTCTTGTTTTAGTGCCATGAAAGTGAAATGAGTCCAAGTGAATATCACAAATATATGTTGTCTTTTAACAAGAGATTTGTTTTATAGTCTTAAAAAAACTTAAGAATATTATGGAGATTCGGAAAGGTTGAATATACCGGGTGTCCCATTTTAATCCGCCAGTAGCGATAATTCTGAAAAAGTGCATTGAAGAAAAAAGTGTTCTGAATAAAGGTTAACGGTTATGAGGGGGACATCTGATGCCGTCAACTTTGCCTCCCCAGCCCCCCAGAGAGGGCGGGAACAAAGGGTAACTTTAAAATCTTAAATGGAAACCCCTATTGTTTATTGCAGATTCGGATAGAGCGTTAAAAAGTAGGTAAATTTTATTCGGGTTGTTTTCCAAAATTGTTGATGGTTGGCGCAGCAAACGTGATGTCCCACTTTAATCCGCCCGTGGCGATAATGGCGCCCGTGGCAAAGTCGACGGCATCAGATGTCCCCCTCATAACCGTTAACTTTTATTCAGAACACTTTTTGCTTCAAAGCACTGGCATAGAATTATCGCTACTGGCGGATTAAAATGGGACACCCGGTATTTATACTATAGTCAAGCTGTGTTTCGTTGTAATAAGTTGGTTTAGTAGTAGGAGTTCATAAATTTTATTTGTCACATAACAATATTGGCAAAAGAAAATAAATATAAAACATTTGTTATCTAAAAACTAGATTACATTATGAGGGCAATAAATTAAAAATATTACTCTTATTTTTTACTTTCAGTGTTCAATAACACCAAATAAACTTTGTTTATGATTATCATTGATAAGATGACTAACGCACGACGAAACTACAATTTTAATAACGAAATTAAGACATCCTAATAACATCGTCCTTAATCCACCCAATGATCTCTTATATACCTTCACAAAAATTCCAAATATCGCAGACATACATAAACAACAATTAATCAGATTTAGAGATATACATCGGACAATCATAAGACACTACACTCGCAGACATGCTTCATAGACTGTTTACGAAACACTATATGACGGCCATGATAAATATGACGACCAATAATCCCATATCACCTTTCACTTTTTTTTTCATATTATGTATGACATAAACGGATTGCATTCCCTAGCAGAAAGACCTTTTGGTAGCCATTTGTTACTGTCAGTGACAATAAAGGTTATTATTATTAGTTTCATTGATAAAACTTTATTTGATATTGAAAATAATTTAAATTAAATTTGTGTGCATAGAAGTCGGCCTTCAACGTATTTTTTTTATAAACTTTATTTATAAGAGTCTGTAGCGATTGGGGACTGGAGATAGGAAGGAGTATAGTCATTATGCCTGCTCCACACTCTCGCGGAGTAACTTCGGCGAGGATCGAGGATCCTCGCCGAAGTTGTTCGAGGCGAGGAACTACACGGAGGAGGCATCTACACTCTCGCCTTACTTCGCGAGGACCTTCGTGCCATGACCGACACCGAACAGGTAGTAGCTGCTGCTGCACCTTTTTGTGCTTTTAATTGTTGTATTTATGTTATCCCAATAACTGATCCCAAATAACTGGTTCTGGAGCGAACCAGTTCTGGAGCGAAAAACAGCTTCTGGAGCGTAGTCATTACGGTCATTTTCAAGTTCACTGTTCATTTCACTTGAAAATGACCGTCAAATGTCGAAACTTAAGTCATGATATGTGTAGAAATTAATATAACTGTGAATAACAAGTTGTATAACATTTTTACATAGTATAAGTGTGGTAAAAACATAGTGAATTTTTCAATTCAATGTAAGTATGAGGGTCATTGTCAAATTTTGAGCAGGTAACCGTGACTTAAAATGATAAATTTATGAAAAAATAAAAATATTCAAACTTAACTTTTCTTTTTGTCCATGTCTAGTAAAACAACTTTGGTATTTTATAGTCGGCCGCGATGTTTAACCAATGATTTATGAATATTTCTTGATTTTGTGGGTTAGGTCTTAAAAAAATAAAACTGTTATCAATACTTTTTACCTTTTATTATGAAATGAAACAATTCAGTCACAAATATATTGGCATTACCGATTACAGTCTTCATTCTTATAATCACATTTAGAATTACAACTCTGTTACTTATTGAATATTGACTGATTAATTAATTATTATTAAATTACTGATTATTAAATTCTACCGAAGTCCTCCAAATATTTATATATTAACTGCTAACTATTAGTTATATATTAACTACAAATTTACGTATTTTAGCATTACCATATTATATTAACTAGCTTTTCAGAAAAATCTAGTATGTTCTTTAATCATTGTGACAGAAAAATAACACATTAACAAAGTTTTTTTTTTGTATCTTACATGACTAGATTGCACTCAATTGAGCTTGAGATCAAAATAGCATATACAATAAATTTCAATATTTATAACAATTAACCATATGACTGGTATTTACCAATCTAGATTTAACGATATAACAATAAAAAAGACGAATTTTTGAGCAAGTAACTGAAGACTGAAAGTTGCTTATTTCTCAAATAAATCTAAAACAGTATCAAATTGGTAGTACATATATTCTTCTACCTTTACAGACTTTTTAAGTTCTGGATGAACAATAGCAAGTATATTATCAAAAGACTGATAAGGTAAATCAGACTCAACCAGTTTAAATTTACTTGCAATACCATCGATTAACTTAAAAAACACAATTTTAACCTCGCCTTCTGCACCTACTTCAGAGGAGGCACAACCCAGATATACGTAATCCAATTTTGAACTGGAAATTTTTACCAAGACATACCTTGTTTTATTTTATTAGCGTGAATAGCGTAAATATTTTTCCTGTTCCGCACCTAAATATTGGACAACCAATTTTTTTCGGAAGTGGAAGGAATTGATTGTTCCAATGCAGTTTTTAATGGAACGGAAAGCTAGTGGGATCCATGCAAGAACAAAAGCCACGCGAACAGAAACAACTCAAATTTCTATACCTTGGGACTCCAGCCTCATAATTGAATGATGGCCTTTCATGGTACCTAATAATGGCATGATATGCTCTTTGTCAGTATCCTCATTGGTTATCAGATGTAGTCTTACCTTACTAAAATTTCAAGTCCAAAGTTAGAGAAAACATAAACATATTCAACTCTGTTACGCTATTAACAACTCTGTTACTACGCCCTAGTAACAGAGTTGTGTAGTAACAGAGTAGTAAATTTTACATTACATAAGACATAAGTTAGCAAGTAAAGCTTAAAGTACACTTTTTCTTTCATATTTATAATATTTTCCTCCTTGTCAACATACTGAACGTAAAATAATGAAAAATACGTTGATTTACTTACGTAATTAGGTAGGTAACAAAGTGGATGCACAATAAAAATACGCACCCTGTTCAACGCTTCGAAGACGATTGACACCTCTTGTATCCCACCTCCCGACCTAGCGATCAAGCAGGATCCATGTAGACCTCCTAAGCAAGCTAGTACAAAGTCAAAGCAGCGATATCTCCATTTTAAGTTGCAATTTAGTCAGTAACGGAGTGTTCCGACACTTTTACACTATACGCGGGACCAAGTTTAAAAATATAGTTACATATTACATTTTGATACTTGTCGGTTTTAAGACATATTTTATAAAGGGTAACAACACTCTGTTTATGGTATTAATTTATTTTAGGTACTTTGATATAATAGAAAACGAAATTATTTGATTTTATTATAATGGAGTGACACCGGGACACATAAATTTTGTACGGAAAACCACTCTGTTACCAGAAATGACCACAATGTTACTTTAATAAAGAAACATCTAAAATAAGTCTTTATTTTAGTAATAAATATTTATTAGTCCGATGTATTTTGTATTTAATGTAACATTTTTAAGGGGTTGTTTGATTATGACTAATAAAAAAAAATAGTTTCGGGACTAGTTTACCTGCGCAAAATTTGACAACGACCCATGAATTACCACGTAGTAACTGTCGCAATCATCCTATTCAATAACATTGTTTACGTTCACATCTTTCTATTTAACCCAAGAGAATAAATAATTTAACCTTTTTCAATCTTATTCAGCCATTATAGAGCTACTGAAAGGTTAAATATATATATATATATATATATATATATATATATATATATATATATATATTTATATATATATATATATATATATATATATATATATATATATATATATATAAAGGTTGAATAAGATTAAGCCACCGAAAGGTTAAATATATTTATATATTCAATCTATATTCCTCTTTAAAAAGTTGCTATGATTGTATCTACAATTAGTTTGGTTTCACCCCAATATTCAATTAACATTTAAATCAATAAATGAAACTAAATTCATGTATTTCTACACACGTGCCATACAACCTAACATCGACAGCCCAGAACATTATTTTCAAACTAATGTAAGTGTAGTATTCCATTTTATAATTCAAAAGAGCAAAGCTGCACTAATTTATATATATATATATATATATATATATATATATATATATATATATATACTAAAAACCAAAACATTCATTTATAACGAGAATAACAAACTTGTGAAAGATTTTAATTATATAAAATTATATTTAATTATATACATTTACAATTGAAATTTGCACAACATTCGTTTTTCATAATTTGATTAGTTTTCAAGAGTGATAGTGTAATATCATTACACTGTCCGCAGTGCTCCGCAACCGCTGTGCCGCGGCACACTACTGTGCCGCGAGGTGATCTTAGCTGTGCCGCGATTTTCTCAAGAAAAAATAATATGTAAAAATGCCAATATGTAATTTCTCAGAGTCGAAATTATATACAAAACAAAAACATGTACTTAGTTAAACAAAAAATGTACATCGTACATATAGTACTGCGAGTGTTAGTTTGCGAACTTATGCGTAGAGATGTACGCCGTTTAATGTGATATTATTATTACATTAGTAAAGCAGCTTGCTGTTATGCTTTTCTAAGCATTTTCTTATTAAATAATCGGCACTAGTGCATTTATTTCGGGTGTCAAATTTATAATCTTGCGTATCGATAATAAAACATTTAAGTCGTTCCAACTGAGTGTCGCCAATATATTATTTCTTATTTAAGTATAGCTTTGAGCTAATATTAATTATTATCCCAATCTTCTAAAGATTTCAGAAACACGAATCGAATAAATCGTTCTCGACTTAACAAAATTCTGTCGTAGGTTAGAAATATTAAAATGAATCGTTATAAATGTACTAGTAGTGATTGATTTTCGATCTCTTCATTTCGTGGCAATTTTAAGATCGATCTGGCTGACAAAAATTGGGCTTTAAGAGATCGACGTATAATAAACACCGAGATCGGAATTTCTAGTATAAACCCATATTTCGCTGTTGCACGTGGGGCAAATTACGGAGGGCGTGGCTCGAGCGTCGGCACTTTGTGTCCAAGTCTCGACTTATTTTGTTCTATCTACCGAACTTATGATCATGTTAGTCAGTCTGCATCCGAACAAGAAGATCTCCCATCAAATGCCACATTTTTAGGTTATTTTGTTGTTATACCTCTAAAAAAAAAATGGACAAGTTTTCAAAAAGATTTTCGAATTCACCGACAAACCAAAATGAACCAAGCACAAGTGGTGCTGTAAAAAAACAGAAGATGTGGGAAAGAAAGTATAACGAAGACTACATTCGATATGGATTTTCGTGTTGTGATAAAGAAACGCAACCCAAACCAGAATGCGTCATTTGCGAAGAAATGCTATCTAACGAAGCAATGGTACCCAGTAAAATGCTTCGCCATTTAAATTCAAACCATCCTAGTTACGTTAAGAAGGACAAATCATTTTTTTTAGACTGTTCGAACAAAGGCGAAAACAAAAGCAATCACTGTTATCGTTAGTCCCAGTTTCTGATAACGCCTTAAAAGCTAGTTACCATGTTGCAAGATTAATTGCACGTCAGAAAAAACCACATACTATTGGTGAGACACTCATTAAACCAGCATGCATAGAAATTGTTAAATCCATGCTTGGGCCTAGAGAAGTTAATGAAGTAAAAAAAGTACCGTTGTCAGCTGATACTGTTAAAAAACGTATCAGCGATATGTCGAACGATATTTTAGGAATACTAATTGCAAAACTAAAAACGGCCCAGAAGTTTGCACTACAAATTGATACATCGACGGATATTAAAAACCGAGCACAACTCATAGCTATTGTACGTTTCGTTGACGGGGCACCATAATAGAAAACTATTTATTTTGCAACGAGCTTCCAGAGCGAACTACCGGCGAGGAAATTTTCAAAGTAAGAGATAAGTTTTTTTAAACTTATGATGATATGTCATGGAGTAATTGTATTAGTATTTGCATGGATGGTGCTGCAGCAATGATGGGCAAGAAAAAAGGTTTTATTTCGTGCGTAAAACGGCAAAATCCAAATATAGAAAGTACACACTGTTGCATACATTGCGAAGCATTAATAACCAAAAACTTGCCAACGGAACTATTGAAAACGATGAATCAATGCATAAACATTATTAAAACAAGAGCCTTAAATTCGCGAATTTTTAAAATAATATGTGAAGAAATGGGATCGGATTATGAATCCTTATTGTTTTACACCGAGATACGTTGGCTGGCCCGTGGAAAAGTTTTGGCTAGATTGTTTGAGCTTCGCAACGAGGTTCGCGAGTTTTTGTTAAAACAAGATATGCCCGAACTTTATCAACTTATTGATGATAATTACTGGATGTCCAAACTGGCGTACATGGCCGATATCTTTGAGCACCTGAACGAACTGAATAAAAGAATGCAAGGTAGAACCGACAATAATCTGACGTGTTCCGACAAGTTGGGCTTTAAAAATAAGCTTGAACTTTGGCAGAAAGATATACAAAAACGATCATTAGAAATGTTCCCAAGGACTCACAAGTCAATGATTGAAAACGAAAAGATAATTCTGGATCTGACTCAACAACATTTAAATTTGTTGCAAGACAAATTTAATCATTATTTTTTTACAATTAATGCGGAGCAATATAATTGGATTAGAAATCCTTTTATAGCAGATGCAGAAAATTCAACAGAAGCACTTTCCCTTCAAACTCGAGAGGAATTTATAGAATTGAGGAACGATGGGACGCTGAAACTCAACTTCAGTGATATGAAATTGGCTGATTTCTGGATTTCCGTTCAGAATGAGTATCCTCAAATTTCTGCAAAGGCTATTGCAATTTTGCTACCTTTTTCTACGACATACTTATGTGAACAAAGTTTTTCTACATTTGTTCTAATTAAAAATGAAAAACGATAGTGTTTAAAAGGTCTTGACCATGAATTCCGAGTAGCACTTTCTAATGTAGAGCCAAAAATAAGACGTAAATGTTCATCAAAACAAGCACAAATATCACATTAATAAATTAGTTATGGTTAAATACTGTTTCAATAAGCATTGATTACTCTGAATTGCAAAATGTACTATGTTTTTACCATAATTGATTTGTAAAAATATATAATATATATATATATATATATATATATATATATATATATATATATATATATATATATATTTATATATATATATATATATATATATATATATATATATATAATAAAGTAATGATATAATATTTCTATATATTAATTGTGGTAGAAACATAGTGAATTTTCCAATTCAGTGTTATATAACTGTGTTCAGTCATAATATTTTTACAAATTAATTATGGTAAAAACATAGTGAATTTTTCAATTCAAAGTATGGATCACCTAGCATAGATTAATTAGGCATAAGTAATAAACAACAAACTTCATAGTTAAATTAAAAGACATTTTTTTACATGTCTAATCTATAATAAAAATATATGGGGTATTCCATGCCAAATCGACCACTTTTGACCCCGACCCTTTTCGATTTGGCCGAAAGTTTTCCATCCTTTTCTACCCTATAAAAAACGGTTCTCAGAATTTTTTTGAATTTTTTTACCTAACTCCAAAAAAGTTATGAATTTTTCAAAAAAATGGCTTTTTTATTTTCAAATAGCCATAACTTTTTCAAAACTAAACATTTAGGTACCTTTTTTTTTTTTAATTTTTGTTTTTAGATGTACTTTCCCATAAAAAATATTAAAAAATTTTTGTAAGTCAATACATATGGAATTTTTCAGTTTTTTGACAAAAATCAATGATTTTTCGAAGTTCGACATTTTTTTTTTTAATTTTTTTTTTCTAAAATAAACTTCAATCAATTCCACAGTTATCCCTGTAGAACCCAGATTGGGCCGATTTCTCTTTCTATTTTTTTTATTCAATACGATTAATACGATTTCACGGCATTATATTCACAATTTAGAGGCTTCATCGATGACTGTAATTAGTAAGATCAATAATTGATGCAGCTAAAATTAATTACTTTTCTCTCTGTCGTTTAAATATTTTACAAATTGTGTGTTCATTCGAATTCGAAAAGTTTTTAACTAGTAAACAACCATTTTTGTCCGGAATTATACAATGTAGTTGTTGAGTTCCTGTAATCGGTTTCGTTTTCAAAAATCGATCATTTAAATCATTTACTGCTGTGTCATAATCTTCTTCTGGGGAAAACTTCACTATAATATTCGGCAAGTTATCCGGTGCAGAAGCCCATTCAAAAAGTTCTTCTGGTGTCGTTATTTGTTTGTCTACCGCGAGTTGGAGACTTGCTCTCGCTGCAAGTCGTTTGAGAATACCACCGATTCCATCACACGGACCTTTCCCATGGGCAGTCGCAAAAAAATGCCATTCAGCAGGAATATCAAAATCATCTTCGTGGTAATTTAAATTTACAAAGTTTTTAAAATTTTTAAATTGTTGAGGAGCTCCATCAGAAAAATAATAAATCTTGTTACAACGTTCAGGAAGACTTTTCACGTAATCAGTTATTATTTCGATGAAAACATGAACAGCAACGGCATCATGTTTGTTAGAATCTGAGATAATTACTAAACTTTTGTGTTCAAGTTTGTTATTTACTTTATAATAAATAACGACTGGAAAAACTGTTGCCTGATTATTATTCCAGTGAAAACCAGCTGCCGCATTTTGTACTACGAAGGCATAATTTTCTGCAAAATCACAAATAATAACGTATTCGTTTGGTTTCAATGTTTCTTTCAATGTCTTCAAGAATTGGGCTTGCTCCTTAGCAATGAACGAATGAGGTAGAAGAATTTCTAACTCACTACAAAAATTTTCCACAAATTCTTCTGTAGGCTTAATAATAGTTTCTAAACTACTTCTCGGTTTTGATATCCAATATTTATATGTAATATTCTCGATTTCCCGGTCCTCAAAACATTTTAGTAAAATTTTACTCAACTCATCGACCCCAGGACAGTTTTTACATCCACCTAAATAACACTGAAAAGATGGATTTTCACATATAATCATGCTCAAGTAATCGTTGTAGTGTTTAATGGGCTTTTCTGTGTTCCTTGTCAAAGAATAAATATTTGCACCTAAAATAACAGTAATTTAGTAAACTTAAAATTCACGCATTTATAATTATTAATTAATTTGATAATTACCAAGCATTATTAACTTCACGTTTTGATGAATCGTACACACGCAGATGGTGTGTGTTCCACTTGCCCCTGCTAACACACAATGTTTTGGTCGCAAAGAAGCGAATTTTGAAAATCCAATTCTCTCAGCAGGATTTATTTCACAGAAACATTGGTATAATTCTTTTAAGTTAGACAGGATAAGTCTTTTTTGGACGTGTATCCGATTACCATCATCACTTCGAATTGATACAAAGTCTTTCATACCGGGCATTTGAGCACTATACTCATCATCGTTGTAAAAATTTTCTACTTTAAATTTTACCTGATCAGTAATTGTCCTCCCTATACAAAAATGTTGAGTAATTTAGTTTTCAAGTGTATTTAAAACATCGATTTTACGCTACCCATACCTAATTTCGATTCAGGTGTAGAAAGTAAACCCGTTTCTTTAACCAAATTTTTTGCTACTCTTGACAAATGTCTTGATGTATTCATAGTTTCACAAATACGTCTCTCACTCCATTTTACAGGTAATAATGTTAAAATTTGTATTTTCAAAGACTTATCAGTTTCTTTATCGTTGAATTTATCATACAACATTTTAATTAGAGAGCGAAAATTTTCACCATCGTCATCAATCGATTCTTCATCTGAAGAAGAAAGCAAAACTTTTTTCAAGCTGTCGGATACCCGATTTATTTTATTGTTCAAAAATTGATTATCATTCAATTTCTTCGATGGAATCGGTGATTGATTTAACAATTCTAATGCATGGTTTATTACGGGTAATTGAGTTGCAGCGCTAACTTGGGATCCTGAGCTTGATTGTGATGCTTTGGGTTCGCTATCAAATGACATGGAACCTTAAAAAATAAAACTTACGGAATGATAAGGATAATGGGAGATCCGTGGCAGTTGTATTACTATCATTATCAGCCTGATCATTGTTGTCATTATTGTCACTATAGTTGTCTTCACGGTCACTTACATCAGCACTAGGATCATTACGAGCATTTGTTTGTTGCTTCACTAACTCTGAAGCTTTTTTTCGACATGAACTGCATAATAAATAATTATCATCTAATCCTAACGTTACTTTCATAATATCAGTCGCCGGACGTAAACCAATTTTTTTAAAATGAGATTCCAACTCAGAAGGATTACAACACCGATCAAATACCTTTTTTGACGCCATAAAGACAAATTAAAAAAGCGCTTATAAACTAGAGAAATTATTTATTTATACAACAAATGTAATGACAATCTTTTATAAAACACTAGATTGCACAAAAGATTTATAGGTTATGTTTTAGATCTCAAAATGAAAAAGCCGCACTTTTAATCAAAACATACTAGCTTATAGCATCTAGTTTACTGGCTATAGGTAAGTCGATAATTGTTATCCCTAGTTTATCGATCTAATTGATATATTAAAATTTGAATCTTACTAATTACAGTCATCGATGAAGCCTCTAAATTGTGAATATAATGCCGTGAAATCGTTGAATTGTATTTATCTCATTATATAAATAAAATTTATGAACAAAAAATTTTTTTTCCATTTTTGAAAATTTAACAATTTTTTTTCAATTGAATAAAAAAAATAGAAAGAGAAATCGGCCCAATCTGGGTTCTACAGGGATAACTGTGGAATTGATTGAAGTTTATTTTAGAAAAAAAAAATTTAAAAAAAAAAATGTCGAACTTCGAAAAATCATTGATTTTTGTCAAAAAACTGAAAAATTCCATATGTATTGACTTACAAAAATTTTTTAATATTTTTTATCGGAAAGTACATCTAAAAACAAAAATTTAAAAAAAAAAAAGGTACCTAAATGTTTAGTTTTGAAAAAGTTATGGCTATTTGAAAATAAAAAAGCCATTTTTTTGAAAAATTCATAACTTTTTTGGAGTTAGGTAAAAAAATTCAAAAAAATTCTGAGAACCGTTTTTTATAGGGTAGAAAAGGAAGGAAAACTTTCGGCCAAATCGAAAAGGGTCGGGGTCAAAAGTGGTCGATTTGGCATGGAATACCCCATATGTGTTTTTGTGTTGGTGTAAAATTCAAATTGTATAAAAAAATTATTGTATTTTTAAGCCCCGACGCAAAAGAGGGGTGTTATAAGTTTGACGTGTCTGTCTCTGTATCTGTGTGTCTGGCTGTGTATAGCTGCTAAAGGAATGGACCGAATTTGGTGCGTTTTTTGTTTGTTTGAAAGCTGACATGATCGAGCTATAATTTATGAAGATCTGTTCAGGCGCTGGATGATCATAAGCTCATTTCCTACTTGACAAACGGGTCTTAATAACTTTCACAGATCCGATTGATTTTAAATTTGTCCGGGGGTTACCTGAAAATTTTAATTTTATATTATTATCTAATAAAAATATATACGTACCACCTATTATTGTTATTTAATTCAGTAATACCCCGAACTTACGCGATAGGTCGGACTGAGCGCTAACCGGGTAACTCGAATTCGCGTAAGTCGGGTTATAATTTCGCAAATAAATACCTATAAATTATTTTTAATTGGGGCCGGAAGCGAAAGAAAATAATAATTTAGACAAAAAATGTTTAATAAAATCTTAGATTATAGAAATATAAAATTGCCTACCGAAGTTATTTTGATATAGAAGGCTTCATAAAATCTAACAAAGTAGTTTCACGACTCAAAGATTTTTTTTCTGCCGCAAAATTTCCTCATAGCATGCTAATAATTTCTTTATTAATCGTTTTGTGGAAGCAATTAGTTCTTCGTTGGAGTCATTTTCTAAAATTCAGTGTAGTTGAAATATAATACAGTTACGTTTTAACACATGTATTTTTAGCCACGCCACTATGTCAGTTCCCAATAGTGTGGGGGCAGTAAGTCTATAATCGATAATCAAAAGTTGTGTGACGCTCAAACAAAAGACGAATCGACGAGATTTGAAATCGCGTAACTCCGAGTTCGCGTAAGTCGGGGTAGCGTAGGTCGATGTATTACTGCATTTGCTGTATTTTTAAAGCCTTTACTTGTGGTGTGCCGCGGAATTTTTGAAAATACGTTAGTGTGCCGTGGAAGATAAAAGGTTGCGGAGCACTGGCTGTAATGCATACTACACCGTTTAAAGCCGCCCAAGCCGCAGAGAATGGACTTAGCCAGCCAGCTGTTGCTCGGCAACTGGATATGACACGCGCTGCGGTTCGAAGTGTTTTCGAACGTTATGGGGAGACTGGGACATTTCATAGACGACCTGGTACAGGCAAAAAGGAGATTTACAACGGCTCGGGATGACCGCTTTATTGTGTCAACGTCCTTAAGAAATCATCACATTAATGCTGTTTAACTGCAACTTCAACTGCAACCGCACCGTGAAATAGGAAGTGGCTATTATTCAATGGACAGTAAGGCGAAGACTGCAGGAAAGTAACTTGACCCCTAAGACACCTGAAGTTAGTCAAAAACTTACCCCAGCTCATTGTCAATCACGCCTGCGTTTTGCAAGGGATGATTTAAGTTGGACGTTAAAACAATGAAAGTCTGTTCTGTTCTGTTCTAAAATAAGACCAGGCTATGCCTCTCTGGTAGCGACCGAAAAAAAAGGGTGTACCGGAAACCAAGACTGCGATTTTCGGAATGCTGAATTGAAGAGCAGACTGCTTATGTAGGTGGTTCTTGCATGATCTGGGATGCAATTTCTAGGGGAGCACGATCCGGCCCTGCTTCCATAACAAGGTTTCCGACACAATCGAGCAGATTTTAACAGTTCATGTATTACCTTACATCGACTACATTGGAGAAGAATTTATTTTTATGCATGATAATGCGAAGCCGCACGTGTATCACGTCTACAATCTCGTGTTTACTCGTCCTTTAATTTAGTCAACTGTATGCAGGTGGGTCAGTTCACAACCGTTTCTTGAATGATTAAAAACTAAAAAGTTTTATCTAATATTAATTTAAATAATATTAAAAATCATAAGCGATTTAGTGTCACGAAACTGGGCTGAGGGCTAGTAAATAGCATACAAATATCTGTTTTGTTTCAACATGAGATTTGTTTTGTAGTCTTAGAAAGTCTTAATAATATAATGGAGCTACGGAAGAGTTGAATATATATATATATATATATATATATATATATATATATATATATATATATATATATATACAGGGTGGTCCATTTAAGTGAAGACATTGAAATATCTCGAAAAATACGAAAAACTTAATACGAAAACTTAATATTTGAAAGGGGGTTATGCACTGGCGCTAAAGTTAGAACTCCTCCTCCACGTCTTCTGCAGGGGCGGGGGGTAACTCTGAAATCTTAAATGGAAACCCCATTTTTTTCTTGCAGATTCAGATTTTATGACAAAAATAAGAAGACTTTATTCAAAACATTTTTTTTTAAATCTTTATAACTAGCGATGTAAAACGTTAAAATTGGTTACGTTTCATTTTTCATAGAAACCCATGTGATTTAGTACAAAGTAATAGCAAGCAATAGAAAACGATTTATTTAGAGTTGGAGTGCTTGTTCATTGGCGATTCGCCTTACCACCTGCTTTTCAATTTAAGTAAATGTTCCAAAATTTGACCTTCAACTTCGATGCATTTATTGATCCGCTCTTCAAATGCTTCTGTACAACTTAAAAGTGTCTCTGCTGGAATTTGAGCGCAAGCATTCTTGATTCGCTCTATCATTTCTTCACGAGTTGTTGGCACTCCCACAAGAAAAAATCTGGTGATGTCAAATCGGGCGACCTGGCAGGCCAAATTACCGGGCCACCTCTCCCGATCCAACGACCATTGAAATTGCGGTCTAATATCTCTCGTGCTAGTCGTGAGTAGTGAGCTGGACAACCGTCATGCTGATACCACATGGTTAACCGAATGTTTAAACTAATGCCCTCAAGTAATGTTGGTAGTTGGTGTTGCAAAAAATTATGATATTTTTGTACATTTCAAGTGCCTTCAACAAAATAGGGACCAATGAGCTTACCGCCTATGATTCCACACCAAACGTTAACCGACCAAGGACGTTGATGCTCAACTTTTTGCAATCAGTGTGGGTTTTCTACACTCCAGTAATGCATATTGTGTAGATTAATTTTACCATGGTTTGTGAAGTTAGCCTCATTGGAAAATAGTACTTCACGGAAAAAAAAATTGGTACCTTCGTATCTGCTCACTTGCCCATTCACAAAATCTTACTCGATTATAAAAATCATCCCCATGAAGTTCTTGGTGCAGTGAAATATGATACGGATGAAACTTATGTCGATGCAGTATTCTGAGAATACTAGTTCGAGGAATACCAGAATCGCGAGCTAAATCTCGAGTGCTTACTTGGGCGTTTTAGGCAACAGCAGCTAGCACAGCTACCTCATTAGCTTCTCCACTAACAGTTCTTCTATGCCTTCTTTTTTTAGATTGCACACTTCCATGGGTAGTAAAGGCTTTAACAACATTGTAAAAACATGACCGCGACCGAACATTATTTGGAAAACGCACAGCATACAAGGCAACAGCATCGTCTATATTTCTTCTACACTCGCCATACATGTAAATCATTTCAACTTTTTCTTCTATAGAAACAGGAAACATTTTTCTGCTCTTAAGTCGAACACTGTTTTGGTTTTATAACAACAATTATTGCGTGAAACAAAAAGAAAAAGGATGGTGGCAGAAGCCGCCTTGATAAACACCTGGGGTTTTTTTGAAAATCTAAACGTAACTAATTTTAGCAATTTGCACCGCCATCTACAGAGATTCTAGAAAAAAGTTTAGAACAAAACTTTCATGTTTTTTTGTCGAAGAATCTGAATCTGCAATAAAAATATGGGGTTTCCATTTAAAATTTCAAAGTTACCACCAATCTTTCTTAGAAGGAGTAGGGTGGGAGGTCTAAAATTATTATCAGTAAATGGCCACCTGTGAAATATTAACTTTTCATCTGGGTTATTAGTTTGTAATATGTTTATTTTTAGAGATATTTCTATGTCTTCACTTAAATGGACCACCCGGTATATATATATATATATATATATATATATATATATATATATATATATATATATATATATATATATATATATATATATATATATATATATATGTATATATATATATATGTATATATATATATATATATATTATTCCGCTTTAATAAGTTGGGTTAGGTTAGGTTACGTTTCCTTTGTGTGTCATATCCAGTTTTATCTAATATTAATTTAAATAATGTCAAAAATCAGGAGCGATTTAGTGTCACGAAACTGGGCTGAGGGCTAGTAAATAGCATACAAATATCTGTTTTGTTTCTTAGAAAGTCTTAATACCTATACATATATATATATATATATATATATATATATATATATATATATATATATATATATATCTTTATAACATCTCATAAATAGTTTCTCAAAAAAATAGTTTAAGTCAAAAACTCTTCAGTGGGCCGATTTCTATGCATGCAAGTTTAGTTTAATACGTGAATAAAAATTAAAATATGTTTAGTAATAATTATCATATCAAAATATATATTTTAACGGTAATTTTCACCTAATTTGCAAAATTAAATTTACATTATCTTTCATCCCAGTTTTACATAATAAACTCATTTTTTATTAACATTAATTGGGGATTTAATTATAATAAGGATCTTTAATCTAGAAAGTACAACAGACGAATGACCAGAGGTCCTTCTGTCATTGGTTCCATATTTCCTTAAGGGGTAGTCCATTGATCACGTGATTTTTTTCAACAACTTTTTAAGCCCCCCTCCGCCGTTGGTGGAACGGGGTTAGGTTTTAAATTGAGCCCCCCCTTCCCAAAATAACGTGAATTTTTTTGGTACAAGTCGCGCGCTGCTTTTGGGTTTAAAAATCGCGCGTTCAACGAAAAAATAAATACACGTGATATGTCACAGGGGGTGTACTTCTCATTATTTAACAAAACATTATTTCAATTTATCATCGAACATAAATTACTGTATCCACAATTTTATCGAATGAAATTTTGTATTAATTATAAATGTAAGCATCAATTTTTATTATCTAGGGGACCTAGCCTAACAAACCTAATACATACTCAAATATAACACATACTGTTGAATTGTTGCCTTTCAAATTTTTGATTTATTTATGTGAATACCTTCTTATACATAACAAATAAATACAGGTTTCAGTAATGAGTCTAGACTAATCTCAATTTATCTCAATTAACGCACAAACAACATTTACAATCTCTAAACAATTTTTTTAATCAAAGCTACACCTTTTGTGAAACTCGGCAATCTTCACAATCTATCGAAAAAAAAAATTCAAGCAAATTGTGAGATTAATGTACATGTAAACTTCTGTAATTTACAAAAAAAATTAATATTATACCACATAAAAAAACACTTAGTATAACCCCATTTATCTCAATTGTGTAGAAAGTAGACAAACTAATAATAGCAAAATATTAATATTATATTTTAATAATTATTTGTTGGTGTATGAATTATTTGTGTGCTAATTATTAATGGTGTTCCAAAATATAAAATGTCAATATGACAGGATTTTGTTAACGAAATTTAAGATTTTTGTAGATTTTAACATTTTTTTGTGGAATAAACTTAGTTACCCTCTAGGGCTAACAAGCTTAGTTGTACAAAGTTGGACTATGTCCAACCATCACGATAATTTAGATATCATGGAATTGGTCTCTTACGTATGTGATTACCCTCAAGGCAAAGCAGGCGATCGGATTCCATGGTACCTGACAGTTTGAAGCTAGTGCATGAATCGGAACACCACACAAACCTCACCTGCAAAAAGAAAAGAATATATTACTTCGGAACGTATAACATTAACTCTCTCATCCAACTTGTTAAGCTAAAGCAGTTAATAACAGAACTACGTAGACTCAACATATCTATATTGGCGCTTCAAGAAACAAGGTTTATAGATGAGGAGATGGCTTCAGAATCTTCAAGGAGAAACCTGACACAAAGATCATGAAAAATGTCCCACACCTCGTAACAGCATTTATTGTGAATACAAAATTCTTGAACGCCATAATAGACTTCAAGAGTACAAGCTCTAGACTTTCACTCTTGACAATGAAATCTGCCAACAAAAAGTTCACGATAATAAATGCTCATGCACCTATTAATCAGGATAACAGATCTAACCCTGATAAATTAGAATTTTGGGATAAATTGGAAAATGAAATACTTAGGATCTCAAAAAACAATATCATCATCCTAATGTGAGAAATTATAGAAATGGAAGAAAATGTTCAGCTGGGCCAAGAAAGGCAATATCTTGCAATAGTGGGAGAGTATCACGCTCACAAAAGAACAGAAATGGAGCAAGATTGATCAACCTATGCAAAATGATTAACCTGAAGATCATGTCTACCCACTTCATAGCAAAGCCGTATAAAAAGAAAACCTGGGTATCACCAAATCCCATATTGGGTGAATTCCAACTGAATCATGTAGCAATATCCCGAGGAAATTTCAAGGAAATTCAGAATGTCAAAGTCAGAATAGAAGTAAATGTAACATCAAGCCACTACCTTTTACAAATCAAAATGCATTTCGTCCCTGGAAAGAATCTACGTAATTGATCGTGGGATGTTGGAACAGAAAAATTAAGAATACAGTAAAAATTGCAAGTACCAAACACCTGGGAGGAAGCCACTAGAAATCTTACAGAACTGGACATGGAAGTCGCACCTGTGCAACATCGTAGTAAACATCCTTGGTGGAACAAGAAGTTGCAATAAGAGAGAGAGATTTTACACATGGAAACTGTGGAACCAGAACGCCAGACAATTTTGAAAAGTTGAAAGTAATAAGAAAGAAAACACATCAAATTTTGTTAAAAGTAAGAAGAATATATCATGGAGATCAAATTATAGAAATGGAAGAAAATTGCAAGAAGAATAACACCATTTTATTCAACAAATCCTTCAAGCACAAAATAAATAGTTACATACTACCCAGCCTCAATTTCAAGAGAAAGAATGTAGTTTTAATGGCTTTTAATAACCAAGACAACTGTGAGATTCTTGACAATTATTTTGAAGAACTTCGCAAGTGCGAAACACCTCAGGAAAAGCTACAAACCGGATTCACCGGATGAAGCGGAAGTAAGAAAGGCAATTAATTCATTGAAAAACAACAAAGCATCTGGGGAAGATAAAATAGCTATAATGATGCTATTGTAACTAAAACAACAAAACGGTTTCAACAGAGAGGAAAAGATACCAGAGGATTGGCTAGTGGCACTCATACACCCATTGCATAAAAAGGACAAAAAACAGATGTAAACAACTATCGAGGTATATCACACCCTCCTGTTACTTACAAAATCTTCTCTAAAATATCACTAAATAGGCTTGAAACTCAACTTGATTCAAAATTGGGAGAATACCATGGAGGCTTCAGGAGAGGACGCTCATGTCCAGAACAAATATTGAGCTTGAAAATGATCATCAAGTATTATACCACACGAGCTAAAGACATCTTCATATCTTTCGTTGACTTCAAAAAGGCCTATGTCTCAGTACAGAGAGAAACAATAGTCGAGGTACTAAGAAAATATGGAGTTGATAAAAAAACATTAAACCTGATCAAATTACAACGACACAAACACTGTATCAGAAGTAAAATTTCAGGGAGATTTCGGCAAACCATTCCATGTGAGGACGGGACAAGGTAAATGGCCTTTCACTGATGCTGTTTAATGTGGTTTTGAATAATTTCCTGAAGACATCTTGCTGCTATAATTGGATCAATGAACAAAAATGTCAATCCCAAATGCCTGACCTTTGCAGACGGCCTGGCTCTCATAGCTGAGACTTGAGCAAGAATAATAGCTGAGAAAGATGGACTGCAGATTTCCTTCCAGAAAACAGAAATAATGCCGAACAAGAAAAATTATATGAAAAAAACAGTGAAGGCGAAATTTGGGCAGACTAAGGTAATAAAACAGTTTAAATACAATGGAGAAATTATCAGCAACAATGAATCCGATAAACCTACAATAGAAAATAAAAGACTGAAACTGGAGAAACTAAATTTCATCACTAAAAACATCTACAACAAAAAGAATTTGTCCATCAATGCAAAAATAATGAACTATAATGCTGTGGTAAAGCCAGTGATACTGTTAGGAATGAAAACTCCAACCTTAACAAGCCTGGAAAAGCTTTTAATAATCGAAAGGAGGATATTACAAATAATCTACAGTCCAAGAATAGTAAATGGAAACTACAGATTGACGAAATTTATGAGTAGGTAGAATATTTTAAACCAACTATAAGGAAGAGGCAAACAAATAAACAAATCTTCGACAAAATATCTAACCTGAAAAGCCAGAGTGGTTATGACAAGCAGTTGAAGGAAGAATTAAGAAGAGTTGGAATCACCGATGAAGACTGCCAAGATAGAGACGGATTCAGTAAACGACTCAACAGCATTAACGTTCTAGTTGAAGGAGAGACGAATACAACAATCGGACAGATTGAAACCTTTTTGGAGGACGAAGAAAAGTGAAAGTGTGGTAAGAGTTATAACTAAACGGTGGTAGTTTAGTAATCCTTTTATTGGCATACGTAATTACACAATTTTTAACCTAACAATGAAACAAAAGTGCCACATTCATGGTTAATAATAGCACAACGATAAAAACATAAATTCACCTCACTATCTATTTATCTTTTTAGGGTTCCGTACCGAAAACGGAACCCTTATAGGATCGCTTTGTTGTCCGTCTGTCTGTCTGTCTGTCTGTCTGTCTGTCAAGACCATTTTTTTCAGGAACGCGTAGAGGTAACAAGTTGAAATTTGTATCAAATACTCGGGTATGCGGTCTCTTTCAGCTGTGAAAAAATCAAACTTGTAAGTCAACGCGATCAAAAGATATAAACCGTTTATGTCGCATATTTTGCGATTTCACAAGGGAATCAAAACCTATAGGGTACTTCCCGTTGACCTAGAATCATGAAATTTGGCAAGAAGCGGTGTCTTACAGAACATGTAAAGGGAAAAATCTGAAAACCGTAAATATGTAGTTTAATTACAAGAAAAATGCGAATATACTATTAGAAACTTATGGAGATACACTAATGTGTTGCGTGGTATTGTCAGGCACCGGAAGCATATGGGTTGCATACAGTTAGGTCCTACTCGGTTAGGTCCGAAGGTTAAAAAGTATGTGTTGGGACCAAGCTGTTTATTCTGAATTTTCTTTGTTTATATTCGTTATGCATTTCATCATGTACGCTCTATATACATAATATATACTGGGTATATATTATATCTAAATTTCGCTTGTATATAACCGACATGCGACATACTCAAGTCCCGTAATATCCTGTATGTATTATATTTCGTCTAATTTTTACTAAATCACGTACGCCCTATATTTTTTTGGTAGTCAATTGCCCAAAAAGCAGTCAATTGAACAACTGAATGTTAAGAGTATCGAAATAGATCTAGAAATAGTTAATATATTAGTTGATATTAGATCTAGAAATAGTTAGATCTTAATATAAGTTAGTGAATAAGTGTAATACTAAATTAAAGTTTTCTTTTTATAAGTTTAAAAATATTCGCGTAATTTAAAAAAAATACCCTGTGTACCTTTATACGGGGTATATGGGTATACAGGCAAAATTGAGCAGTAAAAACAAATAGTGAAGTTCAAGAACCCCTAAACACTCATAGTGAATGGGGGATGTGTGGTAATAAAATAAAGGGTAGAATTCCATCGTACGACAGCGACATCTTGAGGTTATGCTTGCAGCTGTACTAAGATGGTCGTGATTTCAGGAGGGCCACTTGTCATGTTAACTGAATGTGCTTGCTACGTCCTCCACAAAAAAGATACCTTACTTACAAGTTTGTACGGAACCCTCGGTGCGCGAGTCACAACTCGCACTTGGCCGGTTTTTTTGTAACTGTACCACCCTTTTCGTCAAGGGCCAACCGGCTCCGTCTTCCCTCATGTACGAAACCCAGTGGACTACCACCGGTCGCTCCTCACTGCTCCACTGACATCTATCACAGCTTTGTGCCCAATGTGCCCACATGTCACTAGCTTCCCCACATATGCCACACAGCTTAAAGTGAGTTTCCTTCCTGTACCTCCTCCCTTTTTCTTCTGACCCGCACCTGTGTCGTGCAATCAATGCCTGCGGGAGCCTAGCTCCCGCAGGCATTGATTGAGGTACAATGTAAGTCTTTGGAACACTTGTACGCTCCTGTATTCGGGGAGGAACTTACTCCCCTCGATCTTCCTCTGACGACACTGCAGCTCCACCTTGGTTAACCTTTCACACACCAATTCTTCCACCTTTCCTCCATTCCCAAACATTCTCTCGATTTCCTCATATTCCCAGCCACAGCTTTCATACAGCTTCTTTCTTTCGCTCCCCTATTTTGTGCCCTTATTTACACCAAAACCTTCCATTCTTACAACTCTTAGCACTTCTTTTACAATCCTTTCATTACCCCTTCCATACGCTTTCCTTTCAAACATAACGACCCTCCTAGCTGCCTGCGAAAACACTTTCCGCATAATTGTTTCTTGCAGCACGATGTATGCCGGCGTAGTTCTATCTAAATTGAGTGCCATTTTTAAAAACTGTAGCTGGACCCTCTCAACTCTCTTCCTCTTTCACTTCACACACTTCCGCTCCATACAAAAGCATACTTCTGACACATGCCTTCCACACTACCATTTTTGCTTCAAAGTTATTGCTCAAGCACTCCTTCCATACGTTCCCTAGCCCGTTAGCAGCCACTCAAGCCTTTTTACAAATATATCTCACATGCTCTTTCGAGGACCCATCCTGCCCAAACATAAAACCAAGGTATTTGAAGCTGCTAACTTGCTTGATTACACTACTTCCCCATTTAAATGAATCACTCCTTCTACCCGCTCTCTTACGAAATATCCATGTAGTCTTTTTCACGTTCACTACCAATTTCCTCTTTTCAAAAAATCTTTTCACCCGCTCGATCATCTCTGATATTTCTCCTTTCGATCTAGCCAAAATCACAACGTCGTCCGCATATGCCAAACTCCAAACTTTCCTACTACCAATTACTACCCCTCCCGCTTGACCTCTGCTCAGCACTCTCTCTAAATTTGCCGTGTGCAGGTTAAATAATATTGGACTCAGCGGGCAACCCTGCCTTAGCCCCAATCGCACATCAAAACTTTCTAAAAATTCCTCTTCTACTTTCACTCTGCACCGCGTATCCTGATATAAATCCCTGGTTCTCTCTATTAACTGCTGCGCTATACCTTTTCGTCTCAAACATTGCCACATTCTTTCCCTCACCACAGTGTCGTAGGCTGCTTTCAGATCTATAAACAGAGCATAAAGCATTCATTGCTTCTTAACCAGCTCCTGCTCCACAATATACTTCAACGTAACCAAATGTTTCACCGTACTTAAATGCTTTCTAAATCCGCTTGTACATCCGCCTTTATGTTTCTCTTCACACACAAGCTTTTGCTCCAGCAGTTTCGCATAGATTTTATACGACGCGTCCATAACCGTTATTCCTCTGTAGTTAGGTTTTTTCTATAATATATGTCTTCCCTATCTCCACCCTTGTATATCGGTACAATTAAGCCTTCCTCCCAGTTCACCGGCAACCTTTTATAACCTTTATAAATATCGTTAAGTTCTTCGAACAGCTATCGCTGGATGACTCTCGCGACGTACTTCGACGCTTCATTCGGGATACAATCCAAACCCACTGCTTGTTTTCTCGGAAGCCTATCCAAAACACCTGAAAATACTTCACGTAAAAACAGTGGTATCTGCGTGGTCCTTAGACGGCCGGTTCACGAAGAAAAAAAACTGTTAATCGCACATATATGAATTTAAACCTTCTGTACAATAAATAAAATTCATATTATTTTTTTAACTTCCTGGATTATTTGCAATCTGTCTGATTGGCAATCAGTAAATTTGCAGTATATTCAAATTAAAAACCTAAAGTTCAATGTTATATTTCTGGGAATTAAAAAGTTCTTAATCAATAGATTTGTACATTAGAGAAAAAATTCAAGAAAATATCTCTCCGTATATAATGTAATACTTATTAATAAAGTTTTTTATCAAATTGAAAAGAAATTTCAAGGATTGTGCTATTTAATATAATGTTTGCGAGCGTGATTAGTAATGGAATGGAATTATTCCTGACTGGAAATCCTGTTTAATTTCCTGACAAAACATATAGACGACTGGACTGATTTGTCAACTCGTTAGTCTAATCCAATAACAACAAATTATACAAAATCAATCAGGGAACCAATCGTTAGACACCAACACAAATTTACTCTCCAAAAGAAAACAAACTACATAAATGAAAAAAACAAAAGAATTTGAATAGATTGCTACTGTTACTTAAAACGATAATTCAAACAAAATTTTAAAAATGCTTTTGTGTTATGGAAGTATCGACAAGTTGTCACCAGCAATGTTTCTTTTTTAATTACTTTTGCAATAATATTTTATAATTACTCTAATATAAAATCTTATTACAGCGTGACTCGAGGGCTGGAATCTAGTTGACATTTTTGTCTGTGATTCAATTATAAGCGTCTGTAGGCAAACTGCATCATTAATTTCCCATCTAAACGCCCACCAATATACTAATTGAATATTCAGTGCTCGTTCCGCATACCCTCTCCTGTTTGACAAATTAATAAAAATAAAAACCATAAATTAACAAAGAACTTGCAAGAAATAAATAATTATTTCGAAGCGAATATTTAGAAAATTAATGGAATGAAAGTTGTAAGGTCATTCATGGATCCTATATGGATAATTCCATATTAAATCGACCAATAGTTGGAATCGAACCCTTTCGATTTGGATGAATTTTGGTGGAAAGTTTTCTTTCATCACAAGACAAAGTTCTAACCAAAGGAGAAAATTAAAAAAAAAATCGTAATTTTACTATTGGTGAAATCATACTATATTATACATAATAATATAAACTTAATATATAAACTTAAATCTAAACTTAAAAAGCTTAAAAAATAACTATCATATAAACCCAGTTTATAGATATTATATTTTAGATAGTTTTGATATCTATTTTTGATTCCTTTGGGCTTAAAATGCATGTCCAGAATCTCAAAAACCACGGCTAGCACCATTGACTACGTTGTGTCTGACTTACCACCCAATAACGTAGAATATGTAGTTATTTGCTCTAGCCCCTCGGATCATGAAGCAATTTTGAACAAATTTTCTCTAGAAAAGAAACCAAACTCATCGCTTGGGTGGAATATTTTCAACGAAAAACTCCTTCAGGTAGAGGTTAACTTTAATTTTTCAATTTTTTAAATGAAAGTATCTTGTGCGAGTAATACTGCGTTCCCCCGAACCCCCATTAAGGTCAAGCGTCATAAACCATGTATTACAGTGGGAATTAGAACTTGCAATTACAACGTCTAAAAACATGCGCTCCTTGATGTACATTAAAAAGTTCAAAGTCAACCCTAAGGTCCTTAAGTACATCTCTCGATAACGATAACGATAACCTTGATCTGTTACAAGCCTTTACAGCTATAAAAAGCAAGCCTTCATTGCAGCTCTAATGGTTTACCGATTAAAGTATTTTTAAACCTTCTTGCTGAAGTAACGAAATAGGAAGGAAAAATGAGGAAAATGAAACGCCCTGTCCTCTCTAAACAACCAATCTTTCGAGAAGGGTATTTTTCCCCAGTGCCTCAGGACAGCAATCATTATCCCTCTATATAACGGCGGTGATAAGGACAGCTGCTGTAACTACAGACCAATCGCCTTACTACCTGCTCTATCCAAGAGCATAGAGCGGCTGGTCAAGGTATGCTTAAAAGCTTTCCTGACCAAATATAGCATCTTAACATCGACTCAGTTCGGGTTCTTATCCAGTAAAAGTTAGAGTGATGCCATATTTTCTATTCTTGGTGATATCTACCACAATCTTAACAACAAGCTTTACACATCAACAGTTTTTTGTTACATTGCTAAAGCCTACGGTTGTGTGAACTATGAGATTTTACTAAAAACATGCATTTTTACGGAATTCGGGGGATTCCTCAGGAATGGTTCAAATACTATATTGGCAATAGAAGGCAGCTGGTCAGAGTAAATGACTACTCTTCTACTTGCAGAGCAGTGGATGTTGGTGTACGTCAAGGTTCCGTTCTACGTCCAATACTCTTCCTAGTATTCATCAACGATATCACTAATCGATTTATCAGCCTTGCTGGTATAAAGTTACGGTACGATTCTAACTATCTAGAATTAAGTACCAATAAAACTGTAGTTCTATCTATATCACTCTGTTAGATTTCTGGGCCTCATCACCAACAAATCACTCAAATGGTCCTCGCATGTGAAACTCTTAACAAAGTAGCTGTCTTTTGTTTGCTTTGAAATTAGGTCTATTTCCAGGGAGCAAAAAACACCCAGAACTTCTTATTTCGCTCTTTTTGAATCTCATCTTCGATATGGCTTACCGTACTAGAGATATTACAACCTTCTCCAACTTGAATCTATCTTCAAGTTGCAATAGAGAGTTATTCACTATATGGTTCGGTTGAGTAGTAGAACCCATTTAGTAGTCTACTTTACTTAAAAAAATCAAAATTTTAACTCTCTTTGTTATTTATCCTGGAATCCGTTAGCTTAATGCATAAACACATTGGTGCTTTTCCGGAGAGACCACAACACGAACACGGTACTAGGAACTTGTATCAGGCTATTTATCTACCCTTGCCTAGATCAGAACTGATCAAAAACTCCATCGTCTACAATGCAAAAAAAAAATTCAATCATTTACCTATCCACCTGAAATCTATAGCCAATAACTCCAAATTTCGTTCCACCGTCAAGTCGTAATTCCTAGAACGACCCTACTACACTTCTGCAGAATTCTTCGGTGATCGCTAGTTTCCGTATCTGTTCGTTACGTTTCTGTCTGTATTGAATAAACTAGTATTTCTTTTTGTTATGTTTGTATTTATCGATATATCAATTTACACCGAAACTCATAATCCACGAGGAATTGAAGTATGTCTATTCTAAGTAATAATTCAAAACAGCAAAGCTGCACTGATGAGAGATATATCTCGAAAAGCGCCTACAGATGGGTATTCACTTAAATTAAATAGAAAGATATGATCTTAAAAACAATGTTATTTACCTAGTTCTTGTTCAGTGCCACAAAAGTGGACTGGGCTAGCAAATATCTGTTGCATAAATCCTGTTATTTGTTTCAACAAGAAATTTGTTTCGTAGTCTTAAAAAGATTTAATAATATTATAGAGCTACGAAAAGGTTGAATATATTTATTTATTCAGGCTATATATTTCGGCATTAATAAGTTTATAAAATTTCGAAAGTTATACAAAATTCAAAATTTCATTATTTTTCCAGTTTTTCAAGTTTATTTTTTAAATAGCTAGAAAACTATTATAGCTACAAAAAAGACCTTGGGTTCGATTTAAAGAGGATACTTGGGGCTACAAAAAGTATATATTTATTTTATTTTTTTTCAAATCCAATGGTTTCAAAATTTATAAATTTTCAAAATTGAATAACTCAAAAACTTATGTTTTTTTAGCTCAATTTTTTATATAATACCTCTACTTTTTCTTAAAACACTTTAAATTCAAAAATAGACGTTGTTTGTTTTTTTAAAGATAAGAATTTTTTAATTTTTCAAAATTTTGGAACTTTATGCTGTAAAAAAAATTAAATAAATAATTTTTTTGTTGTTGTCCCAAGTACTCTCTTTAAAGTGCACGCAAGGTCTTTTTTGTAACTATATTAGTTTTCAACATATTTAAAAAACAAACTCGAAAAATTGCAAAATTAGTGCAATTTTGAATTTCGCTTAATTTGCGAAGAACAAATTTCGAAGAAACGAAGAACAAAGTTATTTTCCTATAGTAGAACTTTGTCTTAAAATGAAAGAAAAGTTTCCACCAAAATTCATCCAAATCGAAAGACAAGAAGAATACCAAACAAGATCGAACAAGATCAGACAAAACCAAATAAGATAAGCTATGTAAAATTAATATTTAGTATAATTAAGAAGAAAATACTTGAATATTGATTTCAGCCAACAAATAAAGGAGTCATTCGATAAGACGTTTAAGGGTTTACGTAGCTTTTCTTTGTTTGCTAAATTCTTATTCAAATTATTATAATTAATATCTCAAGTGTACAATTCATTGTATTGCACTAACAATACCACCTAAACCGATAAGTTTTTCATCAATAATGTCTGTGGTTTTTTTAAATTTTAATTAATATTCAGTAAAAAATATAAAGAAAACAACTCCACAGACTCGACAAATTAATTCTAAACAAAAAATAACGAAAAATTAACTATCAAACTTTTTAAACAAGCAAACTTTGTCCCTTATTATTTTTTGCACTAATTGGACGGCGAAAACAAACCGAAACTCCACGTCGAGTCGATGAACTATGCAAACAAATTCCTATTCCAAAACAACCCATCCGACATTCATAAATATTTTCACACAGCGAATAAATTTTGCAATCTTACTTTTACCACCAAAAAAACAATGCAAACGCAAAATTATTTAAATTCACTCGGAAAATGTAAATTAGAAAAGAAAAGATGCATAGATTAAAATAAAACCGCTCGAACGTATTACCTCAATGTCGTTATCCTACGGACGTTCACATCGACGAATAAAATCTACTCGATTAATAATTCAACGATAACGATCCGTGAACGTTTCCAACATGTTCAATATTTTAATGAAGTTCGTCACAAGACAAACCAGGTATTGAAAGAGACAAGCATAACGTATTATAACTTGCAGAACTTATTTGTGACATATACGTTAGAAATATTTGACTAGATAAGAATGGTTACCGCATGCAAAAAATTAGATTGAAGAGAAAGATTACTAGATAGGCTTCTAATGAGTCTGGACCAGTGTTTCCCAAAGTGTGGTACGCGTACCCCAAGGGCTACGTAAAAGGTGTGAAAGGGGTACGATTTTTTTTTGTGTGTGAAAGCGAAAATGAAAAGACTAATAACAATTTGTAAATTACATAACAACTAATGCTTCAAATATAACTTTTTATATAATGTTTTAAGCCTGTGATTTATCTGTTAATTTGCAATAGTTCAATCATCTTTGACAGATAATTAATACAATACAAATCAAAACTAACTTGTGTTTATTCTGTTTTTAAATTACTGTTTTTCTTTTATAATTTTTATATAACCAAGAGTTTATTTTACCAACTACTGACGACAAAATTTGAAGATTGTTTTTACGTATTTAAAGGCAAGTAGAAACTCTCTATAGTTACATAACCATATGTCATTTTGACATATCGACCGAAGGACCGGGATAAGAAGTCACCCCTATACCAAGTGCCAACCGCATCCCTGGATGGCGGATGAGAGGATGTAGGGCTGGGGCACTTTGTTGTCCAGGGAGTGAGAAATAGCCCCCAAAGGCGGAAGAATTCACTAGAATCAATGGCATCAGGATGAAGAAGGCAAGGAGAAACTCCATCAAGGATCTTACGATGACCAAGGACCTTACGAAGTAAGATTCTCCGGCGTGGACAGTGTCCGAGGAATGCATTCGATAAAGAAAAAGAAGAATTTGGAGGCAGAATGGAACCTGCACATAGCAGAGCACAAATGATGAGAAAGTCTCTTAAAGAGAAAAAGAACAACATTTTCACCAAAAATTCTTATCTTTTATTCCTCATGCTAGGGATTTACTATATTACTATAAAGTAGTTAACTTTACTTACGATTACTATATTACTTACGATATTACTTGAACAATATGTTTTACTATTTTCCACTACCCTTCGGGATACGAAGGGATGAAAAATGTTTCAAAGGGGTACACATGGGTGGAAAGATTGGGAAACACTGGTCTAGACCAATTTTCAAAGGGACGAACTCATACTAGATAAAACTGATGGGATATACTCCTATACAGACGGGGTCAATCTAGTTATACTAGGTGAATTTCAAGTAAATTGTTGTCAGAAATGCTCTCGAGTATGTTCTTGGAATAATGAATAACCTACTAAAAGAAGTCAACTTTGCAGCACAATGGAAAAAGGCTAAACTAGTTCTCCTGAGAAAAGGAGATAAGCCCCTTAATGAAGCTTCTTCGTACAGGCCACTATGTCTACTTGACGTCGCAGGTAAAATGCTTGAGCAACTGCTAGTAGACCGGGTCAAAAGAGCGCTTCGAACTGGGACTGATCTCTCTGATAAGCAATATGGATTCAGAGAAGGAAAATCCACTACCGACGCCATTAAGAAGGTCATTGAAACTGCAGAGGAATCTAGGGCTGGCACACGTAGAAACCGAAAAAAGTGTGCCCTGGTAACACCTAACGTACACAACGCATTTAATTCGGCTTGTTGGCAAAACATTTTCGACGAGACATCACGAGGTTTCCCCCATACCGACTTCGTATGATATGCAGCTACCTGTCTCAGAGGAAAATTATTATGGAAGGAGACAATAAATTAGTGGAGCACGAGGTCTACAGCGGTGTGCAACTGGGCTCAGTGATGGGCCCTACAATGTGGAACATTGTATATGATGGAGTGCTTCGCCTTAAACTTCCGGAAGTGGTAGAGATTGTCGGTTTGGCGGACGACCTTGCGCTCGTGGTATGTGGGAAAAGGAATTAGAATCTAACACAAATGAAGCTATAAAAATAGTGGATGAGTGGATGGCAGGGAAGCAACTGCAGTTGGCCCCTGAGAAAACGGAGGCTGTACTTCTGACGGGCAAGAGGCATATAAAGCCAATTTATTTCGAAATAAGGAACCTTACAATCTCGACAAAAGCTTATTTAAAATACCTAGGCGTTGTAATCGGCAAAAGCATACCTTTCAAGCAGCATATTAGTAAAGCTTGCGACTAAGCGCTAAACGCGGCTTTAGCACTGGAGAGACTCATGCCAAATTTACGGGAACCCAGAAGTAGTAAGCGGAGGCTTCTGTGCTCGGTTGTCCACTCTGCTATGTTATATGGAGCCCCGATATGGGCAAAGGCAATGAAGACAAAAACCTTAAGAGATAAGCTGGCATCGGTACAGCGGTAGCTAGCATTTAGGGTGTGCAGCGCGTACCGAACAGTGTCTAGTAATCGCTGGAATTATTCCAATTGAATTAATGGCACGTGAGAGATTAAACATATACATGACGCAACGAAACGGCTACAAACGGACAAGAACTGAGAGGAAAAAAGCGAAAAAATCTAAATCATACGAAGAATGGCAAAAATCTTGGGACACAACAACAAACGGACAATGGACAAGAAAATTAATTATATCAATTATATTAATTAATAAAAAAATAGAAAATACAGGGATGTAAAAATTTGGGCGACGAGGAAACACGGCGAAGTGAACTACTATGTAACCCAGGTACTTAGTGGCCACGGGTGCTATAGGGATTACCTCCATAGAATTGGCAAAGCAACAGACAGTCCTTGCGAATACTGCGGTGAGGAGCACGGGGTTGCCCATACCATGTTCCAGTGCAACAGGTGGCATGCGGAGCGCTAAAAAATTAAAAATAGGGTCCATTCAGCAACAATGTTACAATACATGCTCGAGTCCTAATTACAGTGGCAAGTGATGGATAGTATAATATACAATATCATGTCACAGAAAGTATGCGATGAAAGGACTCGGCAGAAAACAGAAGCAGAACAAATATAGGTCTATACAACGCCCTCCCGGAGAAATGCAAAGAGCGGTTCCGAGATGTGCGCAATGCAGAGTGTCGACATATGTTATCCCCCACCATATTTATTTATGTATGCTGTTTTAATAAATGTTAAACCTTAAAAAAAAGGTGGATTTCAAGTGATACGATCTAGATCAGTGATACTCACTACGCAGCCCGCGGGCCGGATGCGGCCCTCGTGACGATTTTTTGCGGCCCTCGGCTGTTAGGAAAACAAATAAAAACGTAAGGATAAGGCTCACTATGAGTTTTGGAAAGTAGTTGAAAAGGACCAGTTCCCTAGCCTAATTGACTGTGCTCAGAAAGTCTTGTTTTTTTTTTCTATATATATATATATATATATATATATATATATATATATATATATATATATATATATATATATATATATGCGTGTGAATCTACATTCAGTAAGGCAAATTTTATAAAAAAACATGTACAGATCCAGGTTAACGAGTGAAAACGTTGACAACATTTTGAGAATATCAGTTTCTTCCCAACCTGCTAATGTGCATGCTACGTTAGAGACCTGTGAAAGATTTCGCCCATCAAAGAATTAACGAATTCAAGAATGCCTGGAGCTAAGTAAAAGACATTTAATTTCATATATATAGTAATTTAAAAAACAGTTTTTTTACTTGTAATAAACATAATGTAATTACAAATATTACTAGAAATCTGATTTCAAAACAATTAGGCTCTCTAAAAAATCCTAGTGAGGACCCTTGATCTAGATGGACTAGACCTGCTAGACACATTAAACGCACTGGAGGATCTAAACGGACGAAACAAAAAATGAAGGTGAAGTTGTAAAACTCTCAACTTCTTAATACCATTAATTTCGTGATTTGTAAAATATCTCACAGTTTTCGGTATATTGCCTGCCTTAAAATTATATTTCTTGAAAACTTTTCAAATATCGTAAAATATTTGCCCTTTTAATAACCACTGGAGCATAGAATGGAGCACCTTAATGCGTTTCGTGGCGAGAGATTAATTTAAAGCACTGAAATAGATTAATTTTATTACTGCCTTTATGGAAAAACTCTCCGATAAATCCATAATAAATGTTCAAATTGTCACTTCTAAGGAAATTAAATACGTGACTCTACATGACGTAACAATTTTTTTACGAATTGGATTCTACATAAAGTATGTGTGATAGTTTAAACTTGAACTGTTCAAAGGTGATCCGAATCCTCCTGCAAACGTTGTTCGATAGAGTTAATCGCAGCTTTCGAATGTTCAGTGAAGAATTTTCAGCTCATATTGGGGTTCGTCATGAAGATGTCGCATCATCAGTGCTTTTCAAGGTCGTTGTCAATACGATCAAGCGGCGAGTATATGAGTGCCGTGGAGGCATTAAATACGGCAGAGGCAGATACGAATCCTTCAAACGTTGCTCGATGGATTTAATCGCGGCATTCGAATTCGAAATATGTTCTGTGAAGAATTTCCAACTTATGTTGGGGTTCGTCATGAAGATGTCGCATCTTCAGTGCTTTTCCAAGATCGTTGTCAATACAATCAAGCGGTGAGTATTCGAGTGCCGTGGTGGCATACATTCGATAGGGGCAGATTTACAATGGGCCTGAGGTTCGCGAACGACGGCGCCATTTTCACTGACATCGATGTTGAGGCGACCGTCTGCTTATACGACATTGCTGGAATAGCCCAATCATAAAGGCTCAAGATCAACATTGAAAAGGTCACAAAGTCTTAACGACAGACTGTCCGCCAACGTACATCATTGTGATTGTGATTTGTGTGTCTAAGTGTCACTCAAATCGAGCAAGTTAAAAGAGGACGGCGTTATCAGTCGAAGATCACAGTCGGCTTGGACAAAAGACCTCGTCATTTGCATCGTTTAAGTGGTGTATTTTGAAGAAGCCAAACGTTAGATTTAATACTAAGATCCATCAGTCTTTACCGAATACTGGTCATCCCCATTTTATTGTACGACGCGGAAACGTGTATCTTATTAACTGCAGATGCAAAGAGATTGAGGTGTTTCAGATTCGATGACTTAGCTGACTGATGCAAACAGTGGATCTTATTAACTTCAGATGCAAAGAGGTTGAGGTGTTTCAGATTCGATGACTGAGTCTATTCGTGACCGATTCGAAGCGTTTTGTGAAAGGTGCCAACTACGCATCTGGTGGCGAGGACACTGTACTCCTGTCGCCTGATATGGACAAAAGAAGAAGAGGAAGAAGTTTCTATAGTTTAGTTACTTGATATTGTCTATTCATATTAGTTAGAATCAAATTTTCGAGTCAAGAAAAGGATTGAGACAAATCGTTTTCTAGACTCGAAAATTAGAAATGTGCAATAAACTCTCTCCCTATCTAATGGTCCTACAGTCCTATGTAGAATCTTCACCTCATCCCACAGCCTACACTTGTGCACAGCCTACACAGCTTTTAACGTGGTTGGCGAGACACTATTTGATGATGAGGGTTCGTGGCAGATTTTTACTGTGACTAAATTGCCACAGCCATGCACAGGAGGACGGTAGTTTATTTTTCCATACCTAGGATTTGAACCCGGAACTTGTGGATCAGTAATCTGACACCTTGACTACTAGGCCACAACCACCTCCTGCAACAGACTCAGCAAACACAATATTGGGGCGAAACCAAACTAATTATAGATACAATCATACAAACTTACTAAAGAGAAATATAGCTTGAATATCTAAATATATTCAACCTGTTGGTAGCTCTATAATATTAATTATTAGGACTATGAATAAATCTCATGTTGAAACAACTACTTCCTGGCTAATATCACAAAGGATATTAAATTATACAACTATTGCATGTTATTGCATGTTATTGCTAGAACTAGTCAAATGAAAATGGACTCCTATAATCATCCGTATAAATTATATTCTACAATATATGAAAATGAGCCTGGACTTGACAATATAAATTTGTCTCATGGTTTGAAATGATCCTAAATAGATTACAGTCAATAGAAAAATGAAAACATTTAAGCAAACAATAGGAAATGTACTTTTAATCTACACAGTCTGGTTATTTCATTTGAACTGTTTCTTAGCTTACTTTAAAAATATCCAGAAATGGATTTGGTAAATGAAATTTCGAAATGTAATAAACAAATCCGCAAACCATTTAATTTAAAACAGTATTTGTGTTCATTTCGCTTCTAGCCGCCACACACTGGGACGGATTACGAATTTACGGCGACAAAAATAGAATTTTACAATGTTTCACAATTAAGCAAAACCAATTAAAATGTATTGTTAGATAACCCATCCATAATACTGTAAACAAATTAATGCGAAAAACCAATTCCATTGGTTGTGGGAACGTGTTAAACATCGCTCTTGTCCCTTAGGTACCAAAAAGGAATTAGTTGCGCTGGATTTTTAACAAAGTAACTACGTCTGTTTTGTGTTTGTGTTAAAAAATTGTGAACTTTTTAAATACGGAGAATATAGCTTCAAGTATGTATTTACATATAATAATATCAAATTTTTAGAAAGTTTTAATCAACACGGTTAAAAAAAAAATTTTTTGTTAACGTCTAAATTCTCGAAAATTAATTTTTTTTTGTAATAAACTGCAATAAATTCATTTTTTTTAATTTCCGCATAGTTCCATTAAATTAAATATTTTGTAAAACAAAACAATTCTAGGAAAGCAAAAATCCCGTCCATATCTTTCCACCTTATTGAGAATTACACCTTTTTTTCCAGGTAGTCGTGATTACCACCATTTGCAAGAGAGAACGTTGAATAGAAAGGAACTATTTTTTTTATATGGTTTGTAAGATTTAAAAAGGTTTCTTTGTTAAAGTGTAATGAACGATTAGCACAATACGTGTTGGATAAGTTTTGTGTCAAAGACCCAAATGACATTTTATTAAAACAAATAAAAGATACAATCAAAGTGTTTGTGACGAAAATCTTGTTTAACTGGCGTCAATGTAGATATATATATATATATATATATATATATATATATATATATATATATATATATATATATATATATATACAAACGTTTCAACAAGAATCATGCAAATTGGCTCAGTTCTGAGTTGATTATCCCAAGGATTGGGGAAGTAGAATCAAGCTGGCCTCTATGAGGAAACAGCTTCAGAAGATTCAAAGACTGGCGTGTGTCTGCATCACGGGGGGATGGTGTCGTGTCCGATAGCAGCGTTGGAGCTTCTGCTGGATCTGACTCCGCTGCACCTTGTAGTGGAAAGGGCCGCCAGATCGGCGATCGTAAGTTTCAGCAAAGAAGGTAAAAAACAGAGGTAAAATAATCGGGAACAGAGACCGAAATAGCCTCCCTGCCAAGATCCCCTGACTGGAAGTACCAAAAGACGAAATGGTATACAAATACCACTTCGAGAAAAACTACACATCAATGTGTAGTACTAAAGCAGATTGGAGCGACGAATCCTCAGCATACCACATAGAGCAAAATGCCATCAAATGGTATACAGATGGTTCGAAGACAAAGGAAGGTACTGATGCAGGAGTGTTTGGACTTCGTACCAGGTACTTCGAATCCATGGGAACATCCCCAAGTATCTTCCACGCAGAGGTACACGCAATCGAAAGATGTGCACAGATTAACCTCGACAGGAATTATCAGCAAAGTGATGCTGGGATCTTTTAACGAGAAGAGAACAAAAGCTTGCCTGAAATTAAGCAGGAACAAGCTTAGAATCCTGACAGGAATCCTGACGGGACACTGCAGACTTAGGAAACATCTCAAGGCCCTAAGCCTAGAGGAGGATGACGAATGCAGATTATGTGGCTCAGCAGAGGAAAGCCCATACATCTGTTCAAAGACTGCGGAGCATTACTCCGCAAGAGACAGATGTACCTTGGGGCTCACTGCTTGAACACAGAGGAGCTGCAGGCCTTGAATCCCACACAGATCCTGAAATTCCTAAAGGAATCAGGATTAGAGGAGGCGCTCTAAATGGGTAAGTACACCCACACTTGGAGGAGGAGGGTGGGGTACAATAGATCTATAGAGGTCGCAGTACAAGTTGTCACTACCATATCTACAATCGACAATCCCAAGGATATATCCACCTACAAAGTTAGTTCAACACAATCTACAATCCACTGTTTCTAATAAGAGTCGAGGCAGGCCAAGAAATTTTTTTGAAGACAGTTCTGATCGCAGCAAGCAGAGAAAAATGAAGCCTCTTGTTGCACGTCTAAGTTGTGAAAACCTATGATCGGCTACAAAAACAAGTGTGGTGAAATCGGGCAAAAGAAGTGCGGCGGAGGCGCTGGGACTTGCAATAACTGCAACTCCTAAAAGGTTGAGAAGGATGAAAAAGGCTCACTATTCATCGCCTTCTAAGCATGTAAAGCCATACAGTGCTGATGAAGTTTTAGGTCTAATAATTGACCTTCATCTGACAAAAGACGATTATTTGACGATGTGGCTAGGTGCTAAAACTGTAGGAGCTGATATATATCCCTCATATCACTTGGTGATGGAAGCAAGAAAAAAATGTTATCCATTACATATTAGTGTATCTGAAAACGAAGCTGTGGTGCTGTTACAGGATCTTTTAGATCATACTGTGCGAAGACTTGCACAAGTTCAGTTGGATGTTATTATCCAAAACATGGACCAAACTAACAACTGTGTTGAAATTAGTTACAAGTGGGGTCTAGATGGCAGTGGAGGACACAGTATATATAAGCAAAATTTTGCTAATACTAATTTTTATGTGGACTCAAATAAAATTTTATGTACAACTGTGCCTCTGGAATTATCCGAAAACTTGAAAATAGTACAAAAATATTTTGGAAAAATTATGCTCCTTCTTCCACCAGATACTGCCGTCCACTTTCTTTTAGATTAAAAAAAAATGACAAAAATATTAAAAACGAATACGACGAAGTTAAACAGCAAATAAAAAATTTGCAGCCAACGAATGTCATTCTGGGAGACAGAGCAATTCAGTTTAAACATGTGCCCATTTGTACTATGTTTGAGGGCAAAACAGCTAACGCATTATCTGAAACAAAAAGCATACAGGCATGTAATGTGTGCAAAGCAACGCCCATAATCATGAACAATATAGGAAAGTTGAAAGAAAGAGACTGTGATGAAAGGTCATATAAATTTGGCCTTTCTGTTTTGCATGCGTACCTACGAAGCTTCGAATACTTTCTGCATATAGCATATAAATTAGAATTAAAACAATGGCAAGCAACAAAACGGGAAGCACAAGAAAAAGTGAAACAGAGAAAGAGTAAAATTGCTCAGGATATTTATAAGGAAAGGGGTTGTTGTCGATTTACCAAAACAAGGTGGTGGTAATAGTAATGACGGGTACAAGGCACGAAATTTTTTCAAAAATTCTGAAATGAGTTCCCGAATCACAGGTTTAGATAGAGATTTGATTGAAAGAATGTCCAATATTCTAACAGTGATATCGTGTGGACATTACGTCAAAGAGAAAGAATTTAAAATGTATTGTTTTAAGACCGCGGAGTTAGCTACCACACTTTATGGGTGGCATAGAATGAGTGCGAGTGTCCATAAATTATTGATGCATGCGGCTGACATAATAAAGTCACTTCCATTGCATGTAGGCCTCCTCTCAGAAGATGTTATAGAGGCTAGTCATAAGACTTATAAACACCATAGAAAATATCACTCCAGGAAAACGTCAAGAATTAAAACGAATACGGATATTTTGAACTGGTTACTTATATCATCAGATCCTCTAATCACCAGTTATAGGAAAAAAACCCATAAAGAAAAATGGAATGAGGTAGTTTTAGGAATGCTTCGAATGCCCAACTATCTCAATGAAGAATATTCACGAGAATTTACTTAATAATAACGATATCGTCAGTGATGATGAAGAAGGTGCAAATAGTGTTGATCATTGATTTTGACGAAGATCGGTTGTGAATTTGTAAAAAAAATGTTGCACTTTTGTCATATAAAAAAAAATCCACTTAAATTTGCATTTTTAATTAATCGTGTACATCTAATATAGACTAATTTTATATTAGAATCATCAGAATGTCATCATAAGGTAATATTTGAGACAAAAAAATTGAAACGAACTGGATTTTATTTTTGTCGCCGTAAATTCGTAATCCGTCCCAGTGTGCGCCATTAGGAAAATCCTTTTAGGAAAACTAAATACATTAGCAAGTATGAGGTTGCAATTTCCGTACCATTTAGATTATTCATAAAGTATGCTACTCTCAACTTGACAACCTGGATTAATTTATTGGGTTGAAACTATGTTAAAGAGATTGCTGTCAATGGAAAAGCTTTGAAGTAGTAATGAACGCATATCAAACAGACAAGAGGATTTGCCTTTCTAGTGTCTGTAGTCTGGCAAATTAATTTGTTCAGCTCACTTTAAAAAAAAAATTGTAGAGGTCGGAAATGATATTGGCACATTTAAAATTGTTCTAATAAAATCCGTAAACAAATTAAGTAATAAATATATTAGCCACTAGTAGGCTAGTTTTGTAAGAGAGACACCCGCGTAATTAATTAATGTTTTCAAGCAAATTTCAAGCAGTTCAAATCGGAGTTTTATGTTTTCCTTGAAAACAGTTTCACTTGGTTTATTGGTATATGAAATTTTAATTTTAGTTTTGCCGTTTTATCAACACAACCCAATTTCGCTGAGTAATACAAAATATTGGCAGAGAAAATATCAAAGTAAATGTATTGAAAAGTAAGTTACTAACTGATAATTTTGAGTGTTTTGTATCAACTTGGTTGATTAAATCATTCAATTTAATTATTTAGACCATTCTAGTTTGATAAAAATTATAATAAAACACAGTTTTGTACGTTTCAAAATTTATCTGTAGGACGCTATATATGTTTCACTACACTGTGGCTTCATCAGTTGATGAAATATAGTAGTCTAGTTGGACCTAATATTGTCTCATAGGTAGTCTTGTATTTATTTTACAGTGAGCAGTAGGAAAAGCTACGAATAACATTTAATCAGATTATTAAAACATGTTTTTTAAGGCAATTTTTTTTTAATAAATTGAATAATCATTTATTCAATTTATTTAAAAAAAATTGCCTTAAATAATATTTTAAACCGTTTAATAAAGGATAAACGTAATTTGAAGCAATTTATCTTTCTTCTTATTCGTTTGTTTATTCTAATAATACTTTTTGTGGTGACATTTAACGTTTTTTTTATGAAACACCTGGAGTATGGCCGTCACATTAATAAAACGTAACACATAGCTTGTTGTAAAGTCACTGCTCCAGTGGTCTAGACAGACAAAAAAACATGTATAACAGTTTATAACATATACAATATTAATGTATTCTCTACAGGAATTTATGGGCGACAATAAACTTTGTTTTATAAACGAAAACGGTTTGAAAAACGAAATCGGTTACGGCAACTATCTAGTGTATTAAGTTTCACTTTATTTATTTAATTAGTAACATGTTTCATCACTCTGTGACACATTCAGATTATTAAACTAAAGGATTTTTCAATGGAGACATAACAATCTTGTTTTATTATACGAAACATCAGTCAGAACGTCAGTCAAGGCTTACATTTTTATCACGGTGAAGTTCAAGAACGAGCAACGTTTGGAAATCGTTAAAACTTACTACCGAAATTCTGAGTAGGTAGTCGTAACTTTAAGAGCACTTCCTAAAATTTTTGGTTGCAATAATCGTCCGACCAGACAAGCTGTACTTGTGAAGATGAATAAATTGGAATCAACATATTCACAATTGAATGTTCCTGTGCCAGTGAGACAACGATAGAAGTACTAAAATATTGCAGCCGCAAGAGCTTCAGTTCAAAATGGACTAGACAAGTCGATTTCACGCCGTTCACAAGAACTGGAAATTTCTCAGTCCACATTATGGCGAATTTTGAGTAAAGAGCTCCAGCTGCACACTAACAAGATCAAATAAACACAAGAACTGAAACCTCTGAATCATTTAATGTGCCAAACTTATCCGATTTTGTTCTGCAAAAATTTGAAAAAAAATCTGAATTTCTTTAGTGAAAAAATATCTTTAGTGATTTTTCGGCTGAATGGCTTTGTCAATAAGTCGAATATGCATTTTGGACAGCGACAAATTCACATGTGTTTCATGAGACTACATTGCATCCACAAAAAGTGAACGTGTGGTGTGGATTTCATGCCGGTGGTGTGAAAGGGCCATATTTTTTTCATATTATGGTCAATGGAGTTCTCTATCGTGCCATGTTGGAAAACAATTTTTGGCCAGAATGGGATGGACTTGATATCAGCGATATGTGGTTCCAACAAGATTGTGCCATAAAGCTCGTAAACAATTGATTTGTTGAATGGAAAATTTGATAATCGTTTAATCTCGAGAAATGGTTCAGTCGAATAGCCACCTCGCTCATGTGATTTGACGCCTATTTTTCTTGTAGGGTTACTTTAAGTCGAAGGTTTATGTCAACAATCCAACAACGTTAGAGCAGCTCAACAACAATATCGAACGCGGAATTGACAAAATTCCGGCTGATAAGAATGAAAGAGTGATTGAAAATTGGATAGAAATAATCGAACGCTGCCGTCGAGCCCGTGGTGGTCATATGAACGACGTCGATTCCATACATAATTGTAACATGTGTACTACACCTGGAATATATTTCAGACCGATGTCTCAATTATATTGTGTTTTATTTAAATATTGTTATATCCTTATTGAAAAACCCTTTATTTCTCAAGCGTGTAGATATATATGATTCATTGACAGTAACAGTGACAGTGACATCTTCAGACTAATAAAGTTTAGATGATATATGGTTAATTAAACATTACAAAATATTCAGTAGTGGGAACTGTATAGATAGATCTTGGTGCTCATTCATGCATGTCTGTGTTGGGGTATTTCTTGTTTTAAAGATTTCTAGTGATTCTAGAAGATTAAATTTTATCCTTTATCCTTAAAGTCAGCGATTCTCAACCCGTGGTACGCGCACCCCTAGGCCCCAGAGGGGACGCGTTTGATGGCTTAGGGCTATGCGAAAAAAAATGTGGGATAAAAATGCCATAGTTACAGCGGATGTTAAAGATATACTATTCTTCTCTCATCTAGGTCCAGTTTCAGAGCAGTGGCAAACAGTGGACAAAGAAATTGTTGTAGCGCTAACTCTTTACAATTAAAATATTGTTCGAAGTTATTTTTTCGTTTTTTTTCGTTTAAAATAAAAATGTAGTTATATTTGCAGCGAAATATTTATTATTTTCGGCCGCTAAATTTTTTTTTCGGTACTTCTTATACGAACATAAATTATATTAGTCATAGCCAGATACAGTGCACACAATTCTTGCTTTACGCGGTGATGATTATAGGCCTTTTTAAAAAAAAAAAAAATTGTGCAAATCTGTCAGCACCAACCACCTTTTTCGGACCGTTTTTTATAAACACACTTGTTAAAATATGAGAATACAAATTATAAAAATTAACAAATATTAAATTTAAGCAGTCTTTAGCAGTCTTTTTAGAAAGAAATTGGATATTTCATTATTTGGATATGAATTTTGGATATGTCTGATGAGGCAATTAAGTTGAGGCAACAATAATTGATCGAATTACAAAAGTAAGATTTTCGCTATACAAGTTGAAGAAAGCACATATGTTGATATTTTGCTCACTATTTCAAGGTATTTAAAAGACAAGGAAGCCGTAGAAAACCTTTTAATTTGTCATGCTCTGTAAGTACACACAATAGGTGAGGATATATTTAAAACTATCAATTATTATTTCAAAGAAAAAGGCATAAATTGGTCTAATTGTCGTGGCCTATGTGCCGTTGGTAGCAAGTCTATGCCAGGTATTTATTCAGGTCTGCGCGGCCGTGTCATGAAGATAGCTCCAAATATAAGTTGGAGTCACAGTTGGATCATCAGGCAAAGTTTGGCAACTAAGCACCTTCCAGTGCAAATGAAACATGTGCTTGACGAAGCTAAAAAAGTGGTTAGTTTTACAAAATCAAGGTCAACCAACTCGAGCATTTTTAAACCTCTTTGTGAAGATGTAGATAGTGTTCATTCCACTCTGCTCTTTCATACAGAAGTAACATGGCTATTTTGAGGCAAGGTCCTTACCTGGTTGTTCGAACATAGACATGTAGTACAGGTTTTCTTCGAAGAACATCCTTTCCAACTTGCTTCCAAGTAACAAGACTGTAATTGGCTTCAGACGCTTGCATATTTCAACAGATATTTTCCTATTTATGTACAATCTAAATTTAGCACTTCAAGCTAACGCCATAACGATCTTCAATGTTTAGATAAAATTGAATCAGTGATTCAAAAAATAGATTTTTGGAGATTTATTGAAAATGGTCAATCGGAGGCATTTGAAACATTGCACAATTTTCTATCAAAGAATAAACTTTGCCTCTCCAGAAAATTGAGCAACTGATGACGGATACGATTGGATTTGAAATCCTTTCAATGCAGAATACTTTCGAGTAGTTAAATTATCTATCAAAGAAAACGAGAAGGTAATTGAAGTTTTAAACGACTCTACTATGAAAGTCGTATGTAAAGGAAACTATCTTATTAACTTTTGGTCACATATCAGCACCGAATATTACTTTCTGCTAAAGCGCTAAACATTTTGTTGTCATTTACATTTATTTTTTTATTGTCACTTATTAGCCCTATTTTTAGATTCTCTTTATTGGTCTGCAATTATTGTTGATCTAACAAATATTCTCTACTATGTGCCAAGATAATAATATCGTCAGCATATCTTAGATTGGTTAGTCGAGTTTCATTAAAAACTTGGTCGTTCTAGTCATTTCTCTTAAAAATCTTGTCCAATGCTAAAGTGAAGAGTATTGGAGATAAGGAATCACCTTGTCGTATTCCTCTTTCAAGTTGAACAAATTTAGTTTTTTTGTGGATAATGTAAATTGCAGTTGCTTCTTTGTTGCATTCTTTGTTGGTATTCGTCGAACTTTAATTAATTGTAATTTGTATACATGTCACGTTAGAGTGATTAGCCTTTAATTTTCTATCTTATCGCCTTTTTTGTAGATTAGGTTAGGTTAGCGTTTTTCCATTGTTTTGGTATTATCCTCGTATTTAGGTATTTAATTGGTAGTTTTTTAATTTTCTTTAATAGATTCTCTCTTCATTCTCGTGTCATTTCCACCGTGATATTATCATCTCCAATTGTTTTATTGGAGTACTTGGGGCAACAGTTGCTCCTCGAGAGGGCCTCTTGGATGGTCAGCAAAAGTCACTCTACTTCTTGGTTGTAACACATTGTTGGATGGCAGCAGTTGATTTATGTGCCGCTTCAGGCAATAACCGTCTCCATCAAGTTTAACATTACAGTGAAGCTTCCCAATCTTCTGGACTATAGTTCCGAGTTTCCATGTTTGTTTGCCGCCAGAGAGATACTATCATGTAGCTCTGTATCGCATTAAGATTTCTTGGGTTTTTCTTTGAATAGGAAGCTTAGATAAAGTCATTGCCTTCAGTTTTTGTTTGAGAGTCTGTACGTTGCGTTCTGCGAGTCCATTGGTGGCGGGGTGGCCTGGAGCTATAAATTTTTTGTCAATCCCCTGATTTGTGCAGAATTTTGTAAACATTTCACTTTTGAAAATTGTCGCATTGTCAGAGGCTAGGATTTTGTAGACCATGAATTGAGAATATGTCTTAAAGATATTGAATGGTAGAGTCTATTGTCGGTGTATTTTTAGAGAAGCGGACTTCTAACTATCAAGACTTTGCGTCGACCAGGATGAGAAAATGATGGTCTTGGAACGGTCCCGCGTAGTCCATATGAACCCTTTCAACATTTTCGGAAGGTTTATTCCAGTTGTGAATGGGTACTCTCGAGGGATTTTCTCTTACCCGCCCACAGTCTTGACAAGCTTTGACAAGATTTTCTATGTCTTTATCTATATTATTCCAGTAGACGTATCGTCTAGCTAATTGTTTCATTTTCACAATCCAAACATGGGTGTGATGCAGTTCTGTGAGGGATATTTGATGCATTGAGGTTGGTACGACTACTCTTTGTACTCTAAATATGATGCCATTTTAAAGGTAACATTCTGAATCATAATTTTGGCCATTCAAAAGATCTGACTTAAGTTTTGACAATTTTTTATCACGTTCGGTTTCTTCGTTAAGAGTTTCATAATTGAGTGATTCGTTATAAATTTGATAAATAATTTCATTAGATATTAATGATACTTCTTCTTCAAAGTAACGTTCAAGTTGCGAAATTTCTTCTTGAATAGGAGATCTTGACAGATAGTCAGCATGGACATTTTCTTTTGCTTTTTTATGCCGAATTTGGTAATCAAAGTTAGTGTGCCAAGTTGCATAGCGTGATACTCTTGCGGAGGTCATAGCGGGAAGTTTAAAATTTGCATGTAGAATATGAGTCAGTGGACGGTTAAATTTTTCAGAGCAAACACAATTGCCAGTGTCTCTCTGTCGAGTTGGCTATAATTCATCTATATTTTATTGAATGACCGTGAAGCGAACGCAACAGGTTTGTCTACTCCGTCATAGTATGTGAAAAATTCCTGAAATACCAGTTCGTGACGCGTCAGAATCTATAATGAGTTGAAGGTCTGGGTTGAATGGCATTAACACTCTATCGCTTGGTATTTCGTTTTTCAGATGTATAAACGACGCCTCGCATGCTGAGGCCCAGTTAAACTTGCGATGCTTTTGTAGAAGTAATCTCAATGGGTATGATAGCGTCGAAGTGTTTGGTATAAACTTTGCATAACAAGTCACCATTCCTAAGAATCTCTTGACATCATCTTGACTTGTCGGCCTTGGTGTATTTTTCATTGCAGGATTTTTTGATATCTTTCCTTGTTCAATTACGTATTTGAGGTACTAAACTTTTGTCTTGAAAAACTCACACTTTCCTAAATTAAGATGCAGGTCATATTCTTTCATCTGTTTCGTCAGGCAATCAGATTCTTATAACATTTTTCTTTTGTTTTGGCATGAATGATTATGTTATCAAAGTATGTAGTAAGACCTTCAAGGCCTGCTAAAACTTTGTCCATGACAAGATGAAAGTCATTTGGAGCGCTCTTGATTCCAAATGAGAGGTGCTTAAAAGAGTAATCTACCTTTATGAGTAATAATCGTTTGGATTTTAGCGCCTTCCTCATCGACTGGGACGTGTAGGTATGCTTTCACTAGGTCTAAGGAACAATAGTATATGGAGTTATTCAGAGCTGTTAGAAGATCATCAATTCTTGGTATGGGATAGTGTGCGTCTTGTAGTTGGAGGTTCACCCCTACTTTATAGTCGACGCACAGGTGTACATTGCCATCAGCCTTGAAAACAACTAGTGGCGAAGCCTAGTCGCTTTCTTGAACTTTTGGAATAATACCCTGGCTTTCAAGTGCGTCGAGTTCATCCTCTACTTTAATTTTGAGAGCATGTGGGACTTCTCTGGCTTGAAAGGCGATGGGTTTTGCATTTTTGCTTAATTTTAGAGACATTTTTTTATTCTTGCAGCAGCCTACTCGTTTTTGGAACAGGTCAGCATAATTATTGATAATTTCCTTTTCTATGTTTTCAAGTTTTAGTTAGGATACTAAATTAGTATTGATTGTTTGTGTGTCGATGTCGGGTAAACAAATTTTTGACTTATCCAAGAACGTCCCAGGAGCGGTGCGAAATAGTCTGGAACTACGTAAAGTATTTCAGTCGATTTGATGTCCTTATATTGAACTTCTACTCCCGCTACTCCGATAGGTGCAAATATACCGGCCGTGTAGGCGCGAAATCGTGTTTTAATTTCTTGAAGTTTGTCGTAATTTTATTTATTTAGGAGGGTATGGCCAGCTTCCGAATCCACCTAAAACTTTTAAAATTTGTTGTTTATTTTTACATTAATTAGAAATTTCTGTGAGTCTTGATTAGGGTTGTAAATTTTGTATATTTTGAATTGGTCTTGAAGATATGAATCATCGGTTTCAATTGTTTTTACACCCTTTTTCTCAGTCATTAGTCTTTTAAGGCATACTTTTTCAACGGGACCATTGTTGGCACAGAATCCACATTTTAAATATATTGAAACAACTGTGCTTTGATGTATGGTTATTTCTTGCACACTTTAGGCAGATACCTTCAATTTCAAGATGTTTTAAGTTAATACGAGATTTATATCGTGGTGAAGGACTTCTTTGAAAGTACCTCAGTCTCGAGTTTGTTGTATCTCTAGTTCTTGAAATATAACTACTTACACTTCTTGAATTGAAATTTGTTTGGCTTCTGTTTTGTGGTCTAGAGAGTCTGTTCACATTGCTTTCGGCGTTTTCTACTTGGGTATCGAATTGTTGACTGACTAGGTTTGAAGCTTCTAGTGTTTGGGCTCTTTTTACTGCGCCTTGAAATGTTTTTGAGTTATCTAGCAACAACTGATGACGCAAGACATACGTATTCGACAGTGTTCTTGTAAATTGTGAGTGAAGAAAAAGATCTGCTATAGGCTTCTTGCATTCGCAAGTAATGTTACACGATTGAAAGAATTTACCTAGTTGAGTGACAAAATCCTGAATGGATTGGCCAGATTACCGTTTTTGTGATAGGAATTTGTGTCTTTCGACTAAGGTGTTTTTCTCTCAATCAGTTGCTCATCCAAGCTTTTGACAATTTCATCGGAAGTTAAAGTATTGATTTCTTTTGGTGCTACTGATAACTTTAATAATTCATAATATTCAGGACCTACACTATTTAAAAGAATTGTTTTTGAAGTAGTTGTGTCTGATATTAAGCCTTTCATTTCCAAGAAGTTCGTGTACCTTTCTTTGTATTGATCAAAGGTTTTTATGTTTTTGTCGAAAATATCAAATTTACTTACACAAGCGAGTGTTGATTGGCGTTTTGATTGGTTGTAAAACTTTGATTCATTGCTTGGAAATTTTGTTGCTGCATTTGCAGGAATTGAGCGAATTGGTCGGCATCCATTTTTGGAGGTTATGAAAGTTACCGTTACACGTTTTGTTTTGAAAATTTGAAAGTATGTTACAAAAGTATTGAAACTATGTTTTTATGTAAACTAAATGGTTTTTGATAAAAAGTATTTAGAACACAAAAGGTTTGAATGCAAAGTAAGTAAACACAAGCACAACACATTTTCTTGAACACATTTTTTTATTTTGTTTTCTCCTCGTCTCTACTTTATGTCCAGATTAAAAGAATATACACCATTTTAAAGTAAAGAATGGGTTTTTAATGAATACCTTATATTTTAGAACAGCAGACATAATAAACAGTAAATGTAATATTATGTACTTATGACTCATCACCTACTAACTTGGTAGGCTCAGTGATGCCAACTCCTGTTTCCCAGTGTCGGCAACATAACAGTTTCAGAAAGTTATTAGAGAAAAGTCAAACAGCATAACAGGTTTACAAAGCTGACGAAACTGGTTTACACTGGAAATTATTGGCCGATCACACTTTAGCCTTTGGTAATGAGCAGTCGGCTTTCGGGAAGAAAATGATGAAGATGAGAGTTACATTTATACCTTGTGCAAATGCGGCTGAAACACATAAACTTGTTGTCGGAAAATAAAAAAAAAACCCGCTGACATTTAAATCGCCACTTATTTCTGTTTGTGCACAGAAAAATTATGGGTTACTATATACTTGTTTCTTGAATGATTTAAATTGGAATTCGTTTTCGTAGTCCGTCGCCACCTTTTATCTCTTAATTTACCTCCTGAGCCAATGTTACTGCTGAATAATAATCCCGGCCATCCATCGGCAGACGAATTTGTCTGCAGACGGCAAAAATATTGCAATGTCTCTGCCGCCAAACGTTACGGCGATAAACAACCTATGGATCAGAAATTTATACAAAATGTGTTACTTTGATTAATTGTCTTGTAATTAATAAATCATGGAAGAATGTACACCCTGGATTTTTCACTGATAAGGACTACGAACCAGAAGATGATACTTTAGCCGAGCTTTCTAATAGCTTGAGGGGGCCCCATGATCCTCATATAAGTGAAACAGAAGCTCAAGAATAGGTGGTGCCGAAAGCTACACAGTTTAAAAGAATAGTTACTCAGTTATAAAGTGTCACCTGATGAAGAGATTGTCCGAGCGGCAAGGTGTGAGGACAATGAGCAAGATAAGACTATACAAGCGTTCTTGTTTCTAAAAAAAATTGCAAATTCTGAGACAGTGGGAGCTTCGAAAACTACTTTGAAATGGGCTGAAGATAATGAATTTTATAGCCACAAAGTTATGTTTCTCCGCCGACTTAGCGACCGAGCTATTGAAATGAAGTACGAAAATTACAAGCAAAGCAGTCTTTTTCAAGAAAAATTAACTTTTATTGTTTTTTTTAACTACATATCAAATGCACATATTTTATACATGTTTGTAATTTTCTACATGTACATTTGTATTTCTCTCATGTTTGTCTTTAATTTCATAATTTATTAAACTAAGGTTAAACATGTTTTATTATCATTAAAATATTGCATACTACAATCCGAATTCCTCGATAATCCGCAAAGATACCTGCTTCTCCCTGTGCGGATTAGCGAGGCCCTACTGTATATAGGAATCAATATTAAAATATCTATAACCAACCTTGTCATTCAGTGATTTCTTGTGCGAAAATTTGGGAATCAACCGTGAACAAAGTCAAAACCTTATTTTTATTTTTTATTTTTATTTTTATTTTTATTATTATTTTTCTTGTTGCAAGAATCTGAAAATAACTTGGAAACTCAGACAAATTTTAATAATCGATTCAAATACAACTTAATTACATTTCATGAGCAGAGAATTACATTTCCATCAAGAAATCTTGCCATCTAGTAATTTTCTGTCTCTCTAGTTCATAGTAATTAACATGAAACAAAGTCGAAGCCTTTTTATTGTAAATGTTACTTGTATCAAACATTTAAGATGTGAATAAAAATATCCCAATTGCATACCCTAACCTCATATAAACTTCATATTTATAGACTTTTGAAATTTGTACAAATTATGCACAAACAATATATCTAATCTAATCTATGTTATATAATTAAAGAAACCTAATTTACATACGAATTGCTCTACAGGAATTACATAAATAATTAATGAAATAATCGATATTTATTCAAATATTCATCCACGCCATTACAAATGAATTATACTACAATTCTCGTTCTCGATAATAATTTGAGGTAATGCTCGTCATTGCTGATATTTCACACATTTTAAAGTTTGAAAATTGGCGCCTAGGCGTGGCCGGACATTGCACCGCTATAGTCATATTTGTTTGTTGTGTTTGACGTTTCACACGCACTGAGTACTCTAAGTGCAAAAAATTACCAAATATAAATAAGAATTAAAAGTTTATAATGTCAAGAGATAAGAAGAAGAGAAAATTACGTTTGCGATCAGGAGGAAGAGATAGGAAGAAACAAAAAACGGATGAGAGACTGGAAAAAATGATAAAAACGATCGATAACCTCAAAAATGTTGTTTTGAAACTAGCAGAATTAAATAACACCACTGATATAAATCAGAATGAATATGCAGGGTAAATGTTTATTATAACAAAAATATATACGAGTATCCATATGAAACCGGGATTACATAAAAGTATTTAGCCTCCATACGAGACTTACTGAAAAAATGCTTAAGTGTGGTGATTCATTCACACTTAAGTATGTTGGTTGTCCAAAAACATGTACAAAAAAGCTGTCTATATGACAAACTGCCCACACGACAAACTGTCTATATTACAAACTCTGTATAACAAAAAAGAGATATGAGTTTCCGTACGAAACCAGTCTCATATAAAAAGTATTTAGCCTCTATACGATACACTTAGTTAAAAGATGCTTAAGTGTGGTGATTCATTCACACTTAAGTATGCCTTTGTACAAAAACAACATATACAAAAAACTGTCTATATGACAAACTGTCCATACGACAAACTGTCTACATAACAAACTGTTTATACAACCAACCGTATAACAAGATATCTGAGTTTCTATACGAAATCAGTCTCATATAAAAAATTAAGTTTTTCTTAAATAATTTTTTCTTCCTTCATTAAAAGTATTAACCTCCATACGAGACATTTACTTAAAAATCTTAAGTGTGGTGATTTATTTACTCTTAAGTATGTATTTGTACAGAAATAACATGTAAAATGAATTGCCTATACCAGAGTTTCCCAAATGCCGGGTCGCGACTCGAAACCGGGCCACGAAAAAAAAAATACCGGGTCGCAAAAAAATTCTTAAAAAAATAGCTGCTTTTTGTTTTAGTTTATTTATTTTTACGAAAATGTAAAATATATCTAAATAAAATTAAAGAGACATTATTGAATAAATTGTGCAAAAATACATTATACTTTTATACTTTCTGGGAATATATCAAGCTATTCTTGGAAGAAACTATTAAATAGTATTAAATAGTAATTAAATAATAGTATTAAAGGACGAGTTTAGTAAGCGCAATTTTACAGCACGTGTCCAAGTTTGGACAAGTACTTTCTAATGGACGTAAGTAATTTCAGAAGTACTGAAAAACGCCTTACGAACGAGTTTTTTCTAGTATGTTTTCCATTTTGCGCCTTTTTCTAAATACAAAAATTGCCGATATATATTGAGAAAATTGTATCGCACTAGGCGAGCCATAACCACACGCATATGAGTGCTGTTATAAGTCCATTACAGACGCAAAATAGAAAAAAATATATAACGTTCCACAATGCCTTGACTTGTGAGAGAACACAAAACTTAAATTATTTGGATTTTAATTGTAAAAAAACTAGTACTTATTCATTATTCTTTGTAAATTTTCGACTACCAATTAGATTATATCAGCCTATTTCTTGCAAGTTAAAACATGTAAACGCATTTCTGATCTCATTTTCGCTTTTTCTTGTTTTAAAATGTCCAACACGCTATTTTAAAATATAGTTGAATTGTTATCACATGATTGCGCAAATTACTTCGCACTACGTATGTACCGTTTCTGAATATCTCTCTCATTTGATGAACAATATCTACGGGTCACGAATGAAAAATATTAAATTAACTGGGTTACGAAGAAAAAAGTTTGAGAAACGCTGGTCTATACGACAAACCGTCCATAAGACAAACTGTCTATACGAAAAATTGTTCATAAGACAAACTGTCAATATGACAAACTGTCTGTACGACAAACCGTCCATACGACAAACTGTCTATTAGATGATGTTTCAAAAATACTTACAATAAAGGTCCACATTATAAAAATAATTTTCTATTTTAGAAGAAAATCTGGATAAAGAGAATATTGATTCAGGTAATCTCATCCAACAATCCCCAAAAACAAAAGAGACTGAGGAACCAAATGAGATAGCTCTTACTGAAGATATAGAAGCAACTGACAACAGATCTCAGGTCAATGAGGTTACGTTAGAAATTCTATCCTGCATCCTGTATCCTGCTATCCAATATGCATCCTGATCTCTAACAAGAAATTCCATTAAAAATAATTGAAGAATTAAAAATTAGATTGCAAAAATGGATGCAGGAAGGTTATCCAGAGGAAAATAAGATAAAGATCCTAGAAATGTATCCGAGAAAAGATGATTTCTACACTGAAGCACCAAAGATAAATATAGAAATAGGTCCTGACAGAAGTTGCTTCAAAACGAGATAAACATTTTGAAGACTCACAAAACTGCATTGGTTCTGCAATTGCGGCATTATTTGCTGCAGTATCTATGATTCTAGAAGATCCTGAAGAGGGTATTGACCAGGAAGCGCTCATGAAGTATTTATGTGATACTGGGAAACTATTGACCGATGATTTTCATCAACAGTCACAAACACGAAGAACGTTCATTACACCACTAATGAAAAAATCAGTTAAACCAACAGTTGACGCTACTAAAGCTGACGAATGGTTGTACGGCAAACAATTTGCTGAACAAGTAAAAGAAGCAAAAGATGTAGAAAAAGCCTGCTCCAACATCAAGGCAACATTGAAATCCACAAACTTTAGGGAGCAGGGAAACTAGAGGTACCCACCTGCAAAATACAAGTAGGTGGGAAACCAACAGAAAAAATCGGCGATAAAATTCAAGCCCAGACCTCAACGAACGAGGTTCAATACGACAAAAGCATTGAGTCGGTCATCAAATCGCCAACAGCCCATAAGGAAGTAGATAAGGTAAAGGTGCCAGCAGGCCGTCTAAAACACTTTACACAAAACTGGGAAGAAATTACCGAGGATAAATTTTTCGTAGATTGTCTGAAGGGTTATAAAATGCCTTTCAGAGAAACTCCATAACAAACAAAACCACCAACAGACCAAAATTGGTCTAAAAATGATCTTGGTATAAAAATAATGCATCAAATAAGCTTAAAATGTAATAGAGCCTTGTCAAAATGAAGATAATTAATTCATTGCCTCTATGTTCCTAGTTGACAAGCCAGATGGCTCCAGTAGATTTATCATTAAATTAAAAAATCTAAACAAATTTATCGATTTTAAAATGGAAGATATAAGTCTGCCAAACACTTAATATCTATTGGCTCATATATGTGTTCGATAGATCTAAAAAACGCCTACTACCTTGTTCCTATCCATAAATCATTTAGAAAGTTTTTAAAATTTAAATTTAGGAGGCAGCTCTTCCAGTTTTCATGCCTTCTCTTTGGTTTATGCACAAGTCCTTTTGTTTATTCAAAAATTATGAAACCAGTTATGAACAAAATTAGACGACTAGAGATTTTATCAATTATTATTTACATTGATAATCTATTAATTGTGAGAAATTCATATGAATCTTGTAAAAATTCATCAAACTTGGTGAAAAATCAACTGGAACAGTTAGGCTTTGTCATAAACCACCAAACAAATTCACAAACACCTAGTCAGAAATGCAAATACTTGGGTTTCATTATAAATTCAGTAGATTTTAGACTCTAGTTGACAGGCAGGAAGAAAAGCAAATAAAGTCATTAATCAATACTTCTGAGAAAAACAAATATTATAAAATTAGAGACTTCGCAAAACTACTGGACAAACTCACAGCAGCTTGCACAGCAGTGGCATATGGATCCATCTACTGTAAAAGACTAGAAAGGCAAAAGTATCTAGCCTTAATTTTAAGTGACAACGACTACGACGGTAGAATTTATGTTAATAAATTAATAATGGAAGAACTGTATTGGTGGAAAATAAATGCACCAGAAGGTTTTAACCCAATTAGAACACTACAGTTTAAGTTTGAGATATCTTCAGATGCATCTGTGACTGGGTGGGGTGCACACTGTAATGGTGTAAACGCTCATGGGTACTGGACGAAAGAGGAAAGAAAGTTTAGCATAAACTATCTAGAACTGTTAGCAGCGTTCTTTGGTCTAAGATGTTTCGCCAACAAAGTATCAGACGGCGAAATTCTCTTAAGAATTGATAATATGTCTGCAATTTCCTATATCAATAGGACAGGTGGCATTCAATATAACCACTTAAATGCAGTAGCAAGAGAAGTCTGGCAATGGTGCGAAAGGAGAAAAATCTGGATTTACGCGTCATACATACCGTCAGTTATGAATAAAGATGCTGATTTAGCATCGAGAATCACAAATATAGATACCGAATGGGAACTATGTAAAGAGTCATTTGAAAAAAGTTTGGAATTTTCTCAATTGACCTTTTTGCATCAAGATTGAATAAAAAATGTCCCAGATTTTGTTTTCGTTTCCCAGAGCCAAACGCGATGACAGTAGATGCCTTTACTATTAGGTGGACGAATGAAAAAATCTATGCCTTTCCTCCTTACGCACTGATTCTTAAAAATCTGCGAAAAATAATATCCGATAATGCTGAGGGAGCAGTCGCGGTACCATTGTGGTCAACACAGCCCTGGTACACGCTATTTACATCACTATTTACCGAGCCGCCTTTAGTTTTTAAACCTCACACAAATTTATTATTGTCTCCTTCCAGGCAAGAAATGGCAGGTGGCAAGGAACTTGTCTGCAAAGCGTTCCTAAGTAAAGGAATAAATGAAGCATCAACATAAATCATGATCAAGTCCATAACATCATCAACACTCAAACAATACCAAGGTGCCTTAAAGCTAGATCAAACAATTTTCCTATATTTAATGCAAGTACAGTAGATATACTATATTTTCTAACCGAAAGGTTCGAAAACGGGGCAAGCTATGGGACTTTGAACTCTATCAGATCAGCTCATCTCATCACTCATCTCTACTCAAGATCTCGGTAAGGATAAACTGCTGTCCCGATTCTTCAGGGGAATATTTAAGGAGAGACCTACAAGGTCTAAATATGCAAGTATATGGGATACAGCACCAGTCTTACAATATATAGAAGGACTTGGCCCATTGAATCAGCTAAAGTTAAAGCATGCAGCAGAAAAGGTATTAACGCTGCTCATTTTGTCTACAGCACATAGACTTCACTAATTAATATCGCACTAATTAATATAAAAAAAAATTCCATATACAAATCAAAAATAACAATCAAAATTACAGACCTGATAAAAACGTCCAACCCAGGAAAAAATCAGCCAGAGCCTATACTGCCATTTTATAAAGAAAAACCTGGGCTGTGTGTTGCTACAGCTGTAATAGACTACTTGAATATGACTAAAAACTTAAGAAATGAGCAAAACAACAAATTACTTATATCAAACATGAAGCCATACAAAAACGTAACGTCTCAAACGATTTGCCATTGTATCAAATCCTTGCTGTCTAAAGCAGGCATTGATATAAATCAGTTTACAGCATATAGTACAAAACATGCTGCAGTATCAGTGGCTATAAGAAATGGTGTTGATATAGACACAATCAGACGTACTGCTGGCTGGTCTGGACGGTCACAGACCTTCGAAAAATTTTATAATCGCCCGATCCAAGATAATAACGAAACGTTCGCAAAATCTGTATTATATAACGCACTGTAACTTTCTTTATGATTTCCAGTCATGTAACATGATAAATAAATTAGACGACATGAATGGGTTTTTTTAGACTCTGAAAGTCTACAAATTATCATCGAGAACGAGACGTGTAGTATAATCGAACGATCAATCGAGCCCGCCGAAGGCGGGCGAAGTTCGATCGTGATTATACGAAACGTCTCGTTCCAAGATGATCATTCTCTCTCCCTATAGGTACCTGTTAACAAACATACCCAAAATTATCTTGCAGCGAAAACTCAACTACAAGAATCTCTAAAAATATGACTATATCGGCGCAATGTCCGGCCACGCCTAGGCGCCAAATTTTAAACTCTAAAAAGTGTGAAATATCAGCAATGACGAGAATTACTACAAATTATCATATTCGAACGAGACGTTTCGTATAATCACAATCGAACTTCGCCCGCATTAGGGGCCCGTTTGATCGTTCAATTATATTCTCACCCATTATTAAGACCCAAAATTTGTGTTATAACCATTTTAATTTTGACGTAGTTTTTTTGAATATTTTTGCCATCCATATATAACTTTTTCTATTACATATTTAATTTTCTTTAACGAAATACTAAAATTATATTAATTGTTTTGTATCTCACACTATTAGGTGTGACCTTCTCCCATTTTCATGGCAGTTACCCAATTCCTTCTTTGTTAAATTTGGTTAGTTTGAACTGAAAATAATGTTCGACTTCCTGACTGACTTTCGCTTCAGAATAAAAAGTTTTTCTATTTAAAATTTTTTGTTAGGAACAGAATAGGTGATAATCTGTTGGAGCAAGGTCGGGAGATGGGTGTTGATGCTCAAGATATTTTTTTGAGTCTCAAATTTTTGACAAGCGATTTTCTTTATTCCGTTCACTGAAATTGTGAGGTACTCGTGCCTTTAACTTGTCGACTTTCCCTAATTTCCAAGTGGCGGCAAACAGTTGATTTTGATGTATTAATCCTTTCTGGAGATACATGTCTTGATCGAAATGGATTTGGATAAAATATTACCTATAAAGGCTCGTCGTCAAAGTCGGAAGGACATGCCGCCATTTATTTGTCTATTAAGGTCTTATCTCCAGAAATAAATTAGACAAATCTATTTTTTAACTACCCGATCGATTATTAATCCTTCACCTTAAACACTGCATAGGTTTCAGTTATTACCGTATAGCAGTATCGCCTTTTTAAATTCTCAAAGCATTATGTGACGAATATGCACTTTTGTCTTTCCATTTTAAAAGTTATGAACAATACTTTAATATATCTTCCACCCCACTAAACAATTATCAGAAGAACCATTGAATAGTTATTTGTAATTCGTTTGCCCCGATTGCTCCATATTGGGTAGATACAAATAATCTACCTATCTGAATCTGTTTTTTACGATTCCACATAATATATTTAGATAATAAATATCGTATCTAATGCATTTTACATCAACATCTACATGACCCTCAAATAACGAGCAGTGATAACAGTTCTCTAACAGTGATAACTGAAATGAAGAAGCAATAGCCATTATAAATATCGTTCAATTTCACGTTAATAATAGCTTCTCCCCCGCCCCCCTCACCCCTCTCGAACGAATATTTCCAATAAAAACTGATCACTGAAGAAGCAAAAATCTCTAGCAGAAATTTAAAAGATCTCAACATTCTGCAACAAATATATCCTCAGCTACAAGTGATAAATCAAATGAAAATTCATTTAAGATTAATTACACACACTAAAATACTTTTTTTATAAATAGTATCACTAAATCTGACAAAAAGCAAAAAACCGTTTAGAATATAATTAAACAATACAAATAAAAATAACAAACGTGAACAAGTCGAATTAGAAATAGGTGATAATCTAATTAGGGATCCTGATAAAATTGCTATGACTTTTACAGATTCTTTGCTAAAGCGCCAGAGCTTTATTATTAAATTATTAAAAACTTCAAGCCGACTAGCATAATAAACATGCAATTTAGCGTCAAAATCATGTATTTTGAGGATTTTTGTGAAAGAGAATTCTTCTTCTAAACAAAAAAAATCTTCTAAACAAAAATCCAAAAATTCACATGGGTCAGACCTTATGGTTTCATTAGGGAGAACTTAGAGCATCTAACGAAGCCGCTACTATATATAATAAATTGCTCCTTTAATACCGAAGAATTTCCGGCAATTTTAAAGGTGGCCTCTATTCTACCTATTCATGAAAAGGCATTCAAGACGGCCCTTAATAACTACAGACCAATTGCTTTAATCTCAGTGCTGTCTAAAATATAAGAATTCTGTTTCCTCCAAAGACTTGGCCCTTTCATTGCGATGCTTAAAATAGTAACAAATGGCTTTCAAAGCTGGAAATCTACTAGTTCCGCTTTCCTAAAACTCTCTAAAAAATCTTATCTGATGTAGACAAGGGCAGTTTCCCAATAGGTATTTTCTGTGACTTAAGTAAAGCCTTCGACTGTGTATGCCACGACCAACTGCTTGACAAATTAGCTAAATATGGCATAAGAGGAAAAGCAGGAAACTGGTTATGCTTCTTCCTACACAGTCGATCCCAATATGTAGAAATAAACTCTTAGGACGAGGTAGGCATGTCTTCAACAAATGCGACGAAAACAGGGCTCCCCCAGGGTAGCGTGCTCTCACCAATACTATTTATTGTATTTTTGGCTGATTTAGTGGCATATTTACACGAATGTGATTCCACGTTCTATGCTGATGACCCCAGTTTTTTAATATCAGAAAACATTTGAAATCCTCAATTAGCTCAATCTAGCTCAATGGAATCTGTAACGCAATGGTTTTCCTCCAATAAACTGTTTCTTAACATGGAAAAAACTCACTTCATGGTGTTCCAAACCAACAGAAGCAAATACATGGAAAATATCTAAATAAAAATTTCTAGGAATATATATTGAAGAGCACTTAACTTGGTACACTACAACTGTGAGCATATGCAAAGTACTGAATCACAAATCATGTGGTTCCTAAAAAAAAAATCTCAATCAAACCGAATTACTTAACTGTTACTATGACTGTGTCTTTATGTTCTTTGTATCCTTGCAACTACGTGCTACATCCACAAAATTAGACTAAGGATTCCTAAGAATGGTGATAGGCACGACTTCTGCACTCGAGGACACCTTAAGCTATACCCTACGAAAGTAAGGCTGGACATCTGTGGCAAAGCTCAGGATGTTAAAAGCATTATTATGTACTATAAGCTCCCACAGAGCCTTATTTAGGAGACCTCATGTAAGAGGTTCAGAAGCCTAATGAGAGAATTACTTATTTCAAAATGTCCCTACGACTAAAATGAGCTTGTGAATTCTCTCAATTCTATAGAGATCGTTTTCTGTAATCATTCTTTCTTTTGGACGTACCCATGTATCTGTATAAATAAATTGAATTAAACCATTGCTTTTTGTGGTTTAAGCTATGTTGATTTGTCAAATTTTCTAATCAATTTAAGTTTATTTAGTTTTAAATATTAAGAGAATTAAGATAACACCTACCAGGTACGTATCCGTATCAATAAGGACATGTAATTGGGAGAAGGGATTGAACTCTACTAAATAAGTTTTGAAAAATATACTTTTACAGTCGGTACAAAACCAACACAACCTTCTGTCAGTACAAAGCTACAAAGAGAGATTGAAACTTCGAGCAGTGTTTGTCACATATCCATTTAGTTAAAAAAAATAATGCTATCAAAGAACATAATTTTTATTTCAAAAACATTCAATTGCCATATCGATGAATCTATTGGCAGCCCTGGATTAACCGCCGTAGATTCGGTCACTGAACGTTTAACGAAAAACAATTAGCGCGACTTAACACCCATACAGTTTCCACATCAAAGTATTTCGCTTTAATAAACGGTTTACAAACAGCATTCCAAAATCCCATATGTAGTATATATATGAAGGTCTAAATAATCTAAACTTGGTCTCTTAAAGTTTTAAAACTTGTTTCCGTTTGCAGTTTAAAAGGTCAGACTTCGTTTGTAATGCCTCGAGAAAGGAACGCGACAATTTATATTCATTTAATCTTTAACACAAAGGAGGTTGATGAAGAGAAAAAAGAGATTTGATTGCCTGAAACAGTTTCAATTTATTGTAAAGTTTCTTGCATGATAATTTATTTTTTTCACCAAATATTCTCAGTTTTTAGAGAAACAAATCGAGAGTAAAAGTATTTATTAAATGCATATATTTCTTCACAAGGGCTATCGTGTGAAAAACATATTTATAAAAAAACTCATATTAATTTTTTTGAATTATATTTCATTCAATGTTCAATTGATTTTTTATCCAACAACTCAACTTTTTTCTTCAATAACGTGTTTATATTCGCACTTTTAATAAAAGTTCAACCTTTTATTGAAAGTGCGTTTGAAATCGCCTCAAATTTTCTATTATTAAGAACGTACGCTTACCATTGTCAAATCCTCGATATTGCCCATCCATCATTTTTTCTCGCTTTTCAATATCATTTCTAGTTATGTTTGTCATTTAATTTACATCTTCAATCAGCTCATGGTTCAGCCTGATCTTGTAACCTTTTGGGGTTTGAACACTTGGACGGTGCGCTGCTATAGGTGGTATTTTTAAATTAAAACTCCTGTGTGCATAAAAGTTGTGTAACGATAAAAGAAGATAGCTACAGTTTTTGTTTTAAATTTCTAACCAACACTTTAAATATTGAATTGATGAAACCATCCTATGTTATATATAATCATACAAACTTTAAAACAAAGGGAACACAGCCGGAATATATATATATATATATATATATACATATATATATATATATATATATATATATATATATATATATATATATATATATATATATATATATATATATATATATATTCAGCCTTTCCGGAGTTTTATAACAATTACTGAGTCTGTTTAGAACTACCATAACTAATCTCATGTGAAATTTATTGAAAGTTATTTTATAAATTTCAGTCTACCTTCGTGGCACTCAACAAAAACCATTCCCATCCATAAAACCATAAAACCCAATTTAAACCCAATAAAACCCCATTTCAATCAATTACCTGCTAAGTTCATGTCTCTCTCACAAAATGTCAAAATTAAAAACATTTAACCCTAAACACCCACATGGGTTTTCAAGTAAGTGGTTTACAAACTGTTGTTCATGGAAGCAAAGCTGTGCTGATGAGAGATAAATCTCGAAACACGTCCACTGATGGATATCCACTTAAGGTATCGGAAAGACTTTATCTTAAAAACAATGTTATTTTTATGGTTTTTGTTGAGTGCCACGATGGTGGCATCTTTCAAAAGCTATAAAATAACTTACAAATTTCACATGAGATTTGTTTTGGTAGTTCTAAAAAGACTCGGTAATTTTTATAGAGCTCCAGAAAGGCTGAATATATTTATAATAATATATTCAGGCTGTGTTTCGTTTGTTTTAAGTTTCTTTAAATATTGAAATCCTTCTTGGTTCATTTTGGCATAGTTGCTCTGGAATCTAGTGTTTCTGATGACTGCGTCCTTTCTAGCCCTGCTACATAATATCTGGAAGATTGCGTGGCAAGCTTCACAGCCCTTCATCGGCTTGTGTGTGACACGGATAATCCTTAGTGTAGGAAATTATGGAGAACACAGGAGTTCTACAACTGGCTTTAACTGATCTTCAGATTTTTGTATTAGACGTTGTCTGCCCGTTGGGGATAAGCCGCCTTTTTGCTCTTCCACGTAGTCCTGTTCTGGACGGCTTGGTACCAGGTAATGCCTTCCGTTCATTTCAGGTCGTCGTTCCATGGCATCTGTGGTCTTCCTACGCTTCTTCTGTTGTTCTATGACCTCCATCTTATTATTTTTCCACTCCATTTGTATTCATTTCTTGCGACATGGACCGCCCAACTCCGTTTCTGCTGTAGTATTTCATTTGTTTCATCCCTTACTTTTCTCTTCTCTCTGATCCAATCGTTTGTTTTCTTGTCTCTCAGTGATATTTCTAGTTTGCGTCTTTCGATTGACCCTTAGCTTTTCCATTATTATTTCGGTAATTGCCCATGTTTTCGATCCATAGATGGTCAGCAGTAGTATGCACTGATTATATATATGTGTGTGTTTGTACTTTATCAATTAAGTTGCCTTCGATGGTAATTTGTTCTTCAGCTTCTCTATCTGACGTCATGTATTTGGTTTTTCCAAAGTTAATTTCCAATCCTATCTGTTTCGTGGCTTTGTAGATATTGTATATGTGTGTGATGAGTTTTACCTTGTTATCAGTGCTATATCGTCGGCGAACATTTTGTATCGCGTTTCTCATTTGTTATGTTAATACCTCGGTTACTAAAATCAATAGTTTTTATTGCCAAGACCAAGGTAAATAGCTTCGGCATTAAAGGATATTTAGTACATTTCTCCTGATTCTCACTTTCTGACGGTTGTTGATCAAGTTTTCGTACCACTGTCCAAGTTTATGGTCAATTCTGACATTTTTAGGGCTTGCTGGAGTGCCCAGATTTCTACTGTGTGAAAGGCTATCTATCTATGAACGCTGCCCATAGCGGCACATTGTATTCTGAGGTCTTCTCAATGAGTACCCTTATTGTTTGTAGGTGCTCGGTTGTTCTGAATCCGTTTTGCTTTCCATGCCTGTCCTTGATTTTAGCTATTTCCTTTTTTTACTTTTGCCAGCCTCCTGAATACCTTCGGGCCTGTGTTGTTCTAAGACTTGATCTTCAGATAGGTATGTAGTAATGGGAGGTGCATTATAAAAAATATTTTACCAATCTAGAAGTTCGTGATAATCTGCAGCACCAAAGTTGAAATTCGGAATAATTAAACTTGCCGGTAATATTGACGATGTTATTATCATTGGTTCTTGCATTCAATATCGTGTAAAATGTAAGGTTTCTAATATGCATTCGCTCATCCTACAGCATACTGAGCATATATTTTTGCTATCCATTGCTTTCAATGACAACATGCAATATAGTTTTCAGTTCATCTAGTAAGTACTCGCACAACTGGATCGTTTCAAAAACATGGCTATAAATGTCGTTAACGTAACTAAATTTTCCGATGGACTCACATTAGGTAAATATAAACGGAGAATTCTATTACCGCTACTCAACAACCGAGAATGATTAACTTCCAGGGTTTGCGTTTAGACTTGCTTTCCTAGCAAGTGCCACTCATACTCACTTGGCATTTTTACTTGGCACCTTTGATCTGAGCTTAACTTGCTGGCTGAAATGTCTGGAATGATACACTGGATTATGTCAAATTTTGTCACAGGAAGCTTCTCATATCGTTCTAGAGCTTGTACAATAGGACCAAGTAAAGCGCGAGGACTAGTCGTATTTCAGTCCAAGCGTTTTCTTGTTTTCTCGTCTTTAACGACATTTTTACACAAAGAAACTTGAATAAAACCTTGAACTATGAACTTATGGACGTGTCGGACTTGTCTGTGTGGCGTTCATACCCTGACTAGTGTGTATTTCTAGGTTTAACATTGTTTGAGCTTTGGGCAACGATTCTGTCATAAATCGCGAAAATAAAATGTTCTATAATCCGTTCGGGAATTACACTATCGACCCTATCAAAAAATGTTTTCAGAAATATTTCTTATTAAATTATCAATAAAATATTTATTTTATTTTAAAAAAATATATAAATTATTTTTTTTTTAAATTAAAAATTCCTGACTGCGGAAAAGTTCGTATCAAAAGAGAACAATTTTGTAACCTTAAGAAAGAATCCGACGAGAGTTTAATTATTTAAAATTCTTCAAAATGGTCTTCAGGACTCCTGCAAATTTAAACTAAAATCATCAACTAAAATCAGAGTCCTTTGCTAATTTATTTTCAGATAGCAATTAGTTTAACTACCACAGATTTTGAACCAAAATATTAACATGGTAGTTGCATGACCCGGCCAAACTAATATTTTTGGCATGCCCCTTTAATTTATTAATTTAATTTTTTAACAAATATCAACTCCTTTCAAAGTACTCTCCACTGCCATTAAAACACTTGTCCATTGTACATCTTTTACATTCACCTTCTGTGATGCTCGGCCAATTTGACAGCCATCATTTTTATTCCCAAATCTTCTTATAAAATTTGCTCAATTATCTTTCAGGATGACTTCGTGATTTTTTTTGCCAATTTTGCACAGCCATCCATTGCAAAATCGACGAGAAGACAAATCAATTGTCATTAAAAAATTCACAAAAATCGAGTGGTATGATGGGTACACGTTACTCCTCACTTAACAACCTACACACTAAATCCCTTACAGTTAGGATCAGCCCTCCGATCAAATTTTCTTTAGCAATCTATTCACAAACTGATCACGTTTAAGAATAAAATAGAGCGTAAGCGTCTAATTCACTTAATAATTTTGGTTGGATCGGTAATCAGCTTGAAATCAAGTTGCATTTTTATATATTTTTATTGTATATTTCGTTTTGTACACAGCAATTCAAAATAAATAAAAACGAAGCGTAATAACTTATCGACCAATTCGCATAACGTCGTAGTATTAGGAACGAAACTCAGCCGTAAAGTGAGGAGAACATTTGCTCTATTTGGGTCTAGCTAGTATGCCTCTAGCGGCAGATCTTGGTACTATAAGACCTCTGCCGACCACAACTCACAAAGGGGCCCTGTCAACTCGTCATCACCGATTTGGCGCAAATTTACAGTATATGTAGGGCTTGACTATAAATAAAAGCGACGCAAGCGGGAGGGCCAGATGGCCAAGCGTTAAAAAAATAACTCATTTTTTACGCCGACCGGTAAGTTACCGACAACTCATAAGCCCGATATGTTAGCATAAATTTCAATGGCCCGTCTGCGTAGCGGTAAGAGCTCGGGTTCATAGTACAAGGATCGCTGGTTCGATTCCCTGTGGGGACGCTTTTTTTTTTATTTACAATTTATAAAATGACTTTCTTTTATTATTATTATTATTATTTATTATTGTTAAACTTTTTAATTGTAACTATTAATTTGTCAATTTAATTATTTAATTAATATTAATATTTATTATTTGTTTCTTTATAACTTCAACGGTTAATTCTTAAAATTGCTTTCTTTTATTATTACTATTATTGTTGTTATTCTTTATTTTATTTTTACGATACTTGCGCCACAAATGAACCGTAGTAATTCATAATGTAGTATTCTTACTTATTCTTAATCTTACAGGTATTTCCAGAGGTATTGTAATTAAAGCGTACATGAGGAATTGGAATATAAAATTAGATATTTTTATTATTATACAGGTGATTATATGTGCTGGGGGTGATAATTATCGTAAAAACAAGGGAAACAGTAATTGTGTCAGCACCTTGCACACGTTACAAAAGCTACATTTCTACAAATACATGTTATTTTTTTTAATTATCCATAGAAAAACAAGCTTGATTTATATACATAAAAGTTTCACTGTCGTAGCAGAGTTTGGCAGCAAACCACGCGTAATGCAAAATGTCGCGGAATATTGGCGAGGATACCTGGTGATGCAGGATGGAATGTATTTTGATGCAGTCTTCTCGGCATGTGATTTCTCGTTCTCTCTCGATGAGATAAGAGCAGTTTTGAATCTTCCTGATAAAATTCTTTACCTGACGATAAAAATACACGTCGCAGGGTTGCACTTGAGGAGTGCATTTCGGGGGAATCACTTGAATACTGCACGTTGGCAATCCATTTTCATTTTGGAAAATGTCGTCGTATAATTGTGGATTTGTTTGCCCTCCCCACGAGTCGATCAACAAAAGAAATCTGTTTTCCTGCACGTAGGGCTTCATTACATCAGTTAATTTTTTTTTGTACAAAGCTGTTGAAAGTTTGCCGGATTTTGAAGTGACAACATTACTATATTTTTTCGCGTACTCATCCACCGATTTTTTAACCCTCGGTACAAAAGAGTCAGTACTCTCTTGCAGGCATACTTGCAGCCAGCACTCTCTTGCAGTTGAAAACTGTTGGCAGAAGGTTTCCAGAAAGGGTCATCGAATATTGCGCTGTATAGGTATGGGTTATTTTGTTCATATCCCTTCGTTTCACGAGAATCAGTTTTGAGCTGGCAACCTCGACAGAGAATATACGAATGTGAATATTATATTATGTGTGGCGTTAGAAAGAGTTTTTCGATTTGAGATCGAAAGAGATTTTTGATCTGTATTGATAACAAATTCTTTATCGTAATTTGGGATGAGAGCCCGAGCCTGGTCTCTCTTTCCGAGACAAATTTGGTGACTTTCCTCTGACGAATCCTATGCCTTTCTTTGAATTCTTGGGCCCACTGCTCTGAGGCATTGAACTCGAAATCTGCAAATTGACTGGCAGCAGCAAGTGCCTATTGTTGCAGGTTTCTCGTGGTCACTTGTTGGCAACTTTTCCGCCCTTCTACGAAGCGATCATACGTCTAGGTATCAATGGTGTTGCGCTTATCCTTCGGGGTTCCACCGCTTTTAATGTGTTCTTCCCAGATTTTCAAATCTCACATATATTTCAAGCGATGTGCTCCTTTCGATTGAAGGCTTTTTAAATTCCACTTTGGATGTGCTTTTGCAAGATTAACCACCATTATTTTGTAATCGAGTGGAACGTAATCTGCATCAACTTTCAATTTTTTTCCATCCGGTTCGCAGTCAGACTCTATTGACATTTTCACCTCCTTCGTCGTATTCTTCGGAAGAAATCATTTCATCGACGCACAGCAAGAAATGCTCTGACAAAACGTCCAGTATTTTCTCGCGTATTTTGTCTGATGTGATCAGATTGTCTTCGGCCAAAAGATGTAACAAATAAGCCAGCGCAGTTTTAAACATTTGTTTCGACGATTCGCTGTGTAGATTATCAGCGCACATCACATCTTCTTCTTGTTCTACCGATGTTCCAGGCACATAACGACTAACGACTAACTCGACTAACTTATAACGACATTTGGCCAACTTCAACCTCTGCCTTCCATTGTCAGCTTTCCTATTAACCATTAAGGTCATTTAAAAAATTGCAAATAAAAAAAAGCGTCCACACGGGGAATCGAACCAGCGATCCTCGTACTATGAACCCGAGCTCTTACCGCTGCGCTTACCGACCATTGAAATTTATGCTAACATAGCGGGCTTATGAGTTGTCGGTAACTTACCGGTCCGCGTAAAAAGTAAGTTATTTTTTTAACGCTTGGCCATCTGGCCCTCCTGCTTGCGTCAATTTCATTTAGAGTCAAGCCCTACATATACTGTAAATTTGGGCCAAATCGGTGATGACAGTGAGTTCACAGGGTCTTCTTGTCAGTTCAATTTCTTTTGGGTACCGCTCGTATGTATTCGTCTTCGTTATTCCCGGATTAAACCCCAAATAGTAAGACCGATTTTCAAAATTAGGAATTTCATTTGGAAAGAGCTGGTGAAAGAAACATGTAGAACGCTATAGAACTATTGCTTATTATTAATTTGTTGTATAATTTGGTCTAGGCTGCCGTACAAATTGATTTAATGAATAGAATGGTTGGGACCGTTACTACGTGGTAATTCATACTTACACAGAATTAAAAAATGCTTTAACCACCCTGAATATGTAAACATATTATATAACTTGTTAGTCACAGTTATATACATTGTACGCTTCACTCGACTCGAGTTTCGACGGTTAAAGGTCATTTTTACTTAAAACATAGTGGTTAAAACATAGTGAATTTTTCTATTCAGTGTATTACATATTAGTTGAACCTACTAGGGCAAACAGTATATATGTACTAATTATAAGTAATACATATGTACCTTTCATCGTAGTTTTAAAGGCTTCATAAAGAAAATCTGGTTTGGTTTATATAATTAGTTTTTCGAGATTTAGGGAGAAAAATAGAACTAGAACTGTTCCGTTTTATTGTTAGTTAAACTAGTTTAATATTCATCCAAATTCATCCAAAATGATTCAGTATCAATCCAATCTAATTATATTCTCAAAAATAGATTTTCATTATCAATTAAAAACACATAAAAACTACAACACGACACAAAACCTCAAACGTTTTCCTGTAGCAACTGCACATCTATACATTTATGCAAATGTAATTTAAATCGATTCAATAAAATGTTATTATGAACTTTCATGAATGTTTCATTTTAAACTGAATAATTTAAAAAAATGAATCTATATAAAGGGTGACAAATTAAGAGTGTCCTGATTTTAAACAATTATCAAAAAAAGTTTTTGGGCTTTCTGCGAAAGAGTAAATCTTTCTTTAAAACTGTTACCGACTCACTTGACATTCCTACTTGCTGTATAAAGGGCGCACGGATTGTTTAGAATTTTCTTCAATTAACTTCGGTTCTAGCAATTTTTTCCTCTCTGCAAGTTGAGTATCCGTAAGAGAACCTGTTCGACGATATTATTCGTCGTCGTGATATCATGCAATTGTCTTACAATTTGGCAGCGCTGGGAAATTAAGCTGTTTTTCTAATAAAATAATCTACACAAACAATTCTTTGTTCAGCCGTTGCATTACAAAAAACTTAAGTAATTTTTATTTTTAATAATTTTTATGAAGTAAATACATGACAGACACCCTTAATTTGTCACACTTTATAATAAACCGAATATTAACTATCGGTATCTATTATAAAAGTTTATTTTTTTCTTTATGCAGCAATCATAGATATGATTTAAATTTAAATAAATTTAAAAAATTTAATTTGAACACAATTAATTTGTGTATTATAAACTACAAAACTAAAATAACTAGTGCGTACATTTGCTCACTTGTTATATCTAAATATAAATTTGTAAATAAAACATACGATCGATAACCCTATAGAAATGAAATATTATTAATAGAATTGATTCAACAGGGTCTAAGGAAAATAAGTTTTGTAATGGAGGTAAAAATGTTTAATTATTTTAAATTATTCATAGATTAATATGATTCGTTTCTAAATAATTAGCAATAATTCTTTGCTCTTTGGAATGAAACCAATAACTTCTTTGTTTATTGTTTTTGGGATAATCGCTCGGACTCTTCAATTTTGATTTCCAAAGTACAAAGCCATGACGTAAAAAAAAATTTCATGACGTCATTGCTGTTTGCGCTGTGACGACATTGACATATTTTGAATGGCAACCCCAATTTTTTATTCTCGATTTGGATAGACCTTTTCATTGTCTAAATGGTGGTGTAAAAATGTTGATATGTTACATTAGCAAATTTTGATTTGAATTTTAAGATAACGAACATTTAGCCAGTTTAGAAAAATGTGTTTGTAGCAAGAAAATCTTAATAATTTTACATGTCCTCAAACATGGTTTTATTTTAAAAAAAATACACGTTTGCTATCTTAATTCCAGTTGTTTTGTGTATTCTATTTGTAAGTCGTCTAATTTCTACATTTGGTATGTGTTCTAACCTAGATATTCGACGCGATCTTCTGAGAAAATCAATTTCTACCATAAAATAAAAAACTTGTACCCGTAAAATAAACCTTGTACCTGTCACTCAAATTCACAGTAGAGAACGAAAATAACAACAAGATTACAAATTAGACTTAGATACCCTACTAATTAATCGCAATTACCATATTGAATTTGATATTCATATGCATTGCATGTACCTCTAAAATAATTAAATTTAAAAGGATAAGAATTTTATATCTTAATGTATAAGTTTTCGATCCAGGTGACAGCCGATGGAGTGGCCCCCAAGAAATCTTCAGTCTAGCTGTGACTGCCGATTTACACATTCATAGGCTATGTGGTGGATGGTTTGTTGTTCGCCACAGTCGCACGTGTTGCTTTGGGCTTTTCCCCATTTGTATAAGGAGTCTGCACATACGCCGCATTCGGTACGGATGCGGTTTAGATAGCACCATGTCTTTATAGGAAGTGAGCATCCAGGAACTGATTCGTTTATATGAAGGTTGTTATTGATATCTAGGGGCACATTGTTTTGCCAGGATTTTGCCCACTCTTCTTCTAGTTTAAAGTTGCTTGTGGTAAGAACTGCGGCTGTTCGGATTAGAGGTTTTCTGGAACGTAGCCTGTGACCAAGTTGGTCAATATCTTCATGGATTTAAAGCTGTGAGTTGCTTAAGATATCTCTATATTCTCTGCAGAGAGCGCCTGAGCGTCATAGGTGGGCTGGAGGTATATTGCACAGAGTTGGTAGCCAGTATGTAGGTGTACGATTTATAGTGCCGCTAATTCTTTGTAGGGTGCTGCATAGTTGAGCATCTACCAATCTTGAATGTGGGCTATTTAGCCAGACAGGTGCATAGTACTCGGCTGTGGAGAACACAAGGCCTAGAGAAGAACACCGTAGCGTTTCAGCTGAAGCACCCCAATTCGTGCTGCTTAGTTTCGAGATAATGTTGTTTCTTGTTCTTAATTTGGCAGTAACATTGGTTAAATGTTTTTTGAAGAATAGTGTGCGGTCTAAAGGTACACCTAGGTACTTGGGGTATTTATTGTGCTTTAGTCGGGTCCCGTTAAATTCGACATGTAGTTCTGTATTCGCCATTTTATTATTTAAATGAAAACATGATGTTTCGGTTTTAGTTCCACTAGGTTTGAGTCTCCATTTTATGAAGAATTTGTTTATGGCCTTTAGGTCTTTGTTCACGACGTTATCTGCTATTTGTAGGTTTTTGTGTCTAAAACCAAGAGCCATAGTTTATAAGAGCATATTCAGCATATTTGAACTTCTTAGATCGAGTTTCAGGTAGATCAGGTAGATCAGAACAAGAGCGGAGAGAGAACGGACCCCTGCGGCACATCATTGTTTAGTAATCTCTTTCTGCGTGATTGGTCATTCCTATGTACTTGGAAGGTGCGATTACTGATCATGTTGTCAATGAGCTTTGTTATTGTTTTGCATCTGATGCTTTTGAGTAGCTTGTACGTTAAGCCCTGGCCCCAGACCGTGTCATATGCTGCCGTTAAGTCTATGAATACTTCTGACGATTTTTTCACACAAACAAATAATTATATTCCCTTAACTTTCTCAACACCAACAAACCATAAACAGTCGGTTTTCCAATCTCTGGTCCATAGACTTCTAAACATACCATTAATTCTACATCATGTGAAATACCACCTCATAGAATATGGAAATATTACCTGGTTGTGTGAAATGGCTATCGAAAAACGTTAATAAAAAAGATTTAAAAGTTTCAACACCAAACAAACTAAACAAACTTTGAAGGACTCATACAATACAATCCCTTATTGATGAGAAATCGCATCTTTCATCTCAAAATGTATTATAATTGGAAACATTTATTTACTAAATTCGATTTTATCCCGATCTTCCCCAACCCTCAAAATAAAACGAATTATCAGCAGCTTCATTGACGATACAAAAAATGACAAACACACCGTAAAAGACAAACACGCCGTAACATTGAAACCAGATTTAAAGAACAAATAGACCTGGTAAAATGTCGTGATTCATATGGATCATCTCTCGCATTACACAAAATACAATTATTACTCAGCTACATGTATGCTATCCAATGGGCATGAATACTCATTTTGAAAATGTGTTCTATATTATTCTAAAGTGTCTACTGTTTCCAAAAATATATATTATTTCTGCAGGAAACAAAGTTTTATTAGAAAAAAAGCTATTGAAAAACGATCGCTGGTGTCATGACACCTGCTTGTAAAGTCAGGTTTCATGTTCATCATGTCTGTAAATCGGCCTAGAATTAGGGAGCCAAAGCTGTTTTGCGTGTTTTGAATTCTAAAGTGTATATGTGTTGTGCGGTTTTGACATTCCTAAACTCTGCTGAACAAAAGTCTTATTTTGATTCCAAAAACTCCCCCGATATCAACAAATCAATTCTAGGCAAATTCGAGCTATTTGCCTTGGTAAAACCTTGTTCCATGTTTTCAGAACACAAAACTAAGCAACTGATCTGGAAATCACTAAATACTTTCTAAACGCAGGTAACAACAATTAAAAAGTGCAGAGATCGTCGAAGTTCGTACGAGGTTTACAAACGCGTGAAGTAATTCACTCTGATTGGTGTTTAACTTATCATGGCGGACTGCTGTATTTTGTAGTTTTGTTTTATTGAATATGTTATCAATCTCGTACTAACTATGAAAATAAATACATTTTTTACAGTCCATTATTCACATTTCATTAGATAAAAACAATATTTTTGTGATTCTTGATTACTGTCTAAATGCCCATTCTTTATTACCCTTAATCCCATAGGTATTCCCATCTAACAAATAAGCTGTTTTTTTATATATAATTTTGTTTTCGTTTTTAGACCTCTCCACCTTTAAGAAGATCAGGATAAAATATATAACATAGTTAACGAAATGTATACATTTATATTACAAATATAATTATTGAAGAAAAGACCCAAGTGTTTCATTCCTTTCTAAATAATTAGCTACAATTTTAGCAGCAAAATAGCAGTGTGATGAATATTTCTCGAAATTAAGACTTCAATTGACATTTTGACAATTACACATAAATGAATTTCCTGCAGCTTCAGAAGATAAAATAATATAATCAAATTTTCTGTTTCGAACAAAAGATCATATTATCGATCTTGTAGCAATGCCGAAACATTTTCTTTAATATTTGCAAGTGGTTTTATTCGATGCGATTATATAAAACAATTCCATATCTACATTTAGTAATGAATCACAAGTTGAAATACTAATTAATAAATTAGATGGGATAGGTCAAATTGATATCGACGCCTGTGAAGTTTGCACAAAATCTATTTTTAGATATCAAGAATCGCTAATTTCGTAAATTAATTCACACGCAATAGTTATCACCACACACCAAACCACCCAATATCACATAAATTATCTGCTTAGCTCATTTGATGATATATCCAGCCATTTCCATCCCTCTTACCGCGGACAAAAAAATTAAACAATATCATGCCAATTGCCACATGGAATGATTTCTCAATTACACTCATCCAAAATGTATTAAATGAAAAACATAACCAGATCACATTGACCCAAATATACCCCAAAACCCCAAATTCATAAATATATTGCTTTCATTTATCTTACTTATTTTGGCAAAATAAGCGAACAAATAGCAATCGTGTTGCGTAAACAAAATCTACAAGTGGCATTTAAGCCTTCTTAATCTCATATATTATTTATTGCTAATATATCCCATATATTATTTATTGCTAAAGACAAAATCGATCCCTCGAAAAATCCGGCGTATATGAAATTCATTGTTTGGAAAGCAATAGCGTGTATGTAGATCAGACAGGACAACGTATTTCAACTCATTTTTCAGACGTTTTCGTGCCTTTCGTCTAAAAAAGATTTCGGTACTTAGGTATTAACGCCATCACCGCTATATATTGGATCGAGAGTTCGCGCTGCCGCGCGTATGATGTCTTGATTTATCTGTCCGTTTCGCGGCGGGCAACCTAATCTAACCGGGGTTAAGAAATTAAGTATTTTGAGTTTTAATAATGTATTAATTTTAAATCAAATGTTTTATTTTATGATTTATCATAAAAATTTTAGGTGTAGATTGGCGGCATTTAAAAATGTAGCGACGATAGCGTTAATTCGTAAGTACCAAGATTTCATTCAAGGTTCATTTTCTAAGCATTGTCATTTTCTAAGCATTGATCATAAATTCCACGAAATAGATAATCTAAATAGCTTAAGAATCTTTAAAAAAGCTTAATCTTCTGGAGGCGTTAGAATTTGTAACCAAAACTGCATCAATACATCTTCTTAACAAGCAAACCGACCTAATCTTTTTATAACTTTTAAATCTAACGCAAGCATCTCCAAATAAGTTCCCAACTACAGACAGACACCACCTCCCCGCACCAATACTGTAAGTATAAATTTAATGTCATCGATTTGTAATCCACTTTGAATTGACCTTAAACAGTCTATACTCGAGTCGTGTAAAGTGTACAGGTTTATATAACTTCTCAATATATATAATATTTTCACCAAAAATAGTGATAAAAGAATTGTGAATTTTTCAATTCAGCGTTAAAAAATTCTTTCAATAGGGGAATCTCTCTACTCCCAATGGCTTATAACATACTATCTAGTTCTGTTGAGCAGAGTGGAAGAACAAGCTGATCATCTCACTGGAGAATACCAAGCTGGTTTGCGAAAAGAAATATCATGCGTCGAACAGATATTCAATCTAAAAAACATTCTGCCCACAAGAGCTCTAAGGAGCCAGAACACTGTGGTCATCTTTGTCGACTTTAAAAACGCCTACGACTCAATTGACAGACAATCATTATTTAGTAATTTGAAAGAGTTTGAAATTGACAAAAAGAAAACGAGAGAAATCATCAAACAAACACTGACGAATACCATCTCGAAAATAATGTTCTACGGGGAAATTTGTGTTCCGTTTGAAACTAAGACAGGACTCAGACAGGGAGATGTATTATTCTCAATGCTCTTCAACAGTGTAATGGAAAAAAAACAATGTAAACCTGGAAAGAGGTTCAAATCTCCTATGAAAAGACAGAATATATGGAATACGAGCACCAAAGGTACATGGAGGTAAATCATGGGAAGATAAATAGAACAGAGAAGTTATAATACCTGGCGGAATGGATCTAAGGAAGATCCAGAGAACTAGACCTGGCCCACAGCTAACGCAGAACAAGTACAACAAACGGGCATTATTCTACAAGGCCAAAATCAGACACTATAAATCGGTAGTACAACCTGAAGGATTGTGCGACTCGGAGTGTCTTATTTTAAATAAAAAGGGGGAGTATCAAAAACTCGAAAAGAAAGAAAGCAGGATTCTGCGGAAAATATTCGTACCTCATAAAACTACTGATATGACTTGGAGGATGAAGAAAAACGAAGAACTCTACAAATACACTGACAAGATCACGGACACAAGCGGAGGTTATTTTACGGACACCTACTAAGAATGGATGAATGCAGATGACCAAAAGGATATGCCACTACATCTTGGGGTTAAAGGCCACATCTAAATGGGTGAAAAGGAATGCGGCAGAATTTGGAATCACACTACAGATGGTCCACAACAGTAGAGAGTTTAGAAGAAGCAGAATAGACAGTATAAAAGCATTTCAGGAGTAACCAACAATAAAAACCAATAATGAGGAAGCCCAAACGAATCATTTCCGTTGAGGGGAGGAAGAAAAGAAGCGAACGCATAAAGAGGTTCTTGGAGGAAAAAAGAAGAAAAACTAAAAAGTTCCTTGCGGGCCAAGACTTGGCCAATTAAAAAAAAAACTTATTTTACATTACATTAGAATAAAACAGCACAAAATTTATAAGAATATTGAAACAAAGTAAATAGTAATATAATATTAAAAACAAAAAAATATCATATCATCCGAAAATATATAAAAAAGCTTTATTTTGTAGTTATGTTTCAAATACAAAAAATAAGCGGGTAAAATAAGAGAGAACCACTACATATCAAGGTTATTTAGAGAAAACTTACTTCTCTAGAAATTTTGTTGGAAACATTTTTAGATGTTTTTATTAGTTTTCCAGTTAGTTGCATTTTCGAGACCAGGAAGGAATTTAACCAGATTTCGAGAAACAAGATTTTGACTTTGTACAAGGTTCATTATTACCAAAACGACAGACTAGCAATCACTAAATAATAAGGTTTCTTATATGAAACTATATAAAAAGAAAACTGTACAAGTTTTATTTAAAAGAATTTTCAAAATTTCGTTTAGTTTTAGACTTATTTGTGAAGTTTCGGAACAAGAAAACTGTGAAACGAAATAGTATATTTTGCAACTAGGGCGGTAAGTTGACAAGCGCAATTGGGGGCACGAACGAAGTGCGCACATTCACCCGAGAGGGCAATTGACAATACCGCCCGTGTTGCAAATAATATTTTTTATTACGCTCGCGAGTGGACGTATAAAAAATGAAGAATTTGCTTTCTCAATTGTCTCCGGTGGTGTGAATTCATTAGAACGCCGGTATCACCATAGAATTTACACTCATTTTAAGAGGTAAAAATAAATTTCTGTCACTTTCACATCACTGTCACTCTTTTAATATTGAGGTCTTGATTGTGTTTATTTTATTTATTCAATTGTTTTTTTTAAATGTAACAGCGATATTGAATATTTGCATGCGTTACCCAAGTTATATGGTAATACAACAAAAAATGGATTTTTTCGTACTAAAAAACGTGCCTCAAGATAGTACTTTTAACGCATGAGCAATAAATATTATGTTTTAACATTGTTCAGGATTGATTATTGTAAGCAACTTGACGAACTCAATGACTAACCATAAATTTTCTTATAGAAAATTTAATGCTATACATGTTTTATTTTTTTTTTAATTTCGTTTAGTTTTTGTGTTATTTTTGAATCTTTGAGACAACAAAATATAAAAGGAAAACAAAATTTTGATTTTGTTTCAAAGTCGATTATTATAAACTTGGCAGACATAAAATCACTATATAACAAGGTCTCTTATAGAAACTTTAATTCTGTTAAAGTTTATTCGAAACATTTTTCAAAATTTTGCATAATTTTCGAGATATTTTTGCATTCCTGAAACAAAAAAGATGAAAATCAAAATCTCTGTTATTAATGCCAACACAACAAAAGTGAACTTTAAGGTATATTTATCATTTAATGAGTACAAAAATCATAAAATAAACCCATGCACAATAAAATTTTGTTTTCTAGAGTTTTCTTTCATCGATTTCATCAACTTTCCTAACCTAACCTAACCTTGTAAATGTTGTATTACTGCAATAATGAATTCATGTGAAACTAAAAGGTTGTTATATAATATTTGGAATAAAGATCCTCTTAATCAAATACTTAAAAAGGAATGCAATGATTATAAAAATATATTGAGTAAGGGAATGAAACAAGCTACGAGAAATTTATATATAATATAGTCAATATGTTAGTAAAATATGTGATAAACCAAAACTGTTATGGAATTTTATAAAAGAAAAAGTTGGTGAGAATCATAAGAAAAAGTCAAATGAAATTGACTATATTATTGATGACAAAAATTGTAAGATAAATGGGCTATTAAATATAGCAAATGCAATAAATGCTTACTTTTGTGATATTGGTACAAAATTGAGTAGTAATATAACATGTAACAAAGTGTCACCTATCCATACACGGAATAAGACTGAAATAATGTACTTATACCCAACTGATAGAGTTGAAATCATTAGAGCTGTATCCTCGTTGAAAGACAGAAAAACTGGACATGATAACGATAAAAGCCATAGTGGAAGAGCGAGCTAGAATCACCTTTGACACATATATTCAATTTGTGCATTGAAACTGCTATATGGCTTGATTCATTAAAAGAGGAAGAGATAATTGCAATATTTAAAAGTGGAGATAGACATTCGGCTAAAAACTATAGACCATAGGTTCCCAACCTGGTACATGTACCCCTACCACCAGGGGCATTACGTTGTCGCAGGGGGTACAATAGAAATTTCAAGAAATTCTTATCTAGAGCGAAATTTTTCAAAATGTAAATTAAAACCAAATCACGGCGATGAATAGCGGAGGTACCGTCTTCTGCCCCCATCATTTCTCAATGATAACATTCAACCCGCCGCCTCCCAATTCGTTTTTATACGGCGCGATGCACCTAATGTTTTGATTGCTGTTATGAAAATGTGTGCTTTTGTATACATTTTCACTGTCAATAACTTTTAAATCAATTACGAGGTAAGTTGTAAGTTTCAGTACATACTTTATATTTATAAATATATACATTATAAATAACATTGGCGAAGCGTGCAAGTAAGCAATGCATTTTCTGCTTGCAGTGTAGTTACATAATGACTGAAATATAAGGATTTTTTTTTAACACTTGAAATAATCTAAGATGCAATTAACTAAAAATTACATAAAAGTTTACATAAAATAAATAGGTACGCCTATAATTTTATCCAACAAACGTAAAATTCAACCAAAACAAGCTTTGAATATAATTAAAAATTCTTCAAAATTGTTATATATTTTTTTAAGAAAGTGCATGTCCACTGCCAGAAACCACGCTTCGCCACTGATACATAAGTAAATATTATAACGGCTTATTGTTAATCTACTATTAATACTTCTAAATTACTATTATAACGTCATAATCTATGATAATGGACAAATTATTAATAAATTCTAAGAGCAAACTAACAGAAAACTCCTACACTCCCAGTAGCAGCAGTACCACGCCACACCCTCAAGAAGATTCTGAAAAATTAAAACAGAAAACTGAAAAAAGACTGTATTGTGTGTTATGAAACATTTTCGAACAACTAGATGCAGCCATCCCTTCTTAAACGTCATTTATACAACAAATACAAGCATTTAAACCTGTTTAAATCTGTTGATTTTTGTAAACGACAGCGAAGTAAGTTGAAAAATTTCAAAACGTCAGTTCAGTGTTTTGCTACAACTAACAAACAAGATCTTTAAGCATAATATTTAGTTAGTATGAGAATTACCCTAACTTCCAAACCTCACGCTATTGGCGAAACTTTTAATACTACCTGCAGCAAATGATTTAGTAACATCAATTCTTGGCCAAGCAGCAGCAACAACACTGGATGTTTCTCTATCAAACAGCACTGTTTCTCGAAGAATTGGTGAAATGGTAGCTCAGGTAAAAGAAAAACTAATTCAGAATATAAACAAAGCCGATTTTTTGCAATTCAAATAGATGAAAGTACGCATTTAACCAATTTTGTGTAGTTGATGGCTTATATAAGATTTGAAAAAGATGAATTTTTATTCTGTGAACTGCTTCCAAATAATACCACTGCAACTGAAATTTTCAAGAAACTTAATAAATCTATGACCCAACATGATATCACTAGGAAAAACTGCGTTAGAGTATGTACTGATGGAGCACGTGCAATGGTAGGTTGTTATGGAGGCGTTCGTGCTAAAATTAAAGAAGTTCTCCAGCTGTAAAGTTTACACATTGTAGTATACATCGTGAAGCGCTTGCCACAAAATCAATGCCCACGGAATTAAAAACTGTGTTGGATCAATCAGTAAAGATAATTAAATTAATTAAATCCGGAGCTCTTAATTCAAGACTTTTTACTATTTTGTGTAATGAAATGGGTAGCGACCACAATAAGCTTTTTCTACATACATAAGATGGTTGTCGAGAGGAAAAGTTTAACTCGACTTTTTGAGCTTCGTTCAGAAGTGCAGGTCTTAGAATACAAAGTGGAATTCTCTCATTGGTTTACTGATGAACTCTGTTTGGCTGATATTTTTTGGACGCTTAAATGATCAAACTTCCAGTTTACAAGGCCAAAATGTAACACATTTTACTATATCTGGCAAAATAAAAGCAGCTATCACTAAACTGGAATTTATAATCAAGGATATAAGAAAAAACGAGTTTGCGGCATTACCTGCATTAGAAGACTTTTCTTCCCAAAATGAACTAACAATAAATAAAATACTGATTAAACACGTTGAAAAACATTGCGCGGATCTTGTTGAGAATTTCCGATCATACTTTCCTGAAAATTTAGATAGTGAAAGCTGGATAAGAGATCCGTTTTCATCAGTTTCGGAAATTGTGTTGGATCAATTTTAATTCGAAGAAAGAGACCAATTAATTGAAATTTCATGTGACGTAAGTCAAAAATGAATTTAAAAAAGACAGCTTGTGTAATTTCTGGTTAAAGAGAAGAGCTGAATATTAAATTATTTTGGACAAAGCATTAACATTTTTAATGCCCTTTAACACATCATATTTGTGTGAAACTAGGTTTTCCGCCATGTTGTATATTAAAAATAATTGCAGGACGCAATTGAATTTAGAGCCTGACTTTTCAAGTTAACGAAGGTAAACCCCGATACATCAAAGATTATTTCAACAAAACAAGCCCAGCTATCACACTAGTAGGAGTAAAAGTATAAAATTTTTGTCTAAACATACAAAAACTTTTGTTCCTTTACCTATAAAATGGGGAGGGGTACAGAATTTGTAGCAGTTTATTTTGGGGGTACAATTTCTCAAAAGGTTGGGAACCACTGCTATAGACCAAGACCAATATCTTGGATTTCGAATATAGCAAAAATATTTCAACGTATTATATACAAAGGAAAACAGGACTTTTTAAAGAATTATGATATTCTAGCTCATAACCAATATGGATTTGTAAAAAATAAATGGACTACAGATGCAATAGTACATATATCTAATATTACATATAATAATTTTGATGACAGTACAGCTATAATTGTTACATTCCTTGACTTTGCCCAAAGCATTTGTTACAGTCAATCATTATAGACTATTGGTATAGCAAATCACCTAATTCGAATTTATTTAAGAAAGAGAAAACATGAGAAAACAAGAGAATAGGTATACTGCAAGAAACTATTCTAGGTCCATTATTTTTTGTACTGTATGTCAATGAGCTGTTAATATATTTTAATAGGAAAGAAATAATATCTTACACGGATGATACTGCTGCTATAGCTACTGGAAATATATGGTTGGATACACAAAATAAAATGAATAAATTATTAAATACGGTAGCTGCTTGGCTAGCAGAAAATAAACTACCACTGAATATAACCAAAACTGTATTTATAACTTTGGTAACTATAGCAACAGCATTCCGAAGGAGATACATATACAAATAATAGTATATTTTACAGAAAGAGATGAAACTGGCGTTTTTTTGGTGAGGTGGGAGTTTGCTCAAGAGCGCCAGCGAGTTAGCTATCACACCGAACCAGAAAAAAACACTTTCATCTCGAGTAGTAAATGCAATTTTTTCGGTTGTAGAATCCATAATTCGACTTTAATAAATCCAATCCGAAGCGAACTGTCAGAACTGTCAAAACAAATTTAATTGTTAGATTGGCCGTTTCCACGGTAACATATTGCATTCTCATAGAAGGTGATACTTTTCAAGTCAAATTTCCTAATTTTATTTCGGTTTTTTAAATAGTTTTAGGCTCGTTTTACGTTTGTACTTAAAATATTTCATTGAAATTGATGTAATTAATAAGAAAGTCCATGCAAATTTGGTTAGTTTAGTGTTTTAATCGAGAAAATCATAAATTTAAAATGCTCATTCTCGTCTCTAGACGTGAAAATATTTTCATCCCTAGAATGAAAAAATGTCACTTTCATGTAGGGTAAGCCGTGGAAAAAATGCCATTTTCACATATATCAGTAGAAAAATAATATTAACATAAAGCGTGAACAGAGTTGCAAATACTTAGGTTTAATTTTTGATTATAATATGATGCACTAACGACACGACATAATACTGACAGCAGTACAGGAAACCATACTTACGAACGAGCATGCCTTCGAGTCCCAAGGCAACAGAATCCTCAAAGTAAAGGTGGGTTAACGGGTAATGAAGAACGTAACCCACTCAGGTACACTATTTATAATCAGTCACAGGATACTGGATTCAGTCACCGACCTTACCTCCCCGAGCAGTCGTGTACCCATTCTCCCTCTTTCAAATGCGCAAACAAGAGCTACAGTATAGTCAATGTACATGCCTCAATCAACCAGGACAACAGACGCAATTCAGACAAATCTGATTAATTCTGGGAAAACTTAGAAGATATTATCTCGAAACTTCCACAGAGGCACACCGTCATACTGCTTCGTGATTTCAATGCTCAATTGGAAAGAGAGAAAAAATACAAAAACATAGTGAGTAATTATCCGACGCATAAGCAAACCAACCGCAACAGAGAACGATTGGTGGATATGTGTAGGACTTTTGGGTTGCTCATGAAGTCTACAGCCTTAAAACACTTGCCAAGCAAGCAGAAGACTTGGATTTTACCTAATACCAACCTGGATGAATTCCAGATAGATAATGTGTCTATTTCACGAAAATCTCAAAAGGAAATACAAAACGTGAAGGTACTAAGAAGGGTCAATCTGGACTCAGACCACTACCTCTAAAAGATTAAAATAAGACTCCAGCCTAGAAATACTAGATTACACAGAACCTCCAAAGTGGTAAGATTTGACGTAGAGCGACTTAATAACAGTAAAGAAGTAAGTCAGAGACTGCACAATAAAGAACTAAACAGCTGTGACCAACTAAAGGAGACTCTTGTTCCGTGGTGGACTGAAGACAGTGACAATGCAATAGCCCAAAGACAGACAGCCTGGGTGTAGTGTAGTGGAAGACCAAGGAAAATTGCCATACATTTTTGGAACAAAGAAAGGTTACAGACAAGATAATTCGAGGAACCAAACGAACCTTCACACAAAACCAACTAACCCGAATCGAAGAGAGCTTTCCTAAGACACTCAGAAAATATGCTCCACCAAGCCTCCACTTCAGAGACTCACAAGGCAAACTGGCTAATAACGACAAGGACAACTGCCAACTTTTAGCTCAGTACCTCTACTCAGTACTCAGTAAAATCTACTCAACTGTGACCCGCCCAGCAAAGACTTCGACTAGAAACAAACCACACCAACCTCGGACTCGCTGCCCCCTTCATTGGAAGAAATTGGCCAGATCATTCAACTTCTTAAGAATAGTAAGGCAGCTGGAGAGGACTCTATCGTTGCTGAACTGTGGAAATGTGCTGGAAACAATGCCTTGCGCAAGCTAGCCGAGATCATCCAGGACATCTGGGAATCAAACAAATTACCACCCGATTGGAAATCTGCTCTGATCCATCCGCTTCACAAAAAAGGAGATTTTACTGATCTAAACTACTACCGTGGACTTTCTCTCGTCCCGGTAACATACAAGATTCTCTCGAAGGCGTTACAAACAAGGACAGAAAATCAGCTGGATAGTGAACTGGGAGAATACCAGGGGGGCTCCAGGAAGACCCAATCCTATGCTGAACAGATCCTCAATCTTAAAACTGCACTTGAATACACCAAGATGAGAAACCGTAAGGTGGTCGTTACCTTTGTTGATTTTAGGAGGGCGTACGTTTCCATTGATAGTGAAAAGCTTAACAATGTACTCCAGGAACTAGAGCTAGACAACAAAACCCGCAGACTCATCCTGGAAACTTTGACCAACATCAATTCCAGGGTTAAATTTAGAGGCGAGATTTCAAAAGCTTCGAAATAAAAACTGGAGTTAGACAAGGAGATGGACTTTCCCCACTTCTCTTCAATTGTGTCCTTGAAAAGGTTAGGTTCTTTGAAAAGGTAAGAGAATGACGCAAGGAACTGATCAACTTGGGTGCTCAGAGTGGTATCTACCTGTGGCGTAAGAACGATGGACTGGTTGTAGATTGCCTGGCCTTTGCAGATGACATGGCACTGTTTGTTTATTATATTGAGATGGTAACAATGCAAGTAAATTGCCTCAGAAAAGTGTCGCTGGAGAAAACAGAATTCTTCACCAACATCAAAGAAGCAAACAGAGAGATGTTACTAGAGCAGGGAAACATCAAGAGTACTGAGAAATTTAAGTATGTCGGCGACTGGATTGAACCCAACTTATCAGAAAGAGCATCATTATACAAGAGAGTCAACAACTAAGAACTAACCGATCGACTGAATAAGAACACATACAACAAGAAATGCATGTCACGTAACCTGAAACTTAAGCACTACACATCAGTCTTACGAACAGAAGCCCTGTTTGCCGTGGAGTGTCTTTCTTTGAACCGAGTTCTGGTAGAGAAATTGGAAATCAGAGAGAGGAGAATCCTCAGGAAGATCCTAGGTACGGTATAGGAAGATGGAGAATTCCGAAGGCGGCATAACTCTGAACTCTAGAACATATTAAGATGCTCTCTGACTGTGCAAGGAAAAAAGGGTGGCTTTCTATGGCCACGTTGCAAGATTGCCTCCAAACCGACTAATCAGCCGTCTGTTCACCTTCTGGCATAACAAGAAGGTTCGTACACTTGGTTGATAGAAACCGAGAAAGATATTAAAGAACTAGGAATAACAGATCTCCAAAACAGACAGTGAGACGCACCCTGCAGGAAGTCCGTGGAATTCAGGAAAAAGCCCGAAGGAAAGTTACCCCCTGGACAGAAGAGAGAAATGAGTTACACCGGCAGAAAATGCTACAATACTGGGCAAGCCCAACAGTTGAACAAGCGTGGTCCAAAGTGGGCCTATTCGAAACAAGAAGAAGAAGAAGAAATGGAGCAAACACATTGAATATTTAATATTTTAGACTAAGTTTAGATTAAGTTTAGACTAAGATTTTTAAGTATCTTATCTTCATCTTTTAAAAATTTCAAAAATAGTTAACACAAAAACTCTTTTCATGATTTACTATGCACTATTCAAAAGCCTAATATCATACGACATTATTGCATGGGGTGGAGCATAAAAAAATAATTTACTATTAATAATGAATGTGCAAAATAGAATACTAAGAAGAATAAATAAAAATCGTGATATAGGTGTAAACAAAATGCCATTAAACATCAATCAACTTTTTATTAAGGAATGTGTGACATTCCACTGACCAATTTGAATGTTCAGATAGTATTACTAGGAAAATGCAACTACCTTTTCCAAAAAGGTAAAAGAGTATTAGCTCAAAATTTGCAGTGTAGTGGCGTACAAAATTTCAGCAAGCTGCCAAATACCTTAAAGGTCTTAAAATATAGCAAATATCATACTAAACATCATATTAAAAACTGGGTGAGGCAGAACATAGACTAGGTCAGTGGTTCTTAACCTAGGTTCGACCGAACCCCAGGGGTTTGGGAAGTTAGTCTCAGGGGTTGGGCGGCGGTCAACCACCCGACGTCATCGTGACGTAGAAACCGTATGGTTTCGGAAACTAATGCTACAGAAACGACCTGCAAGACGGGCAAGCACACACCCGACACATACGATCCAGATGACACCCCCACTCGTCTATCATTGGCTGCGGGTGATCACGCAACATCACTTGGCCTTTCTATGCTGCAGGAAATTTCTTGCGCCCAGTATTCGAATTGTGACTGTCGTGATTGTACGTCGTGTGATTTCTTTCTTAATATTTTAATTCTTTCATACTATGTCGAGCAAAAAAAGAAAGTGGTCGGACGAATATGTACAATATGGATTCACACGGAACGTGATGGGAGTCAGCGTCCAAATTGCAATGCCAAGTTGAGCAATTCTAGTCTAGCACCGGTAAAACTAAGAGCACACCGAAAAACTCATAAAACCAGCCGTGTTGAAGATGGCGAATATCATGCTGGGAAAAGCGGCTGAAGTTAAGTTATCCCAAATTTCTCTTTCAAATGACACCATCAGTGACAGAATAGACGACATGAGCAAAGATATCTTGGCCCAAGTAGTTGCAGATCTGATTTCAAGCCCGGCAAAATTCAGCCTTCAACTCGACGAAACTACAGACGTTTCCAATTTAATAATAAGTCAGCTTGCAGTATTCGTCGGCTATGTGAAAGACGACGTGATAAAGGAAGATTTTTTATTATGTAAGCCTTTTACAACAACAACTAAGGCAGCTTGTGGATAACTTCTTCAAAGAAAATAATCTTTCGTGGGATATGGTTTCTGCAGTTTGTTCGGACGGAGCTCCAGCCATGCTGGGAAGAAAGTCTGGTTTTGGTGCGCTAGTGAAAGCCGATGCACCACACATCGTTGTTCCGCATTGTATTCTTCACAGGCATGCGTTGGTAACAAAAACCATTCCTCCAAAACTAGCAAAAGTCTTAAAAATTGTAGTGGAATGCGTGAACTATGTGCGAAATAGTGCTCTGAGGCACCGCATCTTCCAGGAGCTGTGTAAAGAAAGGGGATCTGAATTCGAGGTACTTCTGTACCATTCAAACGTTCGGTGGTTATCCGGGGGACAGGTTCTGAATCGTGTTTTTGCCATACGTGAGGAATTAGCCCTGTTTTTGCAAGAGCACCAACATGGTCATGCAGATTGCTTCAAAAATTCTGAATTTATTGTCATGCTTATGTACATAGCTGATATCTTCGCAGCTCTCAATCATCTGAATCAACAGATGCAGGGCGGTGATGTCAACAGCATCCAAGCGGAAGAAAATCTGAAGGCGTTTCAAAAAAAGCTACCGTTGTGGAAACAACGAACAGAAAACGGTAGCTTTGCAAACTTTCCCCTGCTAGACAAATGTGTAGACCGTATACGTTTGATGTTGAGATAACAGATGTCAATGATACATACTTGGATGAAATCATTGAAATTCAGCAGAGCTAGGTTCAACAGCAACTTTTCAAAACAACAACGCTCTCATCGTTTTGATGCCACCAAATAGCAACGTACCCAGCTATTGCGAAGAAAGCTCTGGAGATTTTTATACCGTTTGTGATAACATATCTTTGCGAGCAATCCTTTTCGAGAATGATGGACATTAAAATGAAGAAAAGGAACAGACTTAGTTGCGAAAATGACATGCGAGTGGCACTTGCCAAGGTTAAGCCTCGCATTTCCGAACTGATTTCTAAAAGGCAACAGCAGCAGTCACACTGATTTGAAATCTTGTTCTTTGTTCTTAATGTTTTATTCTTTGTTCGTAATGTTTTGTTCGTAATGTGTTGCTCTATAATGGTTTTGTTTATTTTGTGGACCAATAAAATATATACCTATGTTTTGAATTTGAAAAATTTGATTTTATTTTTCCAACTAAAAGGGGTTCGGTGAATGCTCATATGAAACTGATGGGGTTCGGTACCTTCAGCAAGGTTAAGAACCACTGGACTAGGTGTTTATTTTATGATTAATCTATGAACTGCCGTTGTTATTTTACATGTAAAATTTGTATATCTACAAAAATTTTTGTTATAAAATTTAAAATGAGATGTCATGCTTTCAACCAAATTAATAATAGAATTGAAAGTAGGAGATTACTATGATATAATTTACTTTCAATTCTATTTTTTGTTATGTTTTATATATACCAGGCCTATGTACAGGTAATTTGTAATTACATCTATAGGAGTTACTATGTGTGTATATTTCTTATATCTGCGTATGTACTTATCTGGTTGAATAAATAAATAAATAAATATGCAATAATCCATTTTTTATAATTTCGCTTATAATATAAAATCAAGGCTAAATAACCCATATTAATTTATAAATTCTTTTGGAGAAAGATTTCGCATTTGTTCTTGTTGAATTGTCAAGTATTTTTTATTACTTGAAACTATATCCAATAAAATAAGTACAGTTTACTACAAGATTTGCTCAAATGGATGGACGTGTTTTTATTTCCATTTTAGATACGTAATATGAGGAAATTTCTGGGGGAAATATTTTAACGGGACGTTATAAATGGTTATTGATTCCTTGAGCTGCAAATTGATATTGATGATGAAGTATATTTGTTTTTGTCATTGACAATTCAATAAAAACCTCACCAATAAATACTTATTGAAATATTCTTTAAATATTTTTTAACAAAAATGGAATATTAGTGGTATTTTTAAACTAATTTAGATCATTTCCTTTATCAGAATCGCAAAATTAAGAATCAATAATATCCGGTTATCAAAACCGATTTATCATCTCACATTTTTTTATAATTTAAAAAATCCTCATTTCCATTATCTATGGCAATATATCAACATATATGCATTGTTAGAAGGTATAAAATATTTCGTATTTATTAAAACATTAAATTGAAAATGCAATTTACTTTGAATAAATTATAACTTAGTTTAAAATTAATTTAAAATAAATTACAATTAAAATTTAATTTTATAATAGAAACATAACATTTTATACATTCTAACAATGCATATAGGCTAATATATTATCTAAAACAACGTAAAAAGGGTATGTAAAAAGTTTATCCAGATTTGACATTCCAATTTAACTTTGGCTGCATTTTATTTTTGTTGCGGTAAAATGTTGCATTGGGATGATTTATTTTATGAAATAAAATATTAATATTAATAATAATGAATGTATAATGTAATTATAATATTCCTGATGTGACTAAAATCAATTTATTATTGAATAACAATTATAATATGTGTCTATAAATATTGTAATACTGTAGTAATAATAGATACAAATTTATTATATATTTTTATTTATAATTATATTTATATGTAAAGTACTAGTAAATAATAGAAGTAATAAAATTTATCAAAGAATTACGGTTCATAGCCATTTGTTCCATTTGGTGAAAATAAATATTATTATTATTATTATTATATTTAACACGCGAGCAGTAATTGAAATTTTTTACTACATCTTAAAGATATTTTATTCTAAAATTAATTATTTGCCATCTCATTTATTGCTACTAAATAATGTGTTTTAATAAAAGTTTATTTCTGTACTATTTTTTTTGTATTTAGCTGTAAATTTAAATTCCATTAACCGAGTAAAAACCATAACTTTCCTATTAATTACAGAATTCAAAATAAAGTGGGGGTTTTACGTTTCCAATTTAATTAAAGACAATGTTAAGTCTGTGCCTCTTGTAATACTGGAAAGTTAATTTGAATTCAACAAATATATTATTTTCTGACTTTTATATCGATTCAATGATTGACCCGTTAATTATCTCCTCTTAATCTATTGCAATTTAATACTCGCGAAAGCCGAAGGGAAAATAAACTGAAGTTTAATAGAATTCAACCAGCAAATTCAATAAAAATAATATATGGAATAAAATCAATTCAATATGTTTTTTGTACATTATTATACTTTTTGATAATATCAGTTTGAATCCTGAGAATTAAAATGAAATACTATTTCAACTAATAATTGATTAAAATAATGTTTATAGCTAAAGTACATAAATCATTAAGCAAATGTCTTTTCCTCACAGTTTCGTGTTTTTATGAAGATTTTAGGCGTTAAAAATATATGAAAATTATATATTTTTGGTTCTATTTCACTTAGTAATAGTACAATAAATTACCACAAAACATTACATGTCCTGTCAGCGAGGTGCGGTAAATAAATGCGAATGACTAATGAATTTTCCTAATACTTTTAACAACATCACGTTCAAAAACAACAACAAAAAATTATTTCACAAAAACACATAAATTTTCTAACAATTTTCCTGGATAATGAATGTGAAAAATTCCTTTTTATTCAATTTTTGTTACCTGGGAATTCTATCATAACTATCCCAACTAGTTAAACAATTGTATGAGCTGTATCTACTGGAGGATCCCATATTTTCACTTTGCACACCGCGCGCGCCTCATGCTCCGTAGGGGCGCTACACGCCACTGCAAGCGTCGCGACGCTCGAACCGATATCCCCACCTCGAAAACACGCAGCTTAACTCTTTGTTTTCAACGCAGGTAAACAACATTTATTGAATTCAGGTGAGTAAAACTCGTGTGAGATTTATAAATAAAACTATTAAACATTTACAACAGGGCCAATAAAAGATATAAATACCGGATATGTGCTATAATATCTTAAACGTCCTCTTAATGAAAATTTAAGTTAAAAACTGGGAAACTAATAGATTTATCTTTGTTATGTTAAAATATGTATCAAAGGGAATATCCAAAGAATTATGATTATGAGAGAAACAATATTTTTCAACAAATAATTGAAATGTATTTATTTATTTCCAAATTAGAAGCAACACGTTTCATTGCTAGTATTTTTGTACTGTATATCGTGCAATCTAAAATATGCGATATGAGGGGAGGCTAGTTAATATTAATTAAGTGGAAATTAACGGAATAAAAATGTTTTAATACCATAATTCAACTAAATTGTAAGTAAAAACTCATTGAAACCCATTTTATTAAATATCAAGAGTGACGTATTTATAAAAAATGCTTTAAAGTTATCAAATTATAATTAAATTTTAATCCAACTAGAAATTAGTGACTTTTTGACCTTTTGAGTGTGACAAAAGGCTTTTATTTCCGGACAATTCGTACATCTCACCACGGATTACTTCATGCCCAATGATAATAAATCCGTCTGAAATTAGCCAGGCAGACATTATATGCAACTTTGCCTCGAATTCAGTGTGACTAATTAACGCTTTATCTCATTCTACATTTATTCAGAACAATAAATTTAATTTATACACTTTTTTGAATGGTTTCTTTGCTGAAATGTGTTGATTAAATATTAAGTGTTTCCAACACGAAGAGATTGAATGCGTAGATTAATATTCGTTGTATATTAGGATTAATCACAAAGTAATCTGACAGCTTATATTAATTATTATAATTATAAAAATTATTATTCTTTTTTAAACCGAATCACATTACTTTACGATATTTTTATGTTAAATATTTATTCAGATATCATTAAATTATTAATAAATTACAAAGGTTTAAATAAATCTAGACTTGTTTATATTCGATAGTTTAGATATAGGGAGACAAATATATCAAAATATTAACATTTTTATCTATAGATGCAGTGCTATTCAATCTTTATAATTTGGTATAGTCCATCTAATTTACTTTAAGTCAAGCAAAATATCTGTAAACTTAATCATGCAATGTAGTCGAATTTAATAGATTTTAGATCTATCTACTTTTTCTTTTCTAATTGAGCCTTGTAGTTTCATTCTGTATTATATTGTTGTTGGTTTAAAAATTGAGTTGTAATGGACTTTCGGTCACTTCGCCACCCATTCTAATGTTTTATATCAAAGAATAATCTATTCAATATGCTAATATAACTTATTACCTTAGCCCAAAAAGTCTGGTCTAGTTTAGTTCACTCTAGGATCCAATCTAGTATAGTTCTTTTCTAACTGAATCAAACAGTTTTACATCAGATTAGCTTAATCTAAATAGTCTAGTCTGGATTAGTCCAATTATGCACAATATAATCATGCGAAACCCAGTCCTGTCCAATTCACTCTAGTATAGCTCAACAGTGTCCCGTGCTGCAATTGTTTATGGTGCAATATTATCGAGGCCCATCAAATTTAGTTCCTTTTAGTAAAGTCTCATGTAGTATTCTAATTAAACCTTTTTTTACCGTTCTTCTTTCTATTCTTTCTATTCTACGTTTCTTCTTCAAATCACTTGTATTGAACGTTGAACAATTACCTACCTATGAAACTAACACCAACAGAAGAGTTGCTATTTTATAAAAAAAAAAACAGTTTGTGTCACTGATTATATTTTGCAAAATTAAAGGATTCTTATAGTTGAGAAGGCAATCAAGTTATTTGGAGTGCTTAAAGAGGTTTTCGCATGGCATGGCTTTTCTCCATCTTTCACAAAATCTTGTAGAAATTTTTCCATAAACTAATTTCAATCAACGGTAGGCCACTGACTGTTTTATATGCATTTTACACATTTTTATTACATTTCAGTGAATATATGTCACCAGCGCAGACAAAATATTGCAGTTATATCTTACCAATATACACTAGAGTGTGTATTAATTAACTAAAATAAATATGAGTTACCCTAATTTAGGTATGTTGATCCTCATAATGTATCTGCTCAATAACACATGCTGTAATTATAATGAACAATTCGTACCATTCAAATACAATACCATTAATAACAATTATCACAATTCAATAGAAAATGGGAATTATATATTTTTTGACCAACTTTCTAGTATAGAACAGTAAACATATACCGGAAAATTTACTCTACTTACAAGACTAGCTGTCTGGAAACAGTTGAAGTCACAGTTAAACTTCGACATTATCTAAATATAGCAATACTTAGTGCCTACAAACAACCAAACAAAAAAATAAACGAGGAAGATATAAAATCAATATGTAATATCGATAACCCCACTATTATAACAGGTGACCTAAACTGCAAAAATACAGTTTTGGGATGTATCCAATTTGGATATTGGATTGTTTATTATTGATTGATAGTGGATGTTTGGGGATTAAAAATCCAGAAAGTCTTAGGCTTAACAAGCTATCCACCAAATATAATCTTAAAGTAAAAGCACCAAATGGGTATACATCTTCTTCTTCAATAGCCCTACAGCCCTGGGTGGGCCTTGGTTTGAGTTACAACATCCTTCCATCTCTCCCTGTTGTTAACCAATTGCAGCCAGTTTCTCACACCTAATATCTTTAGATCGTCGATACAATCATCTCGCCATCTCTTACGTGGTCTACCCCGAGCTCTTCTTTCATGTGGACTCCAGTTCGTCAGTATTTTCTGTCCTCGGGTGCTTTCCATACGCATAACATGTCCAAACCATTGTAACCGTAGTGCCTTTACATGCCTTACGATGTCCGCTCCTCCAATTGGTCTGCCCAGTTCATGGTTCATTCTTCATCTCCAAGTACCACCGTTTTCCTGTACAGGGCTAAAGATTCTGCGTAATATGCTTTTTTCGCGGACTTATGGTCCATGTTTCACACGCGTATGCTATGACGGGTCTAATGAGTGTGTTCTAGATCTTCAACTTTGATTTGACACTTAGAAGCTTCTCTCCCAGTAGCTTCTTATTCGCGTAATAAGCTCTCTTTCGTGCTACAATTCTGGCACTGATTTCTTCGCTGCTTCGCTGCCGTCGTTAGTTATTTTCGACCCTAGGTAAGAGAAGGTTCTGACTTCCTCGAAATTCAATGGTTGACTTGTAGTGGCTCTGGCCAGGGTGTTGGATCCCTGGTACTTCTCATGAACTTGGTTTTATTCACGTTTATTACTAGTCCGGCTACGCTAGGTTTCTGTTCTAAGGAGGCAGTAGATTCTTTTAGGCTTTCTGCTGTTCATGCTGATATAATTATATCATCGGCATATGCGCATAGCTGCTGAGATTTTGTGTGTATGTGGCCTGTTATGTGCAGGTTTCTAATAACTGTTTCAAGTACAAAGTTGAATAGTATTGCAGATAGCGCATCACCTTGCCTGACCCCTGTCCTGATGTCGAATTCGTCCGTGAGTTTGGATGCTACTAATACTTGAGCACGTGTATTGGTTAGAGTTAAGTTTACCATTCTTATAAATTTCAGGAATTCCAAGGGCAAGTAACTGGTACAATGGTTCTTCTCTAGACACGCTATCAAAAGCTTGTTTGTAGTCAACAAACAGGTGGAACAAAGTTATGTTATGCTCATAACATTTTTCAAGCATTTGCCTTATTAGATGTATTTGGTCCGTTGTTGATCAATTCATTCGAAAACCTCCTTGGTAGTCTCCAAGTATCTCCTCTTCATATATTGATAGTCTATTGTATATTACGCTGGATAATATTTTATTAAGTGGTGTTGAGAAGAGTAATTCCTCGGTAATTGGAACATTTTTTCTTGTTTCCTTTCTTGTGTATGGGAAAAATAATGCCTTTTCTCCAGTCACTTGGCATAATCTTTTCATTCCACACCCTGACAATAAGTTTGTGGATCCTTTCCCACAGTGGTGTACCTCCATTTTTCAGAAGTTCCGTGGGAATTGTATCACTTCCTGGAGATTTATTCTTTTTAAGATTGTGTATTATCTCGGTAACTTCCCCATAGCTCGGTTCGAGGATTTCGGGTTGTGCTTCATGGTACCATACGATTTCCTCTTTTACCCCTTTGGATTTCAGTGGAGAGTAGCTCGCTAAAGTGTTCATGCCATCTTTGGAGTATTTTGTCATCCTCGGTTAGTATTGTCCCATTTTTATCTAAACACGCGATGGTTCAAAATTGAAATGCCGTTGTTTGCTGTTGTACTGCCTTATAAAATTTGCTGCTTTGTTTATTTACGTTATATTGTTCTAGTTCTTCCACTTGTTTATTTAACATTATTTTCTTTTTTGCTTTGCAAAGTTTTGAAGCTATACATACATAGTATACATAGTATACATAGTATCCACATCAAGATGACCGTCTCCCAGATAAACTATACATAGCCATATGCAAAAATCTAAATATTCCAATACAACAACAAGTTATCTCAGAACTCTGCTCAGAACCATGTTCCAGTATTAATAACCTTTAAATCCCTAGTACAATTCAAAAAACCTGTACCCACGCACATTAACGGCAAGGTAAACTAGAAAAAATTCCAAATTTAATTAGACACTGATCTTAATGCAACAGGAAATATACTTACGACACAAAATATTAACGAAGCAGAATCTCAATTAAATAAAGTGATTACCAAACCTATAAAAAATGCGACTACACCCACCCCTAAAAAAGCAGAGCAAAGCTAGACGCGAAGGGCAAATTACTAGACACCCGAAAATCAAAACATCGTTAACAACTTATACCACAAAATCAAATTGGCACTCGATAACCACAGGCACGAATCATATCAAAGCCACATAGCTACACTCAAACTTTAGGATCCAGGAATGTGGAGAACCACCAAAAGAATTGTGCAACAACATGATGAAATATCCACTCTAGTTGATGGTAAAAACATACACACCGGAAGCAACACCTACTATAAAACAGACGAAGAAAAAACTCTTCGCTAACTATTTGAAAAGGTATTCATGACACATCCATCCACAGTAGTCGAAAACCTCAGGAACGACCTGAAAACTATTACTGATAACTCCGAAATCAATTATACAACACCCACAAAAATTAAGAGCCTTATAACAAATCTGCCAAACAAAAAAGCTCCCAGGCATGACGTTATTACAAATCTAGTTTATATAGGCTATTTTCCAAAAAAACTGGAAACATGCACATGTACTCATGTTTCACAAACCTGGCAAAGAAAAGCAAAATGTGGAAAGCTATTGACCTATAAGCCGCCTACCAACTACATCTAAGATGATGGAAATAACGATCCTTCAGAGAATCAATGAAAGAGAATAACATCTTGCTACCCTTCCAGTTTGGATTTCGGAAATCACACTCAACGAACCGTCAACTGCACCATTGTGGCATTTATAGACTTAGCTCAAGCATTCGATCGAGTGTGGATCGACGGCTTGAAACACAAGCTTCAACAGCTAAATCTACCAAGCTATCTACTAAAATTATTATATTCGTTTCTCACAGACCGAACCTTCGCAGTAAAAATCCACGCGGAACTATCAGATGCCAGAACCATTATCGCAGGGTCCCACAGGGAAGAATTCTTGGCCCAAATTTATTTAATATATACATGCACGATATTCCCGTTCCTCCTTAAGCGCTACTCTCAATGTATTCAGATGACCGAGATATTTTAACCCAACACCACGACCTTGAAGCCGCAGCAGAACAGCGCCTATTAGCTTTGATCTTCATCAACGACAGGTTTTCCCAATGGCGCATAAAAATAAACCGTACTAAAAGTGAGATAAAAGCATTCACACTACGACGGATAAAAGACCTACCGCTAATCAAATTAGGAGGAAATGTAATAAGATATAATCAAGAAGGCGTAAAATACAAGCGTCTGCATCTAGGAACTCGCCTAACATGGAGCCTTCACGTAAATAAAAAGATCAACCAAGCATACGCCAGAATGTATCAATTATACTCTCTAATAAATAGAAAATAAGCCCTACAATAAAAATCTTATTTAATTTTAATAACATAAACATGCCCAATTTGAGGCACCACATCAAAAACCAATTCAAAAAAATATAGGCAGTGCCGACTGAGGTGAAAACATTAAAAAAAAAACAGCATTAAAACTGGTTTTAATCGGTATGATAATTAATCAAATTTGGTACATAGTTTGTTAGTATTGGTTTATGTAATTCTGGAACATAACTGACATGTGAAGGAGAATATCTGTTAATGTCATCATCATAATATGAATTTGAATCTGGAATGTTTGGTTGATTCTGTGTGGATAGGTCAGCAAAATGAATTGGTAGGATATATGGCTCATTTCTTGTTGATGGGTCTGCAATTTGTGAGTTATGGAAATGTTGACTTTTAGAAACATGATGTATAACTGCTCTCGAAGATGCTTATGATTTATCTGTATGTAAATTAATAAAATTAGTAGCTCTTTTATTTTCGCTATACAGCTGACTGTTTTGTTTGGAATATTCATTACGACGTTTAATTTTTTCCTATTTTCCTAACTATTGCAACAGTTTTTTCTTTTTCTTATTCTTATCTCTATATCATTGACTATTAATTTTATTTTGGCGTTTCCGTCCTTTGGAGAGCACAATGAGTACATTTGGTTGCCTTTAACTTTGATGGGTCTTATTCGTGATTTACCATGAATTGTTCGATACAATTCAGTAATCTGAACATTCCAATAAACTGGCACTAGTACACCTACTAATACATCCGAAAAAAGTACTTACTCTTGTACTGCACACTGATTAGGTATAGGGATTAATATTTCCTAAGAAGTGCTGCGTTCTGTCAACACTGCCAAAAACTTAGACTATTTAGTTTGACGTTCAGAGCCAACTTTAAATATTTGCGTTTAGATGTGTTCTTTGGAACACATATTTGAGTAATAGAAATTTTCTATAGAACGCAGCTATTTATGACGATGACGGAAATCTATGAGTTTACCTTCTAGCGGCTTCAGCGGCCTTCGTTCAGCGCGGCTAAAGAAGTTTTCACGCCAAAAAAACTACCGACAGTGCAGAATAAAAAAAAGGTTTAAATGCACCCACCGCCTAGGAGTATATTACAAAAACAATAGTATTTTTTTGTTGTTGAAAATATCCACCAATGCCCCAGTGCCATCTTACATCATACTAACTCGGACAACGAAAAATCCACACCAGACTCAACAGAACTCCCACAGGACATCACCGATCCCGACTCAGAAAACAGCGAAAGTGATTAAACAGTGATAATGATTTAAACAGTGACAAATTACCAATATTAGAACTCTCGGCGGACAAAGCCGTCTTAAGTGAAGTACCAAAATTTATTGTTAATACTACTGTGAATTCCAGATTAATTATGTCGAACCTGTATCCTTATAATATATAAAAAAAATAAAAGACTAGCTAAACAGACAAGACTATACCTTTTTAGCTGCAATTTGGTAACAAACAATTTCAAATTGGGAACAAACAACTTCAAATTGGTAACAAACAATTTCCAAATGAGAATAAACAATTTCAAAATGGTTATGAACAACTTAAAATGGAATGACGGAACGGTGTTCATATTAAAAAACATTCACAATGAGTCGGAAAGAGCAAATACAGTAGAAAAGTAAAAACTTTTACAATACCAAGCCGAAAATATTTCTATAATCTATATGGATGAAACCCATTTTAATTTATTTATATCAAGAGAAGGTAGAAAAGGTAGAATTGGTAAAACCATCCATCCAAGAAAAAAGGGGCGATAAAAGAAAGGAACTCGTTGCTCATATATATATATATATATATATATATATATATATATATATATATATATATATATATATAATCTGCTAACTGTAGAGGAGCAGACAATCATGTCATGGGATGTATAGGGAATAAGGGGTTGATTTATCATGAGATTAGAAGTGGAATCAAGGGACCAGAAGCAAATGAGTTTGTGCGACATTGCCTTCGTAATGCTGAAAATATGTGTCAGTCAAAAGTTTTATTGGTAATTGATAATGCTCCTTGCCATAATTCAATCGAAGAAGTTTTGCATGCAGATGAATTATATGGCCATCAAATACCGAGGCTTGGTCCATATAGTCCAATGTATATTGCAATCGAACATGCATGGTCAGCCTTAGAAGCCGATGTAAAAAGATATTTGGCCGGTCATGATAGGTCAGCAAAATGAATTGGTAGGATATATGGCTCATTTCTTTTTGATAAGCCTGCAATTTGTGAGGTATGGAAATTTTGACTTTTAGAAACATGATGTATAACTGCTTTCGAAGATGCCAATATTCTGGCCGGAGAGGACCGAGGACAAATATTACTCAAGCCGAGTATCGTCTACATCGGCTAGATGCTAGAATTAATTGATAATTTACGGAACCTGACTGTGGCTCAATGCACCAGATACGTTGCACATATTCAGTATAAAACTGTTTGTTCTCCCAATTCGAAATTGTTTGTTCCCAATTTGAAGTTGTAAACATATATAGGTTGTTTCAAAGGGTTTCTCCGTTTTTATGAGTCTACTTTAAATTGTAATATTTCAGTAAATACTTATAGCATTTAATCGAAATAAGCACCATTTGAATCAATGTATTTTGTCATTTTATTGTCATTTTGCCGATTTCCTCACAATAGGACCCTGCTGTGATGGTTTGGCCCGGTTGCAGAAAGTTATAGTGAATCACACCAGCCGCTCATAGCACCATACAGTAACCATGGTCTTTTTTTGGTGGGTTTTCGCCTTTGGGAAGTGCATGGGTTTTTCATCGTTGTCCAACCACTGCCCTGAACGTCTCCTGTTGTCATAGAGGATCCACTTTTCATCACACGACGATCCGAGCCAAAAAAGGATCGTTTTGGTTGCGCAAAAGCAAAGAACAGACCTCGAAACGTGACAATTTCTGTCGATCGTTCAAATCATGAGGCACTCACTTTTTGAGCTTTTTGACCTTTCCGATACGTTTCAAACCATCGAAAACCGCATGGGAGCTGACGCCCAGTTCTTCCGCCATCCCACGCAACCTTTGTGATGGGTCAATCTACACCCTCAAATCCTCGTCCTGGATTACTGTAGATCGACCACTTCAGAACTCATTTTCGAGGCTAGAATCTCCGGAACAAAATTTCACAAACCAACGTCGAACAGTACGTTCATTAACACTATAATTGCTAAATGCCTGGTTTATTTTTCGGGCTGTTTCGGCAGCGCTTTGGTTCAATTAGAATTCGTAGAGAAAAATTGGCCGCAAATCACTCAACGATATAATATAGTAATAATCTGAATAGAGGCAAAAAAATAAAATTTGCAAAAAATTAACAGCATCAATGTATAGAGTACAAAATTCTAAAATCAAAACTCTAGTGTCTGAAAAAAAATAAATTTCTCTCTTGCCCTTTTAACTTCATTAACCCTCCGTTTGGCACATAGTCCGCTGACCTTTGGTTTGGCACATGTGGTCTGGCCAGACCCCCGTATATCTCCATACAATTTATACTTTATTTCTGTCTATATTATTTCTTATGTACACTTATCGTCTTATAAATTCTATTTCGTGCAAGTGAAGCAAGTACAATTCACTTTTGAGTGTTGTTGGTTTACAAGTTCACAAGTTCACAGTTCAAACATTTAGAGCAAATGAAATGTGTTTTAGGCCGTAATTTTTCGCTTCCGTGGGAACAAAATTTGCATCCTCTCTTCTTATTCATTGTATTATCAAGAATTGGTGTATATTTTTCTTATTCCATATATCACGAATTGGTGCGGCTTTGTCAGTTCGTTGGCGAAATGCACGTTTGCAAGCGTAGCTGATCGGAATATAGGTAGACCGTCTGAATGTTGTAATACAGACGGCTTTTTCACAGAAATTGTGATTTTTGCATGTTATTGTTTGACTCCAGCGGCCAAAAATACACCAATAAATGCATCTAATTCAGTGCTCGTTAGCTCCTTCCAAACTCTTGGTTTTTTATCGGGATTTTCACCAACAGCATTTGCAGGTTCATTTCTATTCCATTTTGTGGCGCCTTTGCAAAAGAAAAATTTATCAGTTGCGCTTGTTGATTTTTAGAATGTGCTTCTCCCTCTACTTCTGCTTCTTCGTCACTATCTAAAATTTCGTTTGGTTCGATTACCAAATCCTCTTCAATATCAGACGCATCTGCTTTAGGTACATATTCCATATCATTATCGTCGTCATCGTCTCTGAATGGATCATGTTCAACATTTTCATCAATCTCTTCTTCATGATTACGTAGAATTTCGTTAGATAAAGCCACTGCCAATCGTAACTGAAAATTAGTATCCAAGCTTTGTCTAATCGCTTATTATACACAAATTCAACTTCGTCATTTTTATGAAACAAACAAAAATTTCGCAAGAAGCTAAACTGGCCCAACACGTGGTTCACGAGCTAGATAGATCAAAGGACGATATACGAGTAAGCCAAAAGCTCGAGGGCACGCATCGGACTGGCGTCAGATATAGAGGAAATAAAAAAAAACACAGTAAAATGTTCAAAACACATTTTATTTCATGTAAAATATATATGGGTCCGTACAGACCACATGTACCAAACCAAAGTATATTCAAATACATATCCATGTAATTACCCTTGTATGACATGTAGCCTTTTAGTTTTTAATTTAAATGAAAGCTAATAAAATTTTAGGAAAAGTCAAGGATAGCTCAATTAAAATTATATTAAAAAAACCAAATGAAATCGCAAAAGGTCTGGATGGACCCATGCACCAAACGGACTGTTAAAATTACCCATTAATATTTTGATTATGAGCGTCGACGCTTCGGGGGACCGCTATGTGAAGACATAGAAGACATAGAAGACGCTGAAAACTAAAGGATTGGAGTTTTTCTTGTGTCGGAGGTTACTTAAAATTTTCAAATTTCCTTTATAATCATAAAATATAAAAGAATAAACATTTGCAGTTCTAAATGTATCAATACTGGTCACATTAAAACTAAAAATAAAAAATTAAGAAAGTCCAGCGACTTAAAATTGACACAATCCGTTTAGGTACTGCTGCAATCTCAATCACTTAATATATTTTGATGTTATTTTGTCACAAACGGGCAAGGAAAATTAATTTGGCTGCCTTCTCGTTGCCTTACCTATTTATTATTTTGGTATTCACCAAATTAAACTTTTAAAATATTCTTTCCACCCCAGCGGAAGATGCAACTACACTTGGCAGTTGCTTTATTATCTGCAAGTCTGCTCAGTTATACATTTTTTCATGTTGTGGATTGCTAACCACCAAATAGTAAGGGCGGTTTTCTGTATGACTTGTTCATCAACTAATACTCCATTGAAGGGCTCTAATTTTGCAACCAAACGAATAATGCTATTCATCAAACTGGTCCATGTCTCTCCATATCTTTCTAGCAAAAATTTTAAGGCTGCATCACTTTCGTCGCTCAACTTTTCTTGGGGCAGTTTAAGCTAGATAATGAACCATCTCTTGGCGACAATGTTTATGACAATTTTCATTTGAATCATATTTAGTTCCTCCTCTAGTTGATCAATTAACTTTTTATTCTCGCTAATTTTGCTATGTTAAATGGTACACTTATCTCATTGAATCTTGTGCATAGCTTTGGCTATTAGCTCTAGTCCTGCAATTAGACCCCCTGCATTTCTTTTTATAATCATATTTTGTATTAGGTTTCTAATGTCAGAGCTAATTTCCTCTTTATTTTCATGGAATGATGAACGATTGACAAAACAAATTATCAAAGAAAAGAAAATAGTTCATGCAATAAAATAAAATTCTAAATTTTAAGTAACCCCCTATACAAGTAAAAAATAGAATTTGAATTTCATCAATTACAATGTGATATGATGCTATTTGTATCAAAATCGACCAATTTTTAACATAGCTCTTTAGTGAGTCACATATTGTATTCTATCTTACTTCTGTAGCATTATTAAACTATTTGCCTTGGCGAATGAATGTATAGCATGCTCGAAATGATTGCTTCTGAAGTACTTAATAACTTTCAGAACATGTGTTGTAGTATCTGTAATTTATAAATCTTTAGCCGGTAGATTCAGAATATGCGAAGAATTTATCGTCACCGGTGTTTGTTTGAAGCTACTTATACATTTTTGCAATGTGACCTGCATTATCCGATACAATAAAAGTGTTGTAACTTTACAGTCAAAAAGTTTTTCTTGTTTTTGTATACTTTCATTTGCCACAGTTTCTAAGTATGATGGTATTCAGCTGCATCAATGGTATCAACCAGAACAATTTCACCATCATTCGTTGAGACTCACGTGCAAACGATAGATTCGTTTGGTATCTTAGACCACCTATCAATGGACAATGTAACGAACCCTTGACGACCAGAAGTTGAAAAAGTCTAAACATATCATAATGGCCGGTTTGCAATGAACTTAATGTAACGCGACGCGACGTGATGTGAAGTGATCTTTAAAGTATTTTTGTGAAATTACGATCGCAATAACCTGCCGCAAAACGGCGTATATGAAAAGTGACATTTGAAAGCCAAGTGACAGATAACAGCGTTGGTACTTGAAATTGAATTCTGTTGCGAGGAATCAATATTATTTTGGCCGGATATTCATATCTTCAACTGCGGAAGAGGAAACGAGTACGAACCGTCGGTGTGATCTTAAAACCGGCATCTCCCTTGTTATATATTTGGGGATGCGCCCGCAAACACTCAACCAATAAAACGTTTATAGTTTATCGACATTTTCTTTTATGAACTGTAAATACAATGAATGTAACAACACAATGGAAAATGCCAATCTTGAATTCGAGTGCATGCGCGCAAGAATCGAGAGCGTTGATTGGATCACGTGAATAGCCCCATTTGAGGTAATGCGACATGAAAGTTTGGACATTGGTAACTTTCATATTACGTTAAGTTCGGATACGTTACATTACGTCTACCGTAATCAGCCGCATATAAAACAATGTGTTTTAGGTTTAAATCACGTCTCGTCGCGTCACGTTAGGTTCATTGTACACCCGGCATAATGCATGCATCTTACCATGCGTCAAACTGAATGCTAGCGCAAGTTGATATGAAAAATGAAGCGCAATTTGAAAGAGAAGATACGTTTTGGTTGATTTTGTTGCATTAACAAAAGTATTGATTTAAATCAACGATTTTTTTTAACCATCAAGTGGTTTAGTCGCGATTTAAATCACAGATCAAAATCAGGTGACTCTAATCATCTCAACCCTGCTTACCTTGAAAAATCCTCTATAGTTTTACTACTAATTTTAAAAATATTATATAATTTGTGAAGTTAAATATTTTCACACAAATAGTGGCAAAAAGGTAGTATACCTACCCTGAATTTTTTAATTATGTATAGCTACTCTGGATTTTTGGATTCAGAGTATACCAATTTCACTTCTGTCTTTCTTTATTTTGTTTAGATTTTTTTTTTAATTTAAAAATATAACTATTTTTTATTTCTCTCATAAATCATTAATATTATTATATTATAATAACCCTTTTTTTGAACCAACCCAAAAGTTTAAATTTAAATTGTGACCCAATTTCTATAAGAAATAAATCAATAACGATATAGGTTTCTAGTCTACACTATCTTATTAATCTACACTATCCCCTGTTGTAGACACTCTATTCATTAGCGTTTGAAAACGTATGTAGATAATTTATAATTTAACAGAATATACCAATGAATCATATGTAGGAATAAACAGACAGTGATTGGCTCTCTTAGAAATTGAACAAAGAAAATAAAAAATTGCATGCTTGTAAAAAATGATTTAAATAATAATTCGAAAACAAATAATTTAAATTTTATAGAAAATAAGACGATAAATATTTGATTCATCCAAAAACATAGTTATCGGCACAACAAATATAGTGATTGTCCAGTGGATTTAAAGAATTTGGCCAACGCTTTTTAATATAGGTTTTTCACTTCAAATACACTTATAATTTCGATATGTTATCTCCGTTCGTTCGTCCGTCCGCAGTTTAGCTCAGAGACTATTAGAAATATAAAGCTGTAATTTGTCATAGATTCACAGATTAGTCACGCTGAAAAAGTGGTAAAATAAAACTTGAAAAATATTTTTTTAGGGAGGAGGTACCCTTTATCTTAAAGAAGTGGGGACATTTTTTTTTTCTCGTCTACCCCATGGTGTAGGGTGTAGTTGGATAGGTCTTTCAAAAATATTACAGGTTTGTGAAAACAATATTTCGATTAAGAGATCCGTTTGTCAAATATTAAGCTTTAAAGTGTTAATTTTTGTTAGAGTCAAGTGTCCCCCTCCCAACTGCCAGCTAAATGGCTATTTCTGGATATGTGAAAAAAATCACAATAGTAGTATATATAGCGAAGTTAAAAGGAAAAGTATCACAGCTAAGTAGGCTTTATTAGTTTACGAGTAATAGTCGACCAACTAAAAGTCGACCAAATAAAATGTAACAAATCGTGCGGAGTCGCGTCATAACCCTTTGCGGTCCGCGAGAAAGCTCACCATTCACGTCAGTTAAACTGATGAGTTGAACTGACGTACATCCAAAAACTGACCGAGAGTGTGAAATCTTGATATAAAATTTTTAACTTACGGCAACCCACGGATTTACCGGGAGCACCATAAATGGCATGGCGTCAGGACGTACAATAATTGAAGAATTTATAGAAAAATAGCTTGGAATATGAAGATTCGTCCATTCTCAAATAGTTACGCCAGTCACGCGGTTTCAGTGACTACTCATTATAACAAATTAATATGAGATAACTGATATTTCTTTTATTGTCAAATGGAAATAATATGAGCTGTATTTGTTAGTTCCTGTTTGTGACATTACTAATTTTGAATGAAACAATAAATAACATTACTAATAGTTTATTAACTTGTACTCCTATAATTTGGGTTTACAATGTATAGTTTTTCATGGTGTGATAACGCTTGAAACAGTTTCCTAAGTGCATCGTGGGGTTGCTTGGACAAGTCTCACAAAAACAATTTGTTTGACGTCTTACACCTTCCACTGATTGGAGCACACGATACAATCTTTTTGTGAACCTTTGGCAATTATATGCAGTTTTCCATTCATCCGATCATCATTACCAGTCACTGAAATATATACTAACTGGAACGAGCGCTGGCCTCTTGGCTTGTGCGGGCCGAGAGAGAGGTCCTAAGGACCTCCCTTTATCCTTGTCTAGCCAACAGTGTAGTCGAGAGTGTGAGGATGTGATACAGTCAGAGCGACAAGCCAGTTCTTTGAGTTGTATCAAGAAAGAGAGTGAGATCGTTCAATCGGTAAGTAAATTATAAACCGAAGTTTATATATTTTAATGAAAGTTGTTTTCAAAAAGACAATGGTAAAATACTATTTGTATTTGCAAGGAAAAATGGACGTCGGACACACAATTAGTTTTCCTTTTGGACTGTACTAGACGAAGGCAGAGCGATACGAGAGACACCTTGAGCTGCTCTCTCTCAGCCCGCACAAGCTAGGAGGCAGCGCTCGTTCCAGTTAGTATATATTTCAGTGACTAGAGTGTGATTGCCGTTCTCTCATCATGAAAGTTGCCTAATAGCTGTTTTACCAAGCATTTCCGATATTGGTAATGGGACATTACATTTTCTTTGCGCCCTTGCTTAACAGTTTTATAGGGGATATAAGAATTCACTATACATATTTCCATTCCCCGAGAAAACAATTTTCGCCACCAATTTAAGGACTTCTTAAAAAAACAGTAAGTGGCTGCATAATGATCAGCGCGACCAATACCCCCCATTAAGATATATAATTCAACACAACCCGTGGCTTTTCTAACAATATCTCAGCACCACCTTGCAAGATTCATTTACGTTCAACAGATCCAGCATGATCCCAAGTCGAAAGAAGAGTCACAACTCTCTTATCTCTCCAAGCTAAGAGCATTGTGTTTTTCAATAGTTCTTCAATTTCAATAGTTCTTCCGCTAATGCAATGCTGGTGAAGTATTGGTCGGTGAATAAATAGTAGCCAGTAGCAGTTGGATGATCGCTCAATAACTGATGATATAAATGCACTGGAATCCTAGTAGATACTGGAAGGTGCGGTCTCATCAATGAATTTGTTGTTATACTTCCAAAATAAGGTAAAATTGAATATAAATATATATATATATATATATATATATATATATATATATATATATATATATATATATATATATATATATATATATATATATTGTATTTTAGGTTTTCGCGGATAGAGACCTTTGTTGTATTGTTTTCTCGGGGATTTCGCGTTGATGTTGAGGGTTGGTTCTGAAAAGAACCGGATTCTCGACGTTTCGGCAAACAAACATTCGCCATTTTCAAGAGATATAAGCGTCCGTGCGGGTCAACCGTTAGACGCATACTGAGAGCTCGTTCGTGCGATGCGACTACTTATAGCTGTCTGGCTTTGGGTCATGCACGTTGTGTGCGGTGCTTCGGTTCGGTTGTTTGTCTTGTTGGTCATACATGAGTCTGGGGTGTCTGGGATTGCATTTTGGGGGTGGATATGATCGGTCGCCATGCTGGGGGCAGTCTCACGGAATCGTCTCTCGTGTTCATGCAGTAGTCTCGTTTTTCTATCTCTATGGCCTCTCTGTATACTCGTCACATTTCGTGGCTAATCTGTGCAAGAGGCCTTGAATTTCTAAGGTCCATCCAGTGACCGGTGTTTGTATGTTGGACAAGTGCCGAAGCAAAGCTTGGCTTGCGTTGTGTAGTATTTTGTTTGACCTGGCTGTCGGATTTTGGTGTGACAGCCACATACAGACGGGTGTTATGTCTGTATCTCTACAGCGAAGTAAAAATGCTAAATCGCATAATAATTGAGAGCGCTTTGCCCGTAGTTTCTCGAAACTACGGGTAAGGTGGTAAATTTCCTCCCCGTGGAGGTTTATAATGTTGTATTTTAGGTTTTCGCCGAGTCCCCGAGAAAACAATACAACACAGGTATCTATCCGCGAAAACCTAAAATACAACATTATAAACCTCCACGGGGAGGAAATTTACCACCTCACCGGTAGTTTCGAGAAACTACGGACTAAGCGCTCTCAATTATTATGCGATTTAGCATTTTTACGTCGCTGTAGAGATACAGACATAACACCCGTCTGTATGAGGCTGTCACACCAAAATACGACAGGCAAGTCAAACAAAATACTACACAGCGCCAGCCAAGCGTTGCTTCGGGACGAAATCCAAACCGAACGACAGAAACTTGACAACATCAGTCAATATATCCTGACAATCCACATAGCTCTAACCACTACGCTACACCCTCTCCTCTGGCAACAGATAGACTTAATATCTAACAACAGAGCCGAACAGAATAGATTATTAATTACCAATAGACAGAAAGAAAAATACAACCTTCTCAGACGGAGATAAAAACATGCACCAAAACCACTCAACATCGACAAAGTGGTTTACAATCTTTCAGACCAGCCCCTAGACGAACCTACCAAAACCGTACTGGCCAAGGGTTTTAACTTTGCAATAGCACCAACTCGCCTTCCCAAAGAAGACATAATCACAGGTGTCGAGACTGCTATTTCACAACTCCCTGCCACATTAGCCGAGACAATAAGACAGGAAACATGCCACATTTTAAGATCTGCCAAACCACCGACAAGAAACATCTCATACGAGGAATTCAAAGCCCTGAAGGCGCTAAGAGAAAACAAGAGCATTGTGGTCCTACCAGCTGACCAGGGAAATTGCTCTGTAGTCATGAACAGTGCTGACTATAAACAAAAAATTACCACAATCTTAGATGATCCAGCTTATCTACCCAGTACAACGGACCTCACAACCTATCTTGAGAAAACTACCAAACAAAAGATCCTTAACTCTAGCATTGACAAGGAAACAATGAATTATCTTATACCAAAGGAGAAATCTTCACGGTGTCCCAAAATATATGGTTTACCAAAGATCCACAAAGATGGAGCCCCACTACGACCAATAGTAAGCTCCGTTGGTTCACCGGTCCAATTTCTTGCGAAACTTTTACCAAAATGTTTACAACCATACGCCGAAGATTGTGATTCATATGTCCGCAATGCTGAACACTTCATAGACATACTGAAAAATAACCAACTCCAGCCCGGCCATCTCCTTGTGAGCTTTGACATTGTATCTTCATTCACAAAAGTACCGGTCCCTGAGGCCTTAAACATCATAAGATCAAAATTAAAACCAGAAAATTATGTATCAGATCTGGCAGAACATTGTTTAAAGAATACATACTTTAGCTACGATGGTCAAATATACAAACAAGTCCCAGGAGCACCAACAGGTTCACCTCTATGCCCAGTAATAGCCAACATATTTCTTACAGATTTTGAGGAAAAGGCAATCTCATCAGCCACACTTAAACCTACACTCTGGTTAAGATATGTTAACGACACATTTGTAATCTGGCCCCACGGCAGACCAGAGCTGGACAAATTCCTTACCCATCTTAACTCCCAACACGACCAAATTAAATTCACAATGGAGATAGAAAAGCATCAACAACTTTCTTTCTTGGATGTTTTGGTACAGAAGAAACCTGACGGCACCTTGAGTCACACTGTGTACCGGAAACCAACCCATACAGACAGATATCTGAACGCTTCTTCGCACCATCATCCCAAACAACTAGCATCTGTAGTCAACACTCTTACCACCCGATCCAAAAGACTAGCCGACCAGCTTAACTTACCGAAAGAATTGAGAACCTTACACGAAGCTCTTTCTTCAAATGGATATCCAAACAGCTTAATATCCAGAGCTTTCCGTCGTACAGAGAACAGTAGCCAAAGAACTGAAGAACGCCAGAAACCCGTTAGCACAGCATACCTGCCATATGTTCATGGATCAACTGACAAAATCGCCAGAATCCTTAAAAGACACAACATCGACACCATTTTCAAAACTAACCAGAAAATATCCTCTATGCTACGCAGCGTTAAAGACACCACCCCGTTAGAATCCCATGGAATTTACGAAATACCTTGCGGAACACGTGAACGAACCTACATTGGACGTACCAATAGAAAAATATCTGCTAGGATTCAAGAACATGTAGTTTCAGTCAGACACAGAGACAAAGTTTCATCGGCACTTGTCCAACACACCAACACCGGTCACTGGATGGACTTTAGAAATTCAAGGACTCTTGCACAGATTAGCCACGAAATGTCACGAGTATACATAGAAGCCATAGAGATAGAAAAACGAGACTACTGCGACCAGCTACTGCGAGCATGGCGACCGATCATATCCACCCTCAAAATGCAATCCCAGACACTCCAGACTCATGTACGACCAACAAGACAAACAAACAACTGTTTGTTTGACATTTCGTGGCTAATCTGTGCAAGAGTCCTTGAATTTCTAAAGTCCATCCAGTGACCGGTGTTGGTGTGTTGGACAAGTGCCGATGAAACTTTGTCTCTGTGTCTGACTGAAACTACATGTTCTTGAATCCTAGCAGATATTTTTCTATTGGTACGTCCAATGTAGGTTCGTTCACGTGTTCCGCAAGGTATTTCGTAAATTCCATGGGATTCTAACGGGGTGGTGTCTTTAACGCTGCGTAGCATAGAGGATATTTTCTGGTTAGTTTTGAAAATGGTGTCGATGTTGTGTCTTTTAAGGATTCTGGCGATTTTGTCAGTTGATCCATGAACATATGGCAGGTATGCTGTGCTAACGGGTTTCTGGCGTTCTTCAGTTCTTTGGCTACTGTTCTCTGTACGACGGAAAGCTCTGGATATTAAGCTGTTTGGATATCCATTTGAAGAAAGAGCTTCGTGTAAGGTTCTCAATTCTTTCGGTAAGTTAAGCTGGTCGGCTAGTCTTTTGGATCGGGTGGTAAGAGTGTTGACTACAGATGCTAGTTGTTTGGGATGATGGTGCGAAGAAGCGTTCAGATATCTGTCTGTATGGGTTGGTTTCCGGTACACAGTGTGACTCAAGGTGCCGTCAGGTTTCTTCTGTACCAAAACATCCAAGAAAGAAAGTTGTTGATGCTTTTCTATCTCCATTGTGAATTTAATTTGGTCGTGTTGGGAGTTAAGATGGGTAAGGAATTTGTCCAGCTCTGGTCTGCCGTGGGGCCAGATTACAAATGTGTCGTTAACATATCTTAACCAGAGTGTAGGTTTAAGTGTGGCTGATGAGATTGCCTTTTCCTCAAAATCTGTAAGAAATATGTTGGCTATTACTGGGCATAGAGGTGAACCTGTTGGTGCTCCTGGGACTTGTTTGTATATTTGACCATCGTAGCTAAAGTATGTATTCTTTAAACAATGTTCTGCCAGATCTGATACATAATTTTCTGGTTTTAATTTTGATCTTATGATGTTTAAGGCCTCAGGGACCGGTACTTTTGTGAATGAAGATACAATGTCAAAGCTCACAAGGAGATGGCCGGGCTGGAGTTGGTTATTTTTCAGTATGTCTATGAAGTGTTCAGCATTGTGGACATATGAATCACAATCTTCGGCGTATGGTTGTAAACATTTTGGTAAAAGTTTCGCAAGAAATTGGACCGGTGAACCAACGGAGCTTACTATTGGTCGTAGTGGGGCTCCATCTTTGTGGATCTTTGGTAAACCATATATTTTGGGACACCGTGAAGATTTCTCCTTTGGTATAAGATAATTGATTGTTTCCTTGTCAATGCTAGAGTTAAGGATCTTTTGTTTGGTAGTTTTCTCAAGATAGGTTGTGAGGTCCGTTGTACTGGGTAGATAAGCTGGATCATCTAAGATTGTGGTAATTTTTAGGGTTCCGTACCGAAAACGGAACCCTTATAGGATCACTTTGTTGTCCGTCTGTCTGTCTGTCTGTCTGTCTGTCTGTCTGTCTGTCTGTCTGTCTGTCCGTCTGTCTGTCTGTCAAGACCTTTTTCTCAGGAACGCGTAAAGGTAATAAGTTGAAATTTGTATCAAATACTCGGGTCTGCGGTCTCTTTCAGCTGTGAAAAAATCAAACTTGTAAGTCAACGCGATCTAAAGATATGACCGTTTATGTCGCATATTTTGCGATTTCACAAGGGAATCAAAACCTATAGGGTATTTCCCGTTCACCTAGAATCATGAAATTTGGCAAGAAGCGGTGTCTTACAGCACATGTAAAGGGAAAAATCCGAAAACCGTAAATATGTAGTTTAATTACAAGAAAAATGCGAATTTACTATTACAAATTTATGAAAATAATCTAATGTTGTCGTAGTGGTATTGTCAGGCTCCAGAAGCATATGGGTTGCATACAGTTAGGTCCTTTTCAAGTAAGGTCCGAAGGTTAAAAAGTATGTGTTGGCACCAAGCTGTTTATTCTGAATTTTCTTTGTTTATATTTGTTATGCATTTCATCACGTACGCTCTATATACATAATAAATGCAGGGTATATATTATGTATAAATTTTGCTTGTTTATAACCGACATGCGACATACTCAAATCCCGTAACATCCTGTATATATTATATTTCGTCTAATTTTTCTTTATAATCTACATAATATGTTGATAATCTACATAATAATACTATACTATACAAGTTTGTACGGAACCCTCGGTGCGCGAGTCACTCGCACTTGGCCGGTTTTTTTTGTTTATAGTCAGCACTGTTCATGACTACAGAGCAATTTCCCTGGTCAGCTGGTTGGACCACAATGCTCTTGTTTTCTCTTAGCGCCTTCAGGGCTTTGAATTCCTCGTATGAGATGTTTCTTGTCGGTGGTTTGGCAGATCTTAAAATGTGGCATGTTTCCTGTCTTATTGTCTCGGCTAATGTGGCAGGGAGTTGTGAAATAGCAGTCTCGACACCTGTGATTATGTCTTCTTTGGGAAGGCGAGTTGGTGCTATTGCAAAGTTAAAACCCTTGGCCAGTACGGTTTTGGTAGGTTCGTCTAGGGGCTGGTCTGAAAGATTGTAAACCACTTTGTCGATGTTGAGTGGTTTTGGTGCATGTTTTTATCTCCGTCTGAGAAGGTTGTATTTTTCTTTCTGTCTATTGGTAATTAATAATCTATTCTGTTCGGCTCTGTTGTTAGATATTAAGTCTATCTGTTGCCAGAGAAGAGGGTGTAGCGTAGTGGTTAGAGCTATGTGGATTGTCAGGATATATTGACTGATGTTGTCAAGTTTCTGTCGTTCGGTTTGGATTTCGTCCCGAAGCAACGCTTGGCTGGCGCTGTGTAGTATTTTGTTTGACTTGCCTGTCGTATTTTGGTGTGACAGCCTCATACAGACGGGTGTTATGTCTGTATCTCTACAGCGACGTAAAAATGCTAAATCGCATAATAATTGAGAGCGCTTAGTCCGTAGTTTCTCGAAACTACCGGTGAGGTGGTAAATTTCCTCCCCGTGGAGGTTTATAATGTTGTATTTTAGGTTTTCGCGGATAGATACCTGTGTTGTATTGTTTTCTCGGGGACTCGGCGAAAACCTAAAATACAACATTATAAACCTCCACGGGGAGGAAATTTACCACCTTACCCGTAGTTTCGAGAAACTACGGGCAAAGCGCTCTCAATTATTCGGTCTCAACACCGGTCACTGGATGGACTTTAGAAATTCAAGGACTCTTGCACAGATTAGCCACGAAATGTCACGAGTATACATAGAAGCCATAGAGATAGAAAAACGAGACTACTGCGACCAGCTACTGCGAGCATTGCGACCGATCATATCCACCCTCAAAATGCAATCCCAGACACTCCAGACTCATGTACGACCAACAAGACAAACAAACAACTGAACCGAAGCACCGCACACAACGCGCATGACCCGAAGCCAGACAGCTATAAGTAGTCGCATCGCACGAACGAGCTCTCAGTATGCGTCAAACGGTTGACCCGCACGGACGCATATATCTCTTGGGAATGGCGAATGTTAGTTCGCCGAAACGTCGATAATCCGGTTCTTTTCAGAACCAACCCTCAACATCAACGAAATCCCCGAGAACACAATACAACACACACACACATACATATATATATATATATATATATATATATATATATATATATATATATATATATATATATAATCCATAAACGCGGATTTCCCATTTTGTCGACATTTTCGGATTGTAAGTGATAAAAGATACCCTTCCTTTGAATTGTGCTATTGATTCATCCCCGTAGACGTTTTTCCCTGGGAAAAAATGTTCTCTAAATTTAGAATCTATATATTCTAAGTAACCACTGATACGCTGAATTTTGATTTTTGGATCCCTGTTTGTGCTGTCAGGAGGTGTACAGGTATGTAGCATCCAAAAAAATTGTAAAAATCTGGACCTGGTGAAAACTTCTGCGAAGAAACAGTCACCTACACCAACAGTCTTTGATATTTCGAACTGTCATTGTACCTATGTTCACAATAACGCCAATGAAGGTCCAAAATTCCTGTTGCTCAACATCTTTCCATGTATGCCAAATGGAATACGATGAAATGTTTTTTCCATCTAGTACATGGTGTGCGTACTCATTCGTTTTTGAAACTAAATCATCCACGAGTTCTTCAGTGAAATATATTTTTAAAAAATCCAGTGGTTCCACAATCGAAGAAGAAATTTGCGGTCCGGCAACTCTTGGTGAAACATCAAAAGTAAATCTTTTTGGAATATTGAAGCTATCACGCACGTCATTCCACACTTATCAATATCATCATCCAAGTTACTATCACTGAGAACGCGAACTCTGCGCATCTTGCGAAAAACTGTATCACTTCCACTACTACCGTCACTTTCATATTACTCAACCTCATTAGCGCAAATTTTTGAATTATCGGAGATATCAAAATCGCTGTTGTCTTTACTCTCAGCCAATATAAAATTTTCTTCACTCTCGTTCATATTCGGATGAATAGAAAGATTGGCAGTTAATAAAAACTTCCGTGAGAACTGTAACAAGTTTGTAACCGTTTGGGTAAATCTGACATATTTGTATAAGTTTTGTCTTATATGTACGTATTGCAGTGCGCTATGACTCGTACCCGATGAGTGAATTCGGTGAGCAGTCGTAAGCAGTTCGTTTAGGTTAGGTTATCAGGTTTAGTTAGGTTAGGTTCAGTCTTGCCCCAATGCACATGCGCACAATGCGTACATTGGGTTGCCTATATCTATGATATCTCTTAAGTCAGATTAACCCACGGGTTAACGTTTTATTCTCGCGAAACAAAAAAACGGCAAGTTAATTTTGTAATGTAAAGTTTTATCTTTTATGTACGTATTGCAGTGCGCTATGACTCGTACGCGTCGAGTGGATTCGGTGAGCAGTCGTGAGCAGTTCGGTGGAAGTCCTCTAACAACAAATAACGGTCCTGCCACTACCCAGACACATGTCCCCGTTAGGGGGACAGCGGACCGCAAAGGGTTAAACAATATATTATTGGTTATGTTGAACGTCAAACTCAACAACATCAGTGTCAGCTGATTAAGTTATTGGTTATGAATTTTTTTATGACATTTGAGTCTTATGTCATAACAGTAAGAATGGCATCTACGGAACCCTGCATTGCGCGTGGCCCGACACGCACTTGGTCGTTTTATTTAATTTCAAATTAATCCTTTTTAAATTCAAATGAAACTTTTTGAAATTGAAATTAACTTTTTTGAACTCAAATTAACAACAACCCATAATATTTTTTCTTCACAAATTAATATAAATTTGGGTAATGTAAGTTATTTTAATTATATTTATTTGAAGTCTTAATTAACATTTTCGAACAGAATTAAAAAAAAAATTACAAACCTTTCCACAAAACAATGCGAATTATTTTCGTGTGAAAATTTGCGGGATTTGCATTGGGATTGAAACTCACCTGGAACAAAGAAAAAGATAATTAAATCGGTTATCAATCAATGGAAACGTTGGTTTGTTTACAGATTATTGCAATTAATGTTTCTATGTTAGATTAGATTAATAACCCGGCTTCGCACATTCAATTCATTTTAAAATCGAATTGCATGAATAAATATATTATATGTATTTTGTATAATAACATTGGCGAAAATGATTTTTTTAAATAAATATTTCGTTGTCGATGCCGATGGGTTTTCTCAAAAACTTGAGATTATTGAGAAGACCCATCGACATAGACATATTTTAGATGTAGATTTTTAACCATCGTCGCTGAAATAAAAACATTTTTGAATCCAAAAAATTGATCAAACGTTTATTTTAAGCTTTGTTTTAAGTTTTTTCAATAACGTACAATAATAATTCGTACATTTTTCGAAGAAGACATAAGAAATAAAACTAGTAATAATTATAGAAGGTTAAGACATGTCATAGAATGTGAAGATTAATTACTTGTACTTGAACTCCGTAGAGGAATTAATTCTAAAACAAGTTTAGACAAAAAGGAGATTTTTATCAAATATTATGAAGAATGTAAAACAATTGCAGAATCAGCAGAAATAGAAGGTATTAATAAAAACCACGCTAAATGTATAATTAAACGTTATTAGAAGGATGGATCCGAGATGGTTGGACGAAAACGTGGTGGAAAAAGGAATAGTGAATTATCTGAGATATAAAATTATTGATGAAAATCCATCGATTACTTAAAAAAAATGAAATTTGAAAGATATTTGAAAATAAAAACGTAAACTTGACCACAACATCTGAATTTATTATATATTAAAGGCTTTACAAATAAAAGTGAAAACCTTTACGATTTGTCTGGACCGTTTAAACTCTACATGAACAATTGGACAACGTAACAATGATTTAACTTTATTCTCGAAATATGCTCCACAAACACAGGACAATGAAATTTTCATTGTTGAATCCCGTTTCAATCACCATCTCCGGGGATATAAAGCTCTATCGAAGATAAATACTCTAGCGCATGTTCCAAAATAGTTCCAACAGTAAGTGGCAGAAATGAATCACCCATTGCAGCCAGGAATTTACATGGTATTATTCATGTTGAAACAATTTCTAATTCATCAGTAGATTAAAACATTTTTCTTACATTTCTTGATGGATTATTTTATAAAATGGCTGAAAGTAACATCGTAGAAGCGTGGCTGGTTCTGAAAAACGCAAAAATCCATAAAACTAAGGCAGGTTGTGATAATATTTTTCTTTTACCACACTCACCCATGTTAAAACCTATAGAATTTTTTTTTTCAAAAGTAAAATTAGATGCAAGAAATATGCTGACGGAATCAGAAAATAATCTGACTTGGCCACTGTTACTTCTGCTGATTATACTAAATATTATGTAGATATGTCAATGAAATTACTGCTGGCTGTAGCAGGACAACCATTACATTAACATTTTTATAATTAAAATTGAAAGTATGAGGTTATCATTACGATATCTTCGAATCTATCAATAAATACCTGGAATTACATTGATATCTTCTGTTACTCTTTTGCGTACTTTGAAAATATGGCACCAAATATTATGTTGATATATTAATGAAATTACTGCTAGTTGTAGCAGGACAATCATTACATTAACATTTTAATAATTAGAATTAAAAGTAGGTAATTATCATTACGATATCTTCGAATCTATCAATAAATAGCTGGAATTAGACTGAAAGGAATATTTTTGCCAGAAAGTAACAGAAGATATCGGTGCAATGCCAGCTATTTATTGATAGATTTTATTTAATAGATCGTATTGATAATCTCCTACTTTCAATGTTATCATTAATTTGGTTCAAACCATGACAGCTGATTTCTAATTTTTATAATTTGTCATAATTCTTTTCATTCTAATTTATCTATATTCAATAAAAGTTCAATTCGAATTATACTATCTTTCTCGTTCTCGATGATAATTTGCACAAAGCTCGTCATTGCTAACACATCACACTTTTTAGAGTTTGAAATTTGGCGCCTAGGCTAGTGTGGCCGGTTGTGCGCCGTTTACAGTCATATTTGTTCGTTGTGTATAACGTTTCACACGTAGTGAGTACTCTAAGTGCAAAAATTTCCAAATCTAAATAAGAATTAAAGGTTTATAATGCCAGGACATAAGAAGAAAAGAGATAGGAAGAAACAAAAAAAAACGGATGAAAGACTGGAAAAAATTGAAAAAACTCAGATCGATAAGCTCAAGAACGTCGTTTGCAAACTACCAGAATTAAATAAAAACACTAATAAAAACAGAATGAAAATGCAGGTAGCACATAAAAAATATTTAGCTTCCATACGAGACACTTACTTAAAAATGCTTAAGTGTGGTGACTCATTCACACTTAAGTATGTTTTTTTGTACAAAAACAACATGTACAAAAAACTGTCTATATGACAAACTGTCCATACGACAAACTGTCTGTATAACAAAAAAGATATTTGCATTTCTATACGAAACTAGTATTTCATAAAAAGTATTTTATCTATACGAGACACTTACTTAAAGCTTAAGTGTGGTGGTTCATTCTCATATAAGTATGTTTTGTGCATGAACAACATCTACAAAAAAACTGTCTATATGACAAACTGTTCATACGACAAATTGTCTACATGACAAACTGTCGGTATAAGAAAAAAGATATAATTATGAGTTTCCATACGAAACCGGTATCACATAAAAAGTGTTTAGCCTCCAGACGAGACATTTAAAAAATCATTAAGTGTGGTGATTCATTCACACTTAAGTATGTTTTTGTAGAGAAATATCATGTTCAAAGAGCTGTCTATACGACAACCTCTCCATAGGACAAACTGTCTATACGAAAAATTGTCCATATGACAAACTGTCCATACGACAAACTGTATAACAAACTGTCCATACAACAAACTGTCAATAGAACTAACAGTCCTTACAACAAACTGTCCATTAGACGAAGTTACAAAAATACTTACGGTAAAGGTCCATATTATAAAATACTTTTCCTTGTTTTGAAGAAAATCTGGATGATATGTTGATTCAGGTAATCTCATCTAACAATCTCCAAAAGCAAGAGGTAAATCAAATGAGATAGCTCTTACTGAAGACGTAGAGGCAACTGAAAACAGACCCCAGGTCAATGAGGTTATGTTAGAAATGCTAGAAGAGCATCTTGACTCTAAAAAAAAATTCCAATAAAAATAAATCATAAATAAAAAAACAGATGGCAAAAAATGGATGCAGGAAGGCTATCCAGAGGAAAAGAAGAAAAACTCAAGCACAGACCTCAATGAAAGAGGTGCAATACGACAAAAGCATCGAGTCGGTCACCCATTCGCCAGCAGCCCCTAAAGAAGTAGATGAGGTAACGGATCCAGCAGGCCGTCTAAAATAGTTTACACAAAACGGGGAACAAATTACTTAATAATTAACTTAATAATAAACAAAACCACCAGCAGAGCAAAATTGGGTTAAAAAAGTATTATAAAAATTAGGCATGAAATGAATAAGCACTTGGCTAAAAATGTAATATTGCCTTGTCAAAATGAATATAATTAATTCATTTCCTCTTTCTTCTTATTTGACAAGCCACATGGATCCAGTAGATTTATTATTAATTTAAAAAATCTAAACAAATTTGTCAATGCTATCCATTTAAAAATGGAAGATATTAAGTTCACCAAACGCTTATCCACCAATATCTATTGGATCATATATGTGCTCGATAGATCTAAAATACGTATACTACCTTGTTGCTATTTTAAAAATTTTAATTTAAGATGCAGCTCTTCCAGTTTTCATGCCTTCCCTTTGGTTTATGTACAAATCCTTTTGTTTATACAAAAAATATGAAACCAGTTATGAAAAAAAGGTACCCCCACAAAAAAAATCAAAGGTGTCATATCCGGACTTCGGGCCAGCCAAATTTGGGTTCCTCTTTTTAAAATGATGCGATTTGGGAAAACTTTTCGAGGGCGCTAATAAAATCCATCTTGCATAAACCAGATGTCTCGTCTTCTGTTAAGGTCCTTTCACACACATCAGTCACGTCGCGTTTCCGTTCCCTCAGTTCCGAGAAGTATCAGTCACAAAAAATATGTTTTCTTGGAAGTCAACTAGAGCTGTCTACACTGAGCCGGCTCAGTCACGAATCAGAACCGGACCGACAGTCCCACTGTAGTCACCGTACAGTCAAAATCCGATTTCTTCTCAACGTAATTTTTTTGTTTGACTAACATGTTTTTATAATTTTTTGAAAAGTGAAAATGGTGATGTAAATGAAATTGTTCATTTGAGAAAAAAAGGTGGACTTTATTAATTATTTACACTGATGATCTATTAATCGTGGAATATTCATTTGAATTCTGTAAAAATTCATTCAATTTGGTTAAAAATATGTTGGAACAATTGGTCTTTGTCATAAACTACCAAAAAAGTTCATAAACACCTAGTCAGAAATGCAAATACTTGGGAATTATTAAAAATTCAGTAGATTTTAGATCAATCTTGCCTTAATTTTAAGTGACAACGACTACGACGGTATAAATTATGTTAATGAACTAATAATGGAAGAACTATATTGGTAGAAAATAGATACACCAACAGGTTCTGACCCAATGAGAAAACTTCAGTTTAAACTTGAGATATCTTCAGTTGCATCTCAGACCGGGTGAGGCGCACACTGTAATGGCGTAAACACTTATGGTTTCTGAACGAAAGAGGAAAGAAAGTTAAGTATAAACTATCTAGAACTGTTAGCAGCCTTCCTTGGTCTAACATGTTTCGCGAAGGAAGTATCAGTCGGAAAAATTCTCTTAAGAATTGATAATACGTCTGCGATTTCCTATATCAATGGGACAGGCGGCATTCAATATCCCCACTGAAATGCATAGAAGTCCCGCAATGGTACGAAATGAGAAAAATCTGGATTTAGGTCATTAGGTTTCTGGTATCATCTCGCATCGTAAAACCGAGACGAGACCGAGACGAGATTGTTTTGAAAATTATTCTCGCAAGAGCGACACTCTATGTGGTCTCGCTCTCGCGAGACACGAGAGCGTATGTGGTCTCGCTTTTGCCAGACACGAGGGTCTCGTCTCTGACCTCGTTCATACTGGGTGGTGGGTAAAACTGTTTTGATTGCTTTTCAAACATCAAGAGATAAAATATTAAAACATTATCGAAAATCAATTTGGGTTTACTGTTTAATTTTAGACTCTCGACATAAAATCGAGACATTTGGCAAGGCGGAATGGGGCAAGGAAATGAATAATGAGGCTGTCTAATGTTTCGATAATGTTTATAAACAGTATGTAAATAATATCAATTCTGAGAGAGAATCTGAAAAGTTAGTCGTCCAAACGGAAGTAAATCATTAAAAAAATGTATTAATTGATAATCTATATAATTGATAATCTATACAACGATTCAGCAAAAACTTCAAAACATTTATTACTTTGAAGATTTAAGTCAACATATATTAGAGTGATGTGAGTCTCATGAAACGATTTTCCCCACACTTTCAAAGATGGCCAAGAATTTATTCATAATGGCATCAGCACATCATTGAAAGATAATGATCAAAACGCGCATATCATTAAAAAATGAATGATGCATTATTATCTTTTAATTATTGGTCATCTTGTGACTTAAAGTGTAACATTTCAGTTAAATTATCAAAGTTCATTGTTTCGTAACTTGTGACTTCAAATAGTTTTGTAAAATTGTATTTTATTATATAACAATTGTCTATATAACAATTATTCACGCATATATTAATTTCAATAAAATTAATGATTACCTCGTTTTGCACAATCTTAACAATAAGTTCTAACAAGAACGATATTTGAGGAGATGAGACGAGACGACGCGAGACGAGACGAGACGATACAAACGGTTACGAGAACGAGAGCGAAACGAGACAAACGGTTCCTAGAGCGAGAGCGAGATTGAGAGGAGAGTAACTTTTTCATAACTAACGAGAGCGAGACGAGATTTTTGAAATTCTCGCCCTATTTCGCCTCGTGTCAAGCCTCAGAAGAAACTTAGGCGAGAAAAAAAAACGACCCGTAGTTGTCTCAAATTGGAAAATGGAGATCAAAACACTGGAGATAAACCAATAAAAGGATCCAAACGTCTTCATTAAGTATGACTACACGGATTCAGAAAGAAAGTGTCAGAAACTTGTTAAATTGATACTAGAGAGTTAAAAAAGAATCGCCGCCTGGTAAAACTAGGTTATAAGCAACTGATACTGAATGGGAAAGTTTTATTGTAGTTAGAAAGATGGCATGAGGGTTTAAAAAACGACGAAATAAGGGGGAAAGGGTAAAAAGATATACAGATGATGATGGAGGGATAATGGAAAATGTTTTTGGAATGTGACGGGCCAAAAATTAAAAAGTGTATGTCATCATACATAATTTCTCTTAATAGGTTTAAAACAATTGGGCTAGTTGAAACTTGGGATCAGCAAAATAATAGGAGAGCTGCATATACAAACCTTGCAAAGAAGAAATTTTAGCCGGGCCAGGAAGATTAAAAATGTGTATGGACTAAAGGGTATAAAAAAGCAAGGGTTAAAATAAGTATTTGAGGATAAGAAAGAATTGTAGGGGAAGCGAAAGGTTAGAGAAATGAAACCAGTAGAAACCGAAAGGCGAACAGACAGGATATACAACAATAAAAGGCTGGAAGTAATAAGAGCGGCAATAAAGAGTAATGTAGAGGAAACTGCAAAGAAAAAAAAATATTAGAAAGGGGAATAGGCCAAGATTAGCTCTAAAGAATGGATAGTTAAGGTACAGAAATAGAAAGGAAATTCAGGGATAACATTAGAAACGCAGAAGGAAAAGGCTGGGCAGTATATGGAAAGGAAAATCAATGCGCTGCTCTGAATGTGCGTATGCAAGGAAACTTGGACGAATATTTTACGTTCGTCGAATAAACCTTTTGATTATAGACCTGACAGTTATAGACCTATATATGATCCAGCAAGGCAGGAAATTAGAGAGATGCAGATGGCTGAAGATTTGATACGGATCACATGTCGCTGGTAGTAACGTTAAAGCAGTGGGAACTTTACAGGGACGAGAAATGGGTTTCCAGACGGTGCAGTGACAGATATATATATAATTTTAGAATGGAGGTAAAATGCTGGAACGCAGCAAATGACATAGGATGGCGGAATAAATGAGAAGATGGAAGCACCAAAGTAAAGAGGAACGCTACAAACGCAAAGAGGAGAAAATGGGTCAACAAAGAATGTATGAAGGATAGACAAAATGCATGACTTGGATATATTAAAAAATGCGGAATGGTGAGAGAGGGAGAGAGCGGCGGCGCAAACTACAGTCTTGTTAGACTAGTCTTCTCTGTCTTGTCTATCTGCCCTCCTCGGTGGCGTAGTTGACAACATACCCACCTTTCAATGCGGGAGACCCGGGTTCGAATCCTAGTGGGGAAGACAACAACTAGGGCGGTTTCCACTAACCGTCTGGGCTGTCCACCCTAAATGAATGCAAAATATGCGATACCGGGGTGGCGCATTCTAAAAGCCAAGGTGGAATGGGGGGTTTAGTGAGAGCTTCCCCCGAACTACTTTAGTTAGTCTAGTCTATCTAATTTTGTGTGTTTATTTTATCTGTCTAGTCTTGTCTTGTCTGCGCTATGTCTAGTTTTCTCTGTTTAATCCTATCTGTCTAGCCTAGTCTGTAAAGTCTTATCAGCCTAGTCTTATAAGTCTACATTTCTCTGGCTAGTCTTGTCTGTATACTATTTTATGTCTAATATTTTTCATCTAGTTTTAACTGTCTAGTGTTGTATGTCTAATCTTGTTTACCTAGTCTAACTCCCTAGTCTAGTCAAGTGTATGTACCTATCTAGTCATGTCCGTATACCAGTATATATATATATATATATATATATATATATATATATATATATATATATATATATATATATATACAGGGTGGTCCATTTAAGTGAAGACATTGAAATATCTCGAAAAATAAACATTGCACGAAAAAATTTCCCAAATGAAAACTTAATATTTGAAAGGGGGTTATGCACTGGTGCTAAAGTTAGAACTCCTCCTCCACCTCTTCTGCAGGGGCGGGGTGTAACTCTAAAATCTTAAATGGAAACCCCATTTTTTTCTTGCAGATTCAGATTTTATGAGAAAAATAAGAAGACTTTATTCGAAACATATTTTTTTAATCTTTATAAATGGCGATGTAAAACGTTAAAATTGGTTACGTTTCATTTTTCATAGAAACCCATGTGATTTAGTACAAAGTAATAGAAAACAATAGAAAACGATTTATTTAGGGTTGGGGTGCTTGTTCATTGGCGATTCGCCTTACCTCATGCTTTTCAATTAAAGTAAATGTTCAAAAATTTGACCTTCAACTTCGATGCATTTATTGATTCGCTCTTCAAATGCTTGTGCACAGCTTAAAAGTGTCTCTGCTGGAGTAGTTGGCACTCTTTGATAAACCTTGTTTTTTAGAAACCCCCACAAGAAAAAATCTGGTGATGTCAAATCGGGCGACCTGGCAGGCCAATTTACCGGGCCACCTCTCCCGATCCAACGACCATTGAAATTGCGGTCTAATATCTCTCGTGCTAGTCGTGAGTAGTGAGCTGGACAACCATCATGCTGATACCACATGGTTAACCGAAAGTTTAAACTAATGTCGTCAAGTAATGTTGGTAGTTGGTGTTACAAAAAACATTGATATTTTTGTCAATTTTAAGTGCCTTCAACAAAATAGGGACCAATGAGCTTATCGCCTATGATTCCACACCAAACGTTAACCGACCAAGGACGTTGATGCTCAACTTGTCGCAACCAGTGTGGGTTTTCTACACTCCAGTAATGCATATTGTGTCGATTAATTTTACCATGGTTTGTGAAGTTAGCCTCATCGGAAAATAGTACTTCACGGAAAAAAATTGCTCACTTGCCCATTCACAAAATCTTACTCGATTATAAAAATCATCCCCATGAAGTTCTTGGTGCAGTAAAATATGATACGGATGAAACTTATGTCGATGCAGTATTCTGAGAATACTAGTTCGAGGAATTCCAGAATCGCGAGCTAAATCTCGAGTGCTTACTTGGGCGTTTTGGGCAACAGCAGCTAGCACAGCTACCTCATTAGCTTCTCCACTAACAGTTCTCTTACGCGTTCTCTTTTTAAATTGCACACTTCCATAGGTAGTAAAGGCTTTAACAACATTGTAAAAACATGACCGCGACCGAACGTTATTTGGAAAACGCACAGCATACAAGGCAACAGCATCGTCTATATTTCTTCTACACTCGCCATAAATGTAAATCATTTCAACTTTTTCTTCTATAGAAACAGGAAACATTTTTCTGCTCTTAAGTCGAACACTGTTTTGGTTTTATAACGACAATTATTGCGTGAAAGAAAAAGAAAAAAGATGGTGGCAGAAGCCGCCTTGATAAACACCTGGGTTTTTTTTGAAAATCTAAACGTAACTAATTTTAGCAATTTGCACCGCCATCTACAGAGATTCTAGAAAAATGTTTAGAACAAAACTTTCAGGTTTTTTGTCGAAGAATCTGAATCTGCAATAAAAATATGGGGTTTCCATTTAAAATTTCAAAGTTACCACCAGTCTCTCTTAGAAGGAGTAGGGTGGGAGGTCTAAAATTATTATCAGTAAAATAAAGCCCCCCTGTGAAATATTAACTTTTTATCTGGGTTATTAGTTTGTAATATGTTTATTTTTAGAGATATTTCTATGTCTTCACTTAAATGGACCACCCAGTATATATGTATATATGTACGGACATGACTAGATAGCTAACTAAGATCTTTATATCTACAATTAACTAATGGTAATAAAAAAGCAAAACTTAAATAATAATATTATTTAAATTTTAAAATTAAATTACCTTAATTATATAAGTTGTCTACATTTACTTAATTACGTTAAATATTACTTCAAAATATCATTTAACAAATTATTCGCATTTATTGCCTGAAATGTAATTCGTATTGCAACTTGGCACGGAATATGAGAAAAGGAACTGCTTTACGGAAAATCCTTATTTTACGATAAAAATAACTACTGGCTCTTATCGTTATTATCTTAGGAAATCACTAGCTCTTTTTCTCGAAGACTAAATTGCATTGTTAGTGAAGACAATGTATATTGAAAATAATGGCGAACCACTTTTCTTGCGGAGGAGGACGTAAACCAATCGATTACTTCTAAGTAAATAAATAAATATTAGCCGGAAAACGAAATCCAATTGTAGAGCTGAATAACAGTCATAAAGTTTGATTACTTTGGAAATTTAGTTTTAACATTATTCTAATTTTTATATTTCATAATGTTGATTATAATATATTATTCAATTGCAATTTTAAAAAAATAAAAGAAGAATTCAAAACGATTTTCTTGTCAAATTGTTGTTTTTGTTATATTTAACTTTTCGTCTCATTGACATACCGGAAAGGCGAACAATTTATTTGTATTTTCTTGAATGAGTAAGTCTTCTTTATTGTAATCCATTCGAATTAAATCTTCCACGGAATGGTATAATAGTCAGTAAAGCTTGTCAAATGCCGTTTAAAATAGTTTGGTACTTGTTGGTACTTGTTTGGTACTTGAGTACTTGTTCACTTGTTTAGTTTAGTCTAACCTCATACAATTGAATAAACATAATAATACCAAAAATAGCTTGAATATAATTTATATTCAACCTGTTCGTTAATCAAATCAAATCAAAATTAATTTATTTCACTATATAAGCACCAATACAAAAAGGTTTAAAAAGGTTTAAATGGTTCAAAAAGGTTCAAAAAAAAAAGGTTTAAATGAAATGTGTCAAAATAAAAATTCAAAACGTATAGAATACAAACAACAAAATGAAAATTATTGATATAGATTTTATATGAAATAACTAAAATAATTAGGTATAATCTAGACATAAGGCATAAAGACATAATTTGACTACCAAGACATTCAAAAACTTCTCTTGCTAGTGTCGAAATATTCTTGCATGTTGTACGGTTCCAAATTATTAAGGAAACTGTATAATTCCGGTTTAAATACTTTTTTGTTGGATATTCCTTTTAATTCTTTGGGCAATCCATTGTACAGTTTTAGATTTATGTATGAAGGATTCCTTTCCGTTAAAGTGAGTTTATGATGAGGGTATGTATATGTTTCGTTTTTGTTTCTTGTCCTTTTATCATAACTTTTTAGGTACTCTTTAAACAGGTATCTATATTTAACTAGGAAAAGTATATTCTCATATATAAATGTTCCTGTTGTTGTTAGTATTTTAGCTCTACGAAACTTTCCCCTACATGAATCTTTAAAACTTAATTTAGATAATATGCGTAGGGCTTGCTTCTGTAGTTTAAATATTTTTTGCCAATGTGTTCCATTTCCCCAAAAGATAATACCATAACGCAGATGGCTGTGAAAATTAGCAAAATATACCATCTTAAGAGCCTCTGTATTTAAATAACCGTTGAGTATCCTAAGGGCATGTAATCCTCGGCTCAGTTTAGACGACAATTTTGTTATATGAGGTGTCCAGTCAAGAGTAACATCAATATAAATTCCTAAAATTTTTATCTCTGATTGAATTGGTATATTTTCGTTGCCCATAATTATGTTTTCAGGGTAATTGATTGTGCTGCGTTTTGTTTTGAAACAGAAAACGTTTGTTTTATTTTTATTAATTACAAGTTTATTTCTTATAAACCAAGTCTGTAGAGAATTCATGATTTGGTCAGTGTTAGGGGTAATGTCTTCAATGGTTTTGTTTATCGATAGTATACTTGTGTCGTCGGCATAATTTATCATGATATGGTCTTCGTTAATTATGTTATTGGGGAGGTCGTTGATGTATATTATGAAAAGTAGCGGACCAAGTATGCTACCTTGGGGAATTTCCATGTTGGAAATTGTATATTTTGAAATGACTGTTCCATGGTGGCTTTCTACTTTTGTTGGCTGTTTTCTATTTACAAGGAAGGATTTAATACAGTCAACTGCAACTCCTCGAATGCCATATTTGGACAACTTTGAATATAAGATGTTATGATCAACTAAGTCATATGCTTTTGTTAGGTCTAAAAGTATTCCGCACGGGATATTATGCAACTCCAAATTTTTTATTATGTGACTTACGAAATCAAAACAGGCGATATTTACACTCCTTCTTTTTATGAACCCGTGTTGCTGCGCACTTAATTTTTTATATTTTACGAGAAAATACATTAGCCTGCTTGCTATTGTTTTCACGAAAATTTTCGAGAACGTTGGAAGGATGCTTATAGGTCTGTAATTTTCTATATCTTCTTTGTTTCCCTTTTTATACACTAGCGTTATTAATGACACTTTTAAGCTTGCCGGAAAAATTCCAAATTGAATTGAATTGTTTATAATGAATTCCAACGGTGTAATTGAAGCATGCGTTTGTAATCACTTTAATTTGAATTTCATCTTTGCCCGAACTTTTTTGTTTTTTAAATTCATTATAGTGGAGAAAAGTTCTTCTTTTGTCGTTGGTTGCAACAAAATTGATTCCAGGCTGTCTTGCAGGTTATCTTCATAGCTAACTAATGGTAACTTCTTTTGTAACGTTTCTGCTCTCTCTGCGAAATAGTTGTTGATATTTGTAGCGACTTCCAATGGGTCGATGTTATCTTTTACTGTGTAGTTTTGTTTTGTCTTTTTAAGTTTGTTATTTATGAAATTATTTCACAAGTTGTTTTTTGGTGGTTATCTGTTTCTTTTAATTTCATTTCAAACTTTAAAGTCTTTTCTTTTCTTATCATCGCCTGATATTTCCTACGTAAATTGTAGTATTTTGTTTTAGTGTTATGGCAATACTTTGAGATAATTTTGCAAGAGTTGCAACTGGTTGCCCATTTCAATAATTTGTGGGTTCTTAAACAGTTGTACCATTGGCTTCTTACCCTTGATTTGTTTTACTGGAAAACATTCATAAAAGTGGTCTAAGAAAATTTTCATGAACTTTTCACATTGCTGTTCAACATCAGTGTTTTTACTTTGTAAATTCTCTTCCCAAGTTTCTTCTTCGAGGCATTTATTAAATTGTTGCATATTGTGTCCATTGTAAAATCGTACTTCTACTTTATTTGTTTTGGGCGCCTCCCTATGTACAGAAAATATAAGTGTTTGTGCACAATGGTCTGATATATGGTAATCTGAGGTTTCGACATTATACGTCATATTGGTGTGGATTATAACGTTGTCTTTACAGGTTCCTCCTGATGGATTACTTATATTGCTAAATGTAAGTTCTGCATTGAAGGATTTTAACATGTCTATCAGTTGTTGACTTACTGTTGTAGTATTTTTTAATATATCAATTTTAAATTCTCCAGCAATGACAAATTGTTTGGATTCCTTGTGTAATTTTAGAAAAAGTTTATATAATTTTTCCAAAAACAATGTGCTGCATGTTTTTGGAGATCTGTGGATTGCAACAATGACAGAAAGACAACAATGACAGTAGAAAAAAATATTTGTTAATTTTAGTTTCGACTGCAGTGCATTCAAATATGTGTAGATCTGCCATTTCATTTTTGTCTTCTCTTAGGTTCCAGCTTGTTAACTCATTACAGTAGATAGCAGATCCACCATGTGCCCCTTTTTCTCTACAAAACTTTGTCGCCAACTAAAAATTTAGAAGCTTTATAATTTCTAGCTCTAATTCGTTCTTCCAGTGTTCAGTAATTATTAAGAATTTACAATGTTTTTTCTTTCCAACATGTATTCTAGCTTTTCAATTGAATTTCCGATGGACTGTACATTTTGGTTTATGATCGTGACTTTATTTGACATGTTTCTTATTTTTTTTAAATCCCATCTCTTGTTTTTTTTTTTAATCTACAGAATTAAGAAATGATCTTAAATGTTATTTAACTAGTAGTATTTAACTACTAATAGCAACAAATGTCTATTGTTTAATTCAATATCCAGCGAGGTATTAGTCAGGGAATCAGTTGTTTCAATATGACTTTTGTTTAAGTCCTAGTACGACTTAATTTTGTATATTAACGAACAGGTTGAATATTATTTATATTCAAGCTATTTTTCTTATTATATGTTTATTTAAATGTAACTAGAAATAGTGAGGTCCCTCAATTTTTAATTACTCATACAATTAACAATAGTTTAACTCTTGTATTGTTCATTTTAGTTTGGTCTTTCAGTCTTATTTAATATCTTAGTTGACTTTAAGGAATTCTTGTACATTCTAGTTGAATTTTGTTTATACAGTTTGACTAGGATGTACAGATTAGGGTAGACGATACTATACTAGACTCAACTAGACTGGACTAGAATATAATAGGCTGGACAATACTGTAGTAAATTTCACTAGATTAGACAACATTTGACTTGAACTTCAATTCAATTCATTTATTGGCCAGTTAGATGTATATAAAAGAAAAACATATAGGCAAGTCAAAAAGAGTAAAAATAGTTTTACAAAATATGTTGCATCAATCTGCATGATTCAAAGAATTCGTCCAATTTATATGGACATTTCATTATAAGAAATTTCGTTTAAGTTTTTCTGAAAATTTTGTTTGCAGGTTCCTGGGTGATTTCTAGTGGAAGCATATTGTATAGGTGTATACCAAAAACATCCGGCGCTTTGCCACATTTTGTCGTTTGAAGCCTGGCTAATTTTAGACATGCTCGGGTGTAATGGTCGTTTTTGTCCTTATTATTTGGAATTTGTTGTAATGAATATAAGTCATTGTTTCAAATTTACGTGTATACAGACTGGAAACTGTAAGGAGATCAAGTTCAAATGAAGTGCCGTCTGCACGAAGCAAATATCAGGAGACCAGGCATGGCTCGTATGATACTTTTTTGGGCCTTTAAGACATTATTTAATTCCGAGGATGAGCCCCATGCAATGATTCCATATAATAAAACCAACTGAACTTCTGCAAAGTAGAAGCTTAAAAGTTCCTGCATGGTTAGGAATTTTCTTAAATGTCTAATACAATAGACTTTCTTGGCGAGCGACCTACATATTTTATCAATTCTAGTATGCAACGATAAGTGTTGTTCCATGTAGATGCCTAGAAATTTGGTAAAAGTTGATCGTTGTAAATTAAATTTATCTCCCTGAATAAAAATGTTCTTAACATATTCACTTCTCTTAGTTTGAAATGTCATAAATGTCAGTTTTCTTCGTATTAAGGTACAGTTTATTTGCTGAGAACCAGTTTATTAGAGCTTGTAAAAGTCCATTTGCCTCTAAATACAAATCTTATACGGTGTTTTGAGATATTAGGAAGCTAGCATCATCAGCATAAAAAGTGCAGTAGGCTTTATTTGTGTACAGGACTAAATCAGCCAAATATGGAATAAATAAAGTCGGCCCTGGATCGCTTCCTTGGGGAACACCCGTAGGCGATGTCATTTTTGAAGATTCGATATTAGCAGAAATTAAGCATATTTGTACGTATTGTGTTCGACTTTTTAAGTAGGATTGTATCCACACACCCGTATTTCCTCTTATTCCAAATCTATGTAGTTTATCGACTAGGTGGGTATGATCGACACAGTCGAAAGCTTTGCTTAGATCGCAGAATATGCCAATACGAAATTTTTCCTTCAACTTCTGCGATAATTTTATTATACAGACCAAGAATAGCTGGTGGTGGTTGATTTGCCACATTGAAAACCATATTGTTCGTTTGAAGTTATTTTGTGTTCTCAATGAATGGTACTAATCGGCGTAAGAAGCAATATTCTAGTATTTTAGAAAGGACAGAAATTAACGCAATGGGTCGGTATTTCTGCCTGAGCCTGTCTTTGAGTTCTGTCTTAGCCCCTTTCTTATATATGGGCAGGATGGTTGTTAAATTTAGATTCTCTGCAACTCTTCGCATTCGAAAGAAACTATATAAATTTACTATATCCAGGAACGGTTTAAACAAGGGCTCTTTTATCAGACGGCCAGATATCCCGTCTGGTCCATATAAATTTTTGTTTTTTAGATTTTCTTGAATTATGCTATTCAGTTCAGACTCCGAACTTGCATCCAAGTATATTAAATCTTTTATAAATGGAATGTGCTTATTCCCTATCATTGTTGGAGTGATGTTTTCTGTATATCTGCGGGTGCATTGACAAAGAACTGATTAAAAAGCAATGCAATTTTGTGCGGATCCTGAATTGAAGAATGATTTACTTCAATTTCTATTGGCTACTTACTTACTTTATTAGTTTGCTGTTTGATTAATTCCCTAACAGCTTTTGGTTTATTTTCTGCATTATCAATCATATTCCTAAAAAAAATTCTTTTGCAGTTGCTTAATAACTTTAAATGTATTTTCTTAGTTTTCAATTGAGGATATTTCTTTTGTAGAATAAATAGACCCCTTAGTTTTCCATTAGAAACTCTGACTTCCATCGTTATCCAGTTTTTGCAAAGTGTTTTACTTTCAAGAAGAGGGAAACTGGCATTATGTTGATATTGTAGAATATTAACAAATGCTTGAGTCTTCTCATTGATATTGTCAGTATTCAGTACATTTGCCCATCTTTCACACTTTAGTAGATTTTCAAAATGTATTTTGTTTGGCTTACTAAAATTTCTCACAAAATGTTTTTGGATATTAGGATTTATATTATGATTTAAGCAGAATAATGTAAATAGCCTATGGTCGGAGAATATACAATCTTCAACTGATACTGACCACTGTGGACGATCGAAATTTGTATAATACGTAATCGATTACGTTGTCGAAATATGTTGTCGATTTGTGAGCCGGAAGCTTGAGTAGTCCGCGTAGGATGATTTATTAGCCCTTTGAATTACTTCACGCCAACCGAATTACTTCACTTAACTTCACGTTACTTAATTAGATTTAACTACAGAGGATTTAATTAGACACAATAGGACTAGAAAGTTGACTCCCCTGGACTAGAAAGAACTGGACTGTATTAGAGAGAGATAGTTTAGGCTAGAACCAGTTAGAATATACTAAACCGTTGGTGCCTGATATAGATTAGACTGGACTGGATTGATTAGTCTCTAGACTGGGCCAGGTTGGTGAAGACTGTAATAAACTATTGGATTATTTTAGACTGGACAAAAGTAGACTAGATTGTGGAAGTGGACTAAAACTAGAAGTCCAAACTTAGACTTAAATAGCAAGTATAATGTTGAACTCTAGAAAAATATAATTAATTTCACTCAATTTAAATGTTAGATTGAACTGGACTGGACTAAACTGGTGTTGACTGGACAACATTTCACTAGACTTAACTAGGCTGAACTATTCTAAAGTAGACTGGATCAGTCTAGTGCAGTCTGCTCTAGTAAAAAACCTAGCGCTTAATTTTACAATTTAAATATTATTTCAAAATCTTATTTAACAAATTATGTGCATTGGAAAGAATTTCTATCGTCCCATATCAATTCTTTCAAGTTTTTCAAATTGTTTGAATCCATCCGTTATAAAACCATCTTCCCTCGTATCAATCATCTGCTCTCCATACAGAAACATGGCTTCATGAAGGGTTGCTTAACTCTCACCAACTTTACCCAATATGCAACACCATTTATTGCTAATAGGGGTCAGGTTGTTTGCATTTACACTGATTTTTCTAAAACATTCGACTCCAAAGATTACGAAGTCATTATTAAGAAGCTTCACTCTTTTGGCTTAGCAACCAACTTAATTCTCCTCTTACCTTGCAAATCGGTCACAGTGTGTTTTCATTGAGGATATGTCTCGACAGAAGTCGTTGTCACCATTGCTATTTAATATATTTATCCATTGCTATTTAATATATTTATTAATGACTATGAGACGAACTCAGTCTCTATCCGCACCTCATTTAGATTACGCTGAAGACTTTAAGATTTTCATGAGTATTAAGCACCCAGATGATTGTTTTGTTTTACAAGCAAATCTGAATATTCTGGAAAAATGGTGTGATGGCAATCAGTTAGGTCTCAATCTTAGCAAATGCAAAATTGTCTCTTTTGCCCGTCTTCTGCACCCTTTCGAATTCAGGTAAACCTTGTATAATGTCGGGCTTGATCGCTGTGAAACAGTCAAACACCTGGGTATTACATTTGACTGTCATCTTTCTTTTGTACAACATATCTTCTTATCAGTGTCCAGGGCCGCGAAAGCTCTCGGATTCGTAATTCTCAATTCTCTGGGTTTTAACGAAAATTTGGCGCTTAGCGTACTCTACCACACTTACGTAAGATCCACCTTAGAATATAGTTAAATTATTTGGGATCCTCACTTCAAAAAGTATATTGCCGCTTTGGAAGTTATTCAGAGAAATTTTTTTAAATTTTTCTGGTTTAAGACCTTCGGAGTTTTTCCTCCGCTTCATATTGATCACGCATCGCTGCTTCGTTCGGGTTCGAGTTTCTACCACTGAAGTCTCGACGTTCTCTGGCAGCTCTTGTTTTTTTTATTCAAGACCGTTCATGGCGTCGCGAGTAGACAAACGAATTCTTTTTATAACCCGCTATATAGCGGTCCATTGCCTTGATTCCGCCCCTGTTTAAGATATGCTCCTTCTACAATTCAATTAGCCTCCAGTCTGACATTTTTGGGACCTTCACCGTATTTAAAACTAAAGTCCTCAAAAACCTACATGACTAACCTTTAATTATAATTCTGTAACTCACGATACCATGTTCTATGTGTATATTAATTGTTTTTTTTTTAAATGACGATTCTTGTATTTTTGTTTATGGTTAATTGTTCTATGAGCGCAACCTGTGTAATCTTGTTTGAATATATTTTGTCTACATGTACTATTGTGTAATCTAATTCAATCAAACTAACTAAACTAATCTTACATTTTCTTTGTCATTGGTCTTGTAAACTGTTGAGCAATAAATCGTTAAATTAAAATTAAACTAAATTTAGTCTAGCCTAATCCAGTCTACTTTAAAATAGTCCAGCCTAAATGAGTCTAGTGTAATATTGTCTAAACTATACCAGTTTAGCGCAATCCAGTTCAATTCAATATTCAAGTTCAATCAAATTAGTTAACGTCCAATAGAGTCCAATAGAATTTTCCCCAGTTAAGTCTAATCAAAAGTAGTTCCAAAAGTAGTCCACTTTTGTCCAGTTTAAAATGATGCAATACTGTATTACATCATAGACCATATTTGTCCAGTGTAGGCAAGGGTAATCCAGCCTCGTTGAGTCTAGTATGTAAATATGTAAATATTGTCGAATGTCGAATGTAATGTCGAAATCTAACTGAGCCTAGTTCAATATCTCTTTCTAATCCAGTCTAGTACAGGCTAGGCAACTCTAATCAAGTCTAGTTCAATCTAATCCGGTTAAGTATAGTCTGTTCTAGTCTAGTGGCTCTTTGGCTTAGCAGAGGAAACCCCCATTCAACTGCTCCAAAACTGCGGAGCACCGCTCAAGAAGCCAAATATATCTTGGTGTTGAACGCAGAGTAGTTGCAGTCCTTGAATCCCACCCAGATCCTAAAATTCCTAAAGGAATCAGGACTAGAGGAGGCGCTCTAAATGGATAAGTTATACCAACGATTGGAGGAAGAGGGTGGGGTGCAATATATATATGAAGGTCGCAGTAAGTCACCACCGAAATCTACAATCTAGTCTAGTGCAGTTTATTACAATCCAGTTCAGTTTAGTTCAGTCTAGTTCAGTCCAGTCCCTTTTAGTCCAGTCGAGTCTAGTTAAGTTTTGTTAGTCATGTACATTCAAGTTAGGTATAGTATTATTGTGACCAATTAAATCCTCTGTCTTAGTCTTATCCAGTCTATACCAGTTTAGTCTAATCTAGTCAAATATACTTCAATTTAGTCGAGCCAATTATAATCTAATTCAGTCTAGAGCAGTATAAACAATACTAGTCCAATCTAGTCAAGTCTACTATAGTATTGTGCAGCCCAGAAGGGTCTTATTTAGTCTAATGCAGTCTAGTAGAATCTACCTTACTCTAATCCAGTCTGGTATAGCCTAGATCAATCTAATTCTAAGCCTAATCTAATCAAGTCCCATCTGCTCCAGTCTAATTCTATCCGTCATATTTGGTAGAATATATTCGCACAATCTAACCAATAATTTAATATTATGTGACAAGTCTATATTCAAATAACAATGTGCTATAATATATCCGTAAGTATAACACAGAACATTGGTAAATGTAAAATTTAAACTTAAATTAGTTAAAATAAACATGACGCGCCTAGAAATCGGCCTTGTGTAAACTTTTTACTGTAACTATTTTTCTTTATTTAAACTATTTATAAGATGAAATAAAGAAATATGCCGTTTTAAAGACAATTTAATATACTTTAATATGAGTTTATTAATTATAATTTATCAATAATGCTTATAGATTAGACTACGCCTCTAATCTATAAGCATTATTGATAAATTATAATTAATAAACTCATATTAAAGTATATTAAATTGTCTTTAAAACGGCATATTTCTTTAATTCATCTTATAAATAGTAAAGCTGTAAACAAAAATCTAACGTTTTTATGTGTTGGTTATAAAAAGAATAACAAACTTGTGAAAGATTGTAATTATTGCCTGTGCAATTAAAATTTGCATATTATTCGTTTTCATAATTTGATTAGTTTTCAAGAATCTTAGTTTAATAGATACTACCCCGCAAAAAGCTGGCTAGTCTTTGTTCTAGTCTAAAATGGACATAGCCAGCGCACTGTTGCTCGACAACTAGAATTTACACCCGCAGCGGTTCGAAGAGTGTTCCAACCTTATTAGGAGGCTGGATCCTTTCATAGACGACCTGGTACAGGCAGAAGAAGATTTATAACGGCTCCGGATGACCGCTTTGTTGTGTCAACATCATTAAGAATTCGTCACCTGTACAACTGCAAGAACAGCTCCGTGAAGTACGAAGGGTGGCTATGATTCAGTGAATATTAGGTCAAATCGTAAGCTCATCGTCAAGCACGCCTGCATTTTACAAGGGTTAATTTAAATTGGACGTTGGAACAGACCTGAACAGACTCCCATTGGTTTGTTCTGCTCTCAGATGAGATTAGAATATGCCTCTATAGTAGCGAGCGAAAAAGACAAGTGTGCCGTAGACCAAGAGAGTGATGTGCATAATACTGCATTGAAGAGCGGATTGCTTATGTAAGTGGTTCCTACATGATCTGGGGTGCAATTTCTATGGGAGCACGAACCGACCCTTTAGGGGTCACGACCAAGAAGGTTTAACGGGTGCTAGGTATATCGAAGAGATTTTAGCAGTTCATGTGGTACCATACGCAGACTATATTGAAAAAACATTTATCTTTATGCATGGCAATGCAAAATCGCCCACCGCAAGAATCCTAGAAGATTACATTACAGAAATCAGTTTTCGGGTTATGTAGAGGCCAGCATGCAGTCGCGATCTAAATCCGATAGAACATTTAAGGGATGGGCTTAATTGAAGAATTCTAGCTAGGCCCTACCCCCGATCCCAGAACTTATTTTTACAGTAGAAAATGTGTGGCTTAATATACCACAAGAAACAATTGCGCTTTTCTTCTTTTTTTTTTCTTTCTCTATTTCATAATTGTTATGCAATTTTAATATTCATGCTTTTAATAAACTTATATTTTTATGGAAACTTGCTATGATTATATTAGAAATTTACAGAAATACGAGTTGGTAATCAGTTTGGTTCAAAATATTCCTAACTTCTAAATATCTTAGCACTTAAAATAATTGTTGATATTACAGCATGAAAAGCAATGAAAATGATAAAATATAAAGTACTTGATTAAATATTGTTTAATTACAAGTACGTGCTAACCAAATTGAAAATCTAACTGAATATGGGAGCAGTAACAAAATTAATTCATGGATTTATAAAAACCTATAACATTTACCTAATAATATTTTGAAAAAATAAAATGGGCATTTGTATAATTTAAATTGTTTGTGTGTATTCTTTTAAAACATGAAACAAATTAACGCATTTATATTTTCGCATATACATTTTCACATGCAAATATATTTCAATTTATATTGAAACATATTTTATCAATTAAATGAAAAATTTAATAAATATTATGTTCTGCAGTCCTAGGCTCAGAAAACAAAACAGAATTCATCGAAAAATAAATTAATTTAAAAAAAGCATATTTCATGTTCATGCTCTATCAAATAATATTAATATTTTCATCTAATATTTACACATCATTGTCTAACAAACATTAACTAATACTAGGATAAAAAATAAAAGTGGGAATTGTTTCAAACGGTTATAAAAGAATTTGTTCGTTATTTATAATGTAGGATATGTTTGATCCAGTAAATGTTTTATCTTATTTGCACACGCTTACTCTACAAACAATTTAAACATTTTCCTTTGGACCCAGATAAAATATTAAAATTCCACTGGGCATAGCTATACTCATAGCTTTATATAATTCAAAACGGCCAAATAACAATGTTCATTTATATAAACGAACGTTCCACAAAAGTTATAAAACCTATATCATCAAAATTTACAGAGGAAACAATAAAAAATATTTGTTAAAGAGAGTACGAAAGAAATGGTTATATATGGTAACAATAAATGGCTATTGGAAAAGCTGCTGATTTTCTCGGTTTTAGTGCATTGAAACATAAGCGTGGCTTTTGTCATCAAGCATTTTTAATAAAAATTATAGAAAAAATATAAACAAGGGATTTTGCAAAAAAAACTTAACTCATGGTCACACATCAAATCACACATCATGTCACACATCAAAATTATTTTGTAAATCATTTCTATAATATATATTTATATAACTATTATTATAAATATAAATAATAATATTATAAATTCTGAGCCTTTTGTATTAAAATATAATAGCTTATTTTCTAAAACCAATTAAGTGGTTTGATATTGGAAAAGTTATTTTAGAATTGAAAGACAAATCAGGCGAAGTTGATGGAATTAGTAGTATATTATTAAATGTGTAATTAGTGACATAAGGAGGCTATTAAAAAATATATTAAGTATATCGAATGGAATATGTCTAAATGAACTCAATACATCTGAAAATAATCCTGCGTATAAATCAGATAATAAGTACCTACCGACTAACTACCGTCCAATCTCACTTATTTCCAATATCGCCAAGTTTTTTGAAAAACAAAACTAATAAATTTTCTTAATAATTACAATACTATTTCTCACCAACAATTTGGATTTATGAAAATATGAGCACCAATGATGCAATCTTTTGTAACAAATTTGATACTCCTATATGATAATATTGATTCGAACAAACCTACGATACTGAAATTTTTAGATCTGGTTAAAGCCTTTGACACAGTTAATCACACGACTTTCATTTAAAAAGTGCACTCTTATAGCATTTGACGTATTATTTATGATTTAATAGACAATTTTGTGACAATTAGATAGAGTAAAAATTTGTAAATACCAAAGTAAGCGCATGTGGTTAAAATTAATGTACCTCAAGGTACGATTTTAGGTCCCTCGTTTTTCTTAATTTATATTAATGATATTTATGGGTGCTGTCGTGTTAGTTTACCAACTGACAGTAAAGTTCTTATTGATAATGAAGAAATTAAAAGAGTAAGTAGTAGTAAATATCTAGGTGTACACATTAATTGGCACATGAAATGGAACTATCACATCAAAGAAGGAGCTATGAAGTTTATTTACCATTAGCATTATTTGAGAGTATAATTAGTTGCGGAATAATTGCTTGGGATGGGGCACACGATAACCAATTACACCCACAAATATACTTACTAAATAAATAAAATTACTAAAGATGTCAACGTAAATTCTATTCTTATTCTTCTCTTATACATAATACTTAGTCAGCTCAACTATGTATTACTATTCTGACTATAAACAAAAATTTGCTAATCGCGACGATAAAATAAATTTCGCTTCCCAAAATAAATCAATATATTAGCCAGAAAATACATATTAGAAAATACTGCAATTATATAGGATAAATTACCTACTTTAATAAATTATTTAATAATTTGAAAAAAAAACTATAACAGAAAAGTTGCAAAGAAACTAGTTGTAAAATGGATATGCTCACTGTGTTAACAGATCTTAGTTAACCCCCCTGTTAAAATTGAACCGATTATCAATATTATTTTTATTATAAATTATGTATTAAATTGAAATTACAAACTGTATTTCTTTTTCAATCCTAGATACAGATAGATATTATATTATCTATATTATCTAATATTGGGTACTTTTTAAAAACTAAAAAAATAAAGAAAAACAAATTTATTTTGTAATCTTTATACAAAAAAACCATTTTTACATTTATTTTTTAAATAATATTTTTTTCAATTATTGTCCGTAACTGACGTTAATATGGTCTTCCTGCAGTTCCAATTTTGGATAACCTGTCACAGCATTTCGAGTGGTATTTGGCGAATAACGCGAGTAATGTTGGCCTCCAGTTGCTCGATCCTACGCGGCTTATCCATATAGACTTTGGATTTTATATAGCCTCTAAGGAAAAACGAACGGCGCCAAATCGATTCTTCGCGGTATCGCGCACATTCTCAGCTACCGCCGCAAAATGTTCTTCACTACGTGCTGGACGAGGTCTATTTGGACGTGCATTATCTTATAATGTAAACTGGCTTTTAAACTTTTTGATGATACCTATAGCGAATCGTGCGTTCAGTAGACCGATTATGTGAACTATAAGTTGCTCCAACAATAAGTGCATGAAACAAATTCCTCGTAGATCGCTGATTTTTGTAATACAGCAATTTATAGATGCTGTGCCGAGCTAAGTATTTCCATGATGAAATGTCACATTAATATCATAATAGTTTAACACTCACGTGGGCTCACAACAAATACCTCTAAATAAAAAGATATATATATATATATATATATATATATATATATATATATATATATATATATATATATATATATATATATAAGAGGAAATGCATTATGCACACGACTTCCATGACCTCCTCTCATGACTACTTATTTTCCTGGAACCGCGTGAGTATTACTTCGGGAAAAGAGAACTGGTGTTCTAATCAACCTATATCCGTTTCTTCTTTTCGCCGTTCTTGTACGATATTCCCCGCAAGGGTATCCACAATATTCCACGTATCCTGGTTAATAAGCATGAACTCCACACAATTATGGCTAGTTAGTGTGACTCCCGCTGCATTATGTGCTGCGTCTATTAGCAGTCTCCATTTATCGCAGTGGAAGAACACGTGGTTTGCATCTTGTACCACCATGCATTTTCGGCACAAGGCACTATCGCTGAGGTGGAAGCGATTCCGATAACTATTGAACCACCCGTGTCAACTCAGCAATTGGCAGAGGTAGAAATTTATCTCCCTGTGCTTGCGTTCTATTACCACTTTGTAAGATCTCATGTCAGTAACCGTGTCCATGTCCCTTTTTGGGTTTCCGTTGCCCATTTTCTCTGCCATTCGGTAACTATCTCCCAGTCGGTGATACTTTCTATTCCTTTTGCAATTTGATACTGAAGGCACCACTTTTTAATTTGGAGATCAATGGGTGCAATTCCGGCCAGTACCAATGCAGCTTCCATAGACAGAGTTTGAAAACTGCAGTATATCATCAGCGCCACTCTACGTTGTACCCCTGCCACGAGTTTTCTGTACTTTTCCCACTTGGTAGCTTGGCTCGATATGGGCGCTGCATATAGAAGAATCGAATGTGCCACATTTGCTAGAATCTTCCTGTTGGATGATTTTGGTCCCCCTAGGTTGGGCATAATTCTGCTGAGTGCGGATTTACGGATTTTTCAGCTTTGATGCTGCATGTCGCCCCATGTTCATTCATATCACAGCTGTGATCGAATACTACTCCGAGATATTTCAACCGCGATTTTGTTTCTATGACTTCATTTTCCAGCTGCAAGGTGGCTCTTTTAAATTTTCTGCCTTTTTTAAGTATTAGGGCTTCCGTATTCTCTGCTGCCAGTTTCAGGCCCTTATTGCGGATTTCCGACGACAGCTTGGCCAAGACCCAGTTAGTGTTAATGACTAGCTCCAGCTATGTTTCTGTTTTGCAAATAACGGCTGTGTCATCATCGAATCCAATAATGGTTGTCCCGGTAGCTCACAGTGAGTACTTGTATTGTAAGCACAGAATTATAGAAAATATTCCACAAGATAGGTCCCAGAATAGAGCCTTGTGGTGCTACACATTCCATTTGCATGTTCATGCCCCGCCCAACAAGTATAGATCTCTCCGAGAGATAGTCCGATATTATTCTACGGAGGTACATTGATAAACCGATATCTTTAAGCGCTAGCATGACCTTCCCACGGTGCTGAGTTGAAAGCATTGCGGATATCTGGACTATCCATTATGCAGATTTCTCGGTTATTTGGTGCCTTTGAATTGATGCTATTCATGATCTTCAGTACCTCTTGGATGGCATGAGTGGTAGACCGGCTTTTCCTGAATCCGTATTGGTGGTTTTATAGTTTCCCATTGATTTCGCAATACGCGAAACTATCAAAAGCCTTTCATGTACTAGACCGTCGAACTAACCTAATATATGTTTCGAAGATAACTGTTAATGGCTTTGAAGTTACCTTCAAAAAGGACTCGGCGCTGGTTAGGAACGCAAATAGAGACCTAACGCGCATTGTTGATACAGTCAACAACTTGTATTTCGTAAGTGAGCCAAGGGAGAAAACACGCACAGCATCAACTGGCGGATCAATATTACAGGAATGGCATTAGAATTTACACCACATAAATGAAAACAAAATTGATGGAAATGGCACGAGATAAATTTGAAATTTAACCCAAAAGATAAACTCGGCACATGCGAGATATCCATTAAAGAAAAACAGAACCCGTTTCCAAAAAGTCATCCTGGTAGAAGTAAGCATTTGTTACAAATAATCAACAGTGACGTGTGTGGACCAATGAGAGTAAAATCCATAGGTGCTGCTAATTACTTTATCACTTTAATTGATAACAATTCCAGGTGGTGTGAAGTGCAATTCTTGAAGAACAAAAGCGACGCGTTGGAAACTTTCAAAAGTTTTGACCAACGTACCAAACCACACAGGACAGAAAATACAGGCTCTACAGTCCGCCAATTGAACCCAGTAAGTAAACCGCGAATTCGACGAATATTTAAAATCAAAAGGAATCAATTGACGACTCACACTACTCGACCCACCCGGACAAAACGAAGTGTCTGAACGAATGAACCGGACTTTGGAAAGGATAGCGAGATGTGGAATGATTTAATCAAAACTACCACCATCATTTTGGGTTGAAACTATTAACACGGCAAATTACGTGAAAATGAAACTGCGTACATGTTTAGGCATGGAAAGCGACCGACTGTTTCACACTTGAAAATTTTCGGAAAGAAAGCATTTGCACCAGACAAAAGTGTTGGAAAAGGAAAATTTTACAGTCAATCAAATGAGTGCATTTTCTTCTTTGGGCGACAAGCGAGAAGAAGGTCATCATAAGCAGAGATGTTAGAGTTCTAGAAAATTTCGGCCAGGAAATGCAGTAATTAACCTGCCAGCCAAGCAATAACTATGTGGATTTTTTCTTCGATAGCAGCTCAAGAAGATGAACAAGAGCCGAACGTGTCCGGAAATGAGTCGGGGTTAGATGAAACAACACAAACTGAACCAACACTGAAACAGAAGCCAGGCCGCTCCCAGTTAATTTGAACAAGAAAAAGGGGTAGACCCGTGGAAGAGTACAACTAGGTCAAGCAAAACCAACAAGATACAAATGAATTGGATGATGAATAATCCGCTGAGTATGCGGGCTTGATTGGAATGCAGGATCCCTTAAATGTGACCGAAGCTGAATGCATGACGATGGGGGATGCTACCAAGGAAGCCATTCACCTGCGACTATATCTCACGGAAGTCGGTGCAATGGAAGCTACAACTTTCATCTGCAATGGTGTTCAAAGTGCCCACCATGTGTTTCGTGCTAGATCAAAACACATCGCTATCAGGCATAATAATATGACGCCTGATATACATTATATATCCTCACTAAGGGACTATTTAAAAAACAGAAGTGTGCGTTAAAGTTGGGAATGTGCTCCATATATGAGACAAACCAGCAATTCTTCTCTCGCGTGTTAATTTTATAATGTGTCGATTTTTGTATTATTTTGTATATATTTTGTATTATCGATTTTTGTATGTTGCTAAATCTTTGAAATATATTTTTTCTACATATCCCACAATTATACAATAAGCATTACAAACAGTTTCCATATTATGTAAAGTTCAATAGTATTTTGATTCCAAGTTCCAATTGGAACACGAAATTGTAATACCTAGCGGTTTAATGCAATTAATTTCGCCCATTTTAATCGGAAAACTCGGTACGAAAATTGGATTTTTTTTCCATATTTAACCACCAACAAAATGTTTTTATTACATTGGATGGAGGAACAAAATCAAATAAAACCGCGTATTTTAAAATTGATCTTGATATACACAATTATGGTGCATGCTCCGGGCGGAACAAAGCCATTACCGGATCAATTTTAAAATTTTTGATAATCTACATTTAAGGCGCCAAATAGACTTTTAATTGTTAATTATGTTGGATAAACGCGTAAAATGGAAATAAAACCTTACATTTTAAAGTTAAACTTAATATACACAATAATGGTGTATGGTCCGGGCGACAAGAATTTCAATCCATTTAAGTACATAAATCTATATTAAATCACACGTGAAACATGTTTATCATGAAATATATATGTAATATATATATATATATATATATATATATATATATATATATAAATATATATATACATATATATATATATATATATATATATATATATATATATATATATATATATATATATATATATATATATATATATATATATATATATATATATTTATATATATATATATATATTTATATATATATATATATATATATATATATATATATATATATATATATATATATTATAATCCTTTCGTAGATTTTATTTTCTTGTTTTGAAACATTTGACGCTATTATTGTTTCATATATCAATATAAAAATTTGTTAAATACTAATTAATATTTTGATAAGAGTTACCAACATTATTAAATTACAAACTAAAATGGATCAATTTTAATGAATTCGTTGCTAATTGTATTAAATGAAAATTGAGAAATTCTTTCCAATCTATAGAAAGTCACGTCTTGGTCGCATCCGTGAGCGCCTCCCAAAGTCAATTCAATTACATTCGGTAGCTATGCACAAAGTGTTATTTCAGAAAACATCTCTGCGTCATTATAAAACGAACATGCAAGAAACTCCAAGGTTTAACTCGTTCATTCCACACTAAACTCTAATCATAATATGAACAAAGAGATTATTTCAGTTTATAATGGGATATATAAAATGGTTTTGATCTCATTAAGATTATTTTTTAGAGATTTTGAGATATACATATATATATATATATATATATATATATATATATATTTATATATATATACATATATATATATATATATATATATATATATATATATATATATACAAAAAGCATACAGATTTACATGGCAACTCTACAGCAAAAGGAGTATTTCTATAAATGCCAAATTAAGACACTATAATAAAGTGATTTAAATTGGCATTGATAAAAATACTCCTCTTGTTGTAGTGTTCCATGTAAGTCTGTATGCTTTTTGTAGTTTTGTGATCCTTTATTCATTGAATTTTGAGGTATTTGTTATTTTCTTGTGTTGTCTTTCCTTATTTAGTTATCTTAGTTATTGATCCTTACTTAGTTATTGACTTAGTTCTCAGTTTTTTTTTTGAATGAGATTTGCAGCCCTCCTTTGGCGGAGATTTCGTGTAGTGTTTCTATAGCTTCTTTGGCTTCTTTTCTATTATTTGTCATGATGTGATATAATTTACTATATATGATCAGCGAATGCCAAACATTTTATGTTGAAGGTTCTATCATTTTTTCTCCCAATATTTACCCCACTGACTCATTTTTCCCATGTCCGGGTTATTTTCTCTAAAACTGAATTAAATAGAATTAGTGAAAGGCCACCTCCTGTCTTGATTTCAAATGGTTCCGAGACGTTTCCCATGAACTTCACTTTGGATGTTGTATTTGTTAATGTTTCCTGGATTATATTTCTGGTATGTTCACCTTCGTTTCTTCCAATGTGTTGAAGAGTGTTTCTCTATCTATTTAATCGTAGGCCTTCTTGAAGTCGACGAATGTTATTGTGGTGTTCCTGGTTTTTCTCGTTCTTAATGTTGTTCTCAACCAGATCTGTTCACAGCATGATTTCCTTCCCTTCCTGAACCCTCCTTGGTATTCTCCTATCTGTTGTTCTATCTGAGGTTCTAGCCTATATACCAAGGCTTTGGACAGAATTTTGTATGTAACCGGCAGTAGTGAAATTCCTCAAAATTGAAAAAACTTTTGCAGTAACAAATTACAGTTGAAAAAACTAATTTAATAAATTAGCTTCTATTTTTCAATATTAGAATAATTACTTTAATAGCTTTCTGGGGTATAGCTAATATTAATTAGCTATGTTATATAGTGCACCCTGGCACTAAACTTTACTTCATGAAACGTGTACTAAATAAACTAACAACAGCGAACAACCAGACAATTCTATAAAACTCCCGGTTATGATCATTTCCTCAGAAGAACTGTTGAGCTGCAAAATTGTGACAAACCATCGACATAGTCTATTGACGTCCGTCCCACCATGCAATCGAATATATATATATATATATATATATATATATATATATATATATATATATATATATATATATATATATATATATATATATATATTTCATATTTTAATTGTGTCAATATGTGATGATCTGCACGCTAAATAAATAAACAGATAATTAGTTGAAACTATTATCTACCATCTATCTGATTTTTAAACAAACAATTTAAACAATTGTTTTAGACAAGTTTTAGTTTTCAACTAGCAACTTTCGAAAAAATAAAGTTAAATTATCTAGGGTAGCATTAGTATTTAGAATATTAGCTTCAGTTTGTGTTGGCAGGTCAAAAAGCAAGATTAAAAATGCATCTTATAACAAGAATGGCGCAAGCACGTCCATACCATTTTGAATTTAAATTTATTCTTAAATAATAACATAAAACCTAAGCTTCAAAAGCAAATAAAAACAAATCTAAAAAAAAAACAATGAAACAACGTTATATCCTGTAAACCCGCAACAATTATGCAGGCAAACTACGCTCCCCACCAAATACTCATATACTTTTCCACGTTCGTGAACGCAGGGAATAATTTTAGACAGACCGGCACCCAATTTCTCTTTCGAGGAATAAAATCTCGCTGAATCCAACGTTGCGTGCGTGATTGGGTTAAACTAGCACCTTATATACTTTTAATAGTAGATTTTACAGAAACTCCAGCCAACTACAGCCACTCACTACTAAGAATACTTAAGTAACAAATCGAATTTGGTTTGAAATCCTCAACAGCTTTTAAGGTATAATACGAAGCAGATAAAATTGTAAACCTAAAAGCCGAAAGTGCGTGACTGGATTTAATTTTCAGATAGCGGAGAGAAGCATGTGTGGTAGAAATTTTCTATTGTTTGCTTCTTAAATATATTTAAGAACCAAAGAGTATTCAGCAAATAAAATGAAAAATGAGTACAAAATATGATATGCAGAGGAGGGTAGATGATACGATGCAATAATATAATGAGACTGACTATACAACTATACGAGTCGAGACCAGGCAAGATAAAGACTAGATAAGACTAGTTAAGACTAGATAAGACCAGCTAAGAACAGAAACATCAGATAAGACCAAACAAGACCAGACCAGGCCAGGTAAGACCAGACAGGACGAGACAAAACCAGACAATACCAGGCAAGACCAGACAAGACTAGACAAGATCATACAAGAACAGAAAAGACAAGAAAAAAACAGACAAGACGAGACAGGACCAAACAAAACCAGACAAGACCAGACAGTACCAGACAATACCAGACAAGACCAGAATAGGCCAGGCAATGCAAAGCAAGACAAGGTCTGAGAAGAGCAGACAAGACGAGAAAAGACCAGATGATACCCGACAAGAGGAGATAAAACCTGACAAGACCAGGCAAGATCAGAAAAGAAATATCAAGACTGTCAAGGCCAGGCATGACCGAAAAAGATCATACAAGACCAGACAAGGCCAGCCAAACCAAACAAGACCAGATAACACCAGACATAAGCAGGCAAGACCAAAGAAGGCCAGACAAGACCAGTCAAGACCAGGCAAAAACAGACAAGACCAGACAAGATCAGACAAGGGCAGAGTATACTGTTAAGGCCAGAAAGGGTCAGACAAGAGTAAAGAAGACCAGACAGGACCAGACATGGCTAGAGAAGGCCAGACAATACTGTCAAGACCAGAAAAGGCCTGACAAGACCAGACAAAACCACAGAGGACCAGACAAGGCCAGACAAGCTCGGCAAGCCCAGACAAAGGCAGACAAGCCCAGACCTGACCAGCCAAACCAGATATGACTAGAGAAGACCAAACAAGACGAAACAAGACCAGACAAGCGCCCCTTTTCAGAACTGTTCAGAACTGCAGTGGGCAGCCGGCCGGATGAGAGAAGGAACAGCGCTGGGTCCTGACGGTGTCCCACCCGAGGCGTTCAAGGTGTTCGGGCATGTGTGCGAGGACATGTGCCTGAGAATGATGAATGAAAATTTGATGAATGGCAGTTTCCCTAAGGAATGGAAGAAGGGGAGACTGGTTATGATTGAAAAAGAACGGAAAGAAGGAGAGGAAGCCAATCTGTTTACTGAATGGGATAGCGAAGACGCTTGAGAGCATGATCGGATCTAGAATAAAGGAGGATGTCGATAGAGCAGGGGGTCTTTCGGAGGAACAATATGGGTTCAAGAGCGGCCACACTACGCCGAACGCAATGATCCGAGTGATAGAAAGAGCAAGGTTGGCCAGTACGGGTCCATGGCGGACCCGCAGCTACGGTGTGCTTGTAACCCTGGATGTGAAAAATGCTTTCAATTCGGTCCCATGGGGCGGAAACATGAAGGCCTTGGAACTAAAGGGGGTATCTCCCTACCTTCGGAAGATGGTAGGCAGCTACCTGAGTGATAGGGAGATGATGACTGCCGAAGGAAAAACCTTCAAGATGAGTGCAGGTCTCGGTTCTTGGACCGATTTTGAGGAACATATTTTATGATGAGATGTTGAGATGATGACTGCCGAAGGAAAAACCTTCAAGATGAGTGCAGGTCTCGGTTCTTGGACCGATTTTGAGGAACATATTTTATGATGAAGTGCTGAGACTGAGGCTGCCAGACGGAGTTACACTCATCGGGTACGCAGATGACTTGGCGGTTGTCGCTGTCGCCAGAACGGGAGAAAGCCTGAATGCGAAAATGAATGAGGCAATCAGTGGGATTGACCTGTGGATTGGGAAAAAGGGACTTGCCCTCGGTCACCATAAAACAGAGGTGGTTCTGCTGATTGGGAGAAAAAAGCTGCGTGAACTGACCGTGCGAGTTGGAGCAGCGGACGTACCGGCTCGGAAGTCTTTAAGATACCTTGGGGTGGAGCTCCAGCGAAACCTCAGGGTGTCCGAATAGGTCAACCGGGTAGTGCGCAAGGCAACAGCAAATGCGAAAGCTCTTGGACGACTGATGCCTAACATAGGTGGGCCATTGACTTCCAAGTGGAGGGTTATAAATGCAGTCGTGCACACCATTCTCTTGTATGGGGTGCCCGCATGGATAAGTGCTTTCAGGATTAAATGTTACAGAGACAGACCGACGAGAGTGCATAGGTGTATGCTGCTGCGTGTGTGCAGTGCATACAGAACTGTTTCTGTGGACACCGTGGCGGTCGTCGCTGGAATCATCCCGTTAGACCTTCTGGCGGAGGAAAGGGTAAGAGTGTGTGAAGGTAATGATTCAAAAACTGAAAGGGATGAAACAATGCGCCTATGACAAGAGCGATGGGAGGAGTCGGAAAAGGAAGCCTGGACCAGGCAACTGATTCCGACTATTGATAAATGGGTCAACCGTGAGCACGGGGAGTTGAATTATTACCTCACCCAGGCGCTGACGGGGCATGGTTGTTTTGGGTCTTACCAGGTGCGCATCGTCAAACTGACTGAGGCGCACTGTATGTACTGTGGAGGTAATGAGGACACAGCTGAGCATACGGTCTTTGAGTGTATAAGGTGGGTGCGAACGAGGAACGAGGCAGAACGCAGTGTGGCGGAGAATGTTATCAAGAAGAGTATGGTGAGGATCATTCTCCGCAGTGAGTAGGAATGGGGCGTTCTGACAGGTATGATTGAGTATATAATGAAGAGAAAAGAGAAGGATGAAATGTATGAGCGCGAGACGGGCCGACGGGTTAGCACCTACGAGCCGCCCGTGCCAGTCGCCGGGCCCCTCTTAGTGCGAAGGGGGCGCACAAATTTATTGTAAATTTGATGTAAAGGGGGGCACGGCGATGGGCCCGGCAAAATGGACGAATGCCGATGACTGTTTTTGGAAATATAAGGGGGAGAAACGAGAAAAGTGATGCAAATTCTGGATTCCAACACGTTTCTCTAGTTTTTTTTGGCTGGGTTAAATGGTGGGAGCTTTTAGGGGGTCGCTCACTGGTGGGCAGCCCCACACTACCACTCGGCACGGGCCGTCTGTTTTCGCAGATTTTCGCCTCCCAGCACGTGCAAAAATAAACCAGACCAGTCAAGACCAGAGAAGAACAAACAAGACCAGACAACAGCAGACAAAACCAGACACAGCCAGGCAAGACCAGAAAAGATCGGACAAGACCACACTGGACCGGACAAGACTGTCAAGGCCAGAAAAGGCTAGGCACGAGCAGACAAGACGAGAAAAGACCAGAGAATAGCAGGCAATACAAGGCCATACAATACAACACAAGACCAGGGAAGACCAGAAGACACCAGACAAGACCAGATAGCACTAGAAAATTTCAGACAAGAGCAGATATGACCAGACAAAACCAGGCAAGATTAGACAAGACCAAACAAGGCCAGACAAGAGCTGACAACACCATACAAGACCGTACCAGACAGGACTATATCAAACCAGAGAAAACCGGACAATATTTGAAAGAATAGACATGACCAGAGAAGATCAAAAAAGTCAAGATAATACCAGACAAGACCACATAAGACCAGACAAGATCATACAATACCACACAAAACAGACAAGGCCATACACAACTAGCCCAAGCAGGTTCAGTCAAGACTGTACAATACTAGACAAGACAAGGCAAGAACAGCAGAACAAGACGAGTCTATATAAAATCAGACAAAAGCATGAAGGAGCAGACAAGCCAGACGAATACCAAACAGGACTAGGTAATACGAGACAATATTAAACAAGGCTAAAAAAATAAATTAAAACGAAACCCGATATGAAGTGGATTTTATGATGGAAAAAAATAATTTGATTTTAATTATAGCTTATAATGTTATATCTGCATATGATATCATGTTTGCTCGTAATTATATTTTTCATAGTTCTTAATCTAAATATACTGTTTCAATATTTTTATTTCATAATTTACTTCTGCATTATTTAAGTATTTACTTGTGTTTAAGTAAACTATTTACTCGTGTGTAAGTAAACTATTTACTGGTATATTAGTATATGTAGATAACATGTGTATATTAATTTTAAAAGTAAATATGCCATTATCAAAAGTCCCAGAGGTGGAACAATATATCTGTTAACCTACATACTTCGAAAATCGATTTAAATCTGACAGGGACTCTACTACAGGGAATTTGTCGGCCAACTCTTACAAGGATAACCCTAAAGTAAAGTTTTATATTATTCACGGACGGATTTGGTTCCGAGTACCTTTCCAATTTTAGATTGGGTTTATTTTGTTGTAGCCGGAATGCAATTATTTCGGTATATAAACAAGAGCCAACTTGTTTACAATATATTTGTTGGTGTGGTAATATAATTCTAAGATTATTATTGTTTTTAAGTGTCTTACAAATTCATTGAAATTTTTGAAATAATAAATTTATTATTAAATAGATTTGCTGTCACAGGATCACAGCAATGTAGGCATTATAGATAAAATCTACTTACAATTAAACAACTTAGTATTAAAAGAGTATTAAACACTTAGTATTATTTATTATTTAGTAATAAACATTAGAATCGGTCCATACAGACTAGACAAAGATGCAGAGTTGTGCAAAATTTGTAGCTGGTTACATCTAGTCTCATCTAATCTAATCTAGTAACCTGGTTTCATATAGTCTCATTTACTCTCATGCAGTTTCGTCTTATCGCAAAACTTATTATACTATACTTATAATAAATACTATCTAACTACTATACTTGTTTAGTATTGTAATAACTAGTACATGTGGATCGTATTTTTCGGAATGGAATAGCTTTTGTGGATGGAACAGTTGAAAAGAATGGAATAGTTGCTAAAGGTGGAATAATTGATGAGGGTGAAATTGTATAATGAATTTTGACATTTGTATATGAAAGAATAAGCAGAATTGCGAGCTGCGCGATTCTTGTAGAAAGCGCATCAGCTAAGGTTGTATGAGTTGCAAGATGTACAACTCCTACTCCACAGAATATTAACTAATAATTCATCCGTCTCAAATGATTTTAATGCTGTCAGGTTTGTAAAATAATATAATCAAACACTTTTGAGGTGTACTTAATCATATAATGTTACCAATTGTCTGAAATCAAAGTGACTTTAATTTAAGGAGTGATATTAGAAATGAAAAGTTCCCAACGTTCATAAAAAGGTTACTATATCTAACGATGTGATATTAGTTACTAAGGTGTACAACATGGACGATAAAAAATCAGCTGTGGAGTAAAAAGTTACTGAAAATCTCACTAAAACTTTCATAACCTTTAAATTGATTAAGTGACATTGATGTTGTCAACTTTGACGTTCAACATAACCAACATATTGTTTTAATCAAGTTGGTATGTATCTTGTGTTTTTGAGTTACCAACATACTCAAACATAATCTCACCAACTATTTGTTAAAGTTACATTGTTGTCTTTTTTTTCGTCAAAATTGCAAGCCTTAGTTACTAACTTCACTTCGTCATATATAGTAACCTCCTTTTATGAAGGTTGGCAACTCTTGATTTCCAATATCACTCCTCCAATTATAGTAAGTTTGCTTTTAGACAATTAGCAACACTTAGCAAAATTATGTTACTAAAAGTTTCACAAAAAAAAATAACCAATAAATTACTCAACTGACGTTAATGTCAACTTTGATTTAATTTTCATGTATTTCTTTATTTAAAAAATCCAGTATCAAGGTTATCGGCCATGAAAATACCAAAATGGTCAAATTGTTTCAATAGAAATATCTATGGTCTTAATAGATCTGAAAGAGTTTTTATTATGTCTATTGCAGTTTTCGAGTTGTTGCTATTTGAATCCATTAGTATCAGTTCCGGTTTGACTTCGAGGGATGCGTATGTGGTCTGGATTTCTATGGCGGGAAACCTAATCTACGGGGGTTAAACCAACGGTCCTTTTTCACATTGACCTATATTGAATCCAGAGTTCGCGCTGCCGCGCGTATGTTGTCTTGATTTATCTGTCCGCTTCGCGGCGGGAAACCTAATTTACGGGGGTTAAACCAACGGTCCTTTTTCACATTGACCTATATTGAATCGAGATCTCGCGCTGCCGCGCGTCTTGGTCTTCATCAGATAAATCAAGACCACACACTGTATGTGGTCTTGATTTATCTGATCTGATGGGGTGAATCAAAACCAGATTAGTCAAGACCAAATATATCAAGACCACGTACGCGCTGCCGCGGGTATGTGGTCTTGGTCAGAAAAAATAAATTCTGTGTCAAGGCTATCGGCCACGAGAATACCAAATTTCAATAGAAAGATCTATAAGCTACGCCGAACTGAAAGAATTTTGAATACAACTGTCCAAGTTTTCAAACTATAGTTATTTGAATGTCTTACCTCGTGTGCGACTTTGAGTTTGAGGGGCGGCGACTGCCGCCAGATAAAATATTTTGAAAAACTAACTGAGGGATATCATAGACTGACTAATTCTCTAAAAATGTGTGAAATTTTATTGTTCCACGTTGTGTGAAACTTACTAAAATAATTTTCCCCTTCTCTGAATTTCGTTTTTGATTTTTTTCATTTATAAAAAAAATTATCGGCCAAACGGTTCGCTTTGAAAAGATGAAAATGACAAAACATTTAAATGAAAATGTGCTCTATAAAATAGCGCTAAATGCATGTTTCTTAGACTCCGGAAAATTGGACAAAAAATATATTTGCAAGTTTTCAATGAATATTTCTTTATTAAAACAATTATGTGCCCAGGTTATCGGCCACGAAGATACCAAAACGTCAATTTCAATAGAAATACGTATAATCTATATAGATCTGAAAGAAATTTCAATATATCTCTTGCAGTTTACACTTTATAGTTATTTGAATTTATTAATTTCTGTTATGTTCGAGTTTGAGGGGCGGCGGCCGCCGCCAGATAAAATATTTTGCAAAACTAACTAAGAGATATCATAGACTGACTAATTCTCTACAAATGTGTGAAATTTTATCGTTCCACGTTGTGTAAAACTTACAAAAATAATTTTTCAACAAATCCAAACATATCAAACAGGAATTCCGATCAAAACCGAACGCGAAAATTTCAAAATATTCAAAAATTGCGAAAAAATATATTAATCCTTGAAGGATTTCAATGAAACTTATGCTGAATGTGGGTATCCACCAGAGGTATGAGTTGACAAAATTAGAACGCTCCCACTCCAATTGGGACTTCGTGAAGAATGATTTTCTCGTAAACAATTTTATGGAAATATCTCGTCAACGCCTCAAGATGGAAAATAATAACCGGGATATCCTTATGTAAGACGTCGGTGTCTACAAAAAAGTATTCTTTGCAAATTTTGTAAAAACCTTTGGTTTAGTCGTAGAAGCAAAAAATATAAAATACCAAAATTTTTCGAAGGGGTCCCCTTCTCTGAATTTCGTTTTTCAATTTACATGGGTTTAAATGGGCTCTTCCGCCAAAACGGTTCGCTTTGGAAAAATAAAAATGACACAACTTTTAGATGAAAATCTGCTCTATAAAATAGCGCTAAATGCATGTCCCCTTCTCTGAATTTCGTTTTTCAATTTACATGGGTTTAAATGGGCTCTTCCGCCAAAACGGTTCGCTTTGGAAAAATAAAAATGACACAACTTTTAGATGAAAATCTGCTCTATAAAATAGCGCTAAATGCATGTTTCTTAGACTTAGACAAAAAAATATATTTGCAAGAATTTCTTTATTAAAAAAATCCTGTGTCAAATCTATCGACCACAAATATGTCAATTTCAATAGAAACATGTACACTCTATATAAAACTTATGCAAACTACATAAAACTTTATGCGTTTGTTAAAAGAAAGTGCGCTCTATAGATCTGTGTTAAAATTATTTCATCCAAACCCAAGGAAATGAGGCATATGATTTTTCGAAGACGAAGCAGAAAAGTAGACGACATTTTTAAGTTCATGCAGCACATTTCAATAGGCCTGAATGAGCACTATTCGATTTTAAAAAGAAAAACCGGATAAATTTAGAGATGGCTTTTTCTTCAGCCGTCAAGTGGTAGAACTGATCGTTTTTCAACAATAACTCTTTTGTTATACATGCTAGGAAGTCGCGGAATACACTTTCAGATTCCAAATTAAATGTGCAATTTTTAACTATTCTTGTAGGAAAGTCGTAATTCTCACCGTTTGGAAAATGGATTTTAAATCACCAGATGACCCAAAAACTTACATCGTCCCCCTTGTAAAATTAGCCGAATTTTCAGATTGTCCAATCAGAAATTTGTAAAACAATAGTTTTCTTTTATGAAATCAGTAAAAACTCTAACCAAATATGGCCGAGCTTACTTTTACTCAAGTAAGAGTGTGAATTTGCAAGAATATTCAATTGTTTCTAATGTATAATTTTCCAACTTTAACAAATCTGAGAAATAAAATTTTTCCAGACACCATTCACCACGGCAAATGGAAGGAAAATTCTGTGGGGCGAAGTTAACTATGCAACCTGGTAAAACGGTTTGCAAAGGAATGATAAAATTTGCTCCGCTGGTAGAGGAAAGTTTACTCTATCGATTCATGCTAGAAGAATTTATTAGAAATGTAGGGAAATGAAAAACGCAAATGTTTGAAAATCAAGTAAACAGTTGGAGGGAGATTTCAAACGTCGGCCACGTCTGGACCGTCAGCCGCAGAAAATTCATGCAGCATATTTTAATAGAACTTGATGAGTTGTATTCGAATTTGAATCAAAAATGCCGATAAATATTGAAAGGCTGTTCCTTCCGCAGTGAAATGGTAATACTGAAAGTTTTTCGCCAATAACTCTGTTGCTATACATCCGAGGAAGACGCGTGTTGTACCGTTGGAATCTAAATTCAATTTAAAAGCTCCAATTATTCTCAAAAAAAACTCGTAAATATTGCGGTTTATGAAATAAATTTTTAAATTCAAATGTGAAGGGAGCAACTGTTTCTGATGTAACATGGTCTGAATTTTAAGAATCTGCTAAAATAAAAGTGTAAAATCTTTGCTTTCTTGTAGAAATTTTTGAAAAATTGCGAATTTTGACGTTGCTATGTGTTGCTAATCAAGAGCCAGAGTCGCCGAAATCAGCAATTTAGAGATTTCAAGATATATCTTTGAATTTGATTTGAATTTCAACCTAACAATGAGCGAAAAATCAGAATTTTGATTTAAATTCTTTTTTTAAATTTTATCTTCTCATAATTACACGAATAATCATAAACGGATAAACTTCAACAATGACATTTCCACATAACCTGAGCGAAAATAGTGTCAGAATGATCAGCTGTAAGTGTAAATTGGCGATTCAGCGGCAAGCAATGGTCGTAGTATTTTTGGCCTGGAGTGCGAATCCGTTGATGGATTAGAGAAATCCAAAGGCCATACTGTTGGCCTTTTCACCCGGCATGCACTTGTTGGACTGGAAATGTAAATTTTCTTTTTCGCGTTTCCGTTTGAAGAGGTGAAAAAAAAGTGACTTCGCGAATTGGGGCCTGCGGAACGTCCCCGGAGGTGTAATGCGCCGAGACTGGTGTCGTTCGAAAGTAGACACGTGGGGCTATAATCCCTGAAAAGAGCAATACAATTCTAAAAGATTTCACCGAATATTGAAGGTTTCAATTTGCTCAATTTTGAAAAATTCGTTTCGAGTTTGGACGGGCGTCGAGACCCCCAAATGCGATCGAGCGATGCGTCGTTCCTATCGCCTTATAGACCCTTTCGTTCTATATTCAGAAACCACCACCGCGAGGCCCTGCTATTTAATTTAGCGAATCCCAGGGGATTCTCGCGTACATCTGCAAAATATGGTTTTTCGGGCCTCCCGGCGCCATCCGGCACGCAATCGCAATTAAACTCCAAAACAAACTTAAAGACACTATTCCGAATCGATTGGTGCCGGTCCCGATCCGACTGTTGGGTATTCCAGGAGAGGGATCCCCGCAAATTTGGTGAAAAAAACAGCGCGTTTTTCCAATTTTTGTGTTAAAATTGACCCAGAGCGGGAATAGGATGCCGCAGGTCCCAGAATCTTCTACCGCCCGTTGCGGGTAAACATCGCCCATCGAACGAACCAGTTTGGAGACACGCCGCTCTTCAAGCAAGAGTACGGCGTCCACAGATGTGATGAAAAAAACGGTTTTTTTTTCGCTTACATTTTCTGCCGCACCGGGTGAACCGACGGTCGCGTACTTTTCCGCATGACGTCAAAAAACGTGAAATCGACGCGGCAAGAGGAAGCAGTAAAAAAATCGAGCCGCGGACCAAAATTGCTCCTCAAAAGTGCTAGAAACGATCTCCTGTTTTTGGCACCTGGAGGACGCCGTGTGGTACTTGCGAGCGGCAGACAGACACGGGTCGAAGGCCCGTTCAGTTTTACAACAGAAAATGACAATTTCCCGTTTGGACGCGCAAGAGGAACGGAGTTTTTACGGAAAAAGTGAAAAATTTAAAACGCACCTACAGCCGCCCCCTGCGGGGGCGGAACTTGGTAAGGCTCGTCAAAAAAAACCTAATTTTTTGTTCAATTTATTGGACAAAATTCAAGACGTAAACCGCATTTTTTGACAATTTTTCTTAATTTTCAAAAAATCTTGACTTTTGACCCCCTTCGAGTTCAGTGACGGTACCTTACTCGATTAGTATATTTCGACGACGACGACGATTATTGCGCGTGCGCCACCCCCTAAATGCATCATGTAGGGGTGGAACCCTAAGTCTGCTTAAGTTTCTTCGAGAAACAATTTTATTCATTCACTCATTCACATTTTGGTCATATTAAGTAAAACATACAGTCCACTAATTATTAAAGGTTAGGTAACATTGCATTTTTATTATATTAAAGATTCTAATATTAATCAGCTATTTTAAATTTATTATTGACCCAAACAATACTTATTTTAACTACAATTAAATATTCAGTTAAAATCTGTACAAAAGAGTAAATAAAACGCAATTATAAGGAACATTTCAATTTTTGTAAAATTATTTTAAAAATATCGTGGATAAATTAACTTAGAATTCTAGTAATTGTTTAGACCCTCGAGATGCGTTTTCCATACGAGACTAATTCGAGATGGAATTCTTGCGATTTTTCGTGAACGAGCACAACACAACTTCCCCGCGACGAGCACTGGGCTCAGTAGAGATATACGAGTGCACACCAAAAAATCACACCAAAAAGCCTACACTGTTTTAATAAGATATGTTTGATTGAATGTTGACAACATTACAATTTACATTTTTTGTTGTAATTTAGACATTAAAGCAACGGTTAAAAGTAACGATTTAGACAATTAAGTCTTTAAGTTTACAGTTTAATATAAAAATTTACTGTTCAACCAATAAAACAAGATTCCTATAAAACCGTTAATTTGAGTTAAAACTATACATTTTTTGAAAGCTGTTAAAAGCAAATGTTAATTACATGGAGGGCAAATTATCCAAAGTGCCACTCTTTCAGCATTTTATTGCAAAACCTGATTGGAATTCAGCAATAAAGCTCGATTTTTCTGCGATAAAACAATCATTAAAGCGCTTGAAATGAAATTGAACATTACACCGAAATGCAGCACAATATCATTAATTGCAATTTAATTAAAGCCAAATAAAATTCATTTATTTGATGTAGAATAATTCATATATTAGCCTTAATTTATAACGAAAATAATGTCAAATGAAAGTTATATGGTTGATGTATAGTAAATAACATTAACGTATATCATAGATTAGTTCGCAGACTAGCATTCATTTAAAATGAAAATAAAGTCACAAGAAAGTTATTTATGTGATGTGATATGAGTAAACAACATTACTATCTGTAATTATCTGTACATTTACAAACAATACCGTATTAATATTGTAGATGATATTATGTAATCTTGAAATCCATGTCTTTATTAACTGAAATCGAAACCGTGTGCAACTTTAGAAAGGTAATCACAAAACAAATTACAAACATCCTAAAATGTGTTAAGCATCGTGCAGAAAAACGAAATAACTTAAACATCTTTCTTTACATTCACGAGGACCATTCAATCTGAATAATAGAGTTAGTTACTTTGTTAGAAACTATCCAGGCCACTTGAACTCGACACACTCTCGACTATGTCTTCCCAAAAACTTGACCTCCCGAACTTTTGCTCTTCCGAGACTTCTGAAAATCAATCAATCGCTCACACAATAAGATCCACCATTATACAATGCAGCTGGATATATATTTTTTTTATTATTATTATTACCTTTATTGGCATATTTACAACAATTACTATAAGACTAACAATACAACATATCAAAACAAAAAAAAACAAAACAAAAAAACACATGGAAACAATAAAAAAAAAAGAACAAAAAAAAACAGAACATAACTAATAACCCGACCCAAAAATATCCCAAATACTCAAACTTAAAAAAAATACTACACTTTAAAGAAACAAAAAAAAAACAATAATTCTTCGCCCGCACTAACTTATCTCCCTCCCTAAACTCTTTCCACAATCACTCCCTTCCGCTCTAAAATTTCCCGCATTATGGGCCACCCGCTACCTGACTCGTCCATGCACGCTTCCCAGTCTTTACATTTATTTTTCTTTCCTTCTTCCCATGTTAGCCCTTTGCACTCTTCCATCCAATGTGCCCACCTGTCAGTACCCTCTCCGCATATGGTACACAAATTCTCCCTTTCATTCAACCAGTACCTTCTTCCCTTTTCTTCGTTGCCGCACCGAAACCTGGCTATCCTATTTTAGCTACCGCTGGACCCTCTGCTTAGGTACAAAGGGAGTCTGCCGTACACTTGTACCTTGTTGTACTCCCGATTGTACCTGCTTTCGTCTATACGGCTTTGTCGTATCTGCAGCTCTATCTCCCTACTCCTTTCACCCAACAATTTTTCACACTTTACGCCTTCCGTTTTCATCCTTTCTACCTCCTCTTTCGACAACCCTACTCGTTCATACATTTTTTTCCATTCATTTCCCCATTTTGTTAGTCTAATCCCTCCGACACCTTCCTTCCTTAAACTATTGAACACCTCTTTCACTATCCTTTCATTCCCTAACCTATACACTTTCCTTTCGTATCTTGCCACTCTCACTGATGCTTCTATTGCAACTTTATATACATTCGCTTCTTGTAGCACCAGGTACCCTGGCGTACTCCTGTCTAATTTCAACGCCCTTTTTATAAACTGAAGTTGTACCTTTTCTACTTGTTCCATTTCGTTCATACCCCATATTTCCGCTCCATACAACAAAATACTCCGAACACACGCTTTCCACACTGTCATTTTTGCCACAAAACTATCTTCAAATTTATCTTTCCAAGCATTCCAAAACCTATTAGCAGCCACCCATGCTTTCTTACATACGAACTTAATGTGCTCATTATTGGACCCATTACTACCAAACATAAATCCCAAGTATTTGAACCTGCTAACCTGCTCTATAACTTCTTCCCCCCACATCAAGCTTTCCTCTTTCTTACCAACTTTCTTTCTAAACACCATCCACTTAGTCTTCTCTACATTCACACTTAACATTCTTTTCTCAAAATATCTTTTAATCCTTCCAATCATCTCTTTCATTTCCCCTTTTGTTCTTGCTAAAGCAACTATGTCATCCGCGTAAGCTAGAGACCACACTTTCATCCTACCTATTACCACTCCTCCTGCCTGCCCATTTTTTAAAACCTTTTCTAAGTCATTTATAAAAACATTAAATAGGACAGGGCTAAGTGGACACCCTTGCTTTAACCCTTTCCTAACCCAGAATCTTTCGGATTTTTTTTCACTTATTCTAACTCTGCAGCTTGTCTTGCCATATAAATCTGTAACTGCCTTCACTAGCCACCCACTAATTCCTTTTGCTCTCATCATTTCCCATAGCATGTTTCGGTTTACTGTGTCATATGCCGCTTTAAGATCTATGAATACAGCATACACCTTTCCACCTTTCTGTGCCAGCTCTTGCTCTATTACGTATTTTAAGGTAACCAGCTGGTCCGTTGTTCCCCTCCCTTTTCTGAATCCCCCTTGTACTTCCGGAATCACTTCCTTTTCCTCAATTTCTTCCTGTATTTTCATCTCCACTACTTTTGCATATATCTTATATGATGTATCCATCAGTGTGATGCCTCTGTAATTTTCTGCTTCTCCCTTATTTCCTGCTTTGAAAATTGGTACGATGTCCCCTTCCCTCCAGCTTTCTGGAATTGCTTGCTGTCCTTTGAAAATCTTGTTGTATAATTCGTGGAGTTTTTTTTGTATTGACACCGGCGCTAGTTTCCATGCTTCATTTGGGATTCCATCCGGACCTGTCGCTTTTCTTCTTTTCAGCCCAGCCAGCACTTGCTCCATTTTCTCCCACATAATTTCTGGTCGATGGCCTTCTTCTTCTTTTCCGTCCTCTTCCACTGTCTCCTCTGCTCCCTTATCTTCTTTTCCGTCCAGCAACTGCATAAAATGTGCTCTCCATCTTTCCATCTTAATTTCATTAACTTTCCGGGTTGCTTTTTCCACATTTTTGGCAATAAACTTCCATATTTCTCTTTCACTATTGAGCTTCCTAGCCTCCTCCATTTGTTTTCTTTGCCACGTTCCTTTTTTGTTCTTCACAAGTTCATTCATTTGGTCCTTCATATTTTTTAATTTACCTGGAGTTCCTCCGCTCTGTCTCCATCTCTTGATATCCTCTCTCAACTGTTTTTTCTTGGAGATATATTCTTTATCAATCCATGCGCTGTTATAATGCTCACTCCTGACATTTTTCCATACTATCGCCTCATGGACTTTACATACCAGTTCTTCTAGGCTATTTATTGATTCTAGCTGACAGTTTTCCAGGTTGCTCTTAAATCTTTGTACCGCCTCTTTATTCCATATCGCTACTGATTTCTGCTTCTCCGTCTGTCCACTAACCACCGTTTTTCCTTTTACCGTTACTTCCAGCGGGAAATGATCCGACTCTATCCTGTTCCCTACTTCCATGCTGATTATATCACTTGTTGCTGTCTCGTTTGCTACTACATAGTCTATCACTGACATCCCTCTTCCCCCTACATATGTTGTCTCTCCACTCCAATCTCCCTCCGTGCATCCATTTAATATGTTCCATTTTCTTTCCTTCATCCAGTCAAGCCATTTTCTACCATCCGCGTTGATTATTTTGTCTTTGGATTTTCTTGTTACTTCATGTCCTCTTTCTCCGAGATTCCCAACCTGGCTCTCCCCTATTCTTACGTTCCAGTCCCCCGCAATTATAACTTTAGACAAGGTTTCCTCGTTTGCTTCCGTCTCTATTTCCGTTAATAATTCTTTTAGTCTTTTATTATTATAAACTATAATACATTTCCATTTATCCCCGTTTAATTTTATCTTTCTTATTTGAATCCCTTCGCCGTAATCTTCTCCCCTATAATTTTTCTCTTCCTCTATGTTCTTTTTTACTCCGGTTATTAAACCGCCTCTTGGTCTCCCCATGTTGAAATCTCTTTTTGCCCATTGGCACTTCCACCCGAAGTTATCTGGCAGTTCGTTCTTCACCTCCTCCCAATCCTTTTCGTCAATCCATGTTTCCACTAATCCAATTATATCGAAGCTCTTCATGTAAACCAACAAGTCATCCTTATAATCCGCTCTTAATTTTCTCTTCAAACCTGCTACATTCCAACACAATATCTTCGTTTGCTTCGTGACCTGCTGGTTTTCCATCTCCCTATTCTTTCTTACTGAAATTTTATATCCTTTATTCCTGTAACATCATTGTAGTGGAACCACCTCTGGTCTACTTCCATTTTTCGGTATCTTACTCTTACAAACTTGCCTCTTTCCCTCAATTCTTTAGCTTTCTGTCTTATCTCCCTCTGCACCTCTCTTTCCTTCTCTGTGAGATCATTGTCCACGTAGACCTGCGATCCTTTTAATTGGTTTTTCATTTTCATTATCCTTAGTTTTTCCTCCCAGTTATTCATTTTAATTAATATTGCTCTGGTTTTTATATTTGTCGGGCTTCCTATTCTGTGCATGTTTTGTACCGCATTTATTTGAAATTTGTCCCTTAGCAAGTTCTCTACTTCCTTTTCCCACGTAGCTTCTTCTTTAATTCCATTCATAACTATGTTTAACTTTCTTTCTTTCTTATCCTTTTCTTCCCTAAAATTTTCAATTTTAGCCAATTTTTCTTCCATTTGTTTTCTATCTGCTTCTATCTTACATTCCCTGTCTGCACTTGCCTTCTTTAAGTCTCTAATCTCATTCTCCAAGCCTATAATTTTCTCTCTTGCTAATTTATTTTCTTCCCTCATCGATTTTAGTTCCTCTGTTAATTCCGTTCTCCACTTTTTCTCCTCTCTTTTATCTTCTTCTAATTTCTTCGTGAATCGCATCAGCTCGCGTTTTATCTCCGCCATTTCCTGGACCACTGAGAGATTTGCTTCAATCAGCGAACGATGCGATTTGTGGCCCTCCTTCGGGCTAGCCTCTTTTGGGCTGGTCTCCTTTTTTCTCTTAGAGCAGGGGGAACGGCCTAGCCGTTTTTTAGATTGGAATGGGTTGGCCTGTTCACTATCGGAACTGCGTTCCTGCTCACTACACTCCATGTTATCCTTTTTTTTTTTTTTTTTTTCTTTTCTTGCTACCGTTATCTTTGCTTTTTTTTCTTTTTCTTCTTTCTGTTTCCTTACACTCAGCCTCCTTTTCTCTTTCCTGTTCTCCTGGTATGATTTCTTGGCTTTTGGGGTTTTCGTGGCCCCTTCTGTCGTAGGGCTGCGCTGGAAATTCGACGCTAGCGAACTACCAGCGGTTATACTCGCAACTAAACTTTTTGTAAAACACTCGCACGTCTTACTTACTCGAACTCTCGAACCGAGCTGGATATATGAATCCTTGTAGTCAAGGATCCAATTTCAATCCCTGAAATATTTACCACCGACAAACATGTATTTATTGAAGGTAACAATTCCCGAGCGACACATATATGGAAGGTTTGAAAAATGGAGTTTATGAAAGAAAATACAATCATAACTTAATGAGTACAGAGATTCAGAAAAGTGTCTGATTGTAAGTAGACAAAAATTTGAAAAACAAAAGTAGGCTAAATAAAAGAAGATTACATTCCCATACAAGACTAAATAGAAAAGATTTAGTAATCAAAAATTTAGTACTGGACAGATTTTGTTGAAAAACAAAATATATTTGATAGATCAACGGTATAGATTAAACGTACAGTAGTAGATATGCCGTAGTCACATAGTGAAATCCGTCAGATTGTGTAAAATAGAGTCATTACATGATATGACGGCAGATCATGTAGTTCATGAAACCACTGATTTTAGGCGGTATTATCTTTAACTACGAATTACTTACCGTTTTCACGTTTCACGAAATGACTAAGTGCAATCATTTGATAGTATAAAACTACTTGTCTTGATTCTCAGACCTATTGAAAAAGAGGTAAATAAACAAATATATGTGTGCCTGTTTCATGAACTTTTCATGAACGAGCCATATCGTGTAATACTTGAACTGACGTCAGATCATGAAATAACTCTGTTTTACACAATCTGACGGATTACACTATATGACTACGACATATGTGGTATACAATACTAAACTGACTATACTAAACACACAGAATCTGGAATGAGACAAAACATATACATCAACAAACTAGATAATCAACATTAATGAGATAAACTATAAATCAATAAGTTAATCTTTTAGTAATCGCGACCCACCCTCCCTTTCAAGCAACATAACTACCATTGATAATCATATTAAATTGCAACAAAAACCTTTCAAGTGCAATACAAATTCGAAAAATATTATATAAAACAAAATATGGTATAAAAAAGGCAACTATTTAATAAATGTTTGGCAACTATTTAATAATTGGGTTAATAATTGTTGCTACAGATTGAATAAAAGACATAAGCGAATTCAGACTACAAAAACTCGACAAAAAAACAAAATAGTACAGACTGGTACATGTGGATCGTATTTTTCGGAATGGAATAGTTTTTGTGGATGGAAGAGTTTAAAAGAATTGAATAGTTGTTAAAGTGGAATAATTGATAAGGGTGGAATTGTATAAAACATTTTCAAGTGGGTGATACTTGTGGTGCTTTCAGCGCCACATGATGTATGTGGAACGTGAAGTTGTATATGAAAGAGTAAGCAGCATCGCAAGATGCGCGATTCTTGTGGCGCTTTCAGCATCAGCTTAAGGTGTATGTGTGTGTGCACATTAAGAGGAGTTGCAAGAGGTACAAGTCCTGCTAAACAAAATATTTGCTAATAATTCAATCATTCTAAATGATTTTAATGCTGACACGTTTGTAAAATAATATAATCAAACACTTTTGAAATGAACCTGATCATATAGTGTTGCCATTTGTCTGAAATCAAAGTTACTATAATTAAAGGAGTGATATTAGAAATGAAAAGCTGCCAATGTTCATAAAAAAAGTTACTATGTCTAACGATGTGATATTAGATACAAAGGCTTACAAGGACGAAACAAAAATCCGCTGTGGCGTGAAAGTTACTAAAAATCTCACTAAAAATGTCATTACCTTTAAATTAATTAAGTGACATTGATTTTGTCAACTTTGATGTTAAATATAACCAACATATTGTTTTAATCAAGTTGGTATCTTGTGTTGTTGAGTTACCAACATACTCAAACATAATCTCAACAACCATTTGTGGAAGTTACGTTGTTGTTGTCAAGTTTGACAGATAACATAACCATTCCTCCAATTATAGTAAGTTTGCTTTTAGACAATTCGCAACATTAAGCAAAATTATGTTACTAAACTTTGTCTTGATTTATCTGTCCGCTTCGCGGCGGGCAACCTAATCTTACCGGGGTTAAACCAACGGTCCTTGCAACACTGTCCTATATTGGATCGAGAGTTCCCGCTGCCGAGTGTATGTTGTCTTGATTTATCTGCCCGCTTCGCGGCGGACAACTTAATCATACCGGGGTTAAACCAACGGTCTTTGCAACACTGTCCTATATTGGATCGAGAGTTAGCGCTACCGCGCGTATGAATTGTCTTGATTTATCTGCCCGCTTCGCGGCGGGCAACCTAATCTTACTGGGGTTGAACCAACGGTCCTTGCAACACTGTGCTATGTTGGATCGAGAGTTCGCGCTGACGCGCGTATGTTGTCTTGATTTATCTGCCCGCTTCGCGGCGGGCAACCTAATCTAACCGGGGTTAAGCCAACGGTCCTTGAAACACTGTCCTATATTGGATCGAGTGCTCGCGCTGCCGCGCGTATGTTTTGTTGATTTATCTGTCCGCTTCGCGGCGGGCAACCTAATCTAACCGGGGTTAAACCAACGGTCCTTTTTCACATTGACCTATTTTGCATCGAGAGTTCGCACTGCCGCGCGTATGTTGTCTTAACTTAACTGTCCACTTCGCGGCGAGCAACCTAATCTAACCGGGGTTAAACCAACGGTTCTTTTTCACATTGACCTTTATTGAATCTAGAGCTGTCTTGGTCTTCATCGGATAAATCAAGACCAGATAAATCAAGACCAGCAGATATATCAAGACCACACACGCCACGTGGTCTTGGTCTGATAAATCAAGACCAGATATATCAAGACCACATACGCGCGGGAGCGAGCTGTCTTGGTCTTCATCGGATAAATCAAGACCAGATAAATCAAGACCAGCAGATATATCAAGACCACACACGCCACGTGGTCTTGGTCTGATAAATCAAGACCAGATATATCAAGACCACATACGCGCGGCCGCGGGTATGTGGTCTTGGTCTGATAAATCAAGACCAGATATATCAAGACCACATACGCGCGGCAGCGGGTAAAAAACCTAATCAAATTTGATAAAAAAACCTAATCAAATATGGCCGAGCTTACTTTTACTCACGTAAAAGTGTGAATTTGCTGGAATATTCAATTGTTTCTAATGTATAATTTTCCAACTTTAACAAATCTGAGAAATAAAATTTTCCCGGACACCATTTACCACGGAAAATGGAATGAAACTTCTGTGGGGCGGAGATGATAAACCAACCGTTGCTAGCCACCCCGAATCTTGGCAAATGAATTGCATTTAAAAAAAATCATGGTAAAGCGGTTTGCAAAGGAATGATAAAATTTGCTCCGCTGGTAGAGAAAAGTTTACTGTATCGATTCATGCTAGAAGAAACTATTAGAAATGTAGGGAAAAGAAAAACGCAAATGTTTGAAAATCAAGTAAACAGTTGGAGGGCTGATGTCAAACATCGGCCACGTCTGGACCGTCAGCCGCAGAAAATTCAACATATTTTAATAGAACTTGATGAGTTGTATACGAATTTGAATCGAAAATGTCAATAAATATTGATGGCTGTTCCTTCCGCAGTGAAATGGTAAAACTGACAGCTTTTCGCCAATAACTCTGTTGATAAACATTCGAGGAAGACGCGTGTTGTACCATTGGAATCTACATTCAATTTAAAAGCTCCAATTATTCTTAAAAAAAACTCGTAAATATTGCGGATTATGAAATAAATTTTAGAATTCAAATGTGAACGGAAGCAACTGTTTCTGATGTAAAATGGTCTGAATTTTAAGAATTAAGAATTAACGAAGATTTCACACTTTTCTTTTAGCAGGAAAAGTGTGAAATCTTCGTTTTCTTGTAGAAATTTGTGAAAAATTGCGAATTTTGACGTTGCTATGTGTTGCTAATCAAGAGCCATAGTCGCCGAAATCTGCAATTTAGAGATTTCAAGATATCTCTTTGAATTTGATTTGAATTTCAACCTAACATTGAGCGCAAAATCAGAATTTTGATTTAAATTCTTTTCTTTAATTTTATGTTTTCACAAGCACACGAATAATCATAAACGGATAAACTTCAACAATGACATTTCCACATAACCTGAGCAAAAATAGTGTCAAAATGATCAGCTGTAGGTGTAAATTTGCGATTCCGCGGCAAGCAATGGTCTTAGTTTTTTTGACCTGGAGTGCGAAGCCGTTGATGGATTTGAGAAATTCAAACGCCATACTGTTGGCCTTTTCATCGGGCATACACTTGTCAGACTGGAAATGTAAATTTTCTTTTACGTGTTTCCGTTAGAAGAGGTGAAAAAAGTGACTTTGCGAATTGGGGCCTGCGGAACGTCCCCGGAGCAGTAATGCGCCGAGAGAGGCGTGGTTCGAAAGTAGACACGTGGTGCTATAATCCCTGAAAAGAGCAATACAATTCTAAAACATTTTACCGAATATTGAAGGTTCCAATTTGCTCAATTTTAAAAAAATCGTGTCGAGTTTGGACGGGCGTCGAGACCCCCAAATGAGATCGAGCGGTAATTTAGCGAATCCCGGAGGATTCTCGCGTACGTCTGCAAAACATGTTTTTTCGGGCGTCCCGGTGCCATCCAGCGCGCAATCGCAAGTAAACTCCAAAACAAACTTGGCACTATGCACTATGCCGAGGCACTATGCCGAATCGATTGGTGCCGGTCCGGTCCCGATCCGACTGTTGGGTATCCCAGGAGAGGGATCCCCGCAAATTATGTGAAAAAAACACCGCGTTTTTCCGATTTTTGTGTTAAAATTGACTCAGAGCGGGAATGGGATGCCGAAGGTACCAGATTCTTGCACCGCCGGTTGGGGGTAAATATCTCGCATCGATAGAACCGGTTTGGAGACACGGCGTCCACAACTATCAAGAGAACGGCGTCCACAACAGTGATGGAAAAAACGTTTTTTTTTTCGCTTACATTTTCCGCCGCCGCACCTGGAGGACGCCGTGTGGTACTTGCGTGGGGCAGACGGACACGGGTCGAAGGCCCGTTCAGTTGGATTTTCTAATGGAGTGCCGAAGTGCCGAAAACGCCTTACTAACGAGTTTTTTATAGTATGTTTTCTATTTTGTACCCTTTTATGCCATTTCTAAATAAAAAATCGCCGATACATAATGAGAAAATTGTATCTCACCCGGCGAGCCATAACCGCACGCATATGAGTGCTGTTATGAGTCCATTACAGACGCAAAATAGAAAAAAATGTTTTTTTGTGTAATTTTTTAAATATAATTTATTTTGTTAATAAAATACTCAAAGTATCACTTAAGTTCACCATTTAGTATTTGCATTTACAGAAATTTGTAGCTGGTCTGCTGTAATAGTATATTAAAGAACGAGTTCAATAAGCGCTGTTTTGCAGCACGTGTCCATGCTTAGAAAACGACAAGCGTAGCGAGGAGTTTTCTAATGGACAAGTGCGAAAAACGCCTTATGAATGAGTTTTTTTTATATTATTTTTTCTATTTTGCGTCCTCTTATGCTATTTCTATATAAAAAATCGCCGATACATATTGAGAAAATTGTATCTCACTCAGCGAGCCATAACTGTACGCATATGACTGCTGTTATGAGTCCATTACAGACGCAAAATAAAAAAAAGCTTACATACTCCCTATCTAGATGAAAGATTTAAAACAAAGTGACTAGACTTTGTTTTAAATTTATGCACTTACATTAGACCATTAAAAGTCTCTAGATTAAACCTTGAAGACGAAGTATAACACTCCAAGACACTCAAACTAGCACCAAATCTAGTATACCCAATCAGACTAGATTATTAAAAATCTAGTCTAGATGAAACTTTGAAGATTAATTCTAGTCGAGATGAAACTATGAGAACTAAGTCTAGTCCACACAAACAGACTAGATTACTAAAAATATAGTCTACATGAAACCTAGAAGACCAATTTAGTTTATACACTCAAATTAGGTTATTAAAGGTCGTATATTAGGTTAGGTTACATTTTTAATTAAGGTTCTAGAAACCTAGAAAACCAAATACTTTTGGCGTGGTCCCCCCGGAATACTCCCTGTATCCCTCGACATCTCTAAAGCATTACTTCAAGAGAGGGCTGCTCTAACATTTACTTCAAGATTTCTTGTTATGTCGTTCTTCTTTCTTCGTTTTTTGTCGATACTTTTCTTCATGCCCCTTTCTACAGCCTTCCAGCCTTCCTTACTCCTTAGCATGTGTGACGTAATATTCTTGCTTATAAGGTCTGCTCTCCTGTATGTAGTTCTATGGCAAATCTTTTGTTTGTTCAGCGGGAGCAGTAAAAGGCAGAGTGTTCTACTACCTCTGTGTCTACCTCTGTTCAGTAGATGCAGTCTTCGTACTTCTGTAAGTGGAAACGTTTGAGGTATACTGCAAAACAGCCGTCACTCAACACTTTTGAGATGTAGTAGTCCACCTCTCCATGTTTCCTGTTTGTCCATTTCATTATATCTGGGGTCAGTTTTTTAGTCCACTCGCCCTTATCTGTGCTTTAGAAACCAAGTCTAGTCTACATGCTCGGTCTAGATTAACAAAAAATCTAGTCCAGTTGAAACGTTGAAGATCAAGTCTAGTCTACACACTGAGACACAATCTAGATGTCTAGTCTAGATGAAAGACTTTCAAGACCAAGTCTTGAAGACTAATTCTATTCTTGAAAACTAAGTCTAGTCTATAAACTATGAGAAGATTATGAAAAATTGAGTCTCCATGAAACCTTGAGGACAAAGACTAGTCTACACAATCAGACATTTTAAATTATTAAAAGTCTACTGTAGATGAAACATTTAAGACCAATTCTAGTCTACACAATTAGACTAGATTAATAAAAGTGTAGTCTAAATCATCGATTCCCAACCGGTGGTTCGCGGGTGTACAAAAAGGGTTCGCGAAAATAATATTGGAATGGCGGCATTTTGAATTACCGAAGAAAAATAGATTCAAGAAATAACTAACCAAAAACACAATACACAATGAAATTAAATGATCAATGGAATTAAAATGCAATACACAACAAACAAAATGTACTATTATAGTTCTATTTTTGATCGCTTATTAGACAACTTGACTAGACAACCTAACATGGCAACCTTACTAAGCAGCCTAAAATACTTTGCATTAGTTGAATAAAATAATAGAATATAATATAGTTTGTTGGGAATTATGTTTGTTGGGAATTATTGGTTTGTTGGGATTTATATTTGAATATAATATAGTTTGTTGGGTAAAGATTGCCTACCGACAAAACATATTAACAGATGTTGTAGAGAGGGTTGTAAACTTGTGATTTAGTTCAGGATTCAGGATTAGTAGTATGGCTGTTGTGGCTTTGTTTGTTTAGTGACGAAGTTCTTCTCTTGTGTTCATAACTTTCAATAATTATTATATCCCAATTTTCAGCTACCATTGTCATTTAGCTCCCATTTAAACAGACTAAAAACAAAGTAAAAATGTGTGGAGAAAAAAGTTAGACATCTTGAATCAAAACATGCGACGCACATGGATAAACGTTTTGAGTACTTTAAAAGAATATTAGCAGATAATAAAAAGTCTAGTGTCTCTTAATTACTGTTTTCAAACGGAGATAGTAAAATGGCCCTGGAGGCATCATTTCTAGTAAGTTGCAGAATTGCAAGATCTGGAGAGGCACATACAATGACAGAAAATTTAATTGGAGCATGTGCAAAAGATATCGTTAAATGTATGCTTGGAGAAAAGACAGCAAGGAAAATTGATCTTATTTCCTTTGTTAAGACCAAACAATTTTATTTTTATTTTACAAACAATTTTCTTTGTTAAGTGTATTCTAAAGTAGGTAAATAATAATTGCTTCAAGATTATCTTAAACCGACCAGTAGATTCCCAACATCTAGTCGGTAGGGTAGTAGATATTTGTTGAATGTGTTTGAAGTTTCTTTATGGCAGCTACGCATCTGAAAGACCATTTGTAATCACCAATCCTTTGTAAATACGCTTCGGCGGATGTTTACATGGTAAACAATTGGTTAACAATTGGTGGTAAACAATTGAAAATACAATGCAATGTTTAAGGTTTCTTAGGATAAGTATTTATATTTTGGGTAGTTTTAAAGATTAGCCAGAAATTACCACGTGCACTTCGGGTTGGAATTCTTCTTAGTTCGTATTTGCCCGTAAGCTGAATATAGACTTCACTTAACGTTATTTCCGTCAGAGAAAAGGTCTGAGTTACCTACTTCTTAGTGGGTAAAAAGTCTAAGCCACTAAGAGCTTGCTAAGAAGTTAATTTCACAAACAAACAAAGGTAAATATTGCGTGCGAAAGGAAATTGTTATTGCTCTGAAGAAGGATATTAGACAGATAAACATTTATTTTAAGAATGGAAATAGAAAATTAAGAAAATAAGCGAAAGAATAGATGATAGTAGATAGGCATGGGAGATTCTAGTGCAGTTGAACTTTTCATGTCGATTTGTTGGTGAAAGCGCAGGTATGTGTAAGACGAGTTGTCAAATTTTTGGACGATTTTCATATTCCAAAAGATACTTTGTCATTTACCCACTCTCAAGTCGCATTTCTTTAATTTTTCAATGTTGAGAAATGTCAAAACGCAGGAACTGTTAAAGAGGGTTTCCAGTCACTATTTCCAGTCAACGTCGTTTCCGATTGAAAAAAGATCTAAGTGACTAGCAGCTTCAAATTGCCTAAACTTAAATTATTAATTATCGATTGATTCTAAGAAAATATCAGTCACTATATTAAATATTCTTATGAGTGTAATTAAATGTAATTCCGAATTGGCAGGTAAATGGATGGTGGGATTGAGTTTTCCTGGTTTTAACAATATTTAATCACACCCAGTTCAGTTGTAACCCTCTTGGCACAAACACAACAAGAAGATTCCAAACTCCGACAGTGCACGTCGTCACAAGTGCTAAAACTAGAGTTGAATAATAAATACATGTTTATCGAGGCGTGCAAGTTTTATTTGCCCAAACATATAATTTCCAGTGCCAATCGAATCTATTGCCAACCATGAATTAACCGCCTTAGGTTTGATCACGCGAACGTTTTGTCCAAAGACAAACATCCACCGCGACTCACCACCCGTATTAAACAATACGGTTACGTAGAATTAATGATTTGGCAAATAATATGGAGAACGAACTTTTTAAGAGATTGCTTATCTACGTTAGATATATTTTGACCAACATCGTTCAAGAAGTTATACTATATCCAAAACTTTTGAAAACCTGTACAACTGGAGAAGCAATTTTCGATTTGATCAATGATTATTTTGAAAAATAATTGTATGGGTGTGTGTACAGATGATGCAAAATCAATGACAGGAAACTTTTCTGGTTTTGTGGCACGAGTAAAGAAGATAAACAAGAAATAGACAACTGTATTCATAGACAAGTACCGGCATGTAAGCGAGGTCCTGCAGAATTATTCACTACTACTACTGATGCAGTAAAAATTTAAAATTTTGTAAAATCGCGTGCTACAAATTGTCGTCTATTCCATGCGCTTTATTAGGACTTTGTAAGTCATCACGTTTTTTACTGCTTCACACGGAAGTTAGAAGGCTTTCCCGATGGAAAACTCTTGACACGCTTGCTTCAATTAAGAGCTGAAGTTCAAACTTTTTTATTGATCATCCATTTCATTTATTCTTGTGTCTTCGATAATCTTTAGCTGAAAAATCTTGCATAATTAACTGACATCTTAAGTAAATTAGATGAATTAATTCTGTTATTGCAAGGTGCGTTTATCACCATTTTAAGTGTTCAATTTTTGGATCAAATGCCTGAAATTGTTCTCTCTGCACTTTTTTATCAGAAAATTGAATTAAACCTGAATAAAATAAAATGAATATATCTGAGGTTAAATGCAGAACCTGATCTAAGACTGAAATTGTCAGATATTGAGCCAAATATTTATTTGCTTTGCTCCACCAAACAGCCAAAATTATCCCAATAAGAGTTACTTTAATTTAACGTATGCTTAATTAAGAACCAGTTGGTTTATTGAATTGATTTTTATCTATAAATATCATTTTAGTTTTATAAATATTTGTACATTACGTTACGATTACGTTTTCCATCCTTGTTCTGAACTATTGTGCAATATGGAAAATAAATGTTTGTACCAAATTTTATTGTTTTTTTATCTGCCAGTATAAGGGGTCCGCCAAATTCTTTCGGATTTTACAAGGGGTTCGCGGGGAGAAAAAGGTTTGGAAATACTGGTCTAGATGAAACGTTGAAGACCACGACTAGTCTATACACTCAGATTGGATTAATAAAGACTAGTCAAAATGAAACTCGAGTCTAGAAAAAAACAAGTCAAGTCTATATACTCGCACTAGATTATTAAACGTATAGTCTAGACTCTAAATGAAACCTTGAAGACCACGGACCCGGACGACTCGGCACAGGATAAGTCGGCACCGGATAAGTCGGCACCGGACAACTCGGCACCGGGAAAAGTCGGCACCGTATAAGTCGGCACTGGACAAATCGGCACCGAGATTTATTGGTGCCAATCTTTGCATCATCTTTGAAATTTTCTTTTAATCTCTTATCCTTTTTACCTTTAATAAAGTTATTTATGTTTTATTATCAGTTTTTAATGTAACGCTGTTTTCATGTCAACATGAATTCTACTGTTGGCTAGAAGGTGACTAAATAAATAGTTTACAATTTCCTTCATATTTTAAGGGGCGTGCGTTACTTTTTTTAATTACAAAAAGATTTCTTTTGTTTTTGAAATTACCAAAACCTATGTTATACTAGAAAATTTATATATTCATGACTGGTTCCGATTTGCCCGATGCCAACTTATCCGGTGCCGACTTATCCGGTGCCGAGGTTTCTCGGTGCCGACTTATCCGGGGCCGAGTTGGAAGTGCCGAGTCTTCCGGTGTCGACATATCCAGTGTCGACTTATCATGTACCCGAAGACCAAGCCTAGCTTTCAGAAAAAAACGCAATTATTAAAAGTCTAACCTAGATGAAACTTTGAATATCAAGTCTCGTCTACACTCACTAGATTACTAAAAGTAAAGTCTTGATGAAATTTTTAAAACAAAATCTAGTCTACACACTCACATTATATTATTATACTAACCCATTATATTAACCCTTTGCACTCGTATGTCCCCGTACAGGGGACATCAATCGTTTTACCGTTGCACTCGTATGTCCCCTTGTAGGGGACATTGCATCTCTATGTTGACATTATATATTTACATTGTAAGCACGTGTTCGAACAGTTGTAGGCGTTCCTATTTGGGTTAAAACTTTAGTTTAGTGCCATACCGAATACCACCCGAGACGGTTATAGTATTATTACTTTATAACTTATTATTTTTTACGGTCGCAATGCCTAACCGACATTTACGAGGCATCATTGAAAATGAGTTTAAGAGCACCGACGACGGATTTTATATGGACGATTAGGATCAAGAATTAGAGTGCAATGAAAGTAGTGACGAAGGTAGCGGCGAAGAAGCTGAAGGAAGTGATACAAGTGGTAGTGTGACATTATATGTACAAACAAAAAGCGGGCAATACCTTTGCCCAGCACAAGCAGCAGCGACGACGCGGATGATGCAATTCACAATGAAGGAGAAAACAATTGTGGGCCATGGGTGAATGTTACAACGCAGGATAATGAGCCGCACAGGATAGATCCTACTTGTGGGGATAAAGCTGAAGGACCACAGATTCCTGACAACTGTACAAAACCCATTGACTTTTTTAGGCTTTTTTTTGCGAAGGAATTGATGGAAAAAAATGTAGAACAGAAGAATACATATGCTCGTAATAAAATGAGAGAGAAAACGTTATCAAAGCGATCCACGCGGAATACATGGGTGGATCTTACAGTGTCAGAATTTGAGGCCTTTCTAGGAGTCATTCTAAATATAGGTACAATAACCGTTAGCCAGCTGCAGGAATATTGGTCCCAAAACATTAATGCGAAAATTCCTTTTTTTGGTGCCATATTTAGAAGAGAGCGATTCATGCAAATTTTTTGGATGCTACATTTGCAGATAGATCCAAATGATTAAAGTCTTCGGAGTCGGGTGCAAAAGGTCAGTCACTATTTAGTTTTTTTTTTTTTAAAGGTTCAAGGAACATTTTGTTCCGTCAAGGGAAATTTCCGTGGATGAATCTGTAGTTGGTTTCAAAGGCAGAATATGTTTTTTGACTTATAATCCAAATAAGCCAACAAAGTGGGGAATCAGGATATATGTATTAGCAGACGATAATACTGGGTTCATATATTCCATTTTGCCTTATTAGGGAAGCTTGACATCCGAGAATTTAGTAAGGCCTGATCTTCTTATTAAAAATAGTAAAAATAATCAAAATTTACTGGAAGCTAATCCTGGCAGTAAAGGATATCATATATTTACTGACAGGTATTATACGAGCCTGCCACTAGCACGAGAACTGCTGAAAGTAAACGTGTACCTAACTGGAATTGTCCAAATTAACCGGAAATTCGTACCGGACTCCATAAAAAGACCGCAGTTTTCCGAGGATAGGACATTCGGCTGCAGATCGGGAAACTTATTATTATTGGTCTGGAAAGATAAAAGGGTCGTCACTGTACTTATCAGTTGGGACGTTTCGGGCACTCCGCCAATAAACAGAAGAGTACTTGGACGAAATTTGCAGGAAGTGAAGAAACCCACCGTTGTTATAAACTACAACAAATATATGGGGGGTGTTGATAAAGCAGACTCTTACTCCGTAGCATATTGCTTTTTGCGAAAATCGCTCAAATGGTGGCGAATATTATTTTTTTGGGGGCTTGAGTCATGCAGCGTAAACGCATATTTGTTGTACAAAAGCGATCAACGTCGCCAAAATAAGCGCCCCATGCCGCACCTAAAATTTGTTCGGCAATTGGTTGATGAACAAGAAGTTATAGACAATCCACTAAACTTCCAGGTAGACCATCATCAGCTGATAAGGAAGAACGGTTAAACGGCAAATTACACCTGTTGCGACAGGGGAGCAAAATTGACTGTTTAGTGTATTCTGACAGAAAAGTGGCAGGTGGAAGACGGCAAATTTCTTATATGTGCAGTACCTGTACTCGAAAGCCAGGACTACATATCGGGGACTGTTTCGAGCGTTATCACACTCTGCAACATTATAAAATGTAATTGTTTCTTCATGTTGTGCTTCTTATTTTGATTCTAATTTGGTGTTTTTATTATTTTTTTTTCATTATGGTTAAGGCGTGGAGCGGGGGCGGCTATGCAATTATGGTGGAGGCTTACATTGATTTTTTTTGTCTTGTTATAAGTTCACAAGTGATATTTACTTTTATAATGTTTTTTATTATACAAAATACATAATTAAATAGTAAATATTTGATTTTTATTGTTCCTGTTCAAGGAGTTGTAAATAGGGATGAAACCTTTGTATTTTCAGATTTGAACTATCGAACCCTAAAGTTGAGAGGTAATATGTTCTCATAAAAATACTTTTATCCTAATTGATTATGACAAAAAATTCCGAGTTGGTAGGTACTCTTCTGACATAAATACGAGTGCAAAAGGTTAAAAGTCTAGTCTAGATGAAATTTTGAAGACCAACTATTATCCAATCTCCAAGACTTCCTTTGAGGACGAATCTTTGAGGATCTTAGTCTACTCTACACTATCTAAATTATTAAAGGCCTAGTTACAGATTAGAATGTTCAAAATCTGTTCTAACTGAAGCTTTGAAGACCACGTCAATACAATTAGATAATACGTCAATACAATTAGATGAGATTATTATTACTTATCTGTTTGGTAGATATTGTAATATTTCGCTGCGACGTGTGTAAGAATTTGGCGAGACACAATAAATCACTCGCGACCCACTGATTGCGCACCACTGGATTACACATTCAAGACTACAGGAACAAAACTTGTATGAACTAAAGCATATAGAATTACACAGGCCACAATAATCAAGAATTTGACATTATTTCGTGTGTGAGTCGAAATTTTTGTAATATAATATTATAACTAATTTATAATATATAGTTATAATATAGATTTATAATATATAGTTATAATATAGATTTATAATATATAGTTATAATATATAGTAATGTATTTAATTATTTTGTTGTTATATATAGTAATGTATTTAATTAATGTATTTAAGTATTGAATTTAATTTAGATAATTTAGGAGAAATCAATAAAACGTGATTAATTCGAAATAAATTTTCTTTTGCGCGTTTTCCATTTGGATCTAGTTGAAACATAGATGGACATCCTTACATACTTCGGCCACCTGTTTGCAGATGGCGCAAATGGTATAAGGATGTGGGGGTTGTTTTGAAATTTATTAATGTCTGTTGCTCTACAAATTAGCTGGATTAACAGGCAAATTTTCGTTTAATCTATTCATGGTTTGAGGTATTTATTCGAGTTTGATGTTTGAATGACGATTTACAAACAGGTAATTATTGTCAGTCAACTGCTCCAGCCGTAAATTACATAATTTCTGGTCTAAACTTTCATAATTAGATTTAATTTACACCGGTTAGGGAGGACAGGAAACTATGCGTAATGATCTAATTTTATAGATTTGCGATAATGACTGTAGTTTCAAAACTTGTTATCAGCGCAATTATAATTACTCTACATTGAAAATAATTGGTAATAAATAAAAGCTTTTATTGATATTATCTTCAAATCAAAATAATTTCAAAAAACATATATTATAGTTAACAAATACTATTGTAAATTCTTCTAGTTGTTAATTCGACTAGTCTGGTTTGCAGATTTAGTTAGCAAATTGAATATAGTTTTAGAATTAGTGTTGGTTCACATGTTTCTGAGTCTGATAAGACTTAGTCCACGTGAATTCTATAAAACAAAGTCTTGATATCACTTTTGATATTAAGCACAATTTCACTGAGTAAATCTCAATCTTGAAATTGAACTAAAAACCGATAAAATCGCGTCAATTTCATACACTAAGGCCTAGGCCGCACTACGGCGCGGTACGCCGCGGTTTTTAATCGTGTGATTTTGTGACTCAAGTAAGCTAATACAAGCGGCCTCACTTGCGGTTTTTTTCCGCGATTAATTTTTCCTATAGCGGGAAACTCGCGAGAAAAAAACTAAATATGATGGTTTAAGCAGAACTTTGCTAATAGATATCAGAGGCAACCATTTTGATACTGGCGATTGTTTACTCTTTTTGAGCAAATTCTGGGAGAAGAATTCCAAATTTCCGTTAGAATTAGATCAGATCTACGCCAAATTGACCTTTTTAAGAGTTTTCCGAAGCCATTTCCACTACCTTGTTCCAAATTTTTTTTTTTCAGTTTTAGTTAAGAACATTCTTACGCTTATTTTAAGAACCTTTAAAATTTCCTGACAAATTATTTAAAATTAAAATAAATTGACTTGATAATATTTTTAAACTAGACTTTTTAAAGGAAATTCGGGCTTATTTATTTATTGCCAATATGCTAAACTTTACATAAACTAAATGTAAATAATAAATATAAAGTGGAAAACCTCACCCGAATATACAATCCAATAAATTTAGCCCAACACTGGATCACTCTGAACAGAGGCCAATTGTCAAACCTTATGTAAAATCTATAAATCTCACTAAAAGTTTCTAAAAAAACACAACGTTCTGCGTGGTCAAAATCAAAGTAATAGGCTACAGAAATCAAATGATAATATTTGTGATGGTGCAAGTATTATCTTTATTATGCTAGATAGTTATATGTATTTGAGATATTTGAGGTATGTCTAATTATGGATGTTCGAAAGTTAATTGGAATAATAAAAAGAGACAGAAACACATTAGTAAATGGTGTATATATAGTAGGATGAAAACAAGCGTGCTTGATCGTGGGCCAGTACCTTCCCATATGTAGCAACAATGTCACCATCATTTGATAATTCAATTAGTTTCAATGTGCATAATGTCTATACTATTCGTCTAACAATAGGTGACAAGCATTATTTGAATAAACATACATTGCTGTATAAAAATAAAACTTTTCTCAATCCCCAGCACAAAACGACGAAATTAAAAAAATTAACATTGCTGTTGGCCCTTATACCCTCCTTTAAATTCTTTTAAATTTGCACATATAAGTTAATTAGCCCATATAAATAATCAAATAATATATGTTATTAAAATATTAATTTGTAGAAAATAGTAATTATATTGGTATATGTTGCAGGTGTATATTCGGGATAATACATTGTATATATTTTCCTACAAATGTATACATTAACAACGGTAAAACCTCTCTTCGTTACTTTTTCGATACTACTTTTTCAAATGATATGTGTAAATTTGATGTTTGAAGTAAAAAAATTTACATCCCGAAGAGATTTTTTATTGAAATCCGTGATTTCTTGTTAGATCTTTATAGACCTTATCATATTGAGCCAAGCAGTGCGTTTTGCGCCACATTGGAATGTGGCTTTACGATTCTTTTTCGATTCATGGGTTAATACGATTCTTACTGTAATTGGAAGCAGTACAAATTCTTCTTCATCAGGATTATTGTCACAATCACTAGTTTCATCAAGTATGTGAAATAAATCAAATTCACTTAGTTCATTATCTGCAATATCTCATACATCAGTGGTACGCAAACCTTGGGTCGCGACCCCCAGAGGGGTCGATAGGGAATCTCTTTGGGTCGTCTAATTCAAAAAATATTTGAGACATTTCGTGTGTAAGTATTGGGTAGTACTGAATAGTAAAATGTCAATATAAATAAATTTAAGAAACAATGATATTTTCAAACATAATTTTCTGAAAAAATAATTTGGGGATTTGTTTCAAATTTTGTAGAGATGTTCGTAGAATTGTTGCGGAATATTTAGCAAAATTTCCTAATACTATTTTCTGAAATATTGCAGTTTTATGTAAATTCCACCTTGAAAATCAAATTTGTAAACGTTGAAATTTACAAACTTAATTTTCTCTAAAACTAATTTGTTTTTTTTGTGTCAAATTTTGTGGAGATGTTTGTAGTACTGTTCCGGAATATTTAGCAAATTTTTCCAATATTTTAATATTTATTTCAGGAAATATTGCAGTTTTGTGTAAATTCCACCTCGAAAATCAAATTTGTGGACGTTGAAAGTTTCAAACTTAATTTTCTCCAAATATAATTTGGGGATTGGTTTCAAATTTTGTGGAGATATTGTTAGAACTGTTTTGGAATATTTGGCAAATTTTCCCAGTATTTTAATATTTATTTCAGCAAATATTATAGTTTTTTGTAAATTCCATCTTAAAAATCAAATTTGTAAACGTTGTTTCTCTTTGCTCCGGAAAATATGTAATTTTTGAGGGATTAATAAAACGAAATTAAAGCCAAAAATTGTACAAAAAGTGACCCTTTTTAGTGATTTGTGTTTTTGAAAGAAAATATTATGCGGAGGGACCAAATTTAGGGTTTAAATTACAAGTCGTTGAAATTAACCACATGTCATTTTGACATATCAACCGAGAGACTTCCGGTATAAGAAATCACCCCTATACCAAGTGGCAACGGTATCCCTGGATAGCGGATGAGCGGGTATAGGGCTGGGGCACTCTGTTATCCAGGGAATGAGAAATCACCCCCAAAGGTTAGACCGAATGTCTGCCGGGATAAGCAGACACCTCTTGTTGGCCAACAGCTCTATGTGGACGAGCTGACAAGAGCAGGGACACCCTCTTGTCCTTGGTATAAGAAATCATCCCTAAAGGCGGATCAGTCAGGAAATGATCAACGGCATGAAGATACAGAAGGCAACGGGAAACCACTGCAGTAAAGATACCTTTGAATATCCCTAGTAAAATCATCATCATGTTTAATATCAAGATCAAGAAATATACCGGAGTAAAAAGTCCTCCAATCGGATCTCCGGGGAGGACAGTTTTGAAAAAAGCCATGAAAATAAGTACATGGAATGTTAGAAGCCTCTGTAAAGCAGGCAAAATTGATAATGTAACAGCAGAGATGCAAAGATTGGAACTGAATATACTTGGAATAAGTGACTTAAGATGGCCAGGAACTGGAATTCATCACAGACAAATCCATTCTATATTTCTCAGGAAGTAGAGATAAATCAAATAAATATGGAGTTGCTATCATGTTGGATAAAAATATACATAAATCAGTGACCAGCTTTATCCCCTACTCAGAGAGAGAGAGAGTTATGCTGATACAGATGCCTTCGCATAATGGAAACATTAATATCATACATATTTATGCACCAACAGCGGATAAATCTGATGACGAAATCGAACAGTTTTATGCATAACTATACACGGTGCTCGAAAGCACCAAAGAACAAGATGTTACTATCGTCATGGGGGATTTTAATGCGAAGGTGGGCGAAGGAGCAGTAGAGGATATTGTGGGCAGATGTGGATTTAAAGAGAGAAATAAAAGAGGCAACATATTAACAGAATTTTGCCAATTAGAGAAGCTAGTAATAACTAATACCTATTACAAACTGCATAAAAGAAGACTATATACCTGGAAGTCTCCACAATATAATGAAGAAAAAATAGTAAAACATCAAATTGATTATATACTCATAAAAAAGAAAGAGATATAGTATAATAGCAATTAAAACCTACACAAGGGCAGACATCGGTTCAGACCACAACCCAGTAGTCGCCCGATTTTACATCAAATTAAAACAACTAAAATCTAAAATAAAGAATAACAAGATAGCAACAGAAAAACTTAAAAATAAAGATGTTAAAGAACAAGTACAATAAGAGATTAATATAAAAATGAATGAAATACGAGATAAAAAATACTATCCCAGATATAGATAAAAAAATGGGAAAATATAAAAACAGCACTAATAGACGGAAGTAAACATCAATTGACACCAGATAAAACAAAATCTAAGCAAAAATGGATAACACAAGAAATCCTCCTTCTTATGGAAGAACGAAGAAAAAACAAAACCAACCCCAAAAAAATATAAAGAGCTGCAAACAAACATAACAAGGAAAATCCGGGAAGAAAAAGAAAAATGGATTACTGCAAAATGTGAATATATAGAAGAGCTACAATCAAAATACGATAACAGAAATTTACACAAAGAAATCAAAGATTTAACAGGAATATCGCGGAAAAGACAAATCATCATTATAAAAAATAAAACAGGGAAGATCATAGTAGAACCAACACTAAAACTCATAAGGCGGAAAGAATATATAGAAGAACTATTTCATGACACAAGAAGTACTAGAACCAGAAGCAGAACATGACGGAAGAACCAAACATATTGAAAGAAGAAGTTTTCTCTGCAATAAAGACATTAAAAAGCGAAAAAGCAGTGGGACCAGACCAAATACCAAGCGAACTATTAAAACTAATAAATGAGGACCAGCTCGATATTATGGTAGATCTATTTAATACAATATACTGAACCGGAATGATACCTAAACAATGGATAAAATCTACCTTCATAACTTTACCAAAAAAACCAAATGCCAGAGAGTGTAGTGACTATAGGACTATTAGTCTAATGAGTCATACACTGAAAGCATTTCTCAAAGTCATTCACAAGAGACTATACAACAAGCTAGAAAATGACATAGGTAATACTCAATTTCGTTTCAGGAATGGTTTTAGTACAAGGGAGGCATTATTCAGTTTTAATGTATTAACGCAAAGATGTTTGGACATGAACCTAGATATACACGTATGCTTCATAGACTATGAAAATGCCTTTGATAATGTACGCCATGATATTCTAATAGATCTACTGAAAAAACGAAACATCGACTCGCGAGACATTCAGATTATTGAATCACTTTACTGGAACCAAACAGCCACGATAAAAGTGGACAACAAGGAATCTGACGAAATACAGATACTAAAAGGAGTACGACAGGGTTGTATACTGTCTCCAATGCTGTTTAATCTATACTCCGAAGAGATATTCAGAGAGGCGCTAAGTGAAGAACACACTGGAATCACCCTAGAAATTAAAACCAGAATTGAAATGGTCAGAAGCACATTTCTTAAAATGCGGGTGTTTCTTTGTGATAGACAAATAAAACTTGATCTATGTACAAAAATACTAAGAGGCTAGTTCTCCATTCTACTATATGGAATGGAAGCATGGACTTTAAAACAAGCACAAATAAAACAGCTAGAAGCCTTTGAGATGTGGTGTTATTGACGAATGCTTAAAATACCATGGACGGACAAAGTGACGAACAATAGAGTAATGGAACGCATGAACAAGCAACGAGAAATTATTCAAACAATAAAAAGAAAGAAGCTTGAAAAGCTCTAAAAGAAAGTATGAGCTGCTTCAACTGATAATACAGGGCAAAGTAATAGGCAAACGGAACAGTGGTAGACGCAGATACTCATGGCTGCGTAACCTGAGAGAGTGGTATGATACCACATACCAAGAGTTATTCCGAGCTACCGCTTCCAAGGTGAAGATAGCGATGATGATTGCAAATCTCCTGAAAGGAGATGCCATATAAAGAAGAAGAAACGTTGAAATTTTCAAACTTAATGTTTTCAAAATCTAATTTGGGGATTGGTTTCAAATTTTTTGGAGATATTGGTAGTTGCTGTACCGGAATATTTAAAAAATTTGACCAATATTTTAATATTTATATCAGGAAATATTGCAGTTTTGTGTAAATTCCACCTCGAAAATCAAATTTGTGAACATTGAAATTTTCAAATTTAATTTTCTCCAAATATAATTTGGGGATTGGTTTCAAATTTTGTAGAGATGTTGGTACAGCTGTTTCGGAAATTTTAGCAAATTTTTCCAGAATTTTAATGTTTATTGTGGAATAATTTAGAATAATATATTTCACTTTTTTAAACCTTCGCATTGAGAATCAAACTTGTAAACATTGATATTTTCAAACTTAACCTTCTCAAAAACTAATTTGGGGATTTATTTCAGCTTTTGTGGAGATATTGGCAGAACTATTTGGGAGTTACAATTTTCACGTTACTTCTATCCAGGTGTCACGATAAAATTTTTCAGAAAATGTTGGGTGGCAAATGAAAATAGATTGCGCACCACTGTCCTACAGTATAATCAATATTTTCAGTTGAAACCTTCTCCACCAAATGAATGCAAGAATTGTACTATCGGAGTATGTATATTCAATGGTGTGCTGGAGTGGGCTCGATCGATCCCATTGCTATTTTTTTTTATAAATTATCGAGCTCATTGAAAGTTTTTTGAAAATCACCTTTTCACAGTTTCCACTATCCCAATCTATAATAAAAACATAGACCAAACTATGTTATCGTTTTTATTTAAGAATTTATATTTGTATGTGTTTATACTTTCACATAAAGAATAATTTAATATCCGTTCTCATAAAAAAAGCATAAAAGAACTTATACAATTATAAAAGATGAAATGCAGCCTAAGTATATAAATATATTTAGCTTGCACATAGCTCTAAGATATTAAGTTTTATTAAGAATACCAAACAAATCCCATGTTGAAACAACTACTTCTCTTGGTAATACCACGCACTATATTGAATTATACAACAGACAGTTGTATATTATTACTTGCCCCAGTTCACTTTCGTGTCACTAAACGCGAACCAGATAAATAACACTGTTTTTAATATTCCATTTCATTTCTTTGTATTTAGATTAAGGGAATAGAGTGGCTATTGACTTAAACATATGGATATTCACTTAATCTAAAGAGAAAGAAATGATCTTAAAAACAATGTTCACGTAGCATTAGAAATAAGAAAAACAATATTTGCAAAAATAATAACAGAAAATGCCAAAATTTGCATCATAATTGACGACCCGTCGACATTGGCAAAAACAAGTGTTTTAATTATGTATCTACGTATTAAACTGCCCAAACATTGCTTATATATTTATAATATTTGTTAATCTCAATAAACTAGAAATTAAAAAAGTTTTGATTAAAAATTTAAATAAGCACGATATTTCTGACAAATTTTTGAAAGTAAATCTTATTTCATTTTGCTCTGATAGGGCTAGTGTAATGTTGGGTAAGAAAACTGGAGATTCAACAAGGTTTGTTCAACAATTTCCAAATCTTATATTTTTTTGAAATATTTCTTGATAAGATCTATGCTTTTTATACCAATTTCCAAAATATCAGCGAGATTTAAAAACATGTGCTGCAGAAAAAGACATGGAAATTATAAAAATATGCACATAGCGGTTATGCACTTGGCGGTTTGGAAAAATTATCCCGCTTTATGCAAAAATTAGAATCTAATGACAAAACTTCTGGATTATTAATTCAATTTAGAATTTCTTAATTAATTAGCTTTAATGGTCTACGTCTTACAGGAATTCGTATATAGCTTAATATTGTTTAAGCAAATTCTTTAATTGTTCGGTATATTAGTGCTATTAATTATTTGAAGGATTCTGATGGTTGATATGAAGCTAAAAACGAGGATATGCTTAAGTCTAAGCGTTTGAAGGGTTAAGGGGCTAAAAATTTCGCTTCCCTCCACCAGGTGGTGGTCATCGGCAGCGAACCCATTGCTAACATTTTCCCAGCACATCACTGTGTATACATATCCTTTAATGTGAAATAGAAGCTTCACTTTGAACCACATTTGTGCCCAAATGTAGTTCATGGTGACTCTATTTTGCTATTTTACTCTATTTCTCCCAATAGTTATTGAACACAGACTGTATAATTGTTGTATATGACAAAGTTAGAGATTGTTCAATTTTTCCCAGAATTACTAACTATATATAGTTATTAGGATTCGATATCTTGTCCAATTCGGAAAATTCTTTCTAAAATACTATTTTCCTTTGTCTAAAAATGAGCGTGAATGCACGTTTTATGTTAAAAGTTGAAATTATCCCCTGATCTAATGACAAGATTGTGAACCCTTATTGTGAAAAGATAACTTTGACATGCTATAGATATAGTGAATGACTGGGTGAAACCACATGACTTCATGAAACCATTCATTAAATGTTGCGACAGCTGACAGAAAGTAGTTAGTATTTATTTCTTTAAATGCGCGGAAATTTTTTTATTTGTTAATATCCAAAAGTTTCATGAAGTGGTCGCCTGAAGCGTTACTCCACAGAAGAATTGTAATGCGATCTTTTGCTGCTTTACGGCAGCTTGCTCATTTATTTTATCTTTAATAGTAATCATCATCATCTGTGGCGCTACAGCTCTTTGCGGGTCCTAGTCTCTCAAAGTGTCTTCCTCCATTCGTCCTTGTTTTGTGCCGAGTCTCGAAGTTCTAAATTTGATGCGTCTTCTGTTACTCCGTCTTCCCATCTGAGTTTTGGCCTGCTTTTTTTTCGTCCTGCTTGTAGTTGGGCATCTAATAGCCTCTTTAGTGCGCTGTTTACCGGGGCTCTTACTACATGTCCTGCCCATTCTAACCGCATTATGTTGAATCTGGTTACGATGTCGGGTTCTTCGAGCTTTTTTAGTAAGTGTTTTAGTTCAAAATTGCGTCAAATTTTCCTCTCAAAAATGCTTAGTAGGTTGGCGTCTTGTTGGCTTATTGTCCATGCTTCCGCGCCATATGTTACTACAGGCAGTTTATGAGTCTTGTATACGACAATCTTCCTCTTGATTGTAATGCTAGGGTTTGCTAGTTGTTTTCGTAGTGCGTTGTAGCACCTGCTATCGAGCATTATTATCTTTCCTGTTTCAGCCCTGTAGTTATTTTTGTAGTTAGTTATTTTTCTTGTACGATTTCAAATTTTTTGTTCCGATTTTTAGTGCTTCACCGAGCTCATGCAGGGCACTTTGCGAGGCACTTTATGCAGGGCACTTTACTTGTAGGCCGAAGTTATAGGCGGCCTCCTCGAGAGCTGAATAAGTTCTAGTAATTTCTATTGTCGTCCTGGTAATTATGTCAAGGTGGTCTTCTTATGCGTGTAGTTGTGCAGATTTAGTTACAATCGTGCCTCTTCTGTTTGAGTTCGCGTCTCTGATTGCTTTTTCTAGGAATATGTTAAATAGGAGGCACTCCAGCGCATCTCCTTGACGTAGCCCGATGTGTATTTCTATGTGCTCTTAGATATTGTTTTGTATTTTTATGGTACACTTAACGTTCCTCATTGTCATCATTACCTGTCGTACTAGCTTCGTTGGTATACCTAGGGCCGTTAGAGCATTAGAGCAGAGTATAGTTCCTATAACACTGTCATATGCTGTTTTAAAATCGACTAACATATGGTACGTGTCCATTTGGTGTTCCGTGCTCTTTTCTAATATTTGTTTAAGCCCAAATATTTGGAGAATTGTAGATTATCCGTGACGGAAACCCACCTGATAGTCCCCCATGAGTTTTTCCACCTTTTGAAATTAATTCTTAATAATAATTCTAACAGTTTAGAGCAGCGATACTCACTACGCGGCCCGCGGGCGGCATGCGGCCCTCGGAACAATTTTTTGCAGCACTCGGCTGTTAGGGAAATAAATAAAAACGTAAGGATAAGGCTCACTATCAGTTTTGGAAAGTAGTTGAAAAGGACCAATTCCCTAACCTAATTGACTGTGCTCAGAAATTCTTGTGTTTTTTTTTTCTACATATGTATGTGAATCTATATAGAGTAAGCTAAATTTTATAAAAAACAAGTACAGATCCAGGTTAACGAGTGAAAACGTTGACAACATTTTGAGAATATCAGTTTCTTCCAAACCTGCTAATGTGGATGCTACATTAGAGAGTTGTGAAAGATTTCGCCTATCGACTATCGACAAATAATTAACGAATTGAAGTATCCTGGAGCTAAGTAAAAGACATTTCATTATATATGTATAGTAATATGTAAAACAGTTTTTTTACTTATGTAATAAACATAATGTTACATATGTTACATTTTTTACTTGCGGACCTCAGGAAAATCTGATAAAAACAATTAGGCTCTCTAAAAAATCCTAGTGAGGACCCCTGGTTTAGAGGGTCCCCTTTCTTGTGTATGGAGCATATTACTCCTTCGTCCTCTTAGGGCATTTCTTCTTTCGCCCATATTTCAGAGTATATTATTTGAAGCTGGTTAATCAGCTGATTTCCTCCCGGTTTGAGGAATTCTGCAGGTATTCGGTCGTTGCCAGGCGACTTTTTGTTATTTTTTGCGTTTAGAAGTTGTTTAAAGTGCTGCGTCCACCTAGTTAGTATCTTCTTTGTATCAGTTAGTAGGTTTCCATTGGCGTCCTTACACAGTTCGTTACTGAGTTTGTATCCGCTTTGTTATCAACTTATACAAACGTCTGGAGCTGCTGTTTTTCCGCAGTTTTTTCTAAATTTGCTATTTGTATTCGTCTTTCATAAGAAAATAATTAATTTTAATAATTGATAATTCTTTTGTCTTTTTTTCTCTGTGTAACTTCTTTTCACGGCTTCTTGCTTTTCTGTATTTTTCTACCTTTCTCCTTCTTCTTTATGTCATCTTCTAATATACTAGATTCTTTTCTCATGTTTGTCTTTCGCATTCCGCGTCGAACCAGTCGTTGATCTTAGGCTGCCTGTGCGGGCCCAGGACTTCTAAGCCGACCGAAAGGAGTGCTTCCTTGCATTTCTTCCACCTTTCTCCAATTGAAATATTTTTGTCCATGGGCAGCTTTGCCCTTATTTATCTTATTTATTTTGCCCTTATTTATCTTACCTTCGAAAAGCTTTTGTTTGTCCTCGTTCTGTAGTAGCTCTGTGTTAATTCTGGCTATCTTTTCTCCTCTGATTTGTTTGGTGTTTGAGATTCTCGCTCTTAACTTCGCTTTTATCAGTAAATCGTTCGAGTCAATATTTGCTCCTCTGCAGGTTTTTAGGTTCATAAGCCGCGAATTTTATGACTTTCGTTCCGTTATCATTAATTTCCGTTCCAGGTGTAGGCTGTTTTTCCCTATTTGTGCTTGGAATTGTTTTCTCTTCCTATTTTTGCGTTTAGGTCTCCTATGAATTTTATTATGTCGTGTTTTAGGGTGTTGTCAAAAGCTGCCTCTAGGTTTTCAAAGAACTTGTCTTTTCCTTGTGTCCTTTTCTCTTCCGTGGGGGCATGTACGCTAACGATGCTCAAGTTGAAAATGTTTGTCCACTTTATGCGTATCGTACATAGTCTGGGACTTTAGTATTAGTATTTTTGTTTCTTTTTAAAATGTATTTATTTATGTATATTTTTTGGTAAAGGCGAAAATGTGCAAACAAAATAAATAGTAAAAACAAAACAAGGGATAGGGTGTATATTTAAATCAAAGTGGTTATTCACAGATCTTAAGTCCAATTGATCTGTTCAGTAAAAGATTAATCTAAAATGAAATACTTGTATCAAGTAATCATTTATTTGTTATAATACATAATTCGCATATACGATATGAAAGACAAAAAAAATACACAATTGAATAAATTATGTCGTAATGTCCACGTGTCCGGATTTAGATTCAAGGTTAGGCATAACTAGCAAAGCAACAAAATTCGTTGTTCTACGCATCTTATCACTTCGCTTGATCAGAAGTATGCAGAGAGTATTAATGACAAATTGGCGATCCCGATGCATCGCGACGTGTTTGTATGGAATTTTAACAAAATCACAAGATGAAATAAAAAACGCTGAAGCTTGCATAATTGAAAGGTTTCGTCCGCTCTGCCAAAAAAAACCTGAAAGCCTATTCAGCTAATAAGAGTCATATTTAGAGATGAAGATAGAGTTACAGAAAAGTTGAAGTTCGGGAATGAGGTCGTACAAGAGACACTTTCAGTAAATCCAACAACAAGAAAACTAGCCTTTCATTTGTATTTGTATTCTCTTTGTTATATAAATATGTGTTATATAATAATGGTTCTAAATCCGTAAAACGAAATGAGAGTATATTAACACATATAATCTCGATCGAGTTACGTAACCAACAATATTATACTTAATTAATTATATATAACAAAACAATTTAATATTGTGTTATATTTTATACTATTATTAATTTTTTATTACTCATGAGCGAGAGATACTTGTTGACGCACGTTTTTTAATACGAGAAATGCCACCTCTCGTTGTATTTCCACATAATAACCTGGGTAGCGCAAGTAAATATTCAATATCGCTAGGTTAATTTAAAAAACACACGAATAAAAAAAACACAATCAAGGCTTCGTTCACTTTTTCAAAAAAGTGACGTGAAAGTGTTCACGTCGTGAAAATTTTCTCATTACAAAATAATAATAAAAAATAAAGAAAACGTTTTAAAATGAGTGTAAATTCGATAGTGATAGCGGAGACTGAGGAGAGTTCTTATGACGAATCCACACCAGCGCGGTGCTGCACCGGAGACAATTGAAAAAGCAAATTCTTCATTTTTTATTCCATTTTTTTATGGCCCCTGGATCCCAAACTTGTAAGATAATAAAAAATATTGTTTTTAACACGGGCGGTATTCTCACTTCGTTCGTGAGGCCAATTTCGCTCTCGCGTCAAATTGACAACTTACCGTCCTAGTTACAAAATATACTATAATTATATTTAAATTTTTATCTTATCTACTTATTATCTACTTTTACTTCAGTTCTAATAAAATCTGAACATTTTCTGGGAAATGTCACCTATACCGTAACAAACTGTTCAATACAAAGTTGTACCTTTAAATAACCGTATATAACATATATACATATGTAACCGTGTACAAGACATAATATAAAATAATATAAAATAAATACAGAAATGACATAATATAAAATAAATTTACTTAGTATTAATAAGCAATGCATAATTGTCTAGTTATATTGATTTAATATAAATGTAATATTAGTATCATTACCATTCTACTAAATATTATTATTTGTTTTTTTTACCTAGAAAAAACATTTGTAAAATTGCATGCTACAACCGATAAAAGTGAATTTATATAAAAACACGAGAAATATAATAAAATACGATAATATTAAATTAAAAATATTTACTCAAATTATATGCACCTGGGGATTTGGAACGCCACCTCATCTAGACTGTCGGAGGGTGTAAGGGGCGGTCTTTCGAACAGGCGACTCGGTGCCAGTGTTAAAGCTGCGTTGGCGTATCTGGAGCAACCCTTACGTTTCTGCGCCCGCCGCTTCTTGTCCTCCTCGGCACGCCGAAGGTTGTGCAGTCGAAAGAAGTACATAGACATTCTGCGCCAGTTATTCACAGTGTCAGTACGGTCTCTCTATTTTATTCTATTTTTGTTTTCTGATTACTATCTACATAGAATAACATACAAATTCCATTAATATTTATGATGATAAATAATGCATTAATATTGTTGTTTAGATTTTTTATTTTGCAATTTTATGTATACAGTTTAAAAATTGTCAAATAGATATTGAATATATGAATCCTTTAAACAGTCACCGCAAAAAAGAAACACACTATTCTATTCTACATAAGGGAAGGAATAATTAAAATAAAATATTAAAATTCCATGTATTCTCATTAAACTATTCGAGTTAACCTTACATATCTAGTATAATCTGTTTAATTTTGTAGACCTAGTCTTATGTCTTTAGTTTAGACTGTTTAGTCTCGCTTATCTAGTTTTGTTTCCCTAGTCAGTTTCATTATCCTAACTACTGTTATGTAATTATTAATTAATAAGTGTTATATACCTATATTAACTTTGTTAACTAATCTTGATAAAATATTCTTATATGTGTTACCGCTACAATAGAAATCCAAATAATTTCATCGGTAAAACAATGCAAACTTCAAAAGTAGTTTTTCAAATAAAGTCGAATTTGTGTAATTTTCAAGGAAATAAGAAAAGCCAATATTAATGGAATTTCATATTATTCGAATGATATACACATATACCAATTAATTCATGCAGGGGATTCTACGAAGGTGTATGTGCAAAAGACAAATTTACACATAGCGAGCAAAGCAAAGGTTTACATGTGGGATCATATCACATTAACCATTCATCACCCAGCATCATTCAACATTAAACAGCAATAAATTATTACAACCACTTCAGCCGGCAGCGACGTGCCATAAATCAATTATTTCAATACACAAAACAAAAATTCGCAATTCGCTCGGTTTACCTGTGTGACATTTACCATAGTATATGCAAAAATATAGCTTAGCATTTTTGTTAATATAATAGTGGACTTGTCCGGTCTCGTCTCATTTACTCTCATCCTGTCTAATAATTTCTGGTCTTACTTGGTCTTTTCTGGCCTTGTCTGGTCTTATCTAATGTTGTTTGGTCTCCTATAAATTTGTCTGGTCATGTCTCCTCTTATCTCGTCTTGTCAGGTGTTGTCGTGTCTTCTCTGGTCTTATCTTGTCCAGTCTTGACTGCTCTTGTCTGGTCTTGTCTGTTATCCGGTCTGGTCCCATGGTCTCCTCCGGTCCTGTCTGCTCTTGTCTTGTCTGGTCATTTCGGGTCTGGTCTGGTTCAGTCTGGTAATATCTACTCTTGTCCGATCTGGTATTGTCTGGTCTTCTGTAGTCTTGTGTGGTCCTGCCTGGTCTTGTGTGGTCTGGTGTGGTCTTGTCTGGTCTTGTTTGCACTTTTCTGGCCTAGTCTGGTGTTGTCTGCTCTCCTCTGGTCTTGTCAAGTCTTCTCCTATCGTGTCTGGTCTTCTATGGACTTCGTCTCGTCTTGTCTGATTTTGTGCGGCCTTGTTTGATCTCGTGTGGTCTTCTCTGGTCTTGACTATTCTGGTCTGGTCTTCTCTGGTCCTGTTAGGTTCAGTCCTCTCTGTTCTTGTCTGGTCTTGTCTGGTCATGTCTGGTCTTGTCTAATCTTTTCTGGTCTTGTCTGGTCTTGTCTGGTCCTGTCTGGTCTTGTCTGGTCGTCTCCGCTCTTGTCTAGTCCTGTTTGGTCTTGTTCGGTATTGCTCGGTGTTATCTGATCTTGTCCTGTCTTGTACGATGCTGTCCAGTCTTGTCCGGTCTTATTTGGTGTTGTCTGCTCTTCTCTGATCTTGTATGGTCTTTCCTGCTTCTATCTGCTCTTGTCTAGTCTTCTGTAGTCTTGTGCGGTCTTGTCCGGTTTTGCCTGGTCTTGTCTGGTTTTGTCTGATCTTGCTGGGTTTAGCCTGGTATTGTCTGGTCTTTTATGGTCGGGTTCTTCGGTCTTTTTTGGCCTTATCTGGTATTGTTGGGACTTGCCCAGTCATGTCTGCCCTTGTTTAGTTTTGTCTGGTGTTGCCTTGCTACGTCTGCTCCTGCTTGGTCCTTTCTGGTATTGTCTGGTCTTGTCCGGTCTGTTCTTGTTTGGTCCTCTTAGACTTTGTCTGACCTTGTCTAGTCTTGTCTGGTCTTGTCTAGTCTTGTTTGATATTATCGGCTCTTGTCTGGTCTTGTTTGGTCTTTTCTCGTCTTGTCTCTTCTAGTTTGGTTCTGTCTGGTCTTGTCCGGTCGTGTTCGGTCCTGTCTGCTCTTGTTTGGTGTCGTGTAGTCTTCGCTGGACTTGTAGGGGCTTGTCTGGTTCTGTCTGGTTTTATCTGGTCTTGTCCGATCTGGTCTTGTCTGGCATTCTGTGGTCTTGTGTGTTCTTGTCTGGTTTTGTCTGGTCCGGCTTGGACTTATCTCGTCTTGTCAGCTCTGAAGGTGGTATTGTCTCGCCTGATCTGGTTTTGTTTGGTCTTATCTCGTATTCTTTGGTCTTGTCTGATCTTGCCTGGTCTTGTCTGGTCTTGTCTGGTCTTGTCTGTTTTTTCTGGTCTTCTCTGATCTTATCTTGTCACGATTTGTCTTTGCTGGTCCTCCCTGGCCTTGTCTGATATCTGATCTTTTCTGATCATTGCTTACTGTTGCAATCTTTTCTACTTGTTGTGAAACATATTCTTAAAAGCTCTATGGAATAATTGTGGCTCCTTCTCAATGGAAACTAGTCGAAAACGAATGTACTTAATTGAGCCATATCAATGAACGTCCATCGATGTAATATCGGCTTTCCTTACTTCCTGAAGTTAATCGTTCGAGAAATATGTATATTGTATGCATACTCTATATATAGAAATATTGAGCTTGCAAAATGTCTAGCGTTCATGCTTGAAAGTCTGCGGCTATATTTGGCGTTTACGAGAGCGTGCATGAAATGTGTTAGTGGTGCGAATAAAATAAAATATTTTGTTTCAGCTGAAATGCGAACTGTTACAGGCATTTTCATTGTGCAGTTTGCTTTTTCCCTCCTCGTATGATTTCGAATTGCTGTTGTTGAATTTTATGTTTTCACATGAATTAGTATAGGGTGCTTTTTTTAGAGGTATAGAACTTTGAACTGAAATGAAATTCATAAAAATCATATTAAAGGCCATGGTATTGGCTTTATTGGAAAAATAATTTTATGCTTATTACTTAAATATGATTTGGGGCATATAGGCACCGCGGCTGGTTCGAATAAAGTGCAATCTGGAAATCCAATTTTCGAGCAGCCGGGGCCGTGTATATTAGCAATAACACGGCGACTGTTGGTTTCAAGCTGATCCAACATCGTTGGTTTATTGGCGTACACTAGCGACTTAATGTATCTCCACACAAAGTAGTCCATAGGTGTGATATCATACGCCCGTGAAGGCGAATTCACCGGTCCGTTACGCGATATTATGCAGTCAGCGAATGTTTCCTGCGATAAATTGATTATGTCAGTCGTTGTGCGGCATGTTGCGCCGTCTTGTTGGAACCAAAGCTCCTCCATATTAATGCCGGTCAACTGAGGAACGAAAAAGTCGTCAATCATGGATCGGAGGCGCTCTACATTGAATGTCACGTGCTAACCGGAAACATCTTTAAAGAAATATGATTCCACCAGCCCATAAATCACAAACAGTATATTTGTGGATAGAACGGCATCTTAATAATGGATTATGGATTTTCCTCGCTCCAAATCCGGTAATTTTGTTTGTCTACGTAGCCATTGAGCCAAAAATGAGCCTCATAGCTGATTTTTTTTTATGATAATGAGGATCAAGAACATTTTTGTTTTCGCGGCCCATTCTCCGAACGTACGACGCATATTATGGTCCCGCGGCTTCGGCTCTTCCACGAGCTGTATGTTCGTAAGCTCATAAATCGAGATGTTTTCGCAAATAATCCATAAGGTGAATGGACACGCTCCAATTGATGTGCACGATGGCGAATCAACTCATTTGGGTCCATATCGACACTACGCTCTGTGCAGCTGTGGCTGCAACAACATCTTAGTTTAACAACTTTATGCGTAGTGCGAAAACGATCCATGGTTTTCCCAATAACTTGCTCGGATGGACGAAAATGTCGACCGTGAAGTGGACGTAGCGCACGGTAAGTTAATCGAAGTAAGACTATCGAAGTAAATTTGCACAATTTTCAAGCGTTGTTCTGACGTAAGTATATTCATGATGAAATAGCAAAACATACTGATCAGAAATCAGCTGTCTTCTTCAACTTATCAAATTGACTGTCTCTAGAAACAGTGTTGCCAGATCAAAAAACAAAGCTCTAAAAACACTTAATAGGTGTATTACCCCATAGTTGGAACATTATACGTTTATTATGAAAGAATTTGAATTGTAAAAAATAGATAATGTTTGAAAAATGATTACACTTACATGTATATATCGAAATAGAAAATTACATTTGCAGTACAGTAGCTAGAACAGTTCTAGCCCAAAATCCCATAAGAATTTACATAGTGCTATGAATGCGTATTACTTCCAGTCACGTGTTTGGTTCTAGCGCATGCGCAAACCGGCAATACATGTGCTCTGACCTAATACAACTTAATCCTAATCAGCAAATAAACAGATTTAAACAAGTAGTAAACAGGTTTAATCAGCTAATAAACAGGTTTAATCGGCGAATAAACGGGTTTAAACGGGTAGTAATCTTGTATTGGTGGTTTGAACATGCGCTAGAACCAGACACGTGACCGGAAGTAATACAAATTCAGACCCCTATGTAAATCCTTATGAGATTTTGAGCTAGAACTGTCCTAGCTACGCTACTTTTTGCTAATGTACGTTTCTCTAATTATTTTATAAGCAAACTAAAGATTTAAGTAGTTAGATAATGAGTTAATCAAACAAAAAATTATTCAAAAACAATTATTTATTAATAAATGTATTATTATTTGAATATTACAATAGAATTTAGTTTAAAATATTCTAATAGACATTTTCTATTTTGCGTCTGTAATGGACTCATAACAGCACTCATATGCGTGTAGTTATGGCTCGCAGAAGGCGATACAATTTTCTCAATATGTATCGTCGATTTTTTTTATATATAAATGGCATAAAAGGGCGCAAAATAGAAAAAAAGTATAAAAATTCGGCGTTTTTCTCACTTGTCCATTAGGAAACTCTTCGCTACACTCGTCGTTTTTATTCATATCTATCTCTTATATATATATATATATATATATATATATATATATATATATATATATATATATATATATATATATATATATATATATATATATTTATCTATATATATATATAATCAATATATTGTAAAAATTAATTTATAAAGAATCTATTTTAGATATTAATCTTTAAATATATATATATATATATATATATATATATATATATATCTATATATATATATATATATATATATATATATATATATATATATATATATATATATATATATATATATATAAACAAAATATCAATAAAATGGTGCAGAAATTACCTATATAATTAAAAACCCATTAGTGTAAATTATAAAGCAACAAAACTCGTTCCTTGGGAAGATATGAGAATAAAATAACTTCGATAAACTCTCACCAGTTTAACTTAATTATTTTATATAGTTTGGACAGTTTTCCAGATACCGCCCCATATTATATTAAATTACTTCCTCCAAAATCCAAAAGCAATTAAGATTTAATATTTCAAAAATCCATTCTAGTGGTTTTCTGCGAATATGTGAAACTTTCAAATACTAAAGTTTATCCGCACTAAAAATTGAAGTTCTAAAGAACTCAGTTAGTGAAATTAACGATATTTTCCGTAATTTAATTAAAATTAAATTACGGAAAATATCCTTAATTTCACTGATCATCACTGATCTGTATTTATCCTATTTTTAATTTTAAAGGTTTTAAAGGTGTATTTTTTAAAGGTGTTTGGCCTTAAGTCCCTTTCAGAGACTTTGTCGTCGCAAACCTCTTTCCCTTATTTTCGGTCCAAATTGGCTCGTTTCCAGTTTCATAAGCTTAGCTTTGCCAAATCATTCTCGACATCCATCCATCGTATTCTCGGGTATCCTAATGGTCTATTTACTGCTGGTCTGAATTTTTCTGTTCTTGTCCTGTTATCCTTTGACATTTCACAGTCACGTTATCCAACCGGCTCAAATAGATCAAGTGATTGTTTCACCGTTATAATATATAATAATTATATAATATTCCTCCTAACCACATCCGATATAGTGCACATGATGGACGCATGACTATATGTGGCTTTTCATGTATTCTCTTTTATTTTTTCTACATACTCTATTTGCTTCTTTAAACCCTTCTTGAGTTCCTCTTGTTTGCCTGTTTAGATAATTGATCCTTTTCGCCCGTCTATTGACAGTCACGGTCTCACATTCTGTGTCAAACCATGGTGGTCTGCGACTGTTTGGATGCTTCTTACAAATCCAAATAAATATATTAAACAATTATAAAAACATTCAATTAAATTGAATCAAAACCTATCCATCAAATCCATAATATATCCATCTAATGTACATTTTAGTAAAAAATTTTCATGAACATGTCAGTGCAACCTCCTTTCAAACAATTTCACTAGATACACTTCAAAAAATTGCACTAGAAATCTCATTAATGTGATGCACTTCACGTACGTATGCTGCAAGAAACCACTCACCTACATTCGCGTCTATCGATATAACTTCATTCTCACTCCCTTGCACTCTACCCAGAAAAACTTTTAACTACATCGAGATCAACACAAATACGATTTTATTTCAAATAAATTATTGAAAACCATGCCACGTTACAAAGTGTTTCAACAAAAACATCCATTTACTTGCAAATTTGAGAAGTAATTAACAACTTCATATCTTGCTAATCCATTCCTGGCCATTTGCTTTGGATTGCCTAGTGTTGTTTGCCAAGTCTTGTCCAAGTTTTATCTGACTAGTCTTTTCTGTCTAGTTTTGTCTGTCTAGTTCTGTCTGTCTAGTCTTCTCTGGCTAATCAAAATCAAAATATTTATTTCACAATTAAGATACAAGTATCTATAGGATGTGTCATAAATCTTACAAATTAATAATTAAATTTACAAGAAAAAAATTCACCGAGTGAATATATTGTATTAGTGAGTAGCATCTCCTTTAACTTCTTGTAGGATTTTTCATTTGTCAGATTAGTTGGAACATGATTGTAAATCCGAACTCCTTTGTTTTCGACTCCATGACTGCATAGGGTTAACTGTCTTCTCTTGGTATCCAAAAGATGTTTACCTCTGGTATTATAATTATGCTTGTCTTCGTTTTTTTGGAACTTACTTCGGTGTTTGTGAATGTACGAAGCGATTTCGAATATAGACTGTACATTTATACGACTGTGCTTACGACTGTAAGTAATCCCAGCATTTTTAAATGGGCCCTGCATGACTGTGTAACTTTTATTGCTTGCATGTTTCTGATTATTCTTTTTTGTGCAATTAGTATTGCTTCTAGTTGTGATGAAGCTCCCCATAATAATATGCCGTAAGCCAGTAACGATTGTACATCGGCATAGTACCAAATTCGGAGATCGTCTGTGTTTAAAAGTCTAGTCAGTTGTCTTGATTGAAAAGCTTCTTTGTGTAGAGTTGCACATATTTTCTGCGTTGTTGTTACCCAACGAAGGTGTTCCTCCAGATAAATACCCAAGACTTTTGTCTGCTTAGTCCTTTTTATTTCTTGATTTTCTATTTCATGGTCGAGGTTTGAAATATGTGAACTTCTTACTGTTTTAAATATTACGTACTCTGTTTTATCTGTGTTAAGTTGCAGAGTATTCGCAGAGAACCAATTATCCAGAGATTTTAATAGTAACTGAATACTGAACAGGCCCAGTGTTCTGGGCCTCGTGCAGGACAAGGTGCAATGCGGCACTTTCACGTAGTTTCCAAATCTGCGATGTATAATAGAAATAATGTAGGTGCTAAAATGCTCTTTTGAGGAACCCCAATATTTTTCTCTATGATGTCAGATTGGCCCAATTCGTTTACATTCGACACCGTAACGTATTGTTTCTTGTTTGTCAGGTAGGATCTAATCCATCTTCAAGCTTGCCCCCGTATTCCGTAATCATATAATTTGTTCATCAAGGTGTTGTGCGAGACACAGTCGAAACCTTTGGTGAGGTCACAGAAAATCCCTATGTGGCGCTTCCCTTTATCCATCTCTTCTAATAATACATTACAAAATTCTACCAGAGCAGTTGTAGTAGACTTGCCCTTGCAAAAAACATGTTATTGTGTCGGTATTAGCTTATATTTTTCTATAAAACCAGTCATTCTTTTTAGCATACAATATTCGATAATTTTTGCCAGAATTGGCGTTAAAACTATTGGCCTATAATTATGCATTGCTGTTTTTTTCCCTTTCTTGAATATTGGGATGATTTTTCCAATTTTTAGGGTTCCGTACCGAAAACGGAACCCTTATAGGATCACTTTATTGTCCGTCTGTCTGTCTGTCTGTCTGTCCGTCTGTCAAGACCATTTTTCTCAGGAACGCGTAGAGGTAACAAGTTGAAATTTGTATCAAATACTCGGGTCTGCGGTCTCTTTCAGCTGTGAAAAAATCAAACTTGTAAGTAAACGCGATCAAAAGATATGACCGTTTAGTCGCATATTTTGGGATTTCACAAGGGAATCAAAACCTATAGGGTACTTCCCGTTGACCTAGAATTATGAAATTTGGCAAGAAGCGGTGTCTTACAGCACATGTAAAGGGAAAAATCTGAAAACTGTAAATATGTAGTTTAATTACAATAAAAATGCGAATTTACTATTAGAAACTTATGAAAATACACTAATGTTGTCGTAGTGGTATTGTTAGACTCCAGAAGCATATGGGTTGCATACAGTTAGGTCCTCCCCGGTTTGATCCGAAGGTTAAAAAGTATGTGTTGGCACCAAACTGTTTATTCTGAATTTTCTTTGTTTATATTCGTTATGCATTTCATCACGTACGCTCTATATACATAATATATACAGGGTATATATTATGTCTAAATTTTGCTTGTTTATAACCGACATGCGACATACTCAAGTCCCGTAACATCCTGTATATATTATATTTCGTCAAATTTTTCTTTATAATCTACATAGGGGGAGGTGGGGCAGATTGATTCATGAAAATTGAAAATGTAATAACATAAGTATATAAACATAATATTTTTTAATTATTTTCAACTCAACGTCTAGCTAAATGTATAAATATTATAATGTCAAGGATGAAAATTGTTTAAGTTGTTTAACTTATAGAAAAGGAAAATTACGTGTTTTGTAAAAAATGGATTTTGAGTCATTCTGCCCCACCAACGGGGTACTTAGATACATCACGTGGGGCACTTTAATACAGAATGGAAATTGTATGAAATGGTCATATTATAACACTAAAAGATAGATAATCCCATTATCACGACAATAGTTAACAGCTTTAGTAGAAATATGTGATTCGTGGCTGTCACAAATAGTAAGAATTGGGTTATCTTTAGTTCATAGGTGTCACCCACCCGCTCCTGTTTGCTAAACCAAGACTACCTTGGGGAGCCCCATTTAAAAATGGGACTGAAATGGACACGAGGAAAAACATAAACAGGAGGAAGAGCACCATATGTTGCTGTTACTATTCCACAAAAAGTTACGAGTTCGTCGCGTTCAGCTGACACAATTTATCCTTCTTGCCTCTGTGTCTTTTCAGCCAAAATTTTAGGCGTTGGTAAGACCGTGTTAATGCCTGTTTCGTCTAAATTTAATATACGGTTAGGTGTGAATTTATAACGTAACATTACACTATCTTTCCCGGCGCTTTTATTTTGTGATCATCATTTTCTGATGGCAACAACAGAACATATAATTTAAACATATTTTATATTATTTAAGAACAAATTTATATTGTGCAAAATTTATTGTGGCACTTTGATATGAGTACGGGGCACAATGATATGTATCATTGTGCCCCGTACTTTGTTGTGTCCCAAACATTTTTTTTCAAAATGCAAATTATACTGATGAAACTAATTTATTTATTTCAAAAAATGCACTAAATCCTTAATACTTGATGCCCTAACTTACCTTTGGTATATATAGATCTTAACAAGATGGCAAAGAAGATATTGCAAACAGCTTTACATTTAAAGTATTTTTTTAGATGGCCGCACTCGAAACACGTTAGGACTTGTAAAATGCCATCGACTGATTGGCTGTCTGTGCGATCGCAATGGATGCGTTCAAACATTTATAGGACCGTTTTAGAGATGTCCTCACTTGAAAACATTCAATAGATTATTAAATAATGCTTGTGTATCTAGGTGCCCCTTGTATCATTGTACCCCACCTCCCCCTATACTTAAATCACGTACGCCCTATATTTTTTGGTAGTCAATTGCCCAAAAGCTGTCAATTGAACAACTGAATGTTAAGAGTATCGAAATAGATCTAGAAATAGTAAATATATTAGTTTATATTAAATCTAGAAATAGTTAGATCTTAATATATGTTAGTGAATAAGTGTAATACTAAAATAAAGTTTTCTTTTTATATGTTTAAAAATACTCGCGTTATTTAAAAAAAATACCCTGTATACCTTTATACAGGGTATATAGGTATACAGGCAAAATTGAGCAGTAAAAACAAATAGTGAAGTTCCAGAACCCCTAAACACTCATAGTGAATGGGGGATGTATGGTAATAAAATATAGGGTAGAATTCCATCGTGCGACAGCGACATCTTGAGGTTATGCTTGCAGCGGTACTAAGATGGTCGTGATTTCAGGAGGGCCACTTCTCAAGTTAACTGAATGTGCTTGCTACGTCCTCCACAAAAAAAAAGATACCTTACTTACAAGTTTGTACGGAACCCTCGGTGCGCGATTCACAACTCGCACTTGGCCGGTTTTTTAATATTTCTGGGAACTGCTCCTCACTAAAAGAGGCGTTGATTATATTAGTTATAGGTTTTACTAGTAAATTACCGAACTCCTTAATTATATTTCCCGGAATTTCATCTGGCCCTCTGCTCCCTTGAGGAACCCCAATATTTGTCTCTATGATGTCTGTATTGGCCCAATTCGTTTCCATTCGATACCGTAACGTATTGTTTCCTGTTTGTCCGGTAGGATCTAATCCATCTCCAAGCTTTCCCTCTTATTCCGTAATCATATAATTTGTTCATCAAGGTGTTGTGCGAGACACAGTCGAACGTTTTGTTTTTTAAAGATAATATTATTCCGAGTACTTCGTTTTCCGTGAATTCCTCTGTGTACACAGTAGTCGCGTTCACAGCAATGTGTGCATTTGAAATAGTTCTTGGTATAACACTATCCATTATTACTTTCGGAGCTCGTTAAAAGTAATTGTTGAAACTATTGGCAATTTTTCGTGGTACCGTGACTCTTTCGTTGTTATCCTTCATTTCAATGATTCCGGTTGATTTGGCTTTATTGTACTGCTTCTGTATGATTTCCCATAAGGCTATGGACCCATTTGTAGCTTGTTGCATTTTGAGACTAAAAAAGATTTTTTAGTACATGAAACTAATTTGTGATGTTCGTATTATTGAATGGAATAGTGTTTTCTTATTTCTGGATAATTTTTTTGCAATATAAAAAGTTGAGCAGCCGATATTTTTACTTCTTTAGTAACCCACGATTTCAGCTTGTCTTTGGCTTTAACCATTGAAAATCAGCCGAAAAAATGATACTGGATGCATTTAATGAAGGCGATTGCCTTGCTGTTGCTGTTTGTTTTTTCAAATACATCGTCCCATGTTTCCTTTAAAAGGTGTTCGGCGAAACGGTGTTTTTATTTGCATGTGAGAAATTCCTGATTAATTTCAGATTTTGTCCTCGTAACAGTTTGTAACTAGAGCTCAATTTTAATAATCTATAGCCCGACAAGGGGGTATCTTCTACAGAGGTCTTCAGCTCAAGTCCACTATTAGCAAAGATGTTGTGTATTCCAGTTTTGGAATTTAATGTTATTCTAATATATTCTTTTATATATTCCTCTATACCATATGCGTCTAATAGATTCATTATACTGTTTTTCTTTTGTGTTAACTGCAAAATTTATATTAAACTCTCCAACCAAAAGGATTTGTTTATTATTTTTAGAGACCGTATGTAAGATATTGTCTAGTGTCGCCATGAAAGTGACAAAACATCCCAGTGGAGGTCTATATATATTTAATAATATCGTGCGGGTATCGTTCATGTTTGTTTCTAATCCGCATATTTCTATAGTTTTTTCAATAGCGAAATTGTTTAGAGTAATTTCTTCTACCTGCCTATTTTTTAAAACGGGGAGTCTAGCGAATATTGACTCTATTCTGCTAAAGTGGCTGACTAGCTGGTAGTTATTTATATGGATTAGTGTAATATCATCAGCTAATAACCAAGTTTATGTTCAAATAATTTGTTGCGTAGTGATTGAATATTTAAAAATAGTAATATACTTGAATTTCCGTTTTCATTAGTAATTTTTTTTTTTTTTCGCCTGCTCCAAATGCAGGAAAAAACGGTTAATATAGGTATCCACTGGCCATAGATCAGGATTTTTTACATCCTCTAATTGATTAAATGGTACCGATACTTTAAACGAGGAATATACTTCTGGCTGATTCGACATTAGTTTCTTTACAAAATACTGTTGTGAAATTCTTAGTTTTAAGATATTCACTTCTATCATCGGTAGTTATTTGTGGCTCAAGTCTCGATACGTGTAGATGGGCGAAGGATAGATTCTGCCCTAATTTTGTGATCAGCGTTTGTGCCAATTATAACGTTATTGGGGGTTCTTCTCTTGTAGGTGTTTTCTGTTTGCCGGTTTTCCTTGTTTGAGCTATTTTGATTCGGCTCGACATTTTTAGTTGGTCTATTGTGTTGCTCCGGGTTTTTATGCACTGTCGGTGTTGGCTTATCGCTCCGCGATATATGTGTTGCGGCTTCTTCTGCGACAATCGATTCTTTTCTTAAAACAATATTATTTAATACAATATACTTAAAACAATACTCTACCGTTTCTGGCTGTAATGTATTAATTATATGAGTTAACTTCATATTTTCCATTTTTAAATTTTATACTTCTATCAGGTCATAAATCTGCATTTTAAGCGGCTCAACTTCTTTTTTATCGCATAAAATTTATTCATCCAATATTCGATTAGAAGTATACAAAACTCAACATACAATAAATGGATGAAGTTCTACAATAAATAGCTGGATAAATACAAAAATAAATTAATCAATCCAAAATTCGGTTACTTCAGACAAAATAAATTACTTCATCCAAAAAAAGGTTAATTCATCCAAAATAAAATGTAATCATCCAATAATTGTTTTTTTCTTACAAACTATTATTTTTCCTTACAATAATCGATTGAATCGTTCAACATATTCGAAATTCACCCAAAAAAGGTTTTTTATTTTACTTAATAAGTGCAAAATGTAAATTTGCGAGTGTATTTAATAATCTTCACACTTTTATTATATGCATAAAAATACGGAAAGGAAAAACTGTTCACCTTATTGATGAGTGGATTAGCGCGGAAATAAATTGCATTATTCTATCTGGTTATATATAGTATATATAGTGCTTCTTATTAAAGATGAGCATGGGATCCCATCGTCTCGTCCCATCCCATCCCATCGTCCCATGGGATGGGATGAGTGGTATGAACGTTGTGTGGGATGGGATCGGATGGGACAACAAATTTGTATGGGACGGCGTGGGACGAGTTTTGATAATCTACTAAATGTAGTTCGTGCATAATTAATTGCTTATCATGCCAATACGCACATTTTCCATAGTAGGTCCAGCATGTCGCCTGTCCAGCTTGACGATGGAGTCTTACGATCCGTTTGCGACGAAAAAGGTTTACTCACTGTAAGGTCTGCAGTATGGGAATGAATGGGACGGGCCACGCGACCGGGATGGGTTGGTATGAATGGGATGGGATGGGACGAAAATATGAAGGGATGGGACAGTGGCAGGGATTCGTCCTGGGGATGGGATCTGGAACGAGAAACTCGTCCCATGCTCATCTCTTCTTATATATAGTGCATCTATCTTCTTCTTCTTCTTGTTTCCAATAGCCCTACTTTGGATTACGCTTGTTCAACTATTGGGCTTTGATTTTTTTCCCAGTATTGTCGCATCTTCTGCCGGTGTAGCTTCTTTCCCTCTTCTGTCCAGAGGGTACCTTTCCTTTGGAGTTTTTCCTAAAATCCACGGATTTCCTTCAGTGTTTTTCCTGAAATCCACGGAATTTTCCTGAATTCCTTCAGGCATCTCACAGAAGACTGTCTGTTTTGGAGATCTGTTATTTCCACTTCTTTAATATCTTTCTCGGTTTCTGTCAACCAAGTGGTACGAACCTTCTTGTTTTAACAGAATGTGAACAGACTGTTGGTTAGTCGGTTTGGAGTCAAACTTGCAACGTGGCCATAGAAGCTACCCTTCTTTTCCTGGCACAGTCAGAGAGCCCCTCAATATGTTCGTAGAGCTTAGAGTTATGTCGTCTTCGGAATTCCCCATCTTCCTTTACCGGGAATGCCTAGGCTCTTCCTAATGATTCTCATCGCTCTGATTTCCAATTTCTCTACCAGACCTCTTCGGTTCAAGGAAAGACACTCCATGGCATACAGTGCTTCTGGTCGTAAGACTGATGTATTTGTGCTCTCTCTCTTTCGTTAAACGCCGCGTTAGTTAGAAATAAAATTTGAAGGAATCAAGTCCTTGTTTGCAAATTCGTTTATTGTGAAGCTATAATTGTATTTTATATAAAAAAATTGTTTGTAAAGAAATCAAATTTTGGATGGATCAACCTGTTTTATACAGTTAAACCTTTTTTTGGGTGAATTGATTTTATTTTGTACAAACCTATCAATTATTGTACTAAACCATTATTATTAGTAAGATTCAATCGATCATTGGGCGTTTATATTTTATTTTGGACGAAGAAACCTTTTTTGGATGAAGTATTCGTATTTTGTATGAATAAACCGAATTTTGTATTTTTTCAGATATTATTTGTAAAAAAGCATATATTTATTGTACGCAAAAAATCCAAGCCTTTTATTTTGGACGAAGTAACCTTTTTTTGGACGAAGTAATCTCTTTTTGTATGAATAAACCGAATTTTGTATATTTGCAACTATTTTTTGTAAAAGAACATCTATTTATTGTACGCAAAAAATTCAAGCTTTTTTTTTATTATTTTACTAATAATATCTGCAAAAGCCGAGCTACTGATATAATCAATGACGTTTTCAGGACATTTTTCTGTCGATGATCTTAAACCTCTTGGCATTTTGAGTTGAATTGATTTTTCTAGTTAGCGAAATAAATTGTCACTTCGGTACTCTCGCGCACAACCTCTCCACTCGATCCTCGGGACGCGACTGTAGTCTTTTCTGTCTAGTCTCGTCTGTCTAGTCTCGTCTGTCTAGTCTTGTCTGTCTAGCCTTGTCTGTCTAGTTTTGTTTGTCTAGTTTTGTCTGTCTATTCTTGTCAGTCTAGGCTTGTCTGTCTAGTCTTGTGTGTCTAGTCTTGTCTGTCTAGTCTTGTCTGTCTAGTCTTGTCTGTCTAGTCCTGTCTGTCTAGTCTTGTCTGTCTAGTCTCGTCTGTCTAGTCTTGTCTGTCTAGCCTTGTCTGTCTAGTTTTGTTTGTCTAGTTTTGTCTGTCTATTCTTGTCAGTCTAGGCTTGTCTGTCTAGTCTTGTGTGTCTAGTCTTGTCTGTCTAGTCTTGTCTGTCTAGTCTTGTCTGTCTAGTCTTGTCTGTCTAGTCTTGTCTGTCTAGTCTTGTCTGTCTAGTTTTGTCTGTCTAGTCTTGTCTGTCTAGTCTTGTCTGGTCTGTCTAGTCTCGTCTGTCTCTGTTTGTCGTCTCTCTTTTTTAGTCTTGCCTGTCTAGTCAAATCAAATCGAATATATTTATTTCATTATCTAAGTTACAATACACAAATGTTAACTAAATGCAATATATCAAAAACAAAATAAAATAAACAATCTAAAATAAGTGCCACTCAAGTAAGTCGCGCCCGCAAACTTAGGCGCCTGCCTAAGCTTGTCGGCCTAGTCATGTATATATATATATATATTCGTGTATATATTGTCTGCCTAGTCTTCTCGCTCTATTCTTGTCTGCCTAATTTTGTATGTCTAGTCTTGTCCATATAGTATTCTCTGTTTAGTTATGTCTGTGTAGTCTTGTCTATCTCATCTATCTAGTCTTATTTGACTATTCTTCTTTGTCTAGTCTTGTCTGTCTAGTCTAGTATTTTATATATATCTAGTCTAGTGATTTATATATATATATATATATATATATATATATATATATATATATATATATATATATATATATATGTATATATATATATATATATATATATAATATGAATATATATATATATATTTATATATATATATATATATATATATATATATATATATATATATATATATACAATAGTCTTGTTATTTAGTACAATTAATATTATTACTTAATATATCATCGAAATAATAATAGAATGTTGTCTAAATGCTACTCACTGTTATTTCAAAACAATACGCAACTTATCCTAGATTCGCGCACTACAAACGAAGATCGCGCACTACAAAGTACTACAAATGAAGAAGTACATACTACGAAGAAGTATGACCTAGATCAAAAACGAGACTCTCGTGTCTCGCGAGAACGAGACCACATGCGCTCTCGCTCTCGCGATAGCGAGACCACATACGTTCTCGCTCTCGCGAGAGTGAGACACATGTGGTCTCGTTCTCGTCTCGCTTTTACGAGACGAGACGAGAAAAATATCGTTCTTGTGTGAAGCCCTAGTCTACTATGTTTTATCTTCTCCTATCTTGACAGACAGGACTATCTAGTCCGGTCTTTCTTGTCTTCTGTTCAACTGAACAGACATGACCGGACCTTCTCCACATATCTTGATTGTATATTCCTATCTAGCAAGTTGTTGTATCTTTTAGTTTAGCCAGCTCCTCTCTCATTGCCTGACGTTCCTCCTCCCACTTACTCTCGGTTCTTCTCTTCTCCTCCTTGACTTCCTCCGCTTCCTCCTCCAGTTTCGATAACTTATTCTTTATTTCCATATTCTCATCTCTTATTGACCTCAACTCTGCTAACAATTCCTTTCTCCAGTCCTTTTCTACTTCTTCCTCCTCCTTTTGTCTCTTCACCACCCTTTCCAATTTTTCCTCCAATCTTCTGTTTTCCCGTCTCATTTCCTCCAACTTCCTGTCTACCGTCGTGAACTCCATTTTAATTTCTATTAACTCCTGCAATATTCTCTCAAAATGATCACTCTGACCTGCACTGCACTCCCCTCTTCCTTTATCAGACATCTCCTCTTTTTTCGACCTCTTAGCCGTCTGGATCGGTGATCGGTTTAGTTTAGCACATCTTTCAAACGGGTTCATCGACTCACTGCCCGCTCTCGGCCTGCTCTCGCATTCGTCCATTCCCGCGAAGACACCTTACGCTGTTGAAGCCGGTCTTAGCTACAAATTCCGCTATCCCTCACCAGATGCGCTTTGAAACGTTGCCTGGGCGCTTACCCTGTCGCGCCGCAACCACGCAAACACAACTTATCACCACGTGCGTAAATTTTTTAACACGCTTGCTGCGATAACGACTTACTTGCAACGAAGGTTTTCCCGACGACAATAACTGCCTGAACAAAATAGACAAACCACCCGCAGCCTTTCACTTCCCTCACGCTTAAAACACCCGCAATAGCAATTATTTTACCGAGCACTCTCACACACGTCCAGCACCCACGAATGACCCTCGACTATCCCTTTTTTTTGAGTGTTGCGGTTTAGTTTTTTTTTTTTTTTTGTGAGCTTATGTCCGATGTACAAGTGTTGAAGTATAGGTTTATAGGGTGGTAAAATTTCTTTTTTCTTTTTAATGGGGTTTTAGTTTCACAACTTTTTTATTATTTTTTATTGTTTTATTTTGTATGTATATTTTGTATGGAAATTATTTTAATTATGCCAATAAAGGTTATTATTATTAAGTTGTTGTCTATATAGTCTGCACGCTAGTCACAGCCAATCTAGTCTAGTCGGGTAGGTTCGGATCGGGTCAGAACGGGTCGAGGCGATTCGGGGCGGCTAGGGTAGGTTTGTTTCCGGTTTGTGTCGAGTCGAGTCAAGCTTGAGTCGAGTCGCGTCTGGTCTGGTCTGATTTGGTCTGATCTAGTCTGATCTAATCTAGTCCAGCCTAGTCTAATCTAGCGTAGTCTAGTCTAGTCTGTCTATCTCACTGTATATGTCTAGTCCTATTTAAATATGCATTTATCTCCGCAAATATTACAAAGACCGCTTAAATCATCTGATAATATGTATAAGAAAGCTATATTGCAATAATAATTAATAAGGTATATTAATGCAATTTTTCAAGATAAATATGTAATCTTAAATATGTCATCCTTTCTACAAGTCATCAAGGATTCTAAATTAGACATGATAGCTGTATTTAGGAAACGTCTTCACCGAGAGCAAAGCACTCAACTATCCTAAATGTGTGGTGATGATTCAAACAGATCTCTAGGCTAGCTGAACGGTGGTTTATTTGGTTTTTTATATATATTTATATATATTATTATATATATATATATATATATATATATATATATATATATATATAATAATCTTGTTATTTAGTACAATTAATATTATTAGTTAATATATTATCGAATTAATAAATGAATTAATGTTGTCTAAATGCTACTCACTGTTATTTCAAAAGAATAGGCAACTTATCCTAGATTCGCGCACTACAAATGCACTAGAACTGACATTTGGCTTCTGATTCCGGACTTGATTAGCAATGTCTGTCGGGTCAATAGAGGGACGCCGGTTGCCGTTTTGCAATTATCATTCACAATTGTGAAAGTCAATTTTAGTATGCCGAATTTGAAAACTAATTAAGACAGACCGTGCACGGCATTTACATAAACTATATTTCGGCAGTCACGACAGTTCAAAAGCGGTTTACGTGCTTTTACTATGTAAAAAACTATTCGTTTGCTATTCAGGACTCGTCGGTGAAAACAATTGCACATTTGGGAGACGTTTCCAAGCACACTTATATTTTTTTGTGTCTTCGAATTATTAACATGAACTATTCAGCGAATATAACTGGAATACCAATGTGGAATTTTGTTTTGTAATAACTATTCTTGAAATTACAAAATTGTAGTATGAAAAATTTTGTATATTTTACGAAATTTCTTACATTTAAAGTTTAGATAGGATATTTTGTGCCCTCTAAAAAATGCCCCCTAATCTATAATAATAATCTCTTCTAATCTCTAATCTATAATAATAATCTCTTCTGTCTATCTTTATCGCTATAGTTGAATCTTCTATGGCCAGTCCGGTCCGACTAGTCAAGTCTGACAAGTCTAGTCAGACTAACTTAGACTGTGTTTGGTCTGATTGGTCTAATCTGCCCATCGGGTCCTGCTCTTGTTGTCTAGTATTGTGTGTCTAATTATTTAGGCCTACACTTATGTACCTAGTATTGCCTGGGTGGTGTCTATGTAATCTTGTTTGACTAACCCTAACTTACTGATCTTGTTTGTTTAATATTGTCAATCCGTTTTAGACTGTTTAGCCATGTCCTTTTATTCCTGTCTAATCGTGCTGTCTAGTCATATCTGCCCAACATTGTCTGCGTAGTATTGCTTCCTTTATCTTGTCTATAAAGTACTATCTTGACAGACAGGACTATCTAGTCCGGTCTTTCTTGTCTTGTGTTCGACTGAACAGACAAGACCAGGCCTTCTCCACATATATTGATAGTATATTCATCTCTAACAAATTGTGGTCTATATAGCCTGCACGCTAGTCACGGCCAATCTAGTCTAGTCGGGTCGGGTCGGATCAGGTTGGGTCAGAACGGGTCGAGGCGATACGGAGCGGGTCGGGTAGGTTAGTTTCGGATTTGGGCCGAGGCGAGTTTGAGTCGAGTCGCGTCTGGTCTGGTCTGATTTGTTCTGGTCCAGTCAAGTCTGGTCTAGTCTAGACTGATCTAGTGTAATCTAGTTAGTATATCTCACTGTATATGTCTAGTCCTATTTATGAAGGAATACGAAAATATGCATTAATATCCGCAAATATTAAAATGTCTGCTTAAATCATCTGATAATATGTAGAAGAAAGCTAAGTTGTAATAATATTTAATAAAGTAATTTAATGAATTTTTTCAAGATATATATTTAATCTTAAATTTGTCATCCTGTCTACAAGTCATCAAGGGTTTTAAATTATACATGACGGCTGGATTTAGCAAACGTCTTCACAGAGAGCAAGGCACTCAACTATCCTAAATGTGTGGTGAATGATGATCAAACAGATTTGTAGGACAGATGAACGGTGGTTTATTTGGTCACAGCATAAGGAAACTCGGTCCATGCTTAAGCGTTCCTATCAATTGCCAATTACAATTAGTATATGAAAACACAATAATATTCGATAAATAAAACTATACACTATATAATATACTTTATAATCTATACTACACATCATAATCCTAAGAATTAATTCCGTAATATTATTCGATTAATAAAACTAATTGAAATAACTACTAGATAGAGAAAAAACAATACATAACAATAAACCGATACATATAATGATACAAATTTATTAAAACTAAGGTGTTATACAATATAATAACATAAAAACTGAAATAGTCAAGATGAGACGAGTCAGAGTAGACGAGACCAAAAGCAGGCAAGAATAGTCGAGACGACACGGGGTCAGAGTAGACGAGACACAGTCCCGACTCTGACCCCGTCTCGTCTTGAACATTATTGTCTGGTTTTGTCAGGTCTTGTCTGCCCATTTTTAGTCTTGTCTGGTTTTGTCCGATATTGTCTGGCATCGTCTGGTCATGTTCGGTTTGTCTGTCCTTCTCTAGTCTTGTCTGGTCTTGTCCGCTCTTGTCTGATTTTGTATGGTCTTGTTTGGTCTTTTCTGGTCTTGTCTGGTATTGTCTGGTCTTGCCTGGTCTTGTCTGGTCTTATCTGGACTTGTCTGGTCTTGTCTCGTCTTGCCTGGTCTTGTCTGGTCTTGTCCGGTATTGTCTTGTCTGGTCTGGTCTTGTCCGGCTTTGTCTGGTCTTGTCTAGTTTTGTCTGATCTCGTCAGATCTTTTATGGTCTTGTCCGGTCGTGCCTGGTCTTGTCAAACTGGTCTGCGCTGGTCATATCTGCTCTTGTTTGATCTTGTCTAGCCTTACCTGGTCTTGTCTGGCCTTGTCTAGTCTTGTCAGGACTTAACCGGTTTTGTTTGGTCTTGTCTGGTCTTATCAGGTATCAACCGGTTTAGTCTAGTCTTGTCAGGTCTGACCTGGTCGGGTCTGGCCTGGTCTTGTGTGTTTTTTTCTGGTCTTGTCTGGTCTGGTCTTGTCTGACTTTGTCTGGCCTTGTCTAGTTTTTTCTATTCTTGTCTGTTATTTTCTGGTCTTGTCTCATCTTGTATGGTCTTGTATGGCCTTGTCTGGTCTTGTCTGATCTTGTCGGGTCTCAACCGTTTTTGCCTGGTCTTGTCTGGTCTTATCAGGCCTCAGCCGGTTTTGTCTAGTCTTGTCTGATCTAAGCTGGTCTGGTCTTTTCTGGTCTTGCCTGGTTTTGTTTATGATTTTATCTGGATTTGTCTGGTCTTGTCTGGTTTTGGGTGGTCTGATCTGCTCTTGTCTAATCGGGTCTTGTGTGATCTTGTCTGGTCCTGCCTGGTCTTATATGATCTGGTCTGGTCTTGTCTGGTCTTGTCTGATGTTTTTCAGCTTGTCTGATCTTTTCTGCTCCAAATTATTTAACATTTATATACGGAATGAGCTCAAGGTGAATAAAAATACGTGCAAAATCGTTAAATTATTTCTTTTTTACAGTTAGTATGCTTGAAGTTGCCGAGTCAATTAGTAGGTTGAAATCGCAATACACAAAGAATTAGTTTATAGGATGCATATTAATTGTGAAATAGCAAGAGTTTGCAGTTAAACCGTCACTCTCACATTTTCCTACCTGGAATTTTGCGATAGATCTAATAAATCGTCAACATTTTTTCGAGTTTACTTCCATTTCAAAATAGATTCGGGCATTCCCACCTACTGCTTTTATTTTTAGACCGATTTTATTTTTGTATCAAGTTCATAATTGTGGAGCTTGAAAAGACGAAATAATATTTCATATTCAGTTATAGAAAACTTTACAGTACATGACTAAATCAAATAGCGTCAAAATATATCAGGCAAGATCAAGAAGATCAAATAAGATTGGTCAAGATCAGAGAAGATTAGACCAGATCAGATAAGATTATACAAGATCAGATAAGATCAGACAAGATCAGACAAAATCAGACGAGATCAGTCAATATGAAACAATATCATCTAAGATCAGAGAAGAACAGAGAAGATCAGACAAGACAAGATATGATCAGGCAAGATCTGCCAAGATCAATCAAGATCAGATAATATCAGATATAATCGAATATGATCAGACAAGATCAGGCAAGATTACACAAGATCAGACAAGAACATACAAGGTCAGACAAGTTCAGACAAGGGCAGACAAGATCAGACAAGTTCCGACAAGATCAAACAAGGTCAGACAAGACCATCATAAAATTTAATTTAATAAAATATTCTGCTTTGTTTGTTTTTTCCTTTAATTGATTTTGGAAATGTTTGCCAACACAAACCACAGCAACATGAACGTTGGTTCCGCTTTATTGGAAACACCATTGTAATATAATCAATTTAATTTATACGGCTTTCGGAAGCCCATTGTCATATTAATTTACATGTAAATTTTAATGAAGTTGTATTTCATCTTTGCCCACAAATTCATTAACATATCATAATCAAATTTCCTACTAAGTTTATCGCAACATATCAAATAACATAGCAAGTGATTTGCATTAAATCAAATTTTCACTTTAAATAATCACTTCAAGTCGAAGTTGCTAAGAGCGTTAATAATAATTATTAATGAACAATGTTAAGATAGTTTTTTAAACTTTGTTATGATACGTTATTATATTTAAATTTATGCAATTAGAATATAAACTTTATTTAAATTTTTCTCATAATAAACAGATAGTATGAAGATAAGAAAATGTCTAGGTTATATCAATTTATCGTTTAAAACAAGCTTTATAATTGTTGTCACTTTCTGTGAATTACCAAAAGCTTTTATTATCACAATATTCAGATTCTCTCCGTGTGTTAAATTTGTCTGCGTTTAGCTGTATTGACTTTTCAATTGAGATATCATTCACCCATTGCACGGTTTCATTTCAAGAGGATGAAAAGTGTATTTCCGACCCTTAGTGCAGGAAATTGTATTGTTTATGTGTAAGTTGAAAAATGATAATGAAAATGTGTGTTAGACTGTTGTGAAATATACTTGGCATAAAAAATTTCTAGTTCACTATAAATTATGGCAACGATTTAGAAATAGGCAGAACATAACAAAATATTGAACAATATCCTCGGTAGAATTTATCAGATTTAATAATCTAATGTAATTCTGACACAGTTTTAGCTCTTACTTAGTGAAATTTTGACATAATGTAATGTTTGAGAAAAAATACTTGTACACTTTTCACATATAATTTATTAATGATGACTATAGTTTCGCTATTATCATAGCATCTTCAGATCATCTAATGTAAAATCTAATGTAATGATTTTTGAATACAAAACCTTACTGAATTTTTCAGAAGGAAGATCTATTTATTTTGGCATCGATTCCACACCAGACAAAATGCTAATCGACCTCCAATCTTAATTTTTAGTGTAATTCTAAAAAAATGTACATTCAGTAGTTGAAAAATTGAAACATTGAAAAATTTATACTTTATTTAGATGGAATATGATTCTAAAGGTGTTTAAATTTCATCTTCCAAGACGTTCCTAATTCAATTTGCTGATTTTTCTTCTACTGTAATAATAACTATAACTTACATAATTATGGTACTATTCAATAGGGTAAATTCAACATTTCATCGATTTCTTACAGGTTTTCATACACATTAATTATCAAAAAAATCAAAGTCACAATTTTATTTAATAGTTAGATTCAATTAAAAACTGAATTACTAGTATTATTTCGTGTTTCAATAATACAAATGAGAACACTTAAATAAGCAATGAATACAAAGTACATGGCCTCTTTATTAATTAAAAAAAAATATTAAACATAACTCACGGTATTTGTTTTAAATTTAGATTGGTATTAATAAATCCTTAAAGTTATTATTCATAAATGAATATTGTTTGCTATATCCATATGATCGATTACTATATTTTTAATTGGTGATGGGATTATTCATTGAAAATATCTCGGTGACAACATTTTTTTCAATCGCATGATGACATTTCACATAAAAAATAATACATACAATGGCTCTTTCAACAAAAAGTATGCAATAATTATTGTACTTTTAGTTTTGTGACTAAACAAAGAAGTGTCCACAGACAAGACTATTCAGACAAGAATAGACAACCAAGCTTCACAAGGAATGCCTAAGAAAGAAGAATTTATACCAGAACTGTTAAAAGAAACTCACCGCAACCAACCCAGCACCAAAGGCAAAAATACAAAGAGAGTAAGAAAGCCTTGAGAGAGCATAAAAGTATAAAAAAAAAATTAGACTACAAAAAGAAATACTACGCACAGAGGACTTGTCGGATAAGCAATATGGTTTTGGGCAAGGTCGACAAACGATAGATGCCGTCAATGAAGTAATAAAAGTTGCCAAGGAAGCAGCAGGCCATTCTAGTCGTCACCAAAGACTGTGTGCAGTAATAACGCTAGAGATGAAAAACGCCTTTAATAGTGCATAATAGCGGCAAATTCTAGAAGAACTAAGAAGGAGGAACATCGACAAAAGTCTAATTAATATTATAGCGTCATATTTATCAGAAAGAGAGATTTTTTTAGAAGCAGAAGGAACTACTGAAACAATGAGAATAAACAGTGATGTACCACAGGGGTCAGTACTGGCTTTAACCCTATGGAATATCCTGTATGACGGTCTTCTGAAAACTGAAATGCCACAAGGAAGCACGTTAATAGGATTTGCAGATGACATAGCTATGGTGGTAACCGAAAAAGAGGAAGAAATTCTAATTAATAGGACAAACACTGGACTATAACGAGTTTTAAACTGGTTGGAAGAAAAAAAAAACTGGAACTGGCACCAGGGAAAACGGAGTGCTTCTTACAACTAAAACGCAGATATCTCCTATCACCTTTCACATACAGGGTTTTACAGTTACACCCTGCAGAGCTGTAAAGTACCTAGAGGTGTGGTTTGATCCAAAACTAACATTCACCGAGCACATTGGCAGAACCGTTCAAAAGGCAGAAAAGACGATGACTGCCCTCGCCAGCCTTATTCCGAACATCGGAGGACTCAAGGCATCAAAAAGGAGACTATTATAGAGTGTGATACACTCTCAACTATTATATGCTGCACCAGTTTGGCATTCGATATCAAACAACCGAACACAGCTACAGAGACTCGGAGGAATTACACGGATGATAGACCTTAGAGTTTGCTCTGCATATCAAACTATATCATCCGAAGGGGTAGGAGTCCTTGCAGGAATTCCTCCTATAGAATTGCAAATTAAAGAGAGATGTGACAGATACAGGCGAATCGATAAAACAACAGCCAGAGAAGAGTTATTAGAAAAGTGGCAAGAAAAATGGGAAAACGGGACATATGGACGCTGGACCTACCAATTAATCCCGGATATCTACAAGTGGATCAATCAGAAGTCACGGAGAGATTGATTACTTCTTAACCCAAGCACTGTCAGGACATGGCTGCTTCCAAAAATACCTGTACAATAGAAAGATAGTGGACTCAAATAAATGCCGTAACTGCGAAAACATCGACGACGCAGAACATACTCTCTTCGTCTGCCATAAATGGGACAATCTAAGAGAAATATACATAAATAACACAGGAAAATTATTTAATGCTAAGAATATGATGCACAGCCTGGTAGAGTCAGCGAGAACATGGGAAACCACATATACAACTATCCGACAAATTATGGAAATAAAAGAGAAAAACTCGAACCAGAACCAGTAGCTGGACGCTGAAAGTAAGGCAAGGAAGAAGACGAAGAAAGTGAGAGACACCTGCATTCCCAACTAGGGCAGCATCTATCGTCCGGGCTGCACACCCTGAAGGAATGCGCAAGCGATATCGGGGTGTAGCATACTAAAGCCAAGTGGATAAGGGGTTTAGTGAGTGAGAGCCTCACACTCAGACTGGGAGAGCTTCCCTCAAACCACCATAAAAAAAGGCAGACAAGATTAGACAAACCAAACTAGACAGACGAGACTAGACAGACAAGACTAGACAGACAAGGCTAGACAGACAAAACTTTACAGACTAGACTAGACAGACGATACTAGACAGACGATACTAGACAGACGATACTAGACAGACGATACTAGACAGACGATACTAGACAGACGATACTAGACAGACAAGACTAGGTAGACAATACTAGATAGACAAAACAAGTCTAGACAGACAAGAATAGACACACAAGACAAAAAAGACAAGAATAGACAGAGAAGAATTTACAGACAAAACCAGACAGACAGGACTATAGAGACAAGACTAGGCAGGCAAGACTAGACAGACAAGACTAGAAAGACAAAACTAGACAAGCAAGACTATACTAGACAGACAAGATTAGGCAGACAAGACTGGACAGACACGACTAGACAGACAAGACTAGACAGACAAGACTACACAGACAAGAGTAGGCAGACAAGACTAGATAGACAAGACTAACAGACAAGACTAGACAGACAAGACTAAACAGACAAGACTAGACAGATCAGACTAAACATACGAGACTAGGCAGACAAGACTAGACAGACAAGACTAGACAGACAAGACTAGAAAGACAAGACTAGACAAGCAAGACTAGACTAGACAGACAAGATTAGGCAGACAAGACTGGACAGACATGACTAGACAGACAAGACTAGACAGACAAGACTACACAGACAAGAGTAGGCAGACAAGACTAGAGAGACAGGACTAGCAGACAAGACTAGACAGACAAGACTAAACAGACAAGACTAGACAGACAAGACTAAACAAACGGCACTAGGCAGACAAGACTAGACAGACAAGACTACACAGACAAGAGTAGGCAGACAAGACTAGAGAGACAAGACTAGCAGACAAGACTAGACAGACAAGACTAAACAGACAAGACTAGACAGACAAGACTAAACAAACGGCACTAGACAGACAAGACTAGACAGACAAGACTACGCAGACAAGAGTAGGCAGACAAGACTAGATAGACAAGACTAACAGACAAGACTAGACAGACAAGACTAAACAGACAAGACTAGACAGACCAGACTAAACAGACGAGACTAGGCAGACAAGACTAGACAGACAAGACTAGACAGACAAGACTAGAAAGACAAGACTAGACAAGCAAGACTAGACTAGACAGACAAGATTAGGCAGACAAGACTGGACAGACATGACTAGACAGACAAGACAAGACAGACAAGACTACACAGACAAGAGTAAGCAGACAAGACTAGGGAGACAAGACTAGCAGACAAGACTAGACAGATAAGACTAAACAGACAAGACTAGACAGACAAGACTAAACAAACGGCACTAGGCAGACAAGACTAGACGGACAAGCCTAGACAGACAAGTCTAGAAACAAGAAGAGATCGAGAGAATGATGAATAAGGGAATGTTGTAGAGGAGGGTACGTAGAATAGAGGCTACAGAAAAATCCAAGTTTTTGGCAGATGTCCAGAGTATCCAGTCGATCCTAAAGCCCCGCAGGATTGCCCGTATTAGATGCGGTAGTGAGGAAAGGGGTATAAGATAGAAGGGTAGAAGCTGTGGGAACATTGGATGTCAATTTGTAAGGTAACGAAAAACTAGAAGAAGGTTATGGGTGAGAGTGGCTAGTGTACATGGGAAAAATATTGAAGTGCAAAGAACAGGGCTTCTTTTTTTTTCTCTTTCTCTTTACCTAAACAGAATGGAAGAACTTAATTTGGATGTTTTTTTCCTTTTTCGTTCTTTTGTTTTTTTTATGTGTCGTCACAATAATAAACGAACTGTCGTGTATTTATATTTATAAAGAATTCTTGAATGTATTATAAAAATGGGCAAATAGTATATTACGTGACAAGAGTTGTAAGATGCATATTACGTATGAGTGGAACAGTTACGCACGACCCGCGTATTGGGGATTGCGTAATTTGGCGAGTACGTAATTCCCTTACAACTCGAGTCATGTACTATACTTTATCTACGACCACATTATTAAATAGATCGATTGTGTCTCTATAAAAACTGTAAAATTTTATTTCGCGTGGTGTGGAACCCGTTACGATAATTCTTTTAATAAATCCAGATTCGTGAATTATAATTGCTAATCAAAATCGATTACGAAATTTCAAAATATAAAAAATTTGCTTAAAAGTGTAGTAACCCTTAAAAAGTTTTAGTGAAATTTTAACTGAATATGGTTTAACTGTATAGAAGAACTACTTACTCCCTAACAAAATTTGAACGCACTGCTGTTGCCGTGGGCTGCGTAGGAATTATTTTTGCTTCAAAGGTTTTTTGCAAATATCATGTCAAAGTCTCTAGACAGAAAGTTGAGACATTAATCATCGTTTGACGTGACGTCGGTATCTACAAAAGCTTATTCTCTGCGAATTTTGTAAAGCCGTTCCGTTTACTCGTAAAAGCGAAAAATCTGTAGAGTGATTTTTTTTCAATGGGTACCGCTTGTTTGAGTTTGGTTTTTCAATTTACATTGATTTAAATGCAGAACACGGTCGGAGGTTTGCGAAAAAAAAATCTTCTTAAAAACGGTTTGTTCCGGAATGATGAAACGCGCCCCTATCGCTTCCGGCACCACAAATTCTCAAGCATTAATCGATTCGCTGGAGTTTTCTACTACATTTCACTACTCTTGTCCGGCAATTTTTCTTGTCGCAAATCACTCAAAACGACCGTGTCCTACTCTTTAAGTATATGTAATTTATTAATAATATTAAATTATATTTATTCAAATAAATAATGGTCTGTTAATATATAATGATTTTATATGGTTAAGTAGAGGAATTAGCTAGATAGACTGTTTACTAGATAGACTGATTTTTTTATTACACGTAAGAAACTAGTATTTTAACGAGATATTTACCAAATTTATTTATTTTTATAGAAAATCCAACATTTCAAACTGATATAAATCAAATTCAATTGACTGAAGATTTAACCACAGCTGCCAAATCAATATTAGATAATTTTGTCCATTTAATATTGTCTATCAAGGTTTGCGCAACTTAATCATGTCTATTCAGTTTTGTCTGTCGGAGTTTGCCAAATCAATTTTATCAATTTATAATAGTTTTGCCTATTAAGGTTTACGCAACTCTATTTTGTTCATTAAATTTTGTCTAGCAAGGTTTGGCCAACCCAATTTTGTCCATTTAGTTTTTTATATCGAGGTTTTAGCAACTCCATATTGACTATTTAGTTTTGTCAGTTTTGTTTTATGCATCACCAAAGGTATAAAATACGTAGCCTCTTATATTCATGCTAATACGGTAACTGATTTTTAAAATAAGAAAATATTTTTTTCATTCATTGTAAAAGTCACCTGGCACGTCATAATTTTAAAATTTGGAAAATTCAAAAATGACGCATTAATTAAACAAATATTTTGAATAACAATTTTGAATCTAAGCTTTATACTCAATCTTATTTATATAGTAAAATAACATGATGTCAATAGACATGTATAAAAATATGATATAACTTGTTTTTCACAGTTGAGTGAATCCAGGAGATTAAGTTTCGGCCTTTGTTGCAATTAAGTAATATTAGCCATTTCTTATATATTTTTTAAATAACCATGAATAACTAGTTATATAATATTTTTGGCATATTAACTGTAGTTACCTTGCAACAAACGCAACAACAATGTCTATGATGACGCCTTCCATCGTTTACGAGGACGCATGCAACAACAAACAACGTCTACGGTAACGATGTTAACCGTGTACCGGACGCCCATCAACGAAAGCTACAACAACGTCTACCAAATGCCGGTTAACAAATACAATAACAACGTCTACGACGATGCCTTCAACCGTCTACGAGGACGCCTGCAAAGTCAACGAACAACGTCAATGGTAGCGAGTTCAACTGCCTTCCAGGCGCCTTGCAATAACAACGTCTACGATGACGCCTTAATCAGTCTACAAGGACATGCAACAACAATCAACGTCAATCTACGTTAACAATCTACGTTAACCGTTTACCAGACGCCTATCAACAAACGCAAAACTAACGTCTTCGGCAACTACTTCAACCGTTTACCAGACGCAGGTCAACAACATATGGACGCAATAACAACGTCCACGATGACGCCTTCAACTGTCTAAAAGGACCCCCGCAACAACGTCTACGGTAGCTACTTCAACCGCCTATCATACGCCTTTAAGGCTTCTCACATATAATAATCACATATAATACTTATTTATTATACAAGTGGATAATATTAAGGCGAGTATAATACAAACTTATTGTCAATTTTGCTTTTGATTTCTTCAGAGAAAACCTCAGAAAGGAGAGGAATTTCAAACGCCCAGATGAAGGAAAGCACAAGAAACAAAAAGAGATGGAACATAATAATAAAAGAAAACACAAGAAATTGATCAACAATACCATTCTACACCCGAAAGGGTAGAAGAAATTTTGATAATAATAATAATAAGAATAATTCTAGTTTAATTGAGGTAAAGCTAATAAAAGTTTGATATAAGATAAATTGTAAGAAGTAATGTTTTAACTCTGGTTAAATTAGGTTACGTACAGCGAAGCAATAAATAAAATCAGACCACATACGAGCAGTGGCGCGACCTCTCGATCGAAAATAAGACAGAGTTGCAACGTCTATTAATTCAGACTACTGCATCCAAACTAAAATGAAGTTCTAGGAGTATTGGTTTAACCCTGATTAGCTTAGGCTGCATACCGCCAAACGGCAAATTTATCCTGACCATATACGCGCAGTGGCGCTACCTCTTGATCCAAAATAAAGTGACAATGACTATAAATTTAATCTACTGCATCCAAAATAAGATAAAGTGCAAGGAGTATTGGTATAATCTTGGTTAGATTAGGTTGCATTCCGCGAACTGCAAATAGAGTGACTTTCGATCCAAGATAAGTTAATGTGGCAGAGTAAATTAGTTTAAAATTTTAATGTACATTATAAATTTATTTTCATAGTCTGTTTTTATTTCAATGCAATTGCAATGCGCATGCGCAGAAATAGAATATTGAAATCTATCAAAATACAATGAAGTAGCTGATGAATTATTTTAATCTGATAGGATAAAATTGGCAATCTCGTAGCGGCGGCACACGCTTTTTTTGTCAAGTGACAAGAGAGAAGTGAAGACTGCCAAGAAAAATCTTAGAAATTACATATAAAAATATACATAAAAAAAATACTGGGATATTTTTTAACAAGTCGACGTATAAGCTTCGTATTAGCTTTGTGCATTTACTAACACACCGTGGATGATGATATCAACAGTTTTTATGAACCATATAAAAACTCGGCAAAGTTACGCTACTCTTAAATAACTCCAAAAATAGTATATATTATGCGGAACGGAAGTATTTTTAATGGATCATTGCCTTAATATGTCTATAGGTTCGCCACAAAAGGCGACACAAAAATATACAGAAGTAATAATTCTACTTATAAAAGAATGGACTAGCTAGAAGTGTGTTTCTGACTAAACTATGAATTTAGAGCCCAATTCGTAAGGGCATATTTTTGCATATTTCACCAAGAGTATAAATTGAATATTGGCTATGATAAGAAATATTTCGAAATGTAGGTATTATCTTAATTTTCTTAAATAAAATACCTTAAGTAGATTTATAAATAAGCCGACTAATCAACATGGTGTAAATCGACAAGAGACAATGGTTGTTGGTATTAAAAATACTAATCGAAGATGTTGGGTTTTAAAACATGGCCCGCTTTGAAAAGTTTTGGATAGATTCAAATACGATTAAAATAGGAAGTTTAAAATTGAGCCCATTGCTGGGTTTTATCAGATTGTGTTGAGAGACCCCACTTCAGAACCGAGATGACGAGTTGGAGGTAAAGTAAATTAAGAGCAGAATTAGTCAGTTTTTATTAATTAGTAAGGTCAATTTTCTATAACTTTCCGGCATCCCAGTTTCCAGTTCGTCAATCAATCCCAGCTCGTAACACTATTTATAACAATTCAATTAAAATGAAAAATATTATGTTTAGTTAAAATTTTAAACTATTTTTAGATAATACCGAAAACAAAAGCATCTTTGTCACAAAAATTGTCGCAATATGTACGAGAGTATCCCGTATACAAGACTGATGGTAGGGTGCTTCTGTGCAAAGTGTGTAACAAGTCCATATCGACCGAAAAAATGTTCATGGTAAAGCAACATTTAACAACTGTAAAACATCGAACTTGAATTATAACCTTTCTTTGGCGAATCTTCTAAGTCAGAAACTACTCAATTTAAAGAAGATTTATCTAGTGCTCTTATTTCTGCCAACATACCATTATATAAAATGCTTAATAAAAATTTGGTGTCATACTTCGAAAAGTGTACAGAGTATACTCTTATATAGAAAATATTATATAGAAAATTATAGAGAAAATACTCTTCGTAACAATTACCAGAAAGACCTTAACAAAAGTACTATCGATCACATCAAAAATTTGCGTCAAAAATATTTTTTTTATGGATCTCATTTGATGAAACTACTGATGTAACTGAGAGATACATAGCAAACGTCGTCATGGGAATTTTGGGTCACAATGAACTGATCGCTAAGCAAAAATGTGTATTAAATACTGCCGTGCTAGACAAGGCAATTCACAGCACTATTGCAAGACTTTTTGAGGATTCAATAAAAATTCTGGGTGAATGTTGCAATGGAGATTTTACTCTTTAAGATGCCGCTCCATACATGGTAAAATCTGCTCTGGCCATACACATATTTTATCCAAAAGTGACACATCTGATTTGCCTTGCACATGGACTTCATTGACTTTGTGAACAAATTCGAGGAATTTTTACTAACGTCGATCGTCTAATAGCTAACATTAAAAAAGTATTTTTGAAATCACCGTAAAGGGTAACGATTTTTAATGAATTGGACCCTTCCTTCGCATTTCTTCCGCAACCAATAACAACTAGATGGGGAACATGGATTGATTCCGCAGTGTACTATGCTACCAACTTCGAAATAATTGTGAAAGTGTTCAATGGACTGGACGAAGAAGAGGCCGCATAATCAAAAGTTTCAAAAGAGCTACTAAGAGAATGTGAAATAAAATTGTTAAAAATGATTTAATTTTCATTGCCTCAAATTATGGATTTCTTAGCACATCAATAAATTCGCTTGAAACGTCTGGACTACTGCTGGCTAAACAGATTGAGGTAGCAGCTAACTTTGTTATTTTACGGTTATTTAAAAAATCATGGTTTTTAAAAAGAAAATTTCTATAAATATTGCTAGGTCTGGAGCAGGGTTCCCAATGTGCGGCCCGCGGGCCAAATGCGGCCCGCAAAGCCTGTGAATTCGGCCCGCGATTTCGATTTCGATACGATATATTATATTTTTATTAAAATATAAATAAGTAAATAGTAAAATAAATATTACAAACAAGATACAATAAATTATTTTTAATTTTTTTTTTAATTCTGGAAGAACTTAACATAATCGTTTGTATTAATCAAATATTGATTAGTTTATATTTTAAAAAATATTGTAGTATGTCTAGTCTAGTTATTACACATTTGTACAGAAATATAATATAGTAGTCTCAAATAGATACAGAACTGCTAATCATTTCTGGCGTATCTAATGCAACACACAGATTCAAGGAGTCCGTAACGAATTTATCGTTTTTTTAATGATGTGCACACCTGTACCACCAGACCTTGTCCTCCCTACCCAGTTCCCCTGAGCAATACAGTCCTATGCCATATCTAAGACAAATAAAATATGAATCCCTACAAAAGACTGTTAGTGGACAGAAATTAGTGTTTAAAAATCTTTTCAAACCACCGTTTTCGCTAGCTATGTTATTGCGCAAGAAATTGTCAAACATAATAAACCATTTTTAGGAGAATTAAAAAAAAATGTATGTTGAAAGTTGCTGACATAGTGTGCCCAGATAAAAAGTCGTTATTCAATGACGATGTGTTATCAATGATATTAGTTGCTCAAAAATGAGCATAACTCGTAGAAATGACGATATTGATGAGAATATTTTACCAGTTTTATCAGTTACACATTTTATCAGTAACATATTTTATCAGTTACAAGTAATTTTAAAATCGTTTATTGCTTTTTCCATTGCTTTGGACGATGCAACTGTTAATATTCATTCTTGGAGTTTGTAAGTTTTATGATTTTTGAAGATTATTATGAAGTTATTGCCAATGGAAAGTTTAATAGAAAACTCTTCAAGGGGATGTGATATATTTTCCGCGTTAGAACATGCTTTTGATTCGAACAAAATTAATTGGGACAATTTAGTAGGAGTAACTACAGACGGTGCTCTATCTATGATGGTCCACAAACAAGGCTTTATACATTTTTGAAGAAACAAGTTGAATGACTCTAACAATTCCAAAGAATTGCATAACTATCACTGTATTATTCTTTAGGAAAAACTTATAGCTCAGGTGTTGAAAATGAATAATGTCATTAATGATGTTATTAAGACAGTTAATTTTATCAAAAATCATCATTCATCGACAATTTAAAACTCTTTTAAAAGAGTCTAAATCTCCATTTGTAGACGTTATATATTTTTCAGAGGTCAGATGGCTTTCGAGATGAGGAACATTAAAAAGGTTTTTTCGTTTAAGAAACGAAATTACAGAGTTTTTGACTGAAAAAAATCGTGATGTTGCTTCATTACAAGATATTAACAGGTTATGCGACTTGACATTTCTAGTAGACGTAATTGGTGTTATGAACGAATTAAATTTAAAACTGCAAGGTAATGGTAAGCTTATTTATGATCTTCTTGGATATGTACATTTATTACAAGAACAGCTTTGGAAGATGTAGAATATTACTAAAGGAACCGAGGATACTAAGGCACCACAGTTATTCTTCAATCGGAAAAGTATTACAAAATCATACAATTTTTCTAGAAGATTTTGCCAAACGTTTCGATGATTTTAAGAGGCACGCAGACAACTACATTTTATTGTCTGATCCATTTTCTTGCAATCCGCGTAAGGTTTATGAAGACATGCAATTTGAATTTATAGAAATACAGGAAAATATCGATGCTAAGAATTCTTGTCGGAACAATTCCTTTTGATAATTGATTTTTTTAAAGGATTATCATGCGTGAATTATCCGAAAATACGAAAACATGCTCAACAAATGTTTTCACTATTTGGCCCGCCAACAAATTCGGTAATATTAAATTGGCCCGCCTAAGAAAAACTTTGGGAACCCCTGGTCTATAGGTTCTTCAACAATAGACAATAAATAAAGTATTGTTGAAGCAATGGCTTTTAAATTTGCGCCTATAATTTCCGTTAATGTGGAGCGAAGTCCTTTAATGTACAAAAATGTCCTACGATCACAAACAGACATAATTTTCTTTGTGAGAACTTAACTGAGATATTTGGCATTTATTGTAAAAAAAATTAAAATAAATTATTTTGAAGTTTAGCTATAATTTTCTTTTGTATTTATGTTTTCGTATTTAACATTTTTTCATATAATTTATTTCAGATTTAATCATTTTATTAAATAAATAATAATTACTATTTTTTTATTTTTTATGTTATTTTAAACAAAAATAATGAATTTTAATAATTATTAGGATAAATGAAAATATCGAAAAAATCAAACACTATTTTGACTCATTAGTTACGGTCGAACTTCCTTAAAGTTTTTTAGGAGAATATTTTTGGTTGCCCTTATAATACTACTTCAAAATACAAATAGTTATAGTTAAGACCCAACATATGTGTTTCGTTGCGGACTTAAAACCGCATGTTAGGACCCAACAACTGTTTTGTGGTGATCGTAAATCATTTTTAATTTACATTACGTTTTTATAAATATTTTATGATGATAAATTTTAGTGTGATAAATATAGTTATCTAACTATAAAAGTATAAAGTCTTACGACCAGAAGCCATGTATTCCTTGATTCAAAGAGGTCTGCTAGATAAATTGGAAATCAGAGAGAGGAGAATCCTCAGGAAGATCCTTAGCCCGGCAAAGGAAGATGGGGAATCCCGAAGGCCGAACTCTGAGCTCTACGAACATATTGAGATTCTCTCTGACTGTGCAAGAAAATGAAGGGTAGTTTTCTATGGCCACGTTGCAAGATTGCCTGCAAACTGACTAACCAACCGCCTGTTCACCTTCTGGCAAAACAAGAAGGTTCGTACCACTTGGTTGACAGAAACCGAGAAGGATATTAAAGAAATGGGAATAACAGATCTCCAAAACAGACAGTTTGTGAGACGCACCCTAAAGGATGTCCGTGGATTTCAGTAAAAACCCGAAGGAAAGGTACCCCCTGCACAGAACAGAGAAAGGAGTTACACCGGCAGAAAATGCGTCAATACTGGGCAAAGAATAAAGCCCAATAGTTGAACAAGCGCGGCTCAAAGAAGAAGAAGATAGTTATCTAACAAGTAAGTTATCTAACATTATAAGAAAATATAGTTAACAATATAGTTAAGAAAAATATAGTTAACAACAGCTGCAAGTAGCCCAGAACAATCATTGTTTGTTGTGGATTATACCAAGTAGATTGAAGAATTATGTTATATTTAAATCTATGTGAGTTTGTTTATTTTTTAATATATGAAAAAATAACAACAAAGACGTGCATTTCGGGTTGAAATTTTAAGTATCAATAAGGAGAGGTAGTTGGGAGGACGGATTGTGTTTCCCTGCTTTGAAAAATATACAATTACAAACCGTTGAAAAGTACGAAGATATTAGAAAGATTCCAACTCCGGCAGTGCGCGTCGTTATAAGTGTATTTAGTTTAAGAAACAAATTACTTGTCATCGAGTATACTATTTTTATTTCCCAACAAACATTCAATTCCAGTGCCAACCAAATCTATTGGCAACCCTGAATTAACCGCCTTAGATTCGTTCACGCCAACGTTTATCGAATGATATACATCCACCGCGACTTGTTAGGCTTGTGGCACACTGGAGCCGCTCCGCTCAGCTCACAACAGGTCCGATCGGGCCCACTCCTCTCAGTTCCGTCATTTTTCCACATATTGCATCCTCTCTGCTTCGTCACTTTTCCACACACTTATTCCCTTCCCACCGAACCGAAACCACCGAACCCCTTGTCAACTAGTTAGTTTATGTATAGGGCTAATATGTGCTGCTATCCCGGTTGCATATATGCCTTAGCGCATATATGGAAACGTTAGTGTTGCGCCGGCGTGAACCATCCGCCAGCATCCGACCCCCGGTCTAGTATTCTTTACAAAAAGGAGCGGAGAGGAGAGGACCGGAGCCAAGCTGAGCTGAGCGGACCGGAGCCAAGCTGAGCTGAGCGGACGTAGTATGTGTGCTTCTATTTAAATACACGGGTTTTATATTTTTCTGGGCTGAAAGGTTAAGGTGAGCGGAGACAAGTGGACCCAGTGTGCGACAAGAATTAACAGTTTAACATTTGTTAAACAGCAGTTTAAATTTTGTATAAGAAATATTTTATATATTTCAAATATTTCTGCATCTTCCTGAATTTATATTGAACTTATTTACTTAACGTACTAGCTAGATAATTGTTGGGGAAAATGAGAACTTCGAGAAAGCATTTTTTGCCAATGTTTATTGTGGATGAAATTAGTCATAAGTTGTTTATTGTTTGTAAAGAAAATCTCAGATTACAAAACACACCCGCCGAGATAATGAAGCACTTTTCAGAATTAAAGTAGATAAAAAGGAAAATTGCTCGGATATAGAATTGAATTTTTCTTTGCTTTGTTTTTTCGGATTAATCTTTTTGCAACCATAAAAGCATTAAATAAAAAATAAAATTTGTAGTTTTGTTGAATTTAATGTTTTAATTTTGACAAAAATGTATTTATTTAAATTTCAATTAAAAATTAATTCAGTTATGAGTTACTGAGATCTTCCCTGATATAACTATTGTTTACAATTTTTTCAAGAATATTGCAAATATTTCTGAATTAGTCTGCCTATTTTTGACTGTCTAAACAAGATCTTTGTCTAATTTACTCTGTCTAGTTTTGTCTGTCTAAACAAGATCTCTGTATAATTAGTCTGTCCAGATTTATCTGTCTAAACAAGATCTCTCTTTTATTTAGTCTGTCTAGTTTTGTCTGTATGAACATGATCTCTGTCTAATTTATTTGTCTAGATTAATTTGTTTAGATTTTTTTTTGTCGTGTAGAGAATAAACTAGACAAATTTATCAAGACAAATATTAATTTGTCTAGTTTATTCTCTCTAAACAAGATCTCTGTCTTATTTACTCTGTCTAGTTTAGTCTGTCTAAAGAAGATTTCTGTCTAATTAAGTCTTGTTTTTTTTGTCCGCATAAATATTATTTCTGTATAATGTAGTCTGTCTAAACATCTCTGTTTAATTTAGTGTGTCTAGTTTTTTTCTGTCTTAGCTCGTTTCAATTCGTTCCAATTTAGTCTGTCTTAACAAGATATCAGTTTAAGTTAACCTTTCTGGTTTTATCTGCCTAAACGAGATCTCGGTCTAATCTTATTTAGATAGTTATAACTACGTTTAGTTTTGACTATATAAACAAGATCTTGGTGTAATTTATTGTTAGTCTGGCTAAACAAGTTTTCTGTCTAAGTTTGTTATTCTCTATAATTTAATGTGTCCAGTCTTGTCCCTCTAAGCAGATCTCTGTCTTATGTAGTCTTATTAGTTTTGTCTGTCTAAACAAAACCCCTATCTAAATTAATATGTTTAGTTTTATGTGTCCAAAGAAGATCTCAGTCTAATTTAGTCTGTCTGATTTTATCGATCTAAACAAGATCTCTGACTAATTTAGTTTGTAGTTTAGTCTCTATAAACAAGTTCTCTGACTATACAGTATTAAATAAATGAACTCGCGGTATTGTATATTTACAACTTTATTAGTTTAAAAGTTTAGTATTCCTTAAAAGTTTAATCCACTCATATTTGTTTTGAATGATAATTTAACTTTCAAGAGAGTATTCTCCTTTCATTTCAATAGGTTGTGAGTAACATTTGTCTTTAAAACTGCTCTGTACTATCTACATTTAGAGAATTTTAATATGTCTAATGTGAACTTTTATTTTTTCTTCAACGTTGCAATTTTGTATCCTGAATTATTAATATATTATTCTAAATAGATTCGGTGTTAATTTACTAGATATGTTTCACAGTTAATGTAGACTAAACGGATATACTATTAACCCCGATTATAAGTCGAGTTCCATTATTACCAAACCAACACAGTAATTGATTACACAAGTCAGCATGAATTTGGGGGTGAAATTCACGCGAAAAAAATTATATTTCATAAAAAAATTGAATAAACATAAACAAAGAAGGTTTGACTGTGTTCCGAGATTAATCACCACAAACGTGACGGACAGAAAATAAATAGATAATTAGATTTCGTGTAAGAAATTGAATTATCTACAAGTTCTATTTGAAACATTTCGCCTGGTTTCCGAGTTATTTTCGCTTATTTGAGACAAGAAAAATGTAAAACCATAGCAATGTTTTTATTATGTTCCGGTTGAATATTAGCAAATTGAAAGACTACCCTACAAATTACCAGATAACAAGGTTGCTATGCATATGATTCTGCACAAATTTTATTAAAAACATTTTTCAAAACTTAGGTTTCCATGTTATTTGCAATTTTTTTGTACAAACATGTCAATCAAAAATGACATTGTTGAAGCTGAATTGTTACCAACTTGATAGAAATTTCTTAATACAAGGGTTTCTTATAGAAATTTTTCTTATAGAGACAAAGAAAAAATTAAAATCAAATCTTTATTATAACCACCGATATTATAAAAGCAAAGAGTGATATAGATACTTTTCTACATCAAGATGAATATGCGGGTGTTTACGGTCTTGTGATTTTATTTTCAACGGGTGATTAAACATCAAGAAGATCATTAACTTTAAAATGTCTGAACAAAAATTGCATAATTAGAGAGATATTAGTGTTATATTCAAACGATAAATTATTTATCAGTGATTTTTTTACTAAACATAAGTCGGCCGATAATGGTAACTTTTCCCATCTGTCAAGCTGTGACATCAGTTTTTGTCTGCACTGTCCAATCCTAATAAGGAAAGTAAAAATGGTCCATCGCACCAACAGTGAATACGTGTCAGGAAAGTGAATTGAGTCCTAGTGACTAACACAAATATCTGTAGTCTTTCAACATTAGATTTGTTTTAAAAAGATTTAATAATTTTATAGAGCTTAAGTTGAATATATTTATATATTCAAGCTGTGTTCCGAGTTCAAACTTGTAATAAGGTGGTATGATTGCATCTATAACTAGTTTAGTTTCACCCTATATTCAATTGTGATGTATTTCAATAACTGCAACTGAGTTCAGGTCTTTGTACACACATGTCAAATCATAACCCATCCTCGATAGCCCAGTACATGGTTTGCAAACTAATGTACTAGTGTATTCCATTTTATAAATCAAAAGAGCAAACCTGCACTGTTGAGAGATAGATCTCGAAACGCTTCAATTGTCATACCGGATAGCGTGCAAATGGCTATTCACTTTGGGTTAAATAGAAAGATTTGATCTTAAAAACAATGTTACAAAAAAATGTTAAAACTAAATTTTTGTTTTAGTGTCACGAAAGTGAACTGAGTCCTAGTGAATATCACAAATATCTGTTGTCTTTCAACATGAGATTTGTTTGATAGTCTTAAAAAACCTAATAATATTATAGAGCTTCGTAAAGGTGCATACATTTATATATTCAATAATTTTTGTTGAACTAACGTTGAACTAACAATAACAGACAGTGTGCTTCAAATAATATTTATATTGATGCACTAAAACTTATTGTACGAGAATTTTCGTTATCGCTTTCAAGATTTTTATACAAAGGAAATTGTTCGGCCCCTTTTTTATTGTTTTCGCTGCCTATCAGAAGAGAGTATACAAATCTCGATAGCGCGATCAATTAATTCCAACAGGGGTTGATCGCGCGTAAAGAAATAGGAAACCGCGCAGCGGTTTTACATAGAATTAGACAGTGTGATTAGAGTGGTAGCGAGAGTAAGTACGTCTCGCGCGGCCAACGTGATTAGAGAGTGCATGTTTTGTCTCGGCCGGCATGCGACCACGCTCATTTTGTTGATGGGAACTTTTCGGGGATTCTGCAGATTCTAGGCGTTGCAAGGGTTCACCGCCGAAAATCCTTCTTATCTTTATTCCTTCCCTCCCTTAAATTAGTTGACGACAGGAGGATCGTTTCAAAAGAGCAAGCGAGGAAGACATTTTCTAACTAGAAGATAGTGGCAAGACCACCTCGATTTGTTATCCCCATTTTAATTTGTTCATGTCATATACTGTCCAATCATGGGTCCAATCGAATCGGATTTTTGGTTTGAACACGTGTGAGCGGCCAGTCGAGGTTAGATTTGCGACCTCATATCCGGTTTTATGTTGAAGCCCTCACATGCGTGCCGCGTTATTACTTCGTAATTTCAAATTTATCGACTGAAATAAATTTGTAAATTTGCGGATTTTGATTCGAACAAGTGTGAGCGGCTGGTCGAGGTTAGATATGCGACCCCATATCCGTTTTTTTGTTTGTTTCTTGAAGCTATCACGTGCCGCGTTATTGCTTCGTATGGAATAACTTTGTCAATTCGCGTTCCGTTTCTTTCCTTCTCATTTTTTCGTATTATGTTTTTGTAGTCATTTCAGTTCTTATTTGTTGGAAGAACATATTTGACACCACCGGTAGCGAGTCCAAAGCTCGACCGACGATGAATATTTGTTGTTTTCCATCGTTTTTAGGTAAATACCATTTGGACTCGTAACGATGAGGGAGTGAATTGACTCCCGTGTTCTCGTTCCGATGTTGGACATTTGTTGTTTTCCAATGTTTACAGGTAAATATCATTTGGGCTCGTAACGATGAGGGAGTGAATTGACCTCCCTTTCTCTCGTTCCGATGATGGATATTTTTTGTTTTCCATTGTTTACAAGTAAATAGCATTTGGGTTCATAACTATAAGGGATACGTGGGGCTCGTGCTCTAGAAACGAGATGGGTATTTGTTGTTTTCCATTATTTACAAGCAATTAACACTCGTTGTGCTTTGTTGCAAATTGGTGCCTGAGTGACAGATAAGCTGAGCTTAGGTCGGGGCCTCAAAGGCACTTCCCTGTGCACCAATTTGTTGCAGCTATAGTTCAAGGTCGATTGCGTAATTCGGCGCAATAGCTTCAAACACGCGGTCCCTATGTTCATTCGTTTGTAGCTAGATAATGCAAAAGTTTGTTTTCGTTGCATCATTCTGTGTAGTATGTTTGTGACACAGATCAAAGGTCCTATCGCAGTATGTTTGTTGCGATAAGCTCGGTCTATCTGTAACATGATTGTTAACTCGTTTACTTGTTTATGAATTTCCGTGAAATTAACTCCTTGGACAAGACCTAGGATGATCTAAGTTGAATTTGATTTGCTTTCGATATCTATCAGATCAACAGTTGTTATGGGCTTGCACGGACACAGATCTTGGTCTAATTGTCATGCTCTTCATCATCGCTTTGTAGTAAGCTTCTCATCATACCCTTTGTCGTGCAGTTGTTTAGAGACTTAAACACCGATTGAGGTTATTGTTGAATAGGCGTATCGGCCCACGTTCTTTGGTGGTGACGGGGTTGTTGTTGTGCCGTTGTTTATAGGCCTAATTATCTATCGTGGCTATTGTTGAATAGGCGTATCGGCCCATGTTCATTGGTGACGACGGAGTTGTTTTGCCTTTATTTATAGGTTTAAACACCGATTGTAGCTATTGTTGAATAGGCCTTGCTGTGCCGTTGTTTATAGGCTTAAACACCGATCGTGGCTATTATTGAATAGGCGTATCGGCCTACGTTCTTTGGTGGTGATGTAGTTGTTGTGTTGTTTTTCATAGGCTTAAACACCGATCGTGGCTTTTGTTGAATAGGCGTATCGGCCCACGTTCGTTGATGGTGATGGAGTTGTTGTTGGTGCCAGAGTGACAAATAGGCTGAGCTACGCGGAAGCGTAGTCCTTTGCGATAATCTTTGTACAAGGTAAAACACTTTGTTGTTGTGTTTGTTTGCTTGGGTATTTGTCGCTATAATCTTTGTACAAGGCCAAACACGTTGTCGTTACGATTGTTGCATGTAATAGGCAATTGAAGCAGGCATTCGACCCCCCTTTGCCTCGCGGTCCCACTAGTGCCACGAAGGTGGACTAAAAGCTATAGAATAATAGAAATTTAAGATGAAATTTGTTTTGGTATACCTAAAAAGATTTAGTTATTGTTTTAGAGCTCCGGAAAGGCTGAATATATTTATATATTGAATCAAATATGGAAACCAAAAAAATTCTTTCATCTCGAGTAGTAAATGCAATTTTTTCTATTGATATTATGTGACTAATATCCAAAATTCGACTTTAATACATCCAATTCGACACTTCTTTATTTATCCGTTTCAAATTTCTGATCCTACTTATATTATTACTTAATTATTGTTTACTATTTGCTTCTAATGTAACATTTAAATAAGTTTTTATTTCAAAATTTTATATTTTACCAAACCTACTGCTAAAGTCAAAGTTTATATAAAAATACTATATTTGTATATTTTTTTCAATATGAAATTTACGGACTAATGTTTAGGAAGAAATCAAATAGTTTATAGAAACGTATGCTATTATTAAAATAACGTAAAAACATATTTTCAATGCCGGTCGGGAAGTTAATTAGTATTCTCGAAGCGAGTCGGGATTTGTCCTATCCGTTGCGGTTTCCGGCAACGGAAACAATTCAATTCTAGCTATTTACCAGCAGCTTTATTAAATGATTACTAGGAAGCACTTTCAAAAAAACTAAATTACGTTTTATAGCGAAAATATAGAATTATATAATATACAGAATGAAAATTAATATGAAACTTTGTTGCAACAAGATATTATTAAAAATTATTAAACATATAATACCATTTGTGTTATACTTATTCCCTCGTTATAGTTTTCAACTAATTGATTGATTCATAAGATATAAAGCCATCTAAATAAAATTCTACGTAAAAATTAATTAAGTGATTAATTAAGCTTGTTGAAGGCTTTAAATTAGGGACATTTCCACGTTTTGTATGCAGTGAAAGGAAAGACCAAGTAACCCATTCCGAATTATTATTTAACTTTGCAGAAGGTTGAATAATTCGAGACTTTCTAAAACTTCGTTTTACTTCTAGTTTCTCCACGAGATTGAAATGTGATATACCTAAACTTAATTTTAACGAACCTGGAAATATTTCGCCTCGCCAACTTTTAAAATGTCTTCTTACAAAACATCAAGGACTTTTCAATTAAGTTTTAAATCCGTATCCTACCATTATACATCAATGATCGTTTTAAACTTGCTTGGTCATTTATCAAAAATGTAGTCTAGATTTTATACAATATATTTTATTAGACTGCATATCAAATCCTGTTTATTATGTTCTAATCTATTCTAATCTATTTATTATAAACCAATATTTTTGTGTGAAAATGCCAGGTTTTAATAATATTGCACCACATAATATTGCATTATACTAATCATAATCACAGTTAGAACATGAAGTTTAGATACATGTACGTGCTTCCAGATTCAGAATAATTTGGGACTCTGTCGAGAAGCTAAACATGTTTGGCAAAGCAACTTAATTTTGAGTGGCAGGGCACTTTAGCAAGGAGGACAATGAAGAAAAGTAACAAATACGTGATATGTAAATTCCTTGACGTATTCCCTTCTGTGGTTGTGTAAATTTTATTTGTGTGAATTTAAACAATGTCAAGAGAATTTAATTTCGATTTAATTTAGTTCCGATATGCTTTTAGCTTTTATGGCGAAAACAAATTAAACACGGGAAAGCAATTTAAACTATTGTTTTAACCCGCTTTTGTTTTTGTAAAGTACCTTGTAAAGTAACTTTTGTTTATGTTTATCATATAGAGAAAAAAAAATATAAATATTAACACCACCAAAAAACCCAACTTAACACCAAAAATATCACCAAATACTAAGTTTACTTATAGGAAATTTTATAAAGTTTCATTGATATTGTTCAAAATTTCATTTAATTTTAGTTAATATTTTAGAGTTATTTTTGTATCTATGAGACAAGGTAAATGTTAAACAAAAAGAAAATTTAACTTGAATCTAAAACAAACAAAAAATTATTATTATCCATTTGCCGGACAATAAATCCCTAAATAAAAAGGGTATAGAAAATTTAATGCTCTTGAAGTATCATTCGAAATATTTTTCAAAATTTCGCTTCGTTTCATCTTCGTTTTATGAAGGTTTTTTTATACTATTTTTCTTTTTATACTATTTTTCTTTTTATGCCATTTTATGCCATTTCTAAATAAAAAAATCGCCGATACATATTGAGAAAACTGTATCGCACTCGGCGAGGCATTAACGAACCCATATGAGTGCTTTAATAACTTCATAATAGACGCAAAATTGATAATAGTATATTAGAGTTGTAAGAAGCATATTACTTACGAGCGGAACAGTTACGCAAGACCCGCATAGCGGGAGTGCGTAATTCCGCGAGTACGTAATTTCCTTACAACTCGAGTCATGTACTATACTTTATCTACGACCACACTAATTTGTTTCAGATTAATAAGAAAAATACGTTTGATGTAACAAATTTATTTCTTATTATGTACATTATTTAACATTATAATAAAGAAACAGTTGTATTTTCATATATAACTCTTACTCGACCTTATTTAACATGATAGAAATGAAAAGAAATACATTCATAATGGTTAGATACCTTATTATTTAGTACTTGTTTGTAGTTTTCGTTAGATTTAAACGTGAAAAAACGAAATGAATGACAGTTTCTATGGGAATGATGTGACGTTTAATGATTGTTTGAAATTCCTTGACGTATTCCCTTCTGTGGTTGTGTAAATTTTATTTGTGTGAATTTAAACAATGTCAAGAAAATTTAATTTCGATTTAATTTAGTTCCGATATGCTTTTAGCTTTCATGGCGAAAACAAATTCAACACGGGAAAGCAATTTAAACTATTGTTTTAACCCGCTTTTGTTTTTGTAAAGTACCTTGTAAAGTAACTTTTGTTTATGTTTATCATATAGAGAAAAAAAATATAAATATTAACACCACCAAAAAACCCAACTTAACAACAAAAAATATCACCAAATACTAAGTTTACTTATAAATTTAATAAAGTTTCATTGATATTGTTCAAAATTTCAATTAATTTTAGTTAATATTTTAGAGTTATTTTTGTATCTATGAGACAATGTAAATGTTAAACAAAAAGAAAATTTAACTTGAATCTAAAACAAACAAAAAATTATTATTATCCATTTGCCGGACAATAAATCCCTAAATAAAAAGGGTATAGAAAATTTAATGCTCTTGAAGTATCATTCGAAATATTTTTCAAAATTTCGCTTCGTTTCATCTTCATTTTATGAAGGGTTTTTTTATACTATTTTTCTTTTTATACTATTTTTCTTTTTATGCCATTTTATGCCATTTCTAAATAAAAAAATCGCCGATACATATTGAGAAAACTGTATCGCACTCGGCGAGGCATTAACGAACCCATATGAGTGCTTTAATAACTTCATAAGTAGGGAAAGATCCTATGTTCTAAAACCACCGCCACCACAATCATGCGCATGCGCGATGACCTTTAACCCCTAACCTAACCTTGACCTTGACCCCTAACCTTGACCTTGGGACTTCCGGTTTCGACTTCCGGTTTCGACTTCCGGTTTTGACTTCCTGTTTCCGGTTTCGACTTCAGGTTTCGACTTCCAGACATTTGCTTAACCATATTATTTTCAGAATAAGTAAGGATTTCTTGTTTATTGGTTACTTCAATGCTTGTGCAATAGGTAGTTTGCAAATACTGGGATATATTTGTCCCACTCACCAATAATTTCACCGACCTGCCGTCTCCGGGGGCGGCTGGGTGAATTTTTTACGGTTCTTCATTTTCTTACACACAACTCGGACAGTTTTCGACGCACGGACGTGGTTCCGGCGCCGGTTTGTCCGGAACGTCGCCGTTCATCCGACTGTCACTTCACTTTTCGACATTTCTGCTTATAAATTTTTGGGGACGTGCGAAAAACCGTGTGGTGTCGGTGGACGCGTCTCTAAGTTTTCTACCGGAATTCTTTCGTGAATTTCATTTTTCCCGGGCATCTTCGCCGTGACCTTAAAAGTGGTAATTTTGAGGTCCGTGTGGGGACCTCATTGGTCCTCTTGAGGTCCGTGGGGGAAGCGTTCGGCCTGAATCGCCAGGTCAAGACCGAATCGCAATTTTCGATCAATTCTGAGACGACTGGCGTTTCCCGAATTTCACCTGGGGGCCGCACCAAGTGGATTTTTGAAAAGGTCAAATTAGGATTTTCTATGCCGCCCAAGATGGCAGATCTTCTTTGGTTTAACTTTGCGCATCCCCAGGTTTCGTCCTCTGTTCTGCCGCCCTCTTCCAGAGGGTCAAAACCTCCGAAAATCAGAGGTTTTTTCGGAGGTCAAGGTTAGGTTAGGGGTTAAAGGTCATGCGCATGCGCGATGACCTTTAACCCCTAACCTAACCTTGACCTTGACCCCTAACCTTGACCTTGGGACTTCCGGTTTCGACTTCCGGTTTCGACTTCCGGTTTTGACTTCCTGTTTCCGGTTTCGACTTCAGGTTTCGACTTCCGGCCGCCATTTTCGGAACTTCCTGTTTCCGGTTTCGACTTCCGGCCGCCATTTTCGGAACTTCCAGATGCGCGGGAAAATTCAAATAATAGACGCGAGGCGGGGAAATTCAAAATTAGATCCTGTTGAGACAAATGAGGTGTGAAGTTGGTTGCATACATCAACGGACTAAATACATGAGATTAGATAGACGAGGCTAGATACATGAGACTAGATAGACGGGGCTAGATACATGAGGCTAGACTAGACGGACTAGACTAAACCATTTTAAACCATTTGATGAGAAAAATGAAATCTGGTGTCAGAACGGCTCTAGCATGTGCATTAAGCGAGATACCGCCCGACCGCCTACCCCACAGTTGATGACGTCATCCGCCGCGGCAGATATTGCTAAACTAATTACCTCGATGCTGATTGGCTGATTAACGAATAAATAATTATAGTTGACCTTTTCCTTCAATTTATATGTAATGGACAAGACTGGACAGACAAGACTAGACAGACAAGACTAGACGAGACTAGTTAGATGAAGCTAGACAGATGGGGGCTAAATACATGAGATTAGACAGACCAAGCTAAATACATGAAACTAGATTAGACTGTACTAAAATATATAAGGGATTGTTTAATTCAAATAAAATATATTTTCGATTGTTTTTCTTATAATTGTTAATAATGTTTATATTATTACTTTCATTTTGTTATCTACGTTTTATTTTGATTTACGGCTTGTTGATTAGACGCAACCGGATGTTTGTCAGTCATAACACCAGGCAAGAATAGAGGGACTAGACTAGACAGACTAGATTAGACAGACAGACAAGCAGAGAAAATTCAAAATGAGTTGCGGATGGGTAGCGGACAATCCTGTATGCATGCATAATTGATTGCAAACATATTACGGATTGATTCAAATGAGATTATTGGTTTTAGGCCGGACAAGATCGGACAATACCGAACAAGGTCGAACAAGAACGGACAAGACTATACAGACCTTATATTTATCCGAATAATTTCCTATGAGTAAGCGAAATTTCTTATACTTGTCTGTGAACCAGATCGTATTAATGTTTTTCATTTATATAAATACCAAAGAGTTCAATTCTGACATCCACTTTTCATCTACTTGCATCCACTTTTCATTTACTTGCATCCACTTTTCATCTACTTGCATCCACTTTTCATCACGCCAAACAGGGTGTGAGGTCTATGTGACTCCACGCTAAACAGGGTGTGAGGTCTATGTGACCCCACGCCAAACAGGGTGTGAGGTCTATGTGACCCCACGCTAAACAGGGTGTGAGGTCTATGTGACCCCACGCCAAACAGGGTGTGAGGTCTATGTGACCCCACGCTAAACAGGGTGTGAGGTCTATGTGACCCCACGCCAAACAGGGTGTGAGGTCTATGTGACCCCACGCTAAACAGGGTGTGAGGTCTATGTAACCCCACGCTAAACTCCGTCCACTTTCCGTCCACCCCATCCACTCTCCGTCCCCTTTTCATTCTTTCAGCTTTAATCTCATTGGGTTAGTTGGGTTAGCATTGGGTTAGGTTAGCATTAGGTTAGGTTACGGGAGGTTGGCAATTAAGTGCGTTTCATTCCTAATATCTCGTAACCTAACCTAATGCTAACCTAACCCAATGCTAACCCAACTAACCCAATGAGATTAAAGCTGAAAGAATGAAAAGGGGACGGAGAGTGGATCGGGTGGACGGAAAGTGGACGGAGTTTAGCGTGGGGTTACATAGACCTCACACCCTGTTTAGCGTGGGGTCACATAGACCTCACACCCTGTTTGGCGTGAGGTCACATAGACCTCACACCCTGTTTAGCGTGGGGTCACATAGACCTCACACCCTGTTTGGCGTGGGGTCACATAGACCTCACACCCTGTTTAGCGTGGGGTCACATAGACCTCACACCCTGTTTGGCGTGGGGTCACATAGACCTCACACCCTGTTTAGCGTGGAGTCACATAGACCTCACACCCTGTTTGGCGTGATGAAAAGTGGATGCAAGTAGATGAAAAGTGGATGCAAGTAAATGAAAAGTGGATGCAAGTAGATGAAAAGTGGATGTCAGAATTAAACTCTTTGGTATTTATATAAATGAAAAACATTAATACGATCTGGTTCACAGACAAGTATAAGAAATTTCGCTTACTCATAGGAAATTATTCGGATAAATATAAGGTCTGTATAGTCTTGTCCGTTCTTGTTCGACCTTGTTCGGTATTGTCCGATCTTGTCCGGCCTAAAACCAATAATCTCATTTGAATCAATCCGTAATATGTTTGCAATCAATTATGCATGCATACAGGTTTGTCCGCTACCCATCCGCAACTCATTTTGAATTTTCTCCGCTTGTCTGTCTGTCTAATCTAGTCTGTCTAGTCTAGTCCCTCTATTCTTGCCTGGTGTTATGACTGACAAACATCCGGTTGCGTCTAATCAACAAGCCGTAAATCAAAATAAAACGTAGATAACAAAATGAAAGTAATAATATAAACATTATTAACAATTATAAGAAAAACAATCGAAAATATATTTTATTTGAATTAAACAATCCCTTATATATTTTAGTTCAGTCTAATCTAGTTTCATGTATTTAGCTTGGTCTGTCTAATCTCATGTATTTAGCCCCCATCTGTCTAGCTTCATCTAACTAGTCTCGTCTAGTCTTGTCTGTCTAGTCTTGTCTGTCCAGTCTTGTCCATTACATATAAATTGAAGGAAAAGGTCAACTATAATTATTTATTCGTTAATCAGCCAATCAGCATCGAGGTAATTAGTTTAGCAATATCTGCCGCGGCGGATGACGTCATCAACTGTGGGGTAGGCGGTCGGGCGGTATCTCGCTTAAGGCACATGCTAGAGCCGTTCTGACATCAGATTTCATTTTTCTCATCAAATGGTTTAAAATGGTTTAGTCTAGTCCGTCTAGTCTAGCCTAATGTATCTAGCCCCGTCTATCTAGTCTCATGTATCTAGCCCCGTCTGTCTAGTCTCATGTATTTAGCTTCATCTGTCTGGCTCCATGTATCTAGTTTCATGTATCTAGTCTCATGTATCTAGCCTCGTCTATCTAATCTCATGTATTTAGTCCCGTTGATGTATGCAACCAACTTCACACCTCATTTGTCTCAACAGGATCTAATTTTGAATTTCCCCGCCTCGCGTCTATTATTTGAATTTTCCCGCGCATCTGGAAGTTCCGAAAATGGCGGCCGGAAGTCGAAACCGGAAACAGGAAGTTCCGAAAATGGCGGCCGGAAGTCGAAACCTGAAGTCGAAACCGGAAACAGGAAGTCAAAACCGGAAGTCGAAACCGGAAGTCGAAACCGGAAGTCCCAAGGTCAAGGTTAGGGGTCAAGGTCAAGGTTAGGTTAGGGGTTAAAGGTCATCGCGCATGCGCATGATTGTGGTGGCGGTGGTTTTAGAACATAGGATCTTTCCCTACTTTCATAATATACGCAAAATTGATAATAGTATATTAGAGTTGTAAGAAGCATATTACTTACGAGCGGAACAGTTACGCAAGACCCGCATAGCGGGAGTGCGTAATTCCGCGAGTACGTAATTTCCTTACAACTCGAGTCATGTACTATACTTTATCTACGACCACACTAATTTGTTTCAGATTAATAAGAAAAATACGTTTGATGTAACAAATTTATTTCTTATTATGTACATTATTTAACATTATAATAAAGAAACAGTTGTATTTTCATATATAACTCTTACTCGACCTTATTTAACATGATAGAAATGAAAAGAAATACATTCATAATGGTTAGATACCTTATTATTTAGTACTTGTTTGTAGTTTTCGTTAGATTTAAACGTGAAAAAACGAAATGAATGACAGTTTCTATGTGAATGATGTGACGTTTAATGATTGTTTGAAAATCACGTACTATATTTAAAAATACTATTAACCGTCCAGCTCTCAATCAATCAACGAATCGTAAACCAAACGCACATGTGTGTCATCAATCATAACTTATCAATAATTGCGGACTGCTACATACGTGTGTGTTATGATGTATTTACAAAGTCCACGAACTGGTGGTCGTAGAATAGTGGTCGTAAATACATATATTTACGTTTTTAAGGGCTTACAGCATATATATATATATATATATATATATATATATATATATATATATATAAACATATATTGAAATATACTGCCTTATCAAAAAAAAAATGGTAAACACCCAGTATTTATTAGACGATTTTCATGAAATTTACAAAAATTCAAGTACATGAACTGCTTCAACGTTCAAAAAATCAACTTGAAAAATTAAAAACAAATGAATAAAAATTAATAATGTGTTGGGCTTCCACGATTTCCCAAGCACTCATTAGCATGTTGAGGAATGATAGAAATCATACTATTAATATCGACTTGGGGTATTTCATTAAAAACTTCGTTAATTTGACCATTAACTTTTTTGAAGTTCCATTACAGTGTTAGCGGGGCGCTGTAAGATACTTATTCTAACACCTATCATATCCCAATCATGTTCTATCGGCGATAGATCTGGAGAACGAGATGGCCAAGTGACAAATTGATTTCAGCACTATAAAAAAATTCTTGTAAATACACACTTGCTGTGTGAGGCCGATCGTTATCTTCTGAAAAATTTGGTTCTGCAAGGCATTTACATAGGGCATGAAATCTGGTTTTAAAATGTTGTGTATATACCAAATCGCATAAGACTTGCTTCTAAATGTCTTTCAACAGCAAATTGTGAAATTGTGTGTTCACGGCGTCAACGTCTAACTTTTCTGCGACCATCATGAGCCCATAAACAGAACCGAGACTCATCGCTGAAGATAATGTATTTCCATTCATGAGTCCAATGTTGTATTTCGCTGCACCAATCAAGTCTTGGTCTGCGATGCTGCGGAGTAAGAGGTAGAGACAATTGTGGACGGTAGGATCTAATTCCAAAACTGCGGATTCTTCTGTAAACAGTAGTCATGCATAGTCTTCGGCCATTTAGATCCAACCAGTCATTTCCCAATGTCGGCCACATTGTAAATTTGTCCCTTAAAGTTGAAAGATGAAGAGCTCGATCATCACGCTCAGTGGTGTTTCTTGGACGTCCTAATCCAAATCTACGTTGCTTCTTCCCAGCTTCAGACCATCTAGACCAGGAGCGTCTAGACCCAGACGCTTCTCGCATACCAATAATGCGACCCCTTTCAAAATCACTTAAATGATGAAAATGTGCACGACGACGACCACAGATCGTATCTTTTTAAGGCATAATTTTAAGTTTTACAAACTGAAACGTCAAACTCTTCATCGGGTAAATGGCGACATGTATTATTTTTAATTTTATTTAAAACCCGGCTAGATGCTTTTAGACACCACGCGAGCTTGCTGTACTAGCCGATAGAATAACAATGGCTGAAATTGCTATGTGAATCTGCAATATTTATTCATGCATTTACCCGACGAACATTGCAGAGTAAGTTGTAGTTTGTTTTTAATTTTATATTGAGATTAATGATAAATCCATACTGATGAAGCCAAAAGGCAGAAACGCATCTGGATGTTCATTATTATTAATTTTTATCAGGTTATAGTGTTTTTTAGAAACCTACAATGTCTCTCGAGGCATAAAAGTGCAGGAGATCACTTTGTACTTATAATTATATTAATTTATATTATTAGTTATGAAACGTACTAATTTATAAATTTAACATAGCTAATATTATTATATAACATAGTTAGTACTAATTTATAAATTTAACATAGATTCACATAGTAATTTCAACCAATGTTACACTTGGATTTCTGTTTTTTTGAAAGGCAGTATATATAGCATATGAACATTTTATGCAATAATCATTTACTAACATAATTTTTTGAATGTGTGTATGTATAATATTGAATAAATAATAAATAGAATATATGTAGTTTAAGTGAACCTTTAATATTTATTTATTAATGACATTTGTATAATAATTGAAATTATAATTATAGCAAAATATATAAATAATATAAATATATATATACATATATATATGTATATATATATATATATATATATATATATATATATATATATATATATATATTTATATAATATATAATATATCTATATATATATATATATATATATATATATATATATATATATATATATAATCACTATCGGTAATACATTTGAATATAAAATTACAAATTATAAATATTTCAATTAAGAGGAATTATATTATCTCAGCATATGCCTATGGTATCTATGGTAGCGATCAAAGAACAAAAGTGTACCGGAGACTAAAAGAGCGATTTGCAGAATGCTGAATTGAAGGCGAACTGCTTTTGGAGGTGGTTTCTGCATGTTCTCTGGTACAATTTATATGGGAGCACGAACCGACACTGCTTTCACATTTAAATCTAACATGTGGATATAATATCGCCTTCATTTCTTCTTCTTCTCGCGGATGGGTAAATTAGGACCACGCGGAATCAACGTATGTTGAGCTTTATATGCATGGATTGTTGTAGTTTCTGTACCTTCGGCCATGTACGTCGTGTTGGTTTCTCATTCTCATGGTATCGGCAAGTTTAGAAATTTTCCTATATATTTCAGCATTGGGTTTGGGATAGCGTATGCCATTTCTAATTCTAGGCCCTAAGATCTTTGTCATAATTTTCCTTTCCTTAATCTATAATTGTTCCTTTAATGTTTTAATTTGTAAATTGAAAGTTTCTGAAGCATACAGAGCATCCAGATTAAACACTATTAAGTAATGGCGAATTTTAATATTCCATGACAAGCATTGCTTGTTATAAAAACGTTAAACTTTGTAGGTATATATAATAAAGTTTTGGTAAAGAACAACAATCCATTTCATTTTCCTCATATAAGTAAGTAGTAATGTTGCGTTACCTCAACAGTACCTGACAGCTCAAACTGCAAGTCGCGTTATTTAAAATTTTTATTGTATTAATATTATAGTATAAAATTCTATAATAAAGTTCATGAGTACATACAATTTTTAGTATCTAAATGACAAAGAGCACGATCTAATGATGTCTAACAATAGAAGGACAATCTTCAGTCTTGAGCTCATGTGCCAAAAGTGACTGAAGATTTTCCGTGCTATTTTTGTTAAACATCATTAGATCGTGCTCTTTGTCTTTTAGATACTAATCGTTCCGTTATTTTATGTATATATAAATATATATATATATATATATATATATATATATATATATATATATATATATATATATATATATATATAGTAGTATAAGTATAAGTTTTATATGAATGTCAAATTTTCGTTTTATTTCTTTGTGGGATTAAAAAAAAACACACACGTTAGTGGCGGTACCCCGACAGCGTCTCTTTCACATGTTAGTGGCGGCTGATATTTTAATACTCAGAAGTGGAACTCTGACTTCAACCGACTGACATTTCAGTCATAACGTCAATTAAATCAACATGAATAGTGTACCTTCTAGAGCTAGAGCAATAAATTACTCCAGGGCTTTCAATCCCCGAGCGGTCTATTCGGATGCTGGGGAGACCACACATCTGTGCCAGGAGGTAAGTCGGAGTACCTCAAATCGCGGTAGGAACATTTTTAAAGGAAAATCTCCGATTTGGCTAATGACATTTAATGTCAATTCCATTTTTGAAAGTTGGGAAATTAAAAAAAATTCTTAAATAAAGCTAGAGAACGTAACATAAAAATTATTGCATACCAGGAATCACGGTACACAGATGAAGTCCTTTTGATTCTGAAAACTTTCTGAAAAGCCAGGAGAACGAGTCATGGTCCATTGTCCACAATTTGGGACCGGATTTATAGTGGATAAATCAATACTTGAAGCAGTTGTGACATTCAAGTCTTACTCAGCACGCCTTTCCACCATAATGATAAAATCAGGGAACAAAATCTATACTCTAATTAATGGTCATGCACCAACTAACATAACTACCAAGGAAGCACCAGAGAAAGCGGAGCAATTTTGGAGTCAATTAGATAATATTTTACAAAGAATTCCACAACATTATGTTAAAATTCTTATGGGTGACTTCAATGCACAAATTGGCAAAGAGAGGAAATATCGATATTGGGTTGGGAAATTGTCTGGTCATAAAAATACTAATAAGAACGGCATGAGAGTCATTGACTTATGCAGAAGTCATGATTTATTTTTCAAATCAACCTTCTTTAAGAAACTCCTTTCTAAAACTAGGACATGGGTCTCACCTAATATCTTATTGGGTGAGTATTAACTGGATCATGTACTAATTTCCCGTTTTGTATACTGCAGAAATCATGAAACTAAAAGTATTGAAAGGCCTGGTCTTAGATTCTGATCATTATCCAACAAAATTTTACCTTGATGTGATCCCTTTGAAACGAAATTTTACAATACGAGTTCCTCAACGTATATATGACATAGAGAATATTAAAGGTAATGAAAACTTCATGAAAGGAACTGAAGAAATACATCCACAAAATTGCCGGCAACTTCAATCAGGACTCTTACAAACAGCTGTAAATATAGCCCCGTTAAAAAGAACAAGAAAACACCCGTGGTGGACAGATGAATGTGACCAGTTAATTCAACAAAGACAGCAAACCTGGCATAATTGGTCGTGCAATAAAACTACAAACACATTTCAAGAACTTAAAAATGTTAGGAAGACAGTTACAAAATCAATAAGGAGAATTCGTAAACAAAGTGAAGATTTTAAATTACAATCAATAGAAGGGGACTTTAAGCAACATAAGTCACGAAACTCTTATAGAACGTTTAAGCAAAAGTTGACAAAGTATTCTTGTCCATCGCTCCATTTTGTCAATGAAAATGAAGAATTGGCTTATACTATAGATGCAAACTGTACAATCCTTGCAGTATATTTTTCTAAACTACTTAACAGTGATTTACCACAAGAAAAACTCAAGTTTGTCATTTCTTATAAAATTAAACAAGATTCAACCCCATCGACTGTACAAGAGATTAAAGAAATTATTCAATCACTAAAATATAACAAAGCTTTAGGGGAGGATCAAATAACTGTAGAATTGTGGAAAAATGCAGGAGAAAATTGTTTCACAAAATTGCACGAAATTATGTTGGACATTAGGAAACGGAAAAAATCCCCTCGGATTGGAAGCTGGCGATAATCCATCCCATACACAATAGGTGGGTTTATAGGTGTTCTTAGTCAGTCGATAGGCTAGTTCTACCTTGTTGACTCTCGTGGATAGTGATGCTCTTTCTGATAAGTTGGGTTCAATTCATTCGCCGACATACTTAAATTCTCAGTCCTCTTGATATTTCTCTGCTCTGGTAACATCTCTCTGTTTGGTTCTTTGATTTTGGTTCTTTGTTTCCGTTTTCTCCAACGACACTTTGACCCACTTTGACCCACTTTGAAGACCCACTTTGACAGCTTGTTTTGTGAGGAAAGTTACCTGCATTGTTGCCATCTCAAGAGAATCAGCAATCAGTGCCATGTCATCTGTGAAGGCCAGGCAATCTACAACCAGTCCGTCGTTTTTACGTTCCAGGTAGATACCAACACCCAAGTTCATCAGTTCCTTACGCCATTCTCTCATAACCTTTTAAAGGACACAGTTGAAGAGAAGTGGGGAAAGCCTATCTCCTTGTCTCACTCCAGTATATATTTCGAAGCTTTATGAGTTCTCGCCTCTAAATTTAACCCTGGAATGGGTGTTTGTCAAGGTTTCTAGGATGAGTCTGCGGGTTTTGTTGTCTAGTCTTATTTCCTGTAGTACCTTGTGAACCGTTTCTCTATCAATGGAATCGTAGGCCTTCCTAAAATCAAAAAAGGTGACGACCACCTTGCGGTTTCTCATCTTGTAGTATGCAAGTACAGTTTTAAGATTAAGGATCTGTTCAACACAGAATCGGGTCTTCCTGAAGTCTCCGTGGTATTCTCCCAGTTGACAATCCAGCTGATTATCTGACCTTGTTAATAACGCCTTGGAGAGAATCTTCTATATTACTGGGACGAGAGAAATTCCACGGTAGTTGTTTAGATCAGTAAAATCTCCCTTTTTGTGAAGCGAATGAATCAGAGTCGATTTTCAATCGGGTGGTAATTTCTCTGTTTCCCAGATGTCCTGGGTGCTCCCGGTTAGCTTGCATACGGCATTGCTTCCAGCACCTTTCCACAGTTCAGTAACGATAGAGTCCTCTCCAGCTGCCTTATTATTCTTAAAAAGTTGAATGATCCGACCAACTTCTTCCAATGAAGAGGGCAGTGAGTCCGGGTTTTTGTGTGGTTTGTTTATAATCGAAGTCTTCGCTTGGTGGATCACAGTTGAGTAGATTTTTAAATTTGAGTTTGAGTTTAAAGTACTGAGTTAAAAGGTGGCAGTTGTCCTTGTCGTTTAAAAGCCAGTTTGCTTTGAGAGTCTCTGAAGTGGAGGCTTGGCGGAGCGTATTTTCTGAGTATCTGCTTGAAGGTTGCAAAGAAATCTCTGAAGTTATTCTTAGCAAAGCTCTCTTCCATTGGGGTTACTTGTTTTTGAAGCATACGTTATGTTTTTGAATAGTTTTGTTTTTCAATAATTAATAAATAATGAAACTTAATCATTTTTAGGGTTCCGTACCGAAAATGGAACCCTTATAGGATCACTTTGTTGTCCGTCCGTTTGTCTGTCTGTCAAGACCATTTTTCGCAGGAACGCGTAGAGGTAACAAGTTTTGTATCAAATACTCGGGTCTGCGGTCTCTTTCAGCTGCGAAAAAATCAAACTTGTAAGTCAACGCGATCAAAAGAAATGACCGTTTATGTCGCATATTTTGCGATTTCACAGGGGAATCAAAACCTATAGGGTACTTCCCTTGGACCTAAAATCATCAAATTTGGCAAAAACCTTACAGCACATGTAAAGGGAAAAATCTGAAAACCGTAAATATGTAGTTTAATTACAAGAAAAATGCAAATTTACTATTAGAAACTTATGAAAATTCACTAATGTGTTGCGTGGTATTGTCAGGCACCAGAAGCATATGGATTACATACAGTTAGGTCCTCCAAAAGATACCTTACTTACAAGTTTGTACGGATCCCTCGGTGCGCGAGTCACAACTCGCACTTGACCGGTTTTTCATCTATAAATATAATTCCAACTATTATTTTCTTAAAAATTGTAAAAAGCAAGAAATTTTATAACTCTTGAATCCTTCGGATTTCAAACTCGCTCGTTTGCAAAAACAGACCTGTGCGCACATAAGCGTTAAACATTTCATACGCACTATTTTTGTTTAAAAGCCGTCTGTTTTCGTTCGCCCATCGAAAAACCATGGTGTACACATAGGCCTGCTTAAGAGCCTTGAAGTTTTAAAGTGTTTTGTAGTGTTACAAATTACAATGTTACAATTTAGCTTATTTTATTATCTAATGTCAATTTATTCAAAGAATGTTACTGTTGGTAAGTGTATAACTGTTTCAAAATGTTTTACAAGATTTAACTAACTAGTTCATCTTTATTAATTTTTACCGGATGAAATTTGCGAAATTGTTCAATTAAATACATCGCCAAAACTAGTAGCTAGTAACAAAATTAATTCGTTTTATTTTATCCCAACGTATTTTTCCAATTCAAACATAATTTATGACGACGTAATTTTCAATTTTCATCTGTGTTCGTAACGTAAATGTTATAAATCAAATTTTAAACTCGAAATGTATTCGGGAGAACGAATTTTGCTACTCTAAAGTTGCTATTCTAGAGTTGCTATTCCCACGTGATAGTCTTGCCGAGTAAAATATAATAATAAAATATACTCGCTCCGTCCCAAATTAGTTGCTACATTTGAATATTTTTCTAATGATTATTGGTACTGATGATTTTATAATTTTTTAAAATAATTTTCAAAGAATTTAGGTTGACATTGTATCAATCATTAATATTAGTTTGACAAGTGCTCTCTCCTCAAGTACAGCATCCGTGCCAAATAAGTTTCAAAATGATAATTTAGAATTGGTAAAACCATACTACAGTAACCATGTAGTATGGTTTTACCAATTCTAAATTATCAATGAAATCAATAACCTGCTAAGTTCATGTCCCTCTCACCAAATGCCAAATTAAAAATATCTAACACGCAGTCCTTCACGTGGGGTTCAAGTAAGTGATTTACAAATAATTTGTAAACCATTTTGATTTTACGAATAATAATTATTATTCGTAAAATCAGAGCTGCACTGATGAGAGAAATCTCGAAATGCGTCTATCGATGGCTATCCACTTAAGTTATCGGAAAGATATGATCTTAAAAAAACAATGTTATTTTTCAGGTTTCTGTTGAAACAAAGCCACAAAGGTGGACTGAAAGCTATAAAATAACTGACAAATTTCACATGAGATTTGTTTTGGTAGTCCTAAAAAGACTCAACAATGTTATAGAGTTCCGGAAAGGTTGAATATATTTATATATTTAGGCTGTGTTTCGCCTTTATTAAGTTTATAGTTTCAAAATATTGCTTCGAGAACTTTGTCCCTTATTTATGAAACGTAGAAAAAAAAAATTAAAATGAAAATAACAAGTTTATAATAATGGTAGTATCAATAAGGTTAATTTAAGTTTTAAAGAGTTTCGTGCACATAATAGAGCCCGTGGATTGCATGCCAGGCTGCTCAAAAGAAGATTTTGACGACGAAGTTTTTCCTTCTCAATCAATTCTCGAACGAAATGTACATATTATACATGCATACATACAATATTGTCGAATCTTAATAGTGCACTTTAAACTACATGATATAGCTTAAATTTGACAGAGTAGACTTATTTTGGTTAAATCTTGAACATTTAATTTAATTTTAGCTATCTAAAATTTAAAATGATTAGAGTATTATCTAAACTTGATGGTATGGTCTAATATCTAATCTAAACTTGATAAATTAGTCTAATTTTATTTGTGTATTCTAATCTTTATAAATAAGTCTAATTTTGTTTGTCTAGTCCAAATTTGTCTAATATATCAATGTTAGACTAGACAAACAAAATGAAATTAGATAATCAATTTTAGACTAAATCATCACATTTCGAGTATTGCACTATTAATAATAGGCTGCTTTGTCAAGATTATATTAGAGAGTCCAGTTTAAAATAGTCAATATATATATATATATATATATATATATATATATATATATATATATATATATATATATATATATATATTTTTTTGGGAATTTAACGTTGGGAACAGACAAAGTTCGTAATAGACAGACAAGGAAGCAAGTTAATGAAAACGTGGCAAAAGGGAAGAATTACATCTCTAAAACTAAATATTACATCTTCAAAACTAAATTAATTAAACTGAAATTTATAAAACATTGTAGTTCTGAGCCAAGTCATCCAGTTTTGAGATTTGTTTACAGTTTCAAGTCTCTAGCTAATTGTGTAGATAGTTTAAAATCGATTTGTTAAAATATCCAACAAAGTTGAATACATAAAACGTTGAGCCGAAACAGAGTTATGAATAGACAGATAAGGAAGCGTGCTAAGAAAACCGTGGTAAAATGGAGGAGGCATCTACTGAATTGGAAGAGATTGCCATTCTCATTCTCAAAATTTTCATCTCGAAAAGAAAAGTAATTTTGAATAATCAGAAAAAAAGAAAACGGAGAGAATAGGAAGCAAGTATCTGAGTCTGATGGATACTGTTAAAGGTACTCATAAAACTCATAGTTTCTGATAAAACTGTTAATGAAAGTTCAAGTACTGACGAATTTATCTGTCTGTCTTCAATAAAAACTATCTTCAAAAAATATTTTTTTTTCATCTTTCATCCTTCATCACCACCTTTCTCAATAAAATTCAGAATTGTAATTCGAGGATTTCTCCTCACACCAAGGTGACACCTTAGACAGTCGACCATGAACAGTCTTTTGCATCAAAAAATTGCAGGAAAGGCAGCACTCGGATTCGATGGGCTGTCATTCAGAAGATAATGACAGATCGGAGCGTCTAGAAACTCAACAGTCGGTACGAATCGAAAAACATCAAAGGATGAAAACTAAACAAATCTCATTCTTCTCGTCACACAATCATAGCTCCTTTGCCAAACTGGAAAATTAAAAATTGTCATTGACATCATAAAAAACACAAAATTATAATCATGGCTCTTAAAGAAATCAGAAACAGTGACCAAGACCCTATGGAATCACAGGGATACCGACTTTATAAAGGAATCCCTGGAAAAGGAGTCATGAAAAACTGTCCACAATTTGGCAATGGATTTCTTATAGATCTCAAAATTGTCTACTCTATCATAGAATTCAAATCTCAGTCCCCCAGACTTGCAACTTTGAAAATCTGCAAATAAGACATACACAATTATCAATGCATATGCTTCCACCAATCAGAAAAATAATACTCTGAAGGACAAAAAAGAATCACGGAAATTTATGGATCTACTGGATCAAATCTTAATCAACATTGCTCCATCAAACATAAAAATTCTCCTTGGCGACTTCAATGCTCAACTGGGGCAAGAAAGAAGATACCGATATATAATTGGAAAATGGCCAGCACATAAATGGACCAACAAAAATGGTCAAAGGTTAATTGAAACTTGTAGAAACTATAACCTGGTCTCAAAGTTAACATTTTTTAAAAGAAAACCTCACAGACAATAAAATGCATGGATAAATTTCACCGCCGTGAAATCTACAATGTCAAAGTTTTAATGGATGAAAACTAAGGGTCAGACCACTATGTTGTGAAGATAAAAATAAAAATAACACCAATGGTAAACAAAAGATCCCAGACAATAAAAGAAAATTCGACCCTACTATCTTAACAAAAAATGAGGAATACAACAGGAAATCAGGTGAAGGATCTATCAACTCTAATACGCTAGAAGAATTACCCACCAAATTAAAATCAATAGCAGAAGATTTGGCTCCAATAAATCCCAAAGAAACATGAGTGGTGGAATGAAGATTGTGACCAGGCATTAGAAAGAAGACACCAAGCTTGAATAAATCATTCCGAAATCAAGTCCGAAAGTCTGAAGAATCACACCTAGAACTAATTAACCAAAGAAAGTCCACCCATAAAATCATCCTAAAATATATGAACTGTAAAAATTTATATTACTGTGAATAACAAGTTGTACAAGATTTTTACATAGTATTACTGTAGTAAAAACATAGTGAATTTTTCAATTCAATGTAAGTATGAATTACCACGTAGTAACTGTCGCAACCACCCTATTCATCCTAAAAATACCCTTGAAAAGATAGAAGAGAACTTCCAGAAGGAACAGTTAAGAGATAATTACAAAACTTGTTTTTGTAATATTTTATAATAACTTGGCAGTTATCTTAAAAAGTATGAGTCTCCAACATTGATGCTGAGAGATAAGTCAGGAAAGTTGGCCCATAATAATGAAAAAAATGAAGAGATTTTTTCAGAGACTTCCAACAAACTTTTCGAAATATACTAATCGAGTAAGGTACCGTCACTGAACTCGAAAGGGGTCAAAAGTCAAGATTTCTTGAAAATTAAGAAAAATTGTCAAAAAATGCGGTTTACGTCTTGAATTTTTTCCAATGAATTGAACAAAAAAATAGGTTTTTTTTGACGAACCTTACCAAGTTCCGCCCCCGCAGGGGGCGGCTGTAGGTGCGTTTTAAATTTTTAACTTTTTCCGTAAAAACTCCGTTCCTCTTGGGCGTCGAAACGGGAAATGGTCATTTTCTGTTGTAAAACTGAACAGGCCTTCGACCCGTGTCCGTCTGCCGCTCGCAAGTCACACATGGCGTCCTCTAGGTGCAAAAAACAGGAGATCGTTTCTAGCACCTTTGAGGAGCAATTTTGGTCCGCGGCTCGATTTTTTTACTGCGTTCTTTTGCCGCGTCGATTTCACGTTTTTTGACGTCATGCGGAAAAGTACGCGACCGTCGGTTCACCCGGTGCGGCGAAAAATGTAAGCGAAAAAAACACGTTCTTTTCATCACATCTGTGGACGCCATTCTCTTGATTGAAGAGCGCCGTGTCTCCAAACCGGTTCGTTCGATGCGAGATATTTACCCGCAACCGGCGGTGGAAGAACCTGGTACCTTCGGCATCATGTTCCCACTCTGGGTCAATTTTAACACAAAAATCTAAAAAACGCGATGTTTCTTTCACCTAATTTGCGGGGATCCCTCTCCCGGGATACCCAACAGTCGGATCGGGACCGGACCAATCGGCACCAATCGATTCGGCATAGTGTCTTTAAGTTTGTTTTGGAGTTTAATTGCGATTGCGTGCCGGATGGCGCCGGGAGGCCCGAAAAACCATGTTTTGCAGAAGTACGCGAGAATCCTCTGGGATTCGCTAAATTAAATAGCAGGGCCTCGCGGTGGTGGTTTCTGAATATAGAACGAAAAGGTCTATAAGGCGATAGGAACGATGCATCGCTCGATCGCATTTGGGGGTCTCGACGCCCGTCCAAACTCGAAACGAATTTTTCAAAATTGAGCAAATTGAAACCTTCAATATTCGGTGAAATGTTTTAGAATTGTATTGCTCTTTTCAGGAATTATAGCCCCACGTGTCTACTTTCGAACGACACCAGTCTCGGCGCATTACACCTCCGGGGACGTTCCGCAGGCCCCAATTCGCGAAGTCACTTTTTTTCACCTCTTCAAACGGAAACGCTTAAAAGAAAATTTACATTGCCAGTCCAACAAGTGCATGCCCGGTGAAAAGGCCAACAGTATGGCGTTTGAATTTCTCAAATCCATCAACGGCTTCGCACTCCAGGTCAAAAATACTACGACCATTGCTTGCCGCTGAATCGCCAATTTACACTCACAGCTGATCATTCTGACACTATTTTCGCTCAGGTTATGTGGAAATGTCATTGTTGAAGTTTATCCGTTTATGATTATTCGTGTGCTTGTGAAAAGATAAAATTAAAGAAAAGAATTTAAATCAAAATTCTGATTTTTCGCTCAATGTTAGGTTGAAATTCAAATAAAATTCAAAGAGATATCTTGAAATCTCTAAATTGCAGATTTCGGCGACTCTGGCTCTTGATTAGCAACACATAGCAACGTCAAAATTCGCATTTTTTCACAAATTTCTACAAGAAAACGAAGTTTTTTCACTTTTCTTTTAGCAGATTCTTAAAATTCAGACCATTTTACATCAGAAACAGTTGCTTCCCTTCACATTTGAATTCCAAAATTTATTTCATAATCCGCGATATTTACGATTTTTTTTAAGAATAATTGGAGCTTTTAAATTGAATTTAGATTCCAACGGTACAACACGCGTCTTCCTCGAATGTATATCAACAGAGTTATTGGCGAAAATCTGTCAGTTTTACCATTTCACTGCGGAAGGAACAGCCATTTCAATATTTATTGACATTTTCGATTCAAATTCGAATACAACTCATCAAGTTATATTAAAATATGTTGCATGAATTTTCTGCGGCTGATTCGTGATTCGGATAATTTTACATGGGGGACGATGTAAGTTTTTCGGTCATCTGGAGATTTAAAATCCATTTTTCAAACGGTGGGAATTAAGAGTATTCTACAAGAATAGTTAAAAATTACACATTTAATTTTTTGGAATCTAAAGGTGTATTCCTCGACTTCCTAGCGGGTATAACAAGAGAGTTTTTGTTGAAAAACGGTCAGTTCTACCACTTGACGGCTGAAGGAAAAGCCATCTCGAAATTTATCCGGATTTTCTTTTTAAAATCGAATAGTGCTCATTGATATATAAATTGTACATGTTTCTATTGAAATTTACATATTTGTGGTCGATTGCCTTGACACAGGATTTTTTTAATAAAGAAATACTTGCAAATATATTTTTTTGTTCAATTTTCCGTAGTCTAAGAAACATGCATTTAGCGCTATTTTATAGAGCACATTTTCATCTAAAAGTTGTGTCATTTTCATTTTTCCAGTGCGAACCGTTTTGGCGGAAGAGCCCATTTAAAACCCGTGTAAATTGAGTGACGAAATTCAGAAAAGGGGTTCGTTCCCTTCTAAAAATTTTTCAATTTTATATTTTTTACTTTTGCGACCAAACCGAAGGTTTTTACAAAATTTTCAAAAAATACTTTTTTGTAGACACCGACGTCTTACATACGGATATCCCGGTTATAATTTTCCACCTTGCGGCATTGACGAGATATTTCCTTAAAATTGTTGACGAGAAAATCATTCTTCACGACGTCCCCATTGGAGTGGGAGCTTTCAAATTTTGTCAACTCATACCTCTGGTGGATACCCACATTCAGTGTAAGTTTCATTGAAATCCTTCAATTATTAATATATTTTTTCGCAATTTTTGAATATTTTGAAATTTTCGCGTTCGAATTTGATCGGAATTCATGACTGACGTGTCTGGATTTGTTTAAAAAATGATTTTAGTATGTTTCACACAACGTGGAACAATAAAATTTCACACATTTGTAGAGAATTAGCCAATCTATGATATCTTTCAGTTAGTTTTGCAAAATATTTTACCACCGACCATAACAGAAATTAATAAATTCAAATAGCTATAAAATGAAAACTGCAAGAGATATATTGAAATTTCTTTCAGATCTGTATAGATTATACATTTTTCTATTGAAATTGACGTTTTGGTATCTTCGTGGCCGATAGCCTGGACACGTAAATTTTTCTAATAAAGAAATACTTATTGAAAATTTACAAATATATATTTTTTTCAAAGGCTCCGAAGTTGCATGCATTTAGCACTATTTTATATTTTGTCTTTCTTTGAATTTTATATTTTAAGATACCATTTGGTTTTACCATTGGTTTTACTTTGGTTAGATTAGGTTGTCCGCCGCGAAGCGGGAAGATAAATCAAGACAACATACGCGCGGCAGCGCGAACTCTCGGTCCAATGTAGGACAAAGTGGCAAGGACCGTTGGTTTTACCTTGGTTAGATTAGGCTATCCGCCGCGAAGCGGGAAGATAAATCAAGACAACATACGCGCGACAGCGCGAACTCTCGGTCCAATGTAGGACAAAGTGGCAAGGACGGTTGGTTTTACCTTGGTTAGATTAGGTTGTCCGCCGCGAAGCGGGAAGATAAATCAAGACAACATACGCGCGGCAGCGCGAACTCTCGGTCCAATGTAGGACAAAGTGGCAAGGACCGTTGGTTTTACCTTGGTTAGATTAGGTTGTCCGCCGCGAAGCGGGAAGATCAATCAAGACAACATACGCGCGGCAGCGCGAACTCTCGGTCCAATGTAGGACAAAGTTTCAAGGACCGTTTGTTTTACCTTGGTTAGATTAGGTTGTCGGCCGCGAAGCGGGATGATAAATCAAGACAACAAACGCGCGGCAGCGCGAACTCTCGGTCCAATGTAGGACAAAGTGGCAAGGACCGTTGGTTTTACCTTGGTTAGATTAGGTTGTCCGCCGCGAAGCGGGAAGATCAATCAAGACAACATACGCGCGGCAGCGCGAACTCTCGGTCCAATGTAGGACAAAGTGGCAAGGACCGTTGGTTTTACCTTGGTTAGATTAGGTTGTCGGCCGCGAAGCGGGAAGATCAATCAAGACAACATACGCGCGGCAGCGCGAACTCTCGGTCCAATGTAGGACAAAGTTTCAAGGACCGTTTGTTTTACCTTGATTAGATTAGGTTGTCGGCCGCGAAGCGGGAAGATAAATCAAGACAACATACGCGCGGCAGCGCGAACTCTCGGTCCAATGTAGGACAAAGTGGCAAGGACCGTTGGTTTTACCTTGGTTAGATTAGGTTGTCCGCCGCGAAGCGGGAAGATAAATCAAGACAACATACGCGCGGCAGCGCGAACTCTCGATTCAATATAGGTCAATGTGAAAAAGTTGGTTTAACACCGGTTAGAATAGGTTGCCCGCCGCGAAGCGGGCAGATAAATCAAGAAAACATACGCGCAGCAGCGCGAACTCTCGATCTAATATCATATAAATCAAGACCTTCAAACTCGGACATAACAAAAAGTATTAAATTCAAATAACTATAAATTGAAAACTGCAACAGATATTTTGAAATTTTTTTCAGATATATATCGATTATAGATTTTTCTATTTAAATTGACGTTTTGGTACCTTTGTGGTCGATAGCCTTGACACAGGATTGTTTTTAACAAAGAAATATTTATTGAAAACTTGCAAATATATTTTTTGTCCAACTCTTCAAAGTCTACCAGACATGCATTTACAGCTTGATCTACAATAAGCTAAAGTGGCAAGGTTTTAATAAAAGGTCTTAAGCCAAAGTCAAAATTAAGACAAACTACAAGCGGTAGCGCGACCCAAGAGATCAAAAATAAGATAAAGATGTAAAGCTAAATGTTGGTTTAACCTAGGTTAGGCTATTAGGTTAGCAAAGCGCCATAGAAATCCAGACCACATAGGCATCCCACGAGTCAAACCGGAACTGATACTAATGGATTCAAATAGCAACAACTCGAAAACTGCAATAGATATAATAAAAACTCTTTCAGATCTATTAAGATCATAGATATTTCTATTGAAACAATTTGACCATTTTGGAATTTTCATGGCCGATAACCTTGACACTGGATTTTTTAAATAAAGAAATACATGAAAATTAAATCAAAGTTGACATTAACGTCAGTTGAGTAATTTATTGGTTTTTTTTTTTTTTTTTGGTGAAACTTTTAGTAACATAATTTTGCTAAGTGTTGCTAATTGTCTAAAAGCAAACTTACTATAATTGTAGGAGTGATATTGGAAATCAAGAGTTGCCAACCTTCATAAAAGGAGGTTACTATATATGATGAAGTGAAGTTAATAAGTAAGGCTTGCAATTTTGTCGAAAAAAAAGACAACAATGTACCTTTGACAAATAGTTGGTGAGATTATGTTTGAGTATGTTGGTAACTCAAAAACACAAGATACCAACTTGATTAAAACAATATGTTGGTTATGTTGAACGTCAAAGTTGACAACATCAATGTTACTTAATCAATTTAAAGGTTATAAAAGTTTTAGTGAGAGTTTCAGTAACTTTTTACTCCACAGCTGATTTTCTATCGTCCATGTTGTACACCTTAGGAACTAATATCACATCGTTAGATATAGTAACCTTTTTATGAACGTTGGGAACTTTTCATTTCTAATATCACTCCTTAAATTAAAGTCACTTTGATTTCAGACAATTGGTAACATTATATGATTAAGTACACCTCAAATGTGTTTGATTATATTATTTTACAAACCTGACAGCATTAAAATCATTTGAGACGGATGATTTATTAGTTAATATTCTGTGCAGTAGGAATTGTACATCTTGCAACTCATACAACCTTAGCTGATGCGCTTTCTACAAGAATCGTGCAGCTCGCGATTCTGATTACTCTTTCATATACAAATGTCAAAATTCATTAAACATTTTCACCCTCATCAATTATTCCACCTTTAGCAACTATTCCATTCTTTTCAACTGTTCCATCCACAAAAACTATTCCATTCCGAAAAATACGATCCACATGTACTAGTAAATTACCTAACTTTATTAACTTTTAGATAACCCACTGGAAACGTTTCAAGCACACTTCCAAAAATACCTAGAACATATGGTCTCCATCCCAAACTGATAAGACTCATTCAGCTAACTTTATCTAACACAAATTCAAAGGTTAAGGTCAGAGGAGAAATGTGAAATGCTTTTACAATAAAAACAGGACTCAGACCAGGTGGTGGATTGTCCCCTTTGTCTCTCAATGTGGCCGTCGATTACATCATGACAATCTAGCAAGAAGAAAATCCATGTGCAATCAAAATTGGAGCAAAACCATCAATAAGTACAAACTGTCTTGGGTCTTGCTGACAATTTAGCTCTCTTAGCTCTTGACATGGAGGAAGTTCGTGCTCAGTTAAAAAACCTCTTTGCATGGATTAAATCTTCATAAATGATCAAGCAATTTACATAGTTCTACAATTTGTAAGATTGCCTCCAAATCGAGTAACCAACCATCTGTTCGCCTTCTGGCAAAACAAGAAGGCTGATACTACTTGGTTGATTAAAAGAAATTGAGAAAGATATTAAAGAACTGGGAATAACAGATCTCCAAAACAGATAGTCTGCGAGACGCACCCTGAAGGAAGTCCGTGGATTTCAGGAAAAACCTCGAAAGAAACCTTTCTTTCGGGACACCTTCTGGACAAAAGATAGTAAGGAGTTACATCGGCAGAAGATGCGACAATATTAGACAAAGATCAAAGCCCAACAGTTGAACAAGCTTGGTCCAAAGTAGGCCTATTCGAAACAAGAAGAAGAAGATAGTTCTACAATTTAAGTAGCTTGGAGAAATCATTTTGCACAACTTGGGTGAGAAAACAACATGGATAAATAGAACCAATAAAATGAAAAAAGCACAATTTCTAACCTGGTCAACATATAATAAGAAATGCCTGTCAATAAACACTAAGATCCAACATTACAAATCTCTAACTCTCGCGGAAGCAACTTATGCTGTGAAACTCTGTTCCAAATTAAGAATGAAGGAAAAGCTGATCAACTATTCAAGACTGAACGAAGAATTATCAGAACATGCATCAATAAAAAATACCAGGTTGATGGGGTCTGGAGGATCCTGCCTAATGAAACTGTCTGTGAAAAGAATCTCATATATCTTTTTTGTCTTACGAGTGCCCGACAACAGGATTTTAAAACAACTAGTGATGAGAACTCTCGGAAAGAAAACAGGAGGACGACAGTGGGTCAAAGAAATTCAGCAAGATCTTGAAGCAGTCGGACTCAAAATTACCGATGCAGAGAACAAAAACAAAATTAACACTCTCCTTCAGAATCAGAAATTTTCAGCAGAAATGACACACAGAAGACCGGTAGAGATTTCAGACGAGTTAAGAAAATTGCGTTCGGAACGACTGAAAAAGTCTGGGCTGAGCGTAAGAAGCAAGTAGTCCAATCTTCAAAGAGAAAGTGAACATGGAATGACTCAAGTGGTCCAATGTGGCCAATCAAGTTAATAATAATAATAATAAAATTTAATTCGCAAATTCGAAAATTAATTCGAAAATTTCGCAAATTCGAAATTTAATTCGCAACTAAAGCGGTTGAAGGAAAACCTGTCCATGTCTTATCTGAGTATGTAGCATTTATGAAAGTGAATTGAATATATATAAACAACAACTAAATCATTGGCAAAATATCAATAAACTTGCTTTTTGCGCTTTATTTTTTCCTTGGATTTATTTTTTAAATATAAATGTTATTACGTGCGTGAAGAGTTTTAAATGCAATCGGCATTTTGTTTTCTAAAACAACATATTGCGTTTACGCAAGAAATTGTGTTTGTCTTTATATATTAAAAAAAAATTACTCAGTGTACCTGAGGTGCTTTAAATGAGGTGCCGAGGTGCTTGGCTTTCAAGATAACAAGTCATTTCTTGTTTTCTCAGATGGAGATTTCGACGATATTATCGTCAGAAATTTGTTCTAAATGTCTAAATATGTTCAACCTGTTCGTTGCTAATATTAATTCTTACTAAGACTTAATATAAAACAAATCGCATGTTGAAACAACAACTTTCCTTCGTAATATATTGAATTATACAACAGACACTTGCATGCTAGTATCCATCCAATTATAATATCAAATACATTGCACTAAAATGACTTCTTTTCTAAGCTAACTATAACTATAATAAGATTTCTCTTTAATCTGCTCTCGTTACACCGTTATTGATGTGAAAATTACGAAATTATAACAAGTATAATCAATTTTGCATGCACATTTTATATCACGAAAATATTTGTAATCTGATTAAAACCCATTAATTTAATTATAATATACAGTTGCACGTAATATAACATTTAATAAACAGACAAAAATCATATTTCAATATTAACCATGTAAATTTCAATTTAATGAGGGATTTAATGGAAGCAGGTATTTGTCTACCGGACTATTAATTACATGTTTATTACAAAACATTTTGCATTATAATTGTCCGGTGGAAATTATTGGAGCAAATTTAGTTGAACCACTAGATTCTACCAATAATTTCCTGTCAATTCGCATAGATATATTATTTGTTAATTAACTAGTAAGTATTGAGTTATAGAGCTTGCTACTGCTAATTATCAAGTATTTTGTATTATGTTGTATTGAATAAACAAAGTAATAGCAAAATTAATCACAAAGGCATAGCTTTCGCAAATAATTTTGTGATCACAGTTGAACCGCTATCGGTCGATTCGTAAAAAGCGCAGTGGGCTGGATTGTCGAAAAGGTGAACAAAAATAGAATGTCGTACCATATATCGTGGGTCCAATACTATAACTAGGTAACTCATTTTTTTTTTAATTTGGGTTGTCTAGTCCGTCAAGTTGTAGTGTTGGACTTTCTAATGCTAAAAGTAGATATCTATGAGCCTACCCAAATGAAACCTAGCGGTGCATTTCAAAACTAGGCAAGTAGGAAACGACTGTTCTGTTCATTGTAATTTGATATTCTTGTTTTTATCAAGAAAAAGTGGAAGAGAAACCAAACCAAGAATATTAGAGCACATGGACAAGAATATATTGGTGCACGAGGTTTTATAAAAGCGAGGACAGAAATTGGGTCTCCTTGTAAATCCAAGTGCAGATTAAAATGCAATTTAAAAATGACGCTTGAGAATAGGAAGGAACTTTTCACTTCATACTGGCTACTGGGAAATTATGAACGACAACGATACTTTATACACAGTAATACGGATGAGGTAAAATGCGAAGTCGTGCTGACCATTAAGAAAAGGAAACTAGAGTATCTAGGCCATGTCATGAGAGGCCCCAAATATAGTCTTCTAAGACTTATTATGCAGGGAAAATTTAAAGGAACCAGGAGTATTGGTAGGCGTAGAGTATCCTGGCTGAAGAACTTGCGCGAGTGGTTCAGCTGTAGCAGCACGGAACTGTTCAGAGCAGCGGTGAACAGGATAAGAATAGTCATGATGGTGTCCAACCTCCGGTAGGAGAAGGACTGCAAGAAGAAGAAGAATACGGATAAAATGCCCACTAAAACGAAAACTACCTTGTCTGTTAGTAGAAGAAATTTTAGCCTTTAGAATTTTTTATTTGCCCATTAATGGGATTCGCGAGAAAGTGTGAAAAAAATGTTTCTCAGTACCTTAGGTATCAAAAAAGGTGTTGTCGATATTGCACTAAAAAAAGATGGTCTGTGAATACATGTCTTTGCGATAAAAGAGGAAAGCGTGTTAAAAAACATCTCTAGTGAGCTTGGAGAAGGTATAGAATTGTCACATTGAAACTTTTCCCGTCGTGCCATCGCATTACGCTCGATCAGACACGGAACGGAAATATCTAGCTCCAGATCTAAACATTCAGGTCATGCATCGACTCTATATTAAATATTGTGATGAAAAAAAAATCCGTTTTGTAAGGAATCTGCATATAGGAATATTTTTAATAATGATTATAACTTCGGTTTTCACCAACCTAAGAAGGATCTATGCCGTTGTGTGTTGCGTTTGAGAAAAACGAGTTCAACATAGCGATTTTATTTTGTAAACTTGGACATTAAGGGTTATTCACACTGTATAACAAATAGGTATAAACGTGAAACTAGCTCGGGATGTATTGGACGATTCATTATTTTTACAGTTTTGTGTCAATACAGTATTTAGAAAAAGGTTTTCATTAATTAAGGTTTCATAACCTGTTATTTAATAATGGCTTGGATTTTTTGCGTACAATAAATAGATGTTTTTTTACAAAAAATAGCTGTAAAAATACAAAATTCGGTTTATTCATACAAAAAGAGATTACTTCATCCAAAAAAAAGTTACTTCGTCTAAAATAAAAGACTGCGTTTTTTGCGTACAATAAATAGATGCTTTTTTACAAATAATATATGGAAAAATACAAAATATGGTTTATTCATACAAAAAACGATTACTTCATCCAAAAAAGGTTACTTCGTCCAAAATAAAATATAAACGCCCAATGATCGATTGAATCTTACAAATAATAATGGTTTAGTACAAAAATTGATAGATTTGTACAAAATAAAATCAATTCACCCAAAAAAAGGTTTAACTGTACAAAAAAGGTTGATCCATCCAAAATTTGATTGCTCTTCACAAACAATTTTTCTTATACCAAATACAATTATATCTTCACAATAAACGAATTTTACAAACAAGGACTTGATTCCTTCAAATTTTATTTCTAACTAACGCGGCGCGTAACGAAAGAGAGAGCGCCAACACATCAGTCTTACGACCAGAAGTACTGTATGCCATGGAGTGTGTTTCCTTGAACCGAAGAGGTCTGGTAGAGAAATTGGAAATCAGAGAGAGGAGAATCATCAGGAAGATCCTAGGCATTCCCGGTAAAGGAAGATGGGGAATTCCGAAGACGACATAACTCTGAGCTCTACAAACATATTAAGAGGCTCTCTGACTGTGCAAGGAAAAGAAGGGTAGCTTTCTATGGCCACGTTACAAGATTGACTCCAAACCGACTAACCAACAGTCTGTTCACATTCTGGTCAAACAAGAAGGTTCTTACCACTTGGTTGACAGAAACCGAGAAGGATATTAAAGAAGTGGGAATAAAAGATCTCCAAAACAGACAGTCTTCTGTGAGATGCATCCTGAAGGAAGTCCGTGGATTTCAGGAAAAACACTAAGGGAAGTCCGTGGATTTCAGGAAAAAACCCGAAGGAAAGTTACCCCCTGGACAGAAGAGGGAAAGAAGCTACACCGGCAGAAGATGCGACAATACAGGGCAAAGATCAAAGCCCAATAGTTGAACAAGCGTGGTTCAAAGTAGGGCTATTGGAAACAAGAAGAAGAAGATAGATGCACTATATATAAGAAGCACTATATATACTATATATAAGCAGATAGAATAATTCAATTTATTTCCGAGCATATTCACTCATCAATAAGGTGAACAGTTTTTCCTATCAGTATTTTTATGCATATAATAAAAGTGTGAAGATTATTAAACACACTCGTAAATTTGCATTTTGCACTTATTAAGTTAAATAAAAAACCTTTTTTTGGTGAATTTCGAATATGCTGAACGATTCAATCGATTATTGTAAGAAAAAATCATAGTTTGTAAGAAAAAAGCAATTATTGGTTGATTATATTTTATTTTGGATGAATTCACCTTTTTTTAAAGTAACCGAATTTTGGATTGATTAATTTATTTTTGTATTTATCCAGCTATTTATTGTAGAACTTCATCCATTTATTGTATGTTGAGTTATGTATACTTCTAATCGAATATTGGATGAATAAATTTTATGCGTTTAATAATGCCAAAACATTCAGGATCACCCTTCAATAAGCTGAGTTGATAGCACACACTTCATCGAAAAAAAATGGTAGCGGTTACGTTTAGACGTTCTAAGAAATTCTAATAACAGATTCGTAATGAACGACGTAAAAAAACACTATATACGCCTTTTTGTAAAAATCCACCATATTAAATCCGCAAATTATATTTCAAAACCAGAATATAATATATAAATATTGAAAATATTTATAACCAGAATATCAGATATATACGACGAGGCATTATATTTTTGTCCACTTTTCCGGCAATTCAGCCCACTAAACTAAAGAACTATTTTCTTTAGGAATGATAGTATAATAGTATAGCGTGTTTTCTTTAGAGATATAGAACTTTGAACTTAAATGAAACTGTAAAAATCGTGTAAAATTCATTGGCTTCATTGGAAAGATAATTTTATGCTATTACTGCTTAAATATGATTTGGGGTATATGGGCGCCGCAGCTCGTTCGAGTGAAGTGCAATCTGGAAGTCCAATTTTCGTCCACTTTTTCGAGCCACCACATTCGAGTGCCGTATATCAGCAATAACGCGGCGAATGTAGGCTTCCAGCTGATACAACGTTGTTAGTTTATTGGCGTACACTAGCGACTTCACATATTCCGACAGAAAGTAGTCCATAGGTGTGATATCACATGACCGTGGAGCGAGATTATGCGGCCAGCGAATGTTTCCTGCAATAAATTGATTGAATCGCGCGCAGTGCGGCATGGTGCGCCATCTTTTTGGAACCAAAGCTCCTCCACATTAACGCCATTCAACTGGGGAATAAAAAGTCTAAAGCTTTATCGATCCATCTAATCCATATTGCTGGATTACATGGATCGATAGCGCTCCCCATTCACTGTCGCGTGCTGGCCGCAAAAATCTTTAAAGAAATATGGGGACCAATGATACCACCAGCCCATAAAACACACACAAACAGTGTGTTTTTGTGGATGAAATGGCGTCGCAATAATGGCTTCTGGATTTGGATTGTAGACAAGCATGGTTCAAAGTAGGCCTGTTCGAAAGAAGAAGAAGTAGGTACATGTCTAAAGTTTTGTTTTACGTGGTTTTGATAATCCTGTCAGGTAGCTGATGCCCATTATCAATACACTGAGTAAGGACCAGGACTTCTGGTAAAAGTTCGGCCGAAACTCGCTCGCCGGATCGAACTCGGGACCTCCAGATTTGTTAGTTAACGCTCTGCAGACTACAAGGCCGATTACTGAATCCCTACTTTAATAAATAAAATTGTAATTTGTACAGCGTGCGTACAGTCGGAAGTATCGTTTTCGACCTGCGGCCTAAAGCGATGCATTTCGTAATTTCCCTTAATATTTTTTTTCAGCACGGGTCTGAAAGAAACCTCATAAGAACTCAACTGCATCTACGTCGTTCAAACGAAAACATTGAAGCTACTAGGGAAAGTGTTGCCGCAAATTCGAATGTCTGGTATCGCCGCCAAGCGATGGAATTACACATCAGTACAACCCCTTTGTGGAGTATTTTAATCTAAGATCTGCACATCTTTCTATATAAAATGCAGTTAAGTACGTGAATTACGCGAATAACGTTATTCAAATGGCCGAAGCTGAGCCGGATTATTGGAAGTGAATTCTGACGAATTCACACTCTCTGGTGCCGTCAATAAACAAAATTGTCGCTTTTGGGGTACGAATAATCCCATATAATTCTTGAAGCATCATTGCACGATCAAAAAGTGACTGTTTGGGCCGGTGTTTGCTCCAAAACTATCATTTGAACTTTTTCTTTAGAGCTGATCAGACAGATCAATGGCAACCGATATCAGTGGATGTTTGCACACTTTGCGTTACCGCAAATGCGATTGGAAGTGCTAGAAGACATCTGGTTCCAACAAGATGGCGCGACATGCTACACTACGTGCTCAGCAATGAACTTTTTGCATCGGAAGTTCCCGGGACGTTTGGTGTCAATAAAAAGGAATATTGACTGACCACCAAGATCTCCGGACTTGGCGCCACGGAATCCTTCTTGTGGGGATTTTTTAAAAGCAAGGTTTATGTCAACCGGCCGAGACCATAAATGAGCTCAAATAGAAAAAGGCGAAATGGCAGGGATATCGGCCGAGACGCTGGCCAAATGGATGGAAAATGCAAGAGAAAGATCTCAGTTTTGTATCACCAATAAGGGCGACTACTTGGTCGATATTGTTCTTGGGAACTAGTCGAAATATATTGTAATAGTGTAAAAAAAGTTTTCTGTAATCTATTGAGAATTTACAAAGGTATTCAATTGTTTCACTGACCAGCTTGAGATGGTTTATGTATTTTGGACCCTTTATATATTTTGGATGGGCCGCAGTGCCCCAAAATTTACATCTAAGAGGCGCATGCGGCTCGCAAGCCGAAAGTTGCCGACCCCCTGCTCTATCTAAAAGTGATCCACAATTTGCTTTTGATTGCCGGATAATAACTTACTAAGCATTCTTTTCAATCCAAGATCTTGATGATTTTAAATGATAAACTTTGCCAGACAACGGAACGATTGTTAGACTGATTTGTAAACAATTATGTAAAACGTATACATAGATGCACTACAGAAAAAAGGAATGCACAAAAATGGAATTTTTACATTTAATGGGGACGATAAAACCAATAATTTTGCAAAGGTAGCTCATCTTCAAACATAATTTCATGGATAATTTAGAAATTTATAGACGGTCTAAAGAAGACGCCAACATGGTAAACATGCGTATTATGAATAATTGGTAGCTAGCTGGTAGAATTCTACCTAAATTAAAAAAGTACCGTGAGGCAGAAGAAAGAATATTAAGATTTGCTCAAGACTATCCAAACAGGGATAAAAATATCAATATTTAAGAGATTTAAGAGCTTTTTAAAAAATATAAATTTTTAATTACCGTATCCCAGTAGTTCCTTCTATATACATTCTATAATATGAGAATATGATTTTATATTAATAAGAAACAATATTTAATTTTTAATAATGTCACGGAGATTACACAGAGACATTAAAAAAGGAAATAATAAATTATATTTCTTAAGAATTTCATTATAATCATATTATATCGTTTGGTATTAAATAATTTCATTATTTAGTAAATAATATTATTTATTAAATTAAATTTAATAGTTATATACATGTATCTATTAGTAATCCTTTATCAATACTAGCTGTAATTTCTTAACCTTTTATAGGACGTCATGATTTAAATATAATATTTACAATTTCAAGATGTTTAAAATGGGGTATATGTCTCTATATTTGCCTTTATTATTACATCCCTTTTAATATTTACTTTCTGGCAATTATTAACAGAAAGACTAACATTTCTATGGGCGGAATCTCGCTCCGACGATTTAGTAAGAGATACATTATATAAGTTTCCACGTGGCAAAACAGAAACCCGCCGACCCTCGAGTCTCTCCCAGAGGATTCCGTGTCCGCGTTCGCTTAATCCAATTATAAATGAAGATTGAAAATCACATCAAGTACGTCGGACTAACCGGAAAACACTTCCATACACGTTGTGGAGGATATTGAAAACTAATTTAAAAAATATAATGGAATCAAACTGCTACAAAAAAAGAAACTTATAATTGCATTAGCAACAATAAGTGTTTGTTTGAAATCAATTTATTAATGAATCGAAAACAAAAAGAAGATGTTACCCAGTCTTTTAAACACACAACTCAAAAGATCTATATATCTACAGGAAGGACTTTCCAGATAAGAATAGAGGAATTAATCGACTAGACTAGATTATACCCTTAATACTAGATAGACAAAACATATATGCAGTTTTTTACTTATAACCGTCGAAATAATAACATTTTTTTAATAAATTTAAAAGATTTAAATTTGTGATTACAAAAATATATAAGTGTAATACAACATATAAAATAAAAGGGGCTTATAAATATTACGTATTGTGATGAAAAAAGTAAGCATACAAATTCTAATACCTAAGTATAAAATACATTTATGCTGCAGCTAATAACTACAATTTAGTGAAACTTCTTGACATGGTTGTTCTGTGAACACCAAATAAAACGAATAGGATGGTTGCGTCCGTCACTACGTGGTAATTCATACAGTGGATTCAAAAATTTACTATGTTTTAAATACACTTAAATGCGCATAATATTCGCTTGGAATTTTTCATATTTCGCATTCACATTATGTTTCTTTAAGAATTCTGAAATTTTTACCACAAACCAGTTTTAACAACATTCGCAACGTATTTTTAATAGTTAATGAATTTTATCTTAGATTATAAAAAATGTAAACAAATTTTCGATTATTTTTATGAAAACGGCTCTTAAGCTGGGTACACACGGCAGCGACTTTGGTCAATGGACTCGCTAACGATGCCAAAGTTTGTGTGTGGACCAGCGTTGCCAACTCTGCGTGTTTTTACGTAGAACTACATACTTTAGGCCTCTCCTGCAAACCTACGAACATCGGCCTCAGAATCTACGTATTTTCTATCAAAATTGCAAAATAACATCCCATTTTCATTGGGCAGAAAATGGGCATATTTTCTTTTCTTCCGCGAAAAAAAGTTTATAATACGCGTCAGATCGTTCATTTTGAAAGTACTAGGGTTCTCTGCATTTTTTTTTCTTTAATTCGCCCGTTGGAACGCGGTAGGGCGTTCGACTCGCGAAGAAAATATATTTAAAATGTAAACGCGGCTATTTTGAATTTTAATTATTCCCGACTGCTTACAGACTTCAGTTAAACGAATATCTCTTAAAGTACGGTATTTAAATGCAGAATTTGTTTTCACAAGCTTGTTTTTAATATCAAATTTTGAATTAAATCGATATTCGTTTCACTTTTATTAATTTTTTTTTTAACTAAAAAAAAACGTTTCTCAGATTTTTCCGATCGTCTTTTCTTTGTTAGCTATTTGGGAGCCACGTCAGCCATGTTTTCTCCGTGAATCAGACTCTGCATTCATTAATATCGTAAATATCACTCGTTTTTATTATTTTTCTCTCGAATAGATTTTGAAACCATTAAATGTTATTTACTCATATCCTTTTTAGATATTTAATCTACTATATTACAATTTTAATATTTCCAAGAAGATTTGTTGTTTATTGTTTGATTTCGATATTTGCTAGCTTCCTGCTCAATTGAATTAAATATAATTAACAATTATGGAAATAAGCAGTGACAGTGATGAAGAAAATCGGAATGTTACTCGTACTAAAAAAGGAAAGCTGCATTATGAACAAAAATATTCCCACTTGTAAAAAAAAAGATACAGTGTTCAGTTTGGGTAAGAATTAATTATGTAATATAAATATTCCTTTTCTACATTATTGTTAATAGTGTGTGTGAGTAAATTTATTTAATTATCAAATGTGAAGGATTATGGTTTCAGTATTCAGAAATATTTTTTCTACAGCCAACCTGCATGACAAAATAATGTGCAGCTAACTGATGCGTTTATTTCAACTTTCAGGTGCAGTACATCAATCTATGTTGTCTGAGTCTCCATAAAAGTCATTCCCAGATAATGTTAAGTCTGGAGAAATAAAGATGGCGTATTTCTTAGCAGAGTACAATCTACCATTTAGTTTAGCAGATGATCTACAGAACCTTGTGCAATCAGTTGCCCAAGACTCAAAGCTTGCAAAAGAATTAACTTTTGGAAGAACAAAGGCACATGCTATTGTTAGAAATGTTACTGGTAAAGTAGCACAAAATCAATTGATTGGAATACTTCAAAAAAATAAGTTTCACTAATAATTTATTAGAGCACAGACAGATGAACAACTAAACATTTGGCAATTATTTTAAGAACTGTAGTTAATTTTCATGTTGAAGATAGTTTCCTATGTTTAATACCATCTGTTGATGATACTGCTACAGCCTTACATAATGCATATACAAAATATTTTGTAGAGAAGAATATTCCATACAAGGAAAATATGGTTGGATTTGCAGCTGATGGAACTAATTCAATGTTTGGTAAACATCATTCATTGTCCACATTTTTGCAAATTATATACCGAATCTGTTTCTAATGAAATGTATGTCACTCTTTTCACCTTTGTACCTCATATAGTTGCAAAAAATTACCACGAGGTGTGGAGGAATTTGCTCATGACTTATATAACTACATACAGAATTGTCCAAAATGTACTGGAGTCTACAAAGAGTTTCAATGTTTTGTAAATGTTAAACCATACAAACTTTTAAACCCTGCCCAGGCTATCTTTGTTTCAAGTTATCAAAAGGCTTCTAGAACAATTACCTGCATTAAAACTAAATTTTCAAAGTGCAGTGTTAACTGACAGATTGCTCGCAGCACAATCAAACTTTGATAAGTGTTTGGAACCAAGCACAGAAGTATATTTAGGGTTTTTAAATTTTGAGTTGCCTTACTTCAATGATTTGAACAAAGAAATGCAATCTGAAAGCCCAAAATTTACTTGCAATATTAACAAATTTTTACAACTTACAAGACTATACTGTAATGTTTTTTGAAGCCTGAATATTTGAAATTAACTGAACAGGAAAAACTAAACAGTCATGACAAAGCTTCAGCATTAGAAACAAAAATATTAAATATTGACTTTGAAAAAACTGATTCATCCAAATAAGACAGTTTAAACAAAAATGACTTGAATTTTACCTTCAAAGTCTATATCAACTAAAAAATCGCTTCCCCTTTGATGAGCATGAGCAGAGACAAAGGCTGGAGAACTTACAGATTTTAAACCCTGACACATTGCTGGACCAAAATTTAAAAGGTTATGCTATTGTATAGCATATTTTACTTTGGTGTAAATTCTGTTGTATTTTTATTCGAAGGGTGGGCAGAGCCAGTAATGACATCGCTGGCGGTCCCTCTGCCCTTCCGTTTCAGTGGAGTCACTGGTGGTGTAAATTAAAAAAAAAATAAGATATATCTCTATCATTAACTCCAAATTGTTTGAGCTGTTGAGTCTGCTGCACTTTACTTGATTTTGATTTCATTTTCTTTATTTTCAGGATTATGTCCATCAAATATAATAGAATTAGACCGGGAATGGAGTTTTAGGACCGGGAATGGAGAATTTTAAGAAACACAAATCTTCCATTTCAAGAGGAAAATATAATCAAAGCAGACGAGTTTTGGCGTTATATTTCAAAAATAAGAAAACGCGATTCGTGTGAAATATTTTCCTTATTGGCCCAATTTGTACAAAATTTATTAACATTGCCATATAGCAGTGCAAATGTCGGGCGTCTGTTGTCTGCGATCAGTTTTAAGAAAACCAATATCAGAAATAAACTTTCCACTCAAACATATATACAAACGTATATACATATGAGCATACATAAATTCATCATATGTATAAACAAATGTATTTAAAATAATTTATTTTGTTGCCATAGGATGGATGGTGGAGTAGTTCAAGTTTAAAGTATCGCATGTATATCGCTATAAAAAAAGTACATAGATCTACGTACTTTTCATTCGCAAATTTTACAAATTCTACGTAATTTTCTATTCTGGTCTACGTCTTTTTCAAAATTCGAGTTGGCAACACTGGGGTGGACATGAATTTTCACAGTAATTTAATGTTGCTAGCGGCATGGCGATCGGACGCTGCAAATCTGAAAAGTCGTTAGTAGTCAGCGACTTCTCTGTTGTGTGGACGTAGCGCGGTGCATGGCGGTCCTACGTAAATATTCACGTGCGTTTTTGACAGAATTCATAGATTTGTATAGAGATATACTATGCGAGATCGCTATCATGTGGATACAAGAGGATAAAAGTAGCCAGCGAGTCGCCGGCGATCAAAGTCGTTGAGCTTTATTGAAATTTATGAAATCGAAGCTTTACTCACTAAACTAGATACTTAGAAATTTAGCCCGTAGTTTATTCTATCAAGCCTTGACTTATCTACTTTTCTAATCTAATTTTACGTATATAATTACATCTCTTTAGTCTTATCTCCGAACACTTATCTAAAAGACAACAGAATACAATATCCCAATAAATATAGCGTTCATAGACTACCACAAAGCGTTCGACAGTGTTGAGACTTGGGCTTTCCTGTCGGCAATGAACGACGCAAGAATAGACTCGAGATATACCGCTGTAATGGAGGACATTTACAAAAAGGCCACCTTTCACGTAAAAATAACGACGACCTACACACGGGGAAAATAAATCTCAGCAAAGGGGTACGGCAAGGGGACCCGATCTCCCCCAAATTATTCACCGCAGCTATAGAAAAGGTTTTCATACAACTAAACTAGGACGAGAAAGGCGTGAAGATCGACGGGACATATTTAAGTCACTTAAGATTCGCGGACGACATAATTCTAATAAGCACTAATATCGAAGAATTAAAAACAATGGTAGAAGAACTAAACAACCTGTCCAAGCAAATTGGTTTAAAAATGAATCTAAACAAAACAAAAATTATAACTAGTAGCCCTCAGGAAATGTCGATTGATAACACCACAATAGAAAAAGTAGAGCAATATACATATCTGGGGCATACAATTAAAATTGGCAAAGAAAATCAAACTGCCGAAATCAAACGCAGAATCCAACTGACATGGGCCGCCTTTGGAAAGCTCAGCCAAATACTAAAAAGCCAAGACGTCTCAATTTACCTAAAACGTAAGGTTTACGACAGCTGCATCCTCCCCGTTGCCACCTATGGCCTGGAAACGATGGCTATTACTAAAAAATCAGCAGCAAAACTTAGAGTGACTCAAAAAGCAATGGAACGTGCGATGCTGGGAATCACTCTTAGAGACAAAATGCGCAACACAGATATCAGGACAAAAACAAAAATAATAGATGTCATGGAGAGAACAGCGGATCTCAAATGGCAATGGGCAGGACACGTGGCCAGAAAGAATACAGAAGAATGGAGCCACAAGATTACCTTCTGGAGACCCCGGGAAACAAAAAGGAGCACGGGAAGACCCCAAACAAGATGGATAGATGACATAAAGACGATTGCAGGAAAACAGTGGATGATAACAGCAAATGACAAAGAAGCATGGAAAAAATTGAAAGAGGCCTATCCAACAATGGAAGTATGAAGGCTAATAATAATAAGAAGAAGTCTTATCTATTTATACGTGACCGCAACCTTGAGAAACTGAGCATTATTTAACTATAGTAAATATACAAAATTAGAATGGACAAACCAAAAACAATCTACCGAACATATTGTTACTTTAGGATGTTCTTGAATTATCTTGGGGAATGAGGGGGCAACCGGATAAGAGGTGAAATCAGATAGTTGCTCTTTCATTACTCCGTGTATAGCTGTCTCGTTCTAGCTAGTGGAGCTTACTCAGTGCGGTTGCAAATGCCGGTGACTGGAAAATATCAGGGGATGTGTATATAAACGAAAATTTAAAACAAATGTAAGTTATCTAATATTTTGATTTTTGTTAAGTGTTATCATTCAGTTTGCCTATGTGCTATCATATACAGTTGTATTTTTTAAGAAGTAATACATATTTAACCTTTTAAAACGGTATTTGTTGTTGTTAAGAGTGTAAACATAACCTGATAGTTATTACAATTTCAAACAAGGTGCCTGTGGGGTACAAGCGGACGGGGTTATATTTCCGGGTTTCGCCCCGATTGATTTTATATGTAGGTACTGTAGACGTTTGTTGTATTCCTCTTTTTAATTACTTACTGTTTTTTTTTACTTTTTACACTTTACAGTTTTTAGTTGAGTGCTAGCGTTTACATGCCACGAACATATCTGAGAAAGTCATGTAGGCTGCAATGGTCAGAGTCAGACTAGCTTCTTTTAGCCATAAATTCGGTGATGGAAGGTAGAATGGGATATCTTTTAGCGTCACACACACACACATATAATATACCCAAAAGTTCCTTAGAAGATCGTGTAAAGAAGATTAAATGTGAAAAATACAAAGATAAAGTTTTTCGAAAGTGACCTGCTACCGCAAAATGCGTCTTCACTGATGAGCTGGAAGATACGCTAGTCGAACATATCAAATCTATGGAATCTCGACTATTTGGATTGACTAAAACTGATCTGCGACGTTTGGCATTCCAATTAGCTGAAAGAAATAATTTAAACCATCCTTTTAATATAGAAACTGGATTCGCTGGCTTAGATTGGGTTAGTAGATTCCTAAAACGACATTTTGAATTGTCGCTAAGGTCCTCTGAAGCTACATGAGCTGTAAGAGCAATGGACTTTAATAGATCTGCAGTGTCATCATTTTTTAAACTTTTAGATGCACTTTACCCTAAGCACGCTTTCAATTTCATGCGAATTTATAACATGGACGAAACTGGATTGATCTGTACACCAAAAAAATAGGAAAAATTATAATAGTCAAAGGTAAAAACCATGTTAGTTTCGGCTGAACGGAGACAGTTGGTAACGATAGTGCTATGCTTTTCTGCAGCTGGACATTATGTTCCACCTCCTATGATTTTTCCTCGAGTACGAATGAAGCGTGAGGTTAGGGATGGTGCACCACCAGGTACAGTAGCTGTATACAATCCATGTGGTTACATGCAACAACATATTTTCACTGAATGAATGCGTCACTTTATCGGCTAGGTAAAACCAAGCAATGAAGATCCTGTCCTTTCGTCTTAGAAGGTCACGCCACTCACACTAAGAACCTAGAAGCTATTGAGTTAGCTGGTGTTCATGGTGTCGTAATGCTCTGCTTACCACCTCACTGCACGCATCGCTTAGAGCCACTCGATGTTAGTTTTATGGGGTCTTTGAGCACATTTTACTCCAATTATGGCTTCGTAATCAGCCGGGGCATGTTGTCACCCAATTTCAAATGGCATCTATATTTGGAACCCCTTGTGAGCGTGCCGTTACTATTAAAAATGCAGTATCTGCTTTTACCAAAACCCTAATTTGCCCTTTGAAGCCCCTATATATTTTTACAGCTGTAGATTTTCCACCATCGCACACTACAGAAATATCATTTGTACCAACCACAAATGAATTCTCTCAGGATCCATTGCATCGAGAAAGAATTCCCCCTCAAGCAGGAACATTTACAGGACGACAAACGATTTCAATTTCTATAAGTCTTGTATCGCTGAAAGATATAATGCCGATTCCTCATTTTAAAAAGAATCAGCCCGTCAAGGAAAAATCGCAATTTTGACTGAATCACTATATTGAAATGAACTGGCTAAAAAGGCTATGTTAACATTAATTAAAATAAAAAGACGCAAAGTTATCGGTAAAAAGATGAATAAAGAAAACAGTCATGATGATTTTGAGTGTTTGGTTTGTAGCAAAAATACAGTCAAACTAAGTCCATAGATGAATGGTACCAATATACTGGATGACTTAAATGGGCTCAAAAAAGTTGCATCCGTTGTTCTGAGCAAGAATTATTATTTTTTGTTTGCTAAAAACTGTAAATATTTCCAATATTTAGTTTTATTGTTAGGATCTGTATTCGGGTTTGACCCATAGGTATAGGTGGAAGTCGGTGGAATTTAAATTATTTAATTAAAATTGTTGTATTTTGTAGTTATTCTGATTGAATCATTTTCATACCAAATGTATGCTTAAGTTATAACAAAGGAATAATTAATTAACATTATTAACATTTATGATATTGATTATCTCAATAAATAACATAGTGAATTATTTTTAGTGTTTTTATCTTCACTATCAGGTGTCCCCCATATTTCCCTACATAGTCACGGCAGTCATGTTTAAATAGATAAGACTAGACAGAATAAGATTTGATAGAATGCCAAGACTGGATAGAAAGATCTACGGACTTTCCAAGTACATGACTAAGCAGATTATATGAGATAGTCATCAGCAGTAAATACTGCAAGAATAACCAGTGTTGTCTTTCGGATCTTGTAGTTATGTGTGTATATTACCCACCATATACTCTGCACGCTCCCAAATTGGGTGCAGAGTATATGGTGGGGACAACCGAATCGACTGCGGCGTACGTGGTGGACAAAGTAAGCGTTAAAAGAGTACCAGTTGATGAAATTAATGAAAATTTGTTAAAAAAAAATGGGGCATTTGTGTCGTAAATTGAAAAAATAGCAGTAAATACTGCAAGAATAAACAGTTTTGTCTTTTGAATCTTGTAGTTATGTGTATATATTGCCTACCATATACTCTCCAAAACACGAGTGTCTCGCGACAGTTCGAACTTGGCTGCTGTAGTTGTGGAGGGGAAGCACAAGTTATCGATTGGTTCATTCTATTGCCCATTTTTTTATTTAGATATTTATCTCTGTTAGCAAAATTATACTTATAGTGCATCACGGTAAAAGTTTTCCCTGCGTTTTCTTACTTTTGTGTTTAACATTTTATTTTATCAGTTTCGTGAAAACAAATAATTATGAATACTTTTCTTAGTAAATGCTCAGTTTGTGGTAACGAATTTACTAAAAAAACATATATGCTCATTTACGGAAAATGCATCAAACAGAGCCATTAAACTCGAATCCAACACAAAGTTTTCATTGTAATATTTGTGACAAAAACTATTATTTTTAACCATCATTATCTCGGCATACAGATACAGTTCATAGTGTTGATAATGAGTATGATTATTCATGCACAGGTTTACCTAAAAAAGTAAGATTGGTATGTCCACATGATACATATAGTGAGGAATTCTTATTCTATGAGAATTTACGTAAACATTTGGCGAAAGAGCATGGTGTTGAAGTGCAATATGAAAACTTAACTGTTGGTTCAATTGAAGGTAAAATCATCATTAAACTAACTTATCTTGAATTTCTTATCAACATTTTTGCACTATTTTAATAGATTTTGAAACTTGGAAAGAAGAAATTCAGCAAATACATTCTCTTTATACACCAAGGATTCCGGGAAAAAACTATTGAAGACTGAAGTTACTAAGATATTTTATAATTGTCATCGTTTTTATTGTTATAAAAATAAAGGCAAAACACATCCGAGTCAAACACATCCGAGCTATAAAATCAATTGGAAACAATGAAACTGGCAAGGTTTGTCCATCAAGAGTTGAAGTAACTATGAAAGGAAATGCAAGCAAAAAGCCAATAGTATCAGTTAAATATTGGAAAACTCACTCAAGAAATTGGAAGGATAATTTTAAACGGAGATATAAGATTAAAAATAGCAGGTATAAAGTTTTAAAAATATTTAGATCTGAAATACCAATTAATTTCAATTTAATAACTTAATTTAATAACGTAAATAACGTAATTTCAGGAAAACTTGAAGAAGATGAGGTCCGGACTCATCAGTACTGTATTATATAGGACAAAAAGAAATGAGATCGGAACTAGTCGCTGACGATTTTGTTTAATTTTAATGACAGGTTTTCAAGCTCAACAACTTACTAAATTTGGTAAAAAAAAGATTTGTATTGATGGAACTCAAGGCACAAATAGCAACGATTTTCAGTTATAAACTCTCGTCACTGTTGATGAATTTGGATCAGAATGCCCAGTAGCCTACTGTTTTTCAAATAGATCTGATGAAACGATTTTTGGAGTATATTTTAATGCAATTAAATCTAAAGTTGTAGAAATTAATGCAGAAGTATTTATGTCTGATGATGCTTCAACATTTTATAATGCTTGGGCTAATGTTATGGGTTCAGTTTCTCACAGACTATTATGTACTTGGCACATTGACCGAAACTGGCGTGAAAATTTAAATTAAATCAATGGTAACTCGAAGGAGTCATCAATGGAAAAAGAAGGCCTCATAAAACTTTAACAGTTTTGTTACAATTAACTAGGATAGTTTTTGAGCTATATTTGCAGCAAGTATTAAATGACTTATTAGATGATAATGATACCAAAGCTTTTGGTGAATACTTTGAAAATTATTACTCTAATCGACCAAAGAATTGGACTTTTTGCCATCGTTTGGGGTTAGGAATAAATACAAATATGTATTTAGAATCACTCCATAAAATACTAAAATATATATATACTTGGAAGGTTAAAAGGTCAAACGTTTAGACACAAGTATTAATGCTTTAATTAAATTAGCTCGTGATAGCTATTTCAAACGTTTAATAAAGTTATCGAAAAATATTCCTACTGAAAAAACTCATCAAAGCCATATAGCAAGTAATAGAATAAAATTAGAAAACAACAAAATTGTGGAAGTTTAAAAAGACGACTACTTCAAAAAGAGGATTACTTCTTTGTCCAATGCACTACAAGAATACCAAATTGTTAAGGCTGAAGAGACCTGTGATTTTTGCTTAATATGCAAATTTGCATTCATACATATAAATGTACTTGCGTTGACAATTTGATAAACATGCATATATGCAAGCATATACAATATACATGCTTGCGCTAGAGAGTTTTCTATGGTACCTACTTTTAAATCTAGTACTAGTGACAATATAGAAATAAACAAAAATGAAATCACAAGCTTAATGGAAATGAAAAGATTAAATCTTAGTTTTAAATAAAAAAATAATGAGAAGTTAGTTAATAAGACAGAATTACTTTTAGGATTAGTAAATACTGTTTCACTCAGTGATGAAGATACAACAACTTTCGAAAAGCAAATAGATAGACTTATAGAAATTCTAAATAAGTCAAAACTAATTGGTCTACAAAAAATAAAGACAAAAAATAAAGACGGTGAAGAATTAAAGTCAATTAATAATTTATGTTGTGCAATGGGTGATTTAGAATGTGAAGAACAAGTTAATTTTTACTCAACAAAAAGAAAGATAAAAAAAAGGAGGAATGAGGAAACCTTCTGTTGCTGAAAGTAATGCAATAATATCAGGGCTGTGCGATGAAAATAGTGAAGCTATTAATATTCATCAATCACAATCATCTGATCATCTGAATTACTTCTCGAATGGTTTCAGCCTTTAATTTGTATATATTAACTTCATAATTATGAAAATATGAATACGGCAACTATGTGTTAAGTTTCACTTTATTTATTTAATCAGTAACATGTTTGATCACACTGTTTCATCAATGAATCATATATATTTGCACGCTTGAGATATAGTTACTAAATGAATAAAAAAAGTTAAACTAAACACATAGTTGCCCTATTCATCTTTTCATAATTATATTTTAAGTTTATGAACTGTATTAATAATTAAATTATATTAAATTATCATTATTATAGTATATATGCCATCATATGTAAAATTATTTATATTCCTTGAAATAATTGTTATATGACTGTTATTTCAATTACTAATATCTGTTATTTAATAAAATCTATTTATTATGAAAGATAATATGCAAATATATTTTTTTAAATAAATGACTACGACTTGCCCCTCATGGGACTAATGCGCCCTCTACAAATCTTAGGAACTAAAGAGTTTCCCCCTCCATAACTTGGCAGCCAAGTTCGAACTGTCGCGAGACGCTCGTCCGAAATTGGGTGCAGAGTATATGGTGGGGACAACCGAATCTACTGCCGCGTACGCGGTGGACAAAGTTAGCGTTAAAAGAGTACCAGTTGATGAAATTAATGAAAATTTGTTAAAGAAATGGGGCGTTTGTGTCGTAAATTGTAAAAATACAGGCAGAAATAGTAGCTAGATAATAATTGCTAGATGGATCAGCATGGACTCCAAAACCACTTGATTCTGTTTGAAGTGATCATTTTATTGTAAGCAATAAAAGAGGAGTCAAGTGCGAGCTCTATCCCAACAATTTTTGTTTAAATTTATATAAAAAAATGAGAATTTAGCTCTAAGCACTTATATACTTTTAACTATTGAATAGTTTCTAAAAAAGTAATGTCTAAGCAAATGCAATTTTTAAAAACATGGTTACAGACGCACAGGTTTTTTAGAATAGGAGAATAGTCTAAAAAAAATTCTGCAATGAGTAACCTCCAAAGTTACCCCAAAAAATACCTAAATTACAAAGGAAGAAAGAAAAACTAGATGACTGTCAAGTTGATTTTCTTTCGAACTCAACTGAAGCCGGAGAAATAATTATTTGTAATAGATTTATGAATGTTAATGCTGAAACAGGTGATGCAGAGATTCAAACAGCAGTAGTACACGGAAAAAAGTACACTCTTAAAAATGACCGTTTAAATAGTAGGGCCAATGCTACTACGAATTACGAATTTAAAACTGTAAAAACTAACAATTGCTTTTTTTAAATTACAGTTTCCGGTATTATTAGTAAATAAGTTTTAAAAATTACAGTGTGCGACTGCAACCTTTACAAATTTGTAGTCGTAAGGCCGCTGCTACTATTTAAACTGTAGTTTTGAGAGTATACTTTTTTCCGTGTAGATATTGTGAAAAACAAATGACTAATTAGTCAAAAAAATGCAATGGCAAAGGATGTTGTACTTGTAAAACCTCTTGCTCGTTTTGAATGTATTGAAAAAGATAAACAAGTCATAGACTTACAATTAGCTGGTGTAACTCTCAACAATTGCAATAATAATATCAACAATAACTTTCAATAATTGCCAGAATTGCCAATTTTTTGGATCCAAAAGGACAAAATGTTCGTATAAATGTACTGTCGACAAAGACGACAGACTTCTGATTTCCTTATTATAATAAAAACAGGACTAACATTTTCAGCATTAAGTATTTTATTTAGTCTGAAATGAAAAATTCACTTGCAAAGAATGAATGTTCCACAGCTTGTTATAAATGTTCTACTTTAGTTCGGTATAATATACCCCTTCATTGTGCAGACAATAGACTCGTTTCACTGAATATGCATGCAACCTGCTTCCGATAGATACGTAAAATTCCGTTTATTTAAGCCGGAATTGCTTCCTTTTTCAATTTGCTCAACTAAGTAAGTAATCATATTCAGGAAAGTTAATTTCACTTGTAAGTGCATAGTTGCAGTATGTGCCAAAAAGAATGGATAGTTCAACCGGAATAAATTTTGGAAGAAAAATAATCAATATAAATTGAACGACGCGACGCTTAGATATCATAACGGTTTAAATATTCTATAAAGTTTATAATAATGGTTATTATGACTTAAAATAGCTATTGATTAAAAAAGCAATTAGGCTTTGCCAATGGCAATTTGGAATTAGTCTCAGTTTTAGATTGACCATTGACTCTCAATTCTTTTAATATTACGTAGTTTTTATTAATTATAACCTAAAAATAAAATACAAATGAACAATGTCCTTTTATATTTATCTGCCAACATTTTAGTATTTGTTTTCATTTAAAACAATTGAACCCGTCATTTCGAAAAGGACACGAGTCACACTTTTTTGAAATATCAGTTTTCATTGAAGCGTTTTACTTATTCTATGCGAAAAGAGTACATGCGTGTCCTGGACTTATGCCCCTTTCAAGTGAAACTAAACGCATCTGTCAGATATGACATAACATCACTTTATCGTGAGTTTGTCGAAAATGTTTTTAGACCTAGAAAAAGTGTGTCTGGTGGCAGGAATAACATAATAAAAACTAAACATAAACATAAACATAACATAATGAAAACTAAAAACATAATAAAATAAAAAAAGCCAAAATTGCTGGAAAATGATGATTAACTAACTAAATTTTTTGGACAAATGCCATTTTCGAAGTGATCCCTTGATCATTTCGAAAAGGGGCATAAGTCCAAAAATTTTAATTCAAAATATGATGAAAATTGTTCTTTTTTATTAAATAAATATTTCAAAAAGCGTGTCAGTTTTTTTATTTAACAACCTCTATATTCAGTTTCTTCAGCATCAATGACTTTTTTAACCATGAACATATTTTTGTTGATTCTGAAAAGTTTGAATTCATTTACTATTATGCCCTTTTCGAAATGACGGGTTCAATTGTAATGTAGTTTTGAAAAAAAAATAACATTTTCATACAATACAATACTAAAGCATAAGAGGAACATATCACCTGTTTGATAGCTTTTAACCATAGTCTGTTTGATAGCTTTACGGACTACAGCAACAGTACATGAACTTAAGTAAAAGTAAAATTAGAAACACCTTGTATTCGATGGCACAATATTTCTCTATAATACAATTTAATAACTTCTAGATATTTATTTTAGATTTTTAATTAAGATCGCAAATAATTGTTCAAATCCTAAATATATGCAGGTATGTGAGAGATGAGCTGACCGATTAGGCATTTTAGTTAGTTTTTTTAGGAACGAATTAGGTATGCCGAACTATTTGCTCGTTCCAAATGAGGCAACCGCATTAGGCCGTTATCACATTTATAACGCACTTCGTTCCGGCTTGATTATAATTAGAAAACCTAATTCGGAACACATTCCGTCACACTTGCAACGGACTAGGAATTTCAGTCAGGTTTTTATTAGGAACGAATTAGGAATTTTTTTTTCTCTATCCAATGTGGGTGCAGGGGGCTCTAGCCCTTAAAACACTGCGGCCCATTGGCCTATTGTATTTCCCCTCATTGTTTCGTTCATGCAAATAGATCCACTCCCTCTATTAGGTCCAGGATTCTATGTGCCATGTTTTTCACGGGGACTCTCTCAGCAGTAATATCAAGCTTGTGTCTCCTACGTGCAATTGCTTCACAGTGGAAGATTATATGGGCGGCGGTTTCGTCCTCCTCATAGCATAACCTGCATAAAGGTTCATCCTTCCAGATACCCATTTTATGCAAGTGTTCTCGTAGAGGGCAGTGTCCTGTAAGTAGGACTACCAAAATTGCATCTGCTTCCTTGGCAGTTGCAGGATTTCTGCAGTTAGAGTTTCCGATAGGTTTGCTAACATTCGTTTACTGTGTGTCAGACCATTCAAATTGACCCACTGAGGACGGTGCTTAGTTGCTACCCATTTAAAGATTTTATTTCGCGTCGTGGTCTTGGTAATGTAGGGTCCGCTTTCAGCAATGATGTTTGCCTTACAGGCTCCATCTTTTGGTAGATTATCCGCCATTTTGTTACCCACCAGTCCCGTGTGGCTAGGCACCCAAGCGATGGTGGCCTTGTTATGCTTTGCCAGGGCTTTTAGGTCCTGAAGACAGTCCCAAACTGTCTTAGATTTGATTTCGTGACACGCTAGAGCATTAATCGCAGCCTGACTGTCCATGAAAATGGGGATGTTACTACTTTTGTAGCCCATTCTCAAATTTTCACGGACACAGAGCATTATAGCGTATATTTCTGCTTGGAATACTGTGGCATGTGTCCCCAGGGGTCCCCTACGCTGCACCCCAGGGACAGTCCATAGATTCCTACGCCAGTACCACTGTCCTTCTTGGAGCCGTCTGTATACCAATCCAGTCCTCATTGGCAAGTGGTTATTTGGTTGCCTGAAGCCCATCGTAGATGTGTTTTGAAGGGTAGATCGAATGACAGCCTTTTGGGCATCGAATCCCCTTCTATATTGAGGTGCGATTCTGATATGACCTTCGTTTTCATGGTGTGTCCTGACCTCGCCAGAGATTCCTATGTGCCATTGCATATGCATCTGAAAGCTCCCATCCTTGCCTCGCCCATGATAAACGAATTAGGAGGATGAACTACATGTTCGTTTCGAATGAAGCAAAAGCATGTTCGGTTTCGTTCCTAATTAGGAAGCCTGATTCGGAACAAATTCGAAAACCACACTTGTATGCGTCAACGGTAACTAGATGTGGCCCCAATTTTCCTTTTGTCGGTGGTGCAAATACGAATATATTTAATTACAATTGAACGAATAAAATGTAGTATTCTTAATCTTTTAGTTGACAGTTTGTTCTGCATTTTTTTAATTTTATTAAGTAATAATTTTAAAAGTTTATAATTTTTTTAGATATTAATTTAATGCAATTATAAAGGTATCGTGAAACTTATTAACAGTAACTTAAACGATCATTAGTTAAAAAAAAAACGTATTGTCTTTGCCTTCTTCATTTGTTTCTCCTTTTGGTAAAGTTTCAATCGAGGTAACCCAATGTGTAGTCAGCCCATCCTACTGACAACTTTTGCCCATGGTAGATTCATTGTAGATTGCCCATGGTAGGTGAATAAAGAGAAGATTATCATGGACCATGCGCAATGCGCAAAAATATGAAAATTGTTTCCAACAACATTTGATATTCTTTTTAATTTCCATATTTTTATGCTGGGATATTTCACCAATTCATTGTATTTGTAAATTGTTTAAAAATGAGATTTTTTTTTATTGTTATTTTAATTGTGATTTTGATTGTTAATATATTTTCGCAAATAAAATTTAATTTAATAAAGTTTAATGTATATTTGATAGAAGATAAAAAAACGCATTAAATTAAATATCAATAATAAACAAATAAATACAATATAAGAATGTTAAAAACAACAATTAACAAATAGTCATAAACAACTGTCACAGGTTCGCCAAAATGTGATATTATTGTAGTTGCAGATAAAATGTTTTATCTACGACCACTATTGTAAATGCCCATTATTGTCTATTGACTATGTAAATACATCATAACTAAAGGTCGGAACTTTAGGCATTAAAAATTGTTAGAATAGGTAGGTTATTAGGTTGTCAAAAAATACAAAATAGGTTTTTAATAGGTTCTATAAAGAGAAGAAAGATTTGGCAGGTTTTCAAAAATGTTCGCTTAAAATAGCTTATATTTTCTATTAAAATTTATAAAAAGAATGCAGCAGTCCAAAAGTATTTTATTCAAACCTTTATGTGCTTTGCCCATCTATATATTTCACAAAAATTATTATTTATATTGTAATAAGAATAAAAAAAAAACAATACTTCTATTATAAAATGTAAATAAAAGTAAAAATCATTTCTTAATTATTAGAGGAAAGTAACCAAATTTGGAATACCGTTTTATTTTTCACGCATAAAAAACAAATTTTAAAAATCAAAAACTTTTAATTCGCAATTATCAACAGACATACATTTGCGCTTTAGATAGTAACAGTCTTGTATTATATTTATTAATAATAAGTACTATAATTTCTCTAAGACCAAATCAACATATAGCTATCTAATTATGGAATAGGTACCCCATATATGGAACACTAGAAAAACTATCCAAAATCAACCTTAAGTTCTATGAGATTCTTTAGGAACTTTTGTCAAATACAAAATATAACATAAATTACTTGCAATAATCGCAAATCCAGGTGTCTAATTCTGCATCAGCGCAATCATTATGTGCCTAGAGTTCGCACATGAGGTATTTGATCCAGGTTTCTTCTCTCCAGGTATCTTCAGAAAACATCATATGACAGGACATACATTCTGCATCTTCTGAGGCAGCAGCTTCATTTCCTATCAAGACATCCGGATCTCTGTATATGTCAAACAGTAATATCTCATGATCATCTGAATCCGCTGGATTATTCTTAGCGTTGGTTTTCTGTTTTTGTTATTTACCTTTCGTTTTCTTTTCGTTTTGTTTTTTATTCTTAGCTTTACTCGTCTACTCAGTCTATTTTCTTTTTATTCTTTCTTTTGTCAGTCTAGATTTTGTATCCAAATATGGAATGGTCCATATTTGGATACCGCGAACTGTCCATATTTGGCATTTCTAACGAATTTATATTTATATCCATATTTTTAAACTAAACAACACAATGCAATAAAACACCTCTAATACTTTCAAACAAACATTTAGACAATGCATCGATGCAATAAATATAATACTATTTCAAATAAGATTACAAAAAAATACTTAATTTTTAGGAACCATGAAAAGTTTTCTGACAGCGGCAAAACAAAACAGTCTCACTGCGGCTAAAGCATTCCTCTGCTGGCGAGTTGAAACCTATACGTGTGTATAGTATAGTGTTAGAAAGAAATGTTTTTAGAAAACGGTGTTTCGATATTTGCTCTTGCAATAAACTACCATTATTTTTACTAAATTGTCTGGTGTAAGGTTGTGCCTTCTGTCAGATTTATTTTCTATTCTTATTTATATTCTATCCATTTTATATGCGGAAAAAGAACGTTGAACATCGCATGACGTTATATGGTGCTTACTTTAACATTACCGCTATTTCTGGCATTATGTTTTCAGGAAGCTCAACATTTTCGCCACTTAAAATTTTTCCTACATTTAAGTCTGGATTTTTTTTTAACGCCCTCAAGTTTTAATGCACGAAGTGCATTTTTGCCTGGTGCAATTTTCAAATGGTTTAATATATTGTCCACCAATGATACAGACTCTGTTAACCTTTTCGCTATGGGGTGCTTTTCTACAAGTCGTGCCCTGTGTACGGGGTGCTGAGGGTAGTGCGGATTCATACGGTTCCCGTATTTAGGTACTTATTCTTTGCGTTTAAATACGGTTCCAGCAGTTTGTAGTAGTTTTACTTGTTTCATTTTATTTTCTTAATGGGTAACCAAAATAATACGCAAATCAGTTCTTGGTGGGCTTAGCATACGTCCGGAATTATAAATGAAAGCCTGGACAGTCCTGGTTGATGCGTTTTTTTAGGGGCTGCAGTGAAATGATGCAAGCACATATTTTATAGAGCAGATTTTCAACTCTTCAACTCATTTGCATCTTTTCAAAGTGAACCGTTTGGCCGATATTTTTTTTGCAAACGAAAAATTAAAAAACCGAAATTCAGAGTACCCCTTTGATAAATTTTGGGATTTTATATTTTTTACTTTTGCGACCAAACCGAAGGATTTTACAAAGAATATTTGTTTGTAGACACCGACGTCTTACATACGATATCCCGGTTATAATTTTCTCTCTTGAGACGTTGAAGAGATATTTGCAAAAAAATACTGAAGACAACATCATTCCTCACGCCGTCCCCATTGGAGTGGGAGCGTTTATATTTTGTCAACAGATACCCATTACCCATATTCAGTAAAAGTTTCATTGAAATCTCTCAAATGTTAATACATTTTTTCGCAATTTTTGAATATTTTGAAATTTTCATGTTCGTTTTTGGTTGAAATTCGTGATTGACATGTCTGGATTTGTTTAAAAAATTATTTTAGTAAGTTTGTAGTTGCATTTGTAGCGAATTAGTCAGTCTATGATATCCCTCAGTTAGTTTTGCAAAATATTTTATCTGGCGGCGGTCGCCGCCCCTCAAACTCAAAGTCGCACACGAGATCAGACATTCAAATAACTATAGTTTGAAAACTTGTACAGTTATATTCAAAATTCCTTCAGTTCAGCTTAGCATATAGATTTTTCTATTGAAATTAACATTTTGGTTTCTTTGTCGCCGATAGCCTTGACACAGATTTTTTTTTAAATACAGAAATGTTTGTTGATATTTTTCAAATCTTTTTTCTGTCCAACTTTCCAAACTCTACCGAACATGCATTTAACACTTTGCGGTCATTTTAACCTTTCCAAAGCAAACCGTTTTTGCGGTGCAAATTTTTTTTTTTTTTACCTGTCTTGATTTATCTGATCGAGACAACATACACGCGTCTCATACACGCGCGTATATGGACTTGATCCAAAATTGAATAATATGACAAGGAATGCTGGTTCAATCCGGGTTAGATTAGGTTGGACGCGATGCGGCAGATAAATCTGGACCACATATGCGCGGCAGCGCCGCGCGTTTGTTGTCTTGATCAGATAAATCAAGACCACATACGCGCGGCGTTGCGTATGGTCTTGACCATATAAATCAAGACGAAAAACGCTCGGCAGCGCCGCGCGTATGTGGTCGAAATGTTTTATCGATATATTAAAAGACTCTACTGCCTCCATTTATTTGTACAGTATTGAATGAAATTTAAAAATAAAGCGGGTTTTGAATGGCATATTCTTCCAAATTGCTAGGCAACGCTTCTAAAGCGCTTTCATTGGCACAGTCTATTACAATTAACTATAGTCTACTACATGCCGAACACCAGGTGGCGATGAAAGCGCCAGTGGCGTGCACCTTTAAATTTCCCATATAGGATTGCATACATTGCATATTTGGCAAAAATTTCCAAATAAAATACCACATGGTTCCTTCATCGTCGCCAGTGGCGTGCACCTCTAAATTCTCCACATTATTCCATTCTCATCAACTATTTCACCTTCTACAACTATCCCATCCTACAATAACACAATCACTCACAACAACTATTCTATCTTCATCAACATTTCACCTAAAAAATATGATTCATATATACTAGAACAAGCGGATTTGTAAGGTTGCCGTAGTTTGGGCTGAAAAACTTGATTACACTAAAATAAAATTTTGATATGTCGATAACATTTTTAGTAGTGTTTATGATAATTATAATACAGCGGATGAGTTGATTTCCCATATTAAGTACAGAAAAAACGCTTGCGTATTAAACCAGTTTCCGTACACGGGGCACGAAAATATTTTACGGCTTTATCCGGTTACTCTCATTAACTCATTTGGTTTCATTTCGGCAGCAGAAATTTAAAACAGCATAATAGGCAAAATAGGTTTTTTAAAACTAGTGTAAAATGATATAGAATCATGTAAAACGGATTTATTTGCTTAGATTTCTCATCTGCCTATAAAGGAAAAAATATACAATTACCGAAAGTTCAGACCTTTAATCATAACACACACGTATGTAACAGTCTGCGGTTACTGGTAAGTTATGATGGATAACACAAAAGTGCGTTTGGTTTACGATTCGTTAATTGGTTGAGAGCTGCTATTACGTGCTAAAACGTTCAGCGCCCCCGTGCCACAATTCAGACTAACGGAAATTGACATTGCGTTCATTGGGTTGCCTATATCCATGAGCAGTCATATTCAAGTTTAACCCAAATAAGTTCTAAATAATAAGGTATGTAACCATTAAGATGTATTTTATTTTGATTTCCTTCAAGTTAAATAATGTCGAGTAACAGTTATATATAAAAATACAACTGTTTGTTTACTATAATGTTAAATAATGATAATTAAATAAAGATAACCTAATAAGAAATAAATTTGTTACATATTATCAAACATATTTTCCTTATTAAGCAGAAACAAATTAGTGTGGTCGTAGATAAAGTATAGTACATAACTCGAGTTGTAAGGCAATTAAGTGCTCGCGGAATTACGCACGCCCCGCTACGCGGTTCATGCGTACGTAATATGCTTCTTACAACTCACGTTACGTAATATACTATTTTTGGATAATGTTTAATAACACATTCGTACTCCTTTCATTCACTACTTCCATAAAACTTTTATGCGTGCCCTCTCAATCCCACCTAACACCCATTTACCGTTCACATGCTTACCCCTATGAAATTTTCTCTTACCAAACTTACTTTCAGGCTCCATCATATCTACAGTCACTCCGATTCCACCAAACATTTCTTTTTGTCTTTCATTTCCAAAACATATTTCAAACATACTTCACTATAGAGCTGTTACCAATCAGTTACTGTATTACTGGAAACTGAACATTTATCCATAATAAATTTATTCTCACATACTCGCACCCACATAAACGTCATAAGCATAACAGTTACCAGAGACAATGTACTTCCTTCAAATCAGGAACTTTTCCTTGTACTCCTTACTATATCTTTGTGTCCACCCACTCGAGATTTGCAACGCCACATATATACATCACCCTTACTATTACTTTTAATTTATTTCATATATTGACCACATTCGTCACATGCATACTGTTACCTAAGCAAACCCAAATCCATCAACTACTTAACTATATTTCCATTCTCTGCCAACTTCCTAATATTGTTGGTAGAGAATAATGTGCCTAACTTTGTTCCTGCAACTGGAGATTTCCATCAGTTTCTATTAGTTCAAAATTGTGCCACGGAGATTCTGAACGCAGAACTTAGTTCGTTTTAGGGTGAGTCCCCCTTTTTTGATTTTCCCAACGTTTTCCCAACACAGAGGACACACTATTATCTTCTGATCCCTTACCCAAGGGATTTTCTGCCGACTTTACTGCCGAATTTTCTTCGCGTTTCCGATAACTTAAATTTTTAATGAGAAACAATTTTAGATAGAAAACGCAACTTAAAAGTAAATCTTGATGTTTACACTAAAATACAAATACAAAGTATTTGAAAGAATAATAAGTAACTGGAGCTATATCCTGGTCAAGTATGTAAATAATCTTTTGGAAGGAGTAATGAAACTAACGAAACAGTTCGGTAATATTTCAGAAGACATCATTAGGTGGAAGTTAGGACTTCCAAAGATATTTCGAATTTTGGATTTCCCAAAGAGACAAGTCGAATGTGGCTTGCACACAGTTTGATAATAGTTCGGAAAGCCTCATTGAATGGTTAGGTTAGGTTAAAAGTTAGGACCTCCAAAGGTGTGTTAGGCTTTCCTAATGAAGACGAGAAAATGTTCGAATGAGGATTGCCGCAGTTTGGCAACAGTTCGGAAGGCCTCATTAGGTCCGAATAGATTCTTCGGCATGCCTCACAATATTCCTAGTCGGGTGGTTGTTACAAAGGTAAATTAAAGTTCGAATATATCACGACAATCAGCACACGACTAAATTGGTATGTTGCACGGCAGAATTGGTACATTGCGAAAGAAAAATACATGTCAAATGTCAAAAGGACATCATTCGAGATCAACTGAATCCTCTGGACCAAGACATAGGAATAGATCAAGCTCAAAGTATATAATTCAGGTGTTTGAAAAAGAACTCCCTAGTTTTATTGTGTTATAGAAAATGCTCAAAGTAATACACACTAATCTAGCTTCTGGTGTTTGATACATCAACTGTCCAAGTGTTGCTCCCATGCACCTGACATACCTGCTTGACCTTGGGACGGCGGATATGGATACATTTTAGAACTATGAGCTCCGAACACATAAAACACGGCTCTGTTTAACAACATCTTCAGAAGTTCTAGGTCGACTTGACGATTTCAATAATATTAACGGCTTCCGTGAAAGAATTTAGCCGATGACGGATAGTTTTTGCTGTAGGAGGTTCAACACCATACTTTTGTCTAAAATTACGATGCATTATTATAACAGATTCAGTTTTCACAAGCCAAATTAGAAACGGCGCTTTTTGTTCCAGAGTAGATATTGCACTGCACGCTTGAACTGAATTAAGTGAACTGAGTCCTGGCCCCGGCCCAAAGTCAAGCAGGCGCGTCAGCTGCAGGGGAGAAAAACTTGGACAGTTGATGAATCAAACACCAAAAACTAGAATAGTGTGTAGTATCACTTTGAAGAGTTTCCTATACTAGAGACTACTTTTTCAAATACACTGTATTTAAACAAAGCAGTGTGTGGGTCTTTACCGAGCATTTTTTAGTACGAACACATATTTTGTATATTCCTTGTTTAAGGAAAAACAATTTATATACAGAGTAGTTTGTAGGACTGTCTCAATATATAATATAAAGGAATAAAAATGATTCCTTGGAATGAGGAGTTGACATTTGGAAGAATTGGGTGCAATATTTACTATAACCAAGACGAGGTTTAATTTAAATTTTGGTGAGATTTTCTCTCAATTTGTTTAAAGTTTTTGCGGAGACTTGGTACTGAGATAAAATCGTTGTAGTCGTATTGGATAATGGAAGGGCTATTTATAAGATTGGGAAGGCAATCACTTAAAAATTTCGAAACAACATACATTTTTAAGCAAGGGAAATAAACGAGAACCCCGTGGAGCAGCTTGGAGAAGAGTGAAGGAATCGGATGGTTTAACTAGTTTTGTATCCAAGAAAAAATCTTTTATAATGATAATATGAAGGTTAATATAAGGGTTAATATAAAATAAGGTTACAAAGGAGATGTTATTTATATCATAGTCAGTCGTTCCAAACAGAGATAATAAAAATTGGTTAGTTTGAATCTTGTATCAATGCCGCAGAAAATGTTTATTTTTAATATAATATAGTATTGAATAAAAATTTATAGAAGCGTAACTTGTAAAATACAATAAAATATTTTACATTTTAGAATGCATTTATTGCAATGAATTGTAATAAATGCATTCCAAAATAAGCAGAAAGTAAATAATTTAATTCAAATTTTTTACGAACAAAAGCTCGTTTTGTTATACAAATACATAAAATATAAAAACCATATTTGTTTTGATCTAAAAATAACTGAATTGTTCAAACACAATAGTTTTGAACACAATAGTTTTGAAATAATCGTAATATTTAATACCGAAATATTGTTAGCAGGAATATACTAAACTAATATAATATCAAAACAGCAAAAAATCCGAAACGAATCATCTAGTTATAGATTACAATTTTCAGAAAACATGTCACAATCAATCATTTACATAATCCCAATAAAGTGGTGAAATTGAATAGTACGTGATTTAAAGCAAGGTTGTGGCGCATCGATCATACGGCTGATTATTAGATTATTGTTTGCGGCATTAAATTCCGCGAGGGGAAATGAAAATTTTTATTCGCTTTCTAAACACCGGCGACCATTCGAATTAAAATTCCGCAAACGCAAACCCGATTCGCAAAACGGCTAAATTATTTCGAATTCAATTATATCCATTCCACATTGTTATTAACTATATTTTAATTTGGCCCTACATAATTATATATAAATATTATTATATATAAATATCCCAATTCATATAATAAATCACTTACCTCCCGTAAAACCGCACTAAATATTATAAATTAAGTACATAAATAATAGCAGAATCTTAATACATACTATTTTTAAATTAATAATAATTAGTTTCATATGTCCATTATATTCTCAAGTTGTTTATTACCTATTCTCTTTTCCGTTTCGACTGTGCCGGTTATCCAGATTTACCTGCATCTTGTGTGGTCTTGTCTGGTCCAGGCGAGACCAAATATGACAAGACCAGCCAAGACCATAGAAGAATAGCCAAAACCAGGAAGACCAGCCAAGACCAGACCGGTTGCTCAAGGCTGGGCAAGGTCTGTCGGGACCAGACAAAACTCGACAAGACCAGACAAGACCAGACAAAACCAGACAAGACCAGACAAGACCAGACAAGATCAGACAAAACCAGACAAGACCAGACAACACCAGACAAGACCAGACAAAAGCAGACGAGACCAGACAAGACCAGACAAGACCAGACAAGACCAGACAAGACCAGACAAGACAAGACCAGACAAGACCAGACAAGATCAGACAAGACCAGACAATACCAGACAAGACCAGACAAGACCAAACAAGACCAGACAAGACCAGACAAGACCAGGCAAGACCAGACAAGACGAGGCAAGGCCAGACATGACGAGGCAAGACCAGGCAACACAAGACAAGACAAAACCATACAAGATCAGGCAAGAACAGACAACATCAGACAAGACCATACAAAATCAGACAAGATCAGGCAATACCAGACAAGATCAGACAAGACCAGACAAGACCAAACAAATCCAGAAAAGACCAGACGAGAGCAGACAAGACCAGATAATATCAGATTAGACCAGACAAGAGCAGACCAGGATTTGTTTGTTTCTGCCTGGTTTTCTCGGCTCTTGTATGGTTTTCTCTAAACCCATTTCTAACTAATATTGTCTGATCTTGTTTATTCTAATAAATCTGATAGAAATCATAAACATTGTTTAAACCGAAACAGCTTTAAATGAGTGGAGTTTCCAATGGTAAATATTTGCACGCTTAACCGAGAAATGAATATTTTCCAATCGAGTGTAGTACAAATTTAAAAATCCGTGTCGTTAAAGGTTGATAAGCGAACCCAACCGACTACCAATTGAATTCCCTATTTTTTTTCGTTTTAAATGTCACGAGACGGAATTAATTGAATTCCGTTATTTGAATGCTCGGGAAAATTACAAAAAGCAGCCCCACAAACTCGTTACATATTCACAATTAATTGTGTTTGAAAATATCTACAGCATTGCAAACTCCGAGCGAGGTTGCATGAAATGTACCTAAATTAAATATATATTATGAGAATTTGTATTAAGGAATATGTTTAAAAATTTGAGAAATTAATAAGTGAATACAGATAAAAATCTAGACTAAACACTCTATCCACTTTTTTATGAACCTTATCAATGTAGGCTTGTTTATATTTGTCTGCAAATTCTTGTTCATCAAATCTTGTCTATCACAGCTTGGCTTATAAAGTTCTTTTCATTATATTTTGTCCATTGTCTGTCTTACAATGTTTTGAATATCAATTTTTATCTATCAAGATTATTTCACAAAGTTTTGCGCATACCACTTTCTGTATAAAAGTTTGTCTATCAAATTTTGTCTAATAAAGTTTTATTAATGAAGTTTTAAGAATTGAGGATTGTCTTATACAGATTTGTTTATCAAGTTTTGTCAATTAAAAATTTCTTTACTAAATGTTCTCTATCGAAGCTCTTGTTATTAAGTTTCATTCATCAAGGTTTATCTCAGAAAGTCTTGTAGCGGCAACGGGCCTTTCCGAAGAAGGCTTTTCAAAGAAATTAGTTTTACGCTAAGGTCGTTGGTTGCTATAATACCCAAACAAATCCTAAAAATATTTTGTCTGTTTTATTATAGGGTTAATACTGTAATAACTCGAACGGTTTTTCAGAAATATTTTCGTGGAATATTTTACAACAGGGCCATTAAAAAAGATTTAATATTTATATTTATATTTTATGGTATTGATTATAATCTCCGAAAGATTTCTAAAAGATTTAATATTTGTGTTTTATGATAGGATTAATATTACAATTTGCTAACGATACTAATCTAAGAAAGATTAATTTGCGACAGCAGAAAAGAAAAACAATCCCCAATAAAACGGGTCCAGATACCTGAATTACCATATAAAAACGCTCACCACCGAAACACAGTCGGTTAACCGGCAAAGTTCGATATAGCAGTCACCGAGTTCAGTTCAACGAGTTCATCAAGTTCAGTTCACCGGAACAGTTCACCCAAGCCGCAGTCACGCCAATAAGTTTATAGTCGGTTGCAGCTCCGCGAATCCGTTGTTATATTGTTATAGTGTTATTTAGTGTCATTTAATAATTGTAAATATATTTCCTCTTATTACGTGAAACGTGAGTGATAAATTACTACTTAAAACGTGAGTGATAAATTTATTCCTAGCACCTATCACCAACAGTCTCGTTCATCAAATATTGTTTATCAAGGTTTGTTTTTATCAAAATTATTTTCATTCACTTTTGTACATCTCCGTATATTATTCTAAAACCGTAATGGCGCTGCGGCAATCATGCCAAGAGTGATATGTTTACAAGTTTACCGACACGTGAAGAATTTGGAATGATTTATACGTAACATAAAGTTTTTCGCGTTTTCGAAGAGGAAAAATGTTACAGTTTGACACGTGCAAATTGTGCCTAAAGAATGCATGTATCCTTCAAAACTCCTCGGCGTGTTTGAAAATCGATAAATTATATTTGCATATTTATTTTCCATACTCATCTTATATTCTAGTATTATACATTTGATCTATCTGATATTATATATCAGACCTTTTCTAATCATGCTTTTCTCGCTAGTCTTGTTTAAATCTAATTAGTCTGAGTAGTCCTATTTATTTGACATAGCTTAACTTGTCTACTAGTCCGTTTTTCGTGTATGTGGGTCATTCTTTTACAAATCGTACGGATTTGAAAAAAAAAATTATCACATTTTTGAATGACATACAAATTTTTTTCCAGCACCTTCTTATTCATTCAAAAGACACGTATATCTGGATTTTGTTCGGAAATGTGTATTTCTCAAAATATGTACATTTTGCGTTTTGCTGGATTCTCGAATATTTCAACGGACCATTCTCATTTTTTCACTATTTAATACTTTATTCTGTTAGCCTCTTAGTCGCGTGCCAACAATATTTTTTTATTGTTAATTAATATAAAATAATAGGGATTAAATTGTTCAAATAATGTTTTCCTGCTTATTCCCAAAACGTATGATTTTGAAAAAAAATACCATATATTTGCTAGGTCTTTATCTAAAAAACCCATGTTTCAAAAAGTTGGGGTCTCTATTCGATCAGAAGATATTAAAATAATTTCGAGTATGTGCGCCGCTTCCGAGCGACGTTTTTATTAGCCTTCCTCGATACACTCGCGTGGTATTTATAACCTGAAAACTTAGTGAAAACTACATAAAATTCTAACCATATAATGCCAAAATTATCCTCCAAATTATCGAAATCGGCAAAAGTATAAACGGATAGATGCTTGAACCCGTTCAATTTCTCTCCCCATCCGACAGTACGGAATTACCAGAGCCCCAGGAAAGTCCTGAGGCAACATTTGAAGGTATTGAATATAACTATAACATAAGACTCTCTAAAACCAAAAAATTACAACACGTGCCGACGTAATCGAAATTACGTAAAGACAATGAAAATAACTCTAACACCTCGCCAAATGATGAAGTGCTTGATGAAGATTATGGGGACGTGGATCATACCCCGGAAAGTCTTGCATCGTTCGAAAGAGACAGAGAAGTAATTGATGAAGCGATTGATGCAATCAACAAGGGTATGGGTTTGATTGGAACTTCACCAATTAAAAAGAAGAAAGTTTCTCAAAATATGTATTCAAATGATAAAATGCAAAATATATCTAAAGCAATGTCAGAAAGGCCACACTGCGATTAATGTGAATGATAGCGTAGACAAAAATGATGGAAATGATATTTTTCAAATTTTAAAAGGGATTATTCAACTCAACTACATCATTTTCCTTCTGTTACGACTCACATGATAACGATTGCGAAGAAAACTGCCGAAGAAAAAGGAATCTTAGCCGATTCTAGCCCGAAGAGTCATCCGTCCATAGAAAAAGAAGTAGTTGATTTAATAATCAGCTTTTATGAATTGGATGAGAATAGCCGCATAATGCCAGGACAAAAAGATTATGTGTCCGTCAAAGCAGACAATAAACGCATTCACGTGCAAAAACGATTATTGTTAGTGAATTTGAAAGAGCTTCATCAGTTATTCAAAGAAAATTATCCTGTCAAATGTAGTTTTTTCAAATTCGCATCTTTGAGGCCAAAACATTGCGTGCTAGACGGTGCAAGTGGTATCCATTCAGGCTGTGTTTGTGCTATCCATGAAAATGTAAAATTATTAATCGAAGGGTCGAATATTAAAAACCTAACAGCCGATACACCGAACCCAATGCAAACTTATCATGACTGTTCGAGCTGTATGATTTGCGTTGAAGCATCAAAAATCGTTATTTTGGAACGTGCTCTGAGTGTCCTGGTGCAACAGATTTGATCGACGAATTAGAAAACATTTTCGAGTTTAATTACATTGACGAAATTACTTACAGACAATGGACTAACGTCGATAGGACCACTTTGCAAGTTATGATATCCCCAGTGGACGAATATTTACAAAAATTAAAGACCGGTTTAGAAAAATTACTTTTGAACTCATACCTTGTTAAAAAACAAAACGATTTTATGAAGGATAAAAAAACGAGTTGACAGAAAACGAGTGCATTGTAATCTGTGATTTTTCTGAAAACTATACTTTTGTTGTTCAAAATGCCGTACAAGGAATTCACTGGTATAATAACCAGGCAACAGTGCACCCATGTGCAATCTACTACAGGCACGCTGACGGCGAAACTCGAATGAAAAGTTTCGTAATTATATCCGAATGTTTGCACCATGATACAATTGCGTTTCATGTGTTTCAAAAGCATTTGGTAGATTTTATAAAGAAAACCTTTAAGAAAATTGAAAAAATTACATCGTTTTCTGATGGGGCAAGTGCGCAGTACAAAAACAGAAAAAAAATTTCAATCTCACTCATCACCAAAAAGATTTTGGTTTAGCTGCAGAGGCACTTTTTCCAACTTCTCACGGAAAAGGTGCGTGCGATGGCCTGGGTGAGACTTTAAAAGGTTAGCTGCTAGAACTAGTCTTCAAAGAGTAACCAATCTAATCCAAACGCCGAAGGAATTATTCGAATGAGCAACTGCCTAGTCACTCCCTAACATTTCATTGCAATTTGTAGAGGATAAAGAATATAATGAAGAAGAACAAATATTAGGGGCAAGATTCAAAATGGCACTAACGGTGAAAGGGACGTAAACATACCATTGCATGATACCGATTACAGAAAAAAAAGCAGAAGCAAAACATTTTTCTTTGCAGGAAAATTATGAATTAGGAATTATATATATATATATATATATATATATATATATATATATATATATATATAAAATTATGAAATAATTACTTTCTTTGTAACATATCGTTGAAGATTAAAGAGTATTTTGTATATCGAAAATAAATATGTTAATAATTATTTCGTCTCTTGATCTATCTTAACATTAAAGTTTTTTTCTTCATAGAAATAGAATCATTATATTATAGAATATTCAGTAAAATAATGAGGGTCACTTTTTGTTTATTATCTTTCTGAATAATGTATATTCTATTCACATGACGTGACGTATTATTAGCAAGAAATGAGCGTCAAGGTGATCAAGAATCTGTTGGAACTATATCTGAGCGCATGAAATTATTTAATATCTTCTGATTGAATAGATACCCCGCCTTTTTGAAACATGCGTTTTTTAGATTAGGACCTAGCAAATATATGCTACTTTTTTCAATTTCATACGACTTGGGGATGTGCATGAAAACATCATTTGAACTATTCAATTGTTTTTATTTAATATTAATTAACAATAATAAAATACTTCCACCATAAGATTAAGAAGCTGACCTAATAAGGTGTTAAGTAGTGGAAGATGGACAACGATCCATTTAGTAAAACTGGAGATAATGAATGTTAAATGTTTCTGAATCCAGCAACTACCAAACCAAAACTACCAAAATTAAAAATGTATATTTTTTTGAAAATACACATATACGAATGAAATCCCGATATAGGTGTTGGCTTATTTCATGTAAACAAGTGACAAATTAAATTTCTGACGAATCCAAATCATGGAGTCAAAATAGGTGTACGATTTGTAAAAGAATGACCCATGTACATCTATCAAGTTTATTATTGTCCATCTAATATTTATGAAGTGGTTTATGTATTTTTTTGTTCTTGCCATTATTTATCTTACCATTACCATTCATCTTATATATTTATTTAAGTGTGCCAAATTTGTTTTTGCGTTTTGCCTTTCATTTGAATTCGATACCCTTTATGAATTTGCTGTTGCTTTAACATTGAATTTCCTGTAATAATAAACCAGCTTCCTATATGTGCAATGTTCTGAAAGCAATTTACTAGATTCTTTTGATTTCCTTTTAATATCTAATAAAATTCTGCGAACGTTGGTGGATGATTCGTACACTGCACATTCTTCTTATCCTCTGACATTTCCAGAAGGAATGATTTCCAGAACGTTATATCATATAACTTATATGTGAATATATTATATGTGGACGTAGAGTTTTTTTTTTTTAATTATCCGCCGTTGCTTTATTGAAATTTGTATTCTCAATAAAAATAATCTCGATGTAATGAATAATAAAAATATTTAATGGTAAATATAGATTATATAAAAATTTGCATAAATATTTAACTAATTTCATAATCCAGTTGCGCTAACTAAAAATTAATATTCATCCTTACTTAAATATTACGTTTATCAAAGTTGGGTTTAACAATCGATATTGTAAATTTTTAAAGAAATTTGCATATTTTTCTAGGAATTGAAAACATAAATATGCACATATTTTGAAACAATATGCATGTATTATTCTTCTCAAATTAATCATGTTCTCATAAACTCTATCAAAGGTTCTAAAGCTTTTTTAAATAAAAGGATGTTCTGTCTAGTCGTAAAGCAATAAGAAAACAAATATGATCATAGAAAATATATCATAGACTGAACATCCTGTTTCAGATGAACTTTTTAAACCGTTATTATTGCATTTGGGTAATTTTAAAACTAAATTATCATAATACACTTATTATTTATTAGATATATATATAAATATATATATATATATATATATATATATATATATATATATATATTATTTGAACAATTTAATCCCTATTATTTTATATTAATTAACAATAAAAAAATATTGTTGGCACGCGACTAAGAAGCTAACAATAAAGTATTAAACAAATATTTAGAGAAAATATTTTTATTGCATAAATAGAGAATATGCATATTTTTTTTTGTATTCGCTTAATTCACTTTTACTTCGTTTTAACATAGTAAACATTAAAAATACTGTTGAAAGTGTTTCAATTAATTTTTAAAATTATATATGAAATATCGACTAAATTTGACGTGTTTGAACGGTTCCATTTATCTCGCGCTTTGGATGACGTTGCAGAGCACGTTGTCATTCAGTGTTGCTTACTATTTCCATAGACAGATGAGGATTTTCAATTTGAATCGCTATTTCGATAATGGAAGAAGCTAAAAAAACAGTTTATAGATATTGTATAGTACCGAAATGCAAAAATATTATTATAAGTTTACACCAGATAAAGTTTTTAATAAAGTCAAAATCGAGATAACCCAGTGTATAGTCCACCCCACCTTTTGCGCATGCGATAAAAAATATGCTGTGAAAATTGCATATGATACGGTAATTAAAAAAAAAAATATATATATATATATATATATATATATATATATATATATATATATATATATATATATATATATATATATATATATATATATATATATATTTAAAAAAAAAGTAAATAATAAGAAAAAAAATAAATAAATAGATAATAAAATAAACAAAAAAAAATATTTAAAAAAATAATATTAATAAAAAAAAGAACCGGCCCCAACCAACCAGGGCAAAAAAAAAACAAAAAAAACATACCATCCCCGAACATCGCACCCCCCCCAACCTGCACGGCGCGCAACAACAACGCCCAGCAACAACGCCATATCAACAACGCCACAACAGCAACACGCCACAACAACAACATCTTCACGTCGTCCAGTCATCCACATCCACACCCAGGCTGAAAAGGGTCATCCCCTACAACAGCCCTCCCCCTTCGTGGGGAAAAACTATGATTATCGATCGATCGAAAATCGGGAATTGTGCAGATTTGCCGGTATATGTGCACATCTACCAATTTGATAGGTAAATGTGAGTTTAAATTTGAGATCAACTTCATATATCTACTTTTACCGGTAAAAGTCCACATTTTCAAAGGTATATCGGTAAAAGTTAAAAGAATAATAAACAGAAATAAAATACACTTGTATATTAAAGTTAAAATGTATTTGATATAGTTTATATTATTTCATTAAAACACTATTTTATAATAATATTATTTCAAAAAGGTTATATAAATCGCTCATAAAAACAATTAGAGGAAACAAAATAGCAAACTGAAGCTATAGCCACATAAACAATAACCACAAAAATGCGATTTTATCGAACATCACATGCGCTCTGTATGTTAAAGTAAACTTCTATACATTTACCAACAGCATTAGGTATATGTACACATTTGCCGGAAATAGTTGGTAAATGTAAGTTGAATTCACATTTACCAACCAAGAAGGCAAATGTGCACATATACCGGTATATGTGTACATTTACCAATCTACGTACTTTTACCGTAACACATATATTTTTGGTACATTGTCCGATTGTGCTTTAAAAAACCACTTTCAGTCATTGTTCTTGATAATTTATAGTCTCTGTATATACCAATATCGCACAAGGTAATGGAAAACACTACAGAAATATTTCACAGCAAAACAGAACAGTGAATATCGATGCCGATAAATGTCATAACATGCACGTCACATAGCATATTGCGATATTCGCTCGTATATTTTAGATTTTTTGATTTAAGTTTTATGGAATTTAATACAAAATAATTGTGAAAATAATGGTATAGGTGTCAAGATAATAAGTATAAGTAATAAGTATTGGGGGTAAAAAAATCAAGTAAATTGTAAATTGTTTTCATACAAAAAAACATTCACTGTTTGCGTATTATTTTCCTAGATAATGATTAATGTGATAATACTGTATCAAAAACATTCAGCAATATTCTATACACAAACATTCAAAATATATACCAAAGAAAATGTTGTCATATTACGTTTTACCGATGTAAAATATTGAGGCAATAAATGTCCAAATCTATTTTCGTTAAACTACCAACAATAATTGTTGAAATATACTAATCGAGTAAGGTACCGTCACTGAACTCGAAGGGGGGCAAAAGTCAAGATTTTTTGAAAATTAAGAAAAATTGTCAAAAAATGCGGTTTACGTCTTGAATTTTTTCCAATAAATTGAACAAAAAATTAGGTTTTTTTTGACGAGCCCTACCAAGTTCCGCCCCCGCAGGGGGCGGCTGTAGGTGCGTTTTAAATTTTTCACTTTTTCCGTAAAAACTCCGTTCCTCTTGCGCGTCCAAACGGGAAATTGTCATTTTCTGTTGTAAAACTGAACGGGCCTTCGACCCGTGTCTGTCTGCCGCTCGCAAGTACCACACGGCGTCCTCCAGGTGCCAAAAACAGGAGATCGTTTCTAGCACTTTTGAGGAGCAATTTTGGTCCGCGGCTCGATTTTTTTACTGCTTCCTCTTGCCGCGTCGATTTCACGTTTTTTGACGTCATGCGGAAAAGTACGCGACCGTCGGTTCACCCGGTGCGGCAGAAAATGTAAGCGAAAAAAAACCTTTTTTTTCATCACATCTGTGGACGCCGTACTCTTGCTTGAAGAGCGCCGTGTCTCCAAACCGGTTCGTTCGATGCGAGATGTTTACCCGCAACGGGCGGTAGAAGATTCTGGGACCTGCGGCATCCTATTCCCGCTCTGGGTCAATTTTAACACAAAAATTGGAAAAACGCGCTGTTGTTTTCACCTAATTTGCGGGGATCCCTCTCCTGGAATACCCAACAGTCGGATCGGGACCGGACCGGCACCAATCGATTCGGAATAGTGTCTTTAAGTTTGTTTTGGAGTTTAATTGCGATTGCGTGCCGGATGGCGCCGGGAGGCCCGAAAAACCATATTTTGCAGATGTACGCGAGAATCCCCTGGGATTCGCTAAATTAAATAGCATGGCCTCGCGGTGGTGGTTTCTGAATATAGAACGAAAGGGTCTATAAGGCGATAGGAACGACGCATCGCTCGATCGCATTTGGGGGTCTCGACGCCCGTACAAACTCGAAACGAATTTTTCAAAATTGAGCAAATTGAAACCTTCAATATTCGGTGAAATCTTTTAGAATTGTATTGCTCTTTTCAGGGATTATAGCCCCACGTGTCTACTTTCGAACGACACCAGTCTCGGCGCATTACACCTCCGGGGACGTTCCGCAGGCCCCAATTCGCGAAGTCACTTTTTTTTCACCTCTTCAAACGGAAACGCGAAAAAGAAAATTTACATTTCCAGTCCAACAAGTGCATGCCGGGTAAAAAGGCCAACAGTATGGCCTTTGGATTTCTCTAATCCATCAACGGATTCGCACTCCAGGCCAAAAATACTACGACCATTGCTTGCCGCTGAATCGCCAATTTACACTTACAGCTGATCATTCTGACACTATTTTCGCTCAGGTTATGTGGAAATGTCATTGTTGAAGTTTATCCGTTTATGATTATTCGTGTAATTATGAGAAGATAAAATTTAAAAAAAGAATTTAAATCAAAATTCTGATTTTTCGCTCATTGTTAGGTTGAAATTCAAATCAAATTCAAAGAGATATCTTGAAATCTCTAAATTGCTGATTTCGGCGACTCTGGCTCTTGATTAGCAACACATAGCAACGTCAAAATTCGCAATTTTTCACAAATTTCTACAAGAAAGCAAAGATTTTACACTTTTATTTTAGCAGATTCTTAAAATTCAGACCATGTTACATCAGAAACAGTTGCTTCCCTTCACATTTGAATTTAAAAATTTATTTCGTAAACCGCAATATTTACGAGTTTTTTTTTGAGAATAATTGGAGCTTTTAAATTGAATTTAGATTCCAACGGTACAACACGCGTCTTCCTCGGATGTATTGCAACAGAGTTATTGGCGAAAAACTTTCAGTATTACGATTTCACTGCGGAAGGAACAGCCTTTCAATATTTATCGGCATTTTTGATTCAAATTCGAATACAACTCATCAAGTTCTATTAAAATATGCTGCATGAATTTTCTGCGGCTGACGGTCCAGACGTGGCCGACGTTTGAAATCTCCCTCCAACTGTTTACTTGATTTTCAAACATTTGCGTTTTCCATTTCCCTACATTTCTAATAAATTCTTCTAGCATGAATCGATAGAGTAAACTTTCCTCTACACAAACCGTTTTCCCAGGATTTTTTTTAAATGCAATTCATTTGCCAGGATTCGGGATGGCTAGCAACAGAATTTTCCTTCCATTTTCCGTGGTGAATGGTGTCCGGGAAAATTTTATTTCTCAGATTTGTGAAAGTTCGAAAATTCTACATTAGAAACAATTGAATATTCTTGCAAATTCACACTCTTACTTGAGTAAAAGTAAGCCCGGCCATATTTGATTAGAGTTTTTACTGATTTCATAAAAGAAAACTATTGTTTTACAAATTTCTGATTGGACAATCTGAAAATTCGGCTAATTTTACAAGGGGGACGATGTAAGTTTTTGGGTCATCTGGTGATTTAAAATCCATTTTCCAAACGGTGAGAAATACGACTTTCCTACAAGAATAGTTAAAAATTGCACATTTAATTTTTTGGAATCTAAAAGTGTATTCCGCGACTTCCTAGCATGTATAACAAAAGAGTTATTGTTGAAAAACGATCAGTTCTACCACTTGACGGCTGAAGAAAAAGCCATCTCTAAATTTATCCGGTTTTTCTTTTTAAAATCGAATAGTGCTCATTCAGGCCTATTGAAATGTGCTGCATGAACTTAAAAATGTCGTCTACTTTTCTGCTTCGTCTTCGAAAAATCATATGCCTCATTTCCTTGGGTTTGGATGAAATAATTTTAACACAGATCTATAGAGCGCACTTTCTTTTAACAAACGCATAAAGTTTTATGTAGTTTGCATAAGTTTTATATAGAATGTACATGTTTCTATTGAAATTGACATATTTGTGGTCGATAGATTTGACACAGGATTTTTTTAATAAAGAAATTCTTGCAAATATATTTTTTTGTCCAATTTTCCGGAGTCTAAGAAACATGCATTTAGCGCTATTTTATAGAGCAGATTTTCATCTAAAAGTTGTGTCATTTTTATTTTTCCAAAGCGAACCGTTTTGGCGGAAGAGCCCATTTAAACCCATGTAAATTGAAAAACGAAATTCAGAGAAGGGTACCCCTTCGATAAATTTTGGGATTTTATATTTTTTGCTTCTACGACTAAACCAAAGGTTTTTACAAAATTTGCAAAGAACACTTTCTTGTAGACACCGACGTCTTACATACGGATATCCCGGTTATTATTTTCCATCTTGAGGCGTTGACGAGATATTTCCATAAAATTGTTTACGAGAAAATCATTCTTCACGACGTCCCAATTGGAGTGGGAGCGTTCTAATTTTGTCAACTCATACCTCTGGTGGATACCCACATTCAGCATAAGTTTCATTGAAATCCTTCAAGGATTAATATATTTTTTCGCAATTTTTGAATATTTTGAAATTTTCGCGTTCGGTTTTGATCGGAATTCCTGTTTGACATGTTTGGATTTGTTGAAAAATTATTTTTGTAAGTTTTACACAACGTGGAACGATAAAATTTCACACATTTGTAGAGAATTAGTCAGTCTATGATATCTCTTAGTTAGTTTTGCAAAATATTTTATCTGGCGGCGGCCGCCGCCCCTCAAACTCGAACATAACAGAAATTAATAAATTCAAATAACTATAAAGTGTAAACTGCAAGAGATATATTGAAATTTCTTTCAGATCTATATAGATTATACGTATTTCTATTGAAATTGACGTTTTGGTATCTTCGTGGCCGATAGCCTGGGCACATAATTGTTTTAATAAAGAAATATTCATTGAAAACTTGCAAATATATTTTTTGTCCAATTTTCCGGAGTCTAAGAAACATGCATTTAGCGCTATTTTATAGAGCACATTTTCATTTAAATGTTTTGTCATTTTCATCTTTCCAAAGCGAACCGTTTGGCCGATAATTTTTTTTATAAATGAAAAAAATAAAAAACGAAATTCAGAGAAGGGGAAAATTATTTTAGTAAGTTTCACACAACGTGGAACAATAAAATTTCACACATTTGTAGAGAATTAGTCAGTCTATGATATCCCTCAGTTAGTTTTGCAAAATATTTTATCTGGCGGCAGTCGCCGCCCCTCAAACTCAAAGTCGCACACGAGGTAAGACATTCAAATAACTATAGTTTGAAAACTTGGACAGTTGTATTCAAAATTCTTTCAGTTCGGCGTAGCTTATAGATCTTTCTATTGAAATTTGGTATTCTCGTGGCCGATAGCCTTGACACAGAATTTATTTTTTCTGACCAAGACCACATACCCGCGGCAGCGCGTATGTGGTCTTGATATATCTGGTCTTGACTAATCTGGTTTTGATTCACCCCATCAGATCAGATAAATCAAGACCACATACAGTGTGTGGTCTTGATTTATCTGATGAAGACCAAGACGCGCGGCAGCGCGAGATCTCGATTCAATATAGGTCAATGTGAAAAAGGACCGTTGGTTTAACCCCCGTAGATTAGGTTTCCCGCCGCGAAGCGGACAGATAAATCAAAACAACATACGCGCGGCAGCGCGACCTGTCGATCCAATATAGGACAGTGTTGCAAGGACCGTTGGTTTAACCCCGGATAGATTAAGTTGCCCGCCGCGAAGCGGACAGATAAATCAAGACAACATACGCGCGGCAGCGCGAACTCTGGATTCAATATAGGTCAATGTGAAAAAGGACCGTTGGTTTAACCCCCGTAGATTAGGTTTCCCGCCATAGAAATCCAGACCACATACGCATCCCTCGAAGTCAAACCGGAACTGATACTAATGGATTCAAATAGCAACAACTCGAAAACTGCAATAGATATAATAAAAACTCTTTCAGATCTATTAAGATCATAGATATTTCTATTGAAACAATTTGACCATTTTGGTATTTTCATGGCCGATAACCTTGATACTGGATTGTTTAAATAAAGAAATACATGAAAATTAAATCAAAGTTGACATTAACGTCAGTTGAGTAATTTATTGGTTATTATTTTTTTTGGTTAAACTTTTAGTAACATAATTTTGCTAAGTGTTGCTAATTGTCTAAAAGCAAACTTACTATAATTGGAGGAGTGATATTGGAAATCAAGAGTTGCCAACCTTCATAAAAGGAGGTTACTATATATGATGAAGTGAAGTTAGTAACTAAGGCTTGCAATTTTGACGAAAAAAAAGACAACAATGTAACTTTAACAAATAGTTGGTGAGATTATGTTTGAGTATGTTGGTAACTCAAAAACACAAGATACATACCAACTTGATTAAAACAATATGTTGGTTATGTTGAACGTCAAAGTTGACAACATCAATGTCACTTAATCAATTTAAAGGTTATGAAAGTTTTAGTGAGATTTTCAGTAACTTTTTACTCCACAGCTGATTTTTTATCGTCCATGTTGTACACCTTAGTAACTAATATCACATCGTTAGATATAGTAACCTTTTTATGAACGTTGGGAACTTTTCATTTCTAATATCACTCCTTAAATTAAAGTCACTTTGATTTCAGACAATTGGTAACATTATATGATTAAGTACACCTCAAAAGTATTTGATTATATTATTTTACAAACCTGACAGCATTAAAATCATTTTAGACGGATGAATTATTAGTTAATATTCTGTGGAGTAGGAGTTGTACATCTTGCAACTCATACAACCTTAGCTGATGCGCTTTCTACAAGAATCGCACAGCTCGCAATTCTGATTACTCTTTCATATACAAATGTCAAAATTCATTATACAATTTCACCCTCATCAATTATTCCACCTTTAGCAACTATTCCATTCTTTTCAACTGTTCCATCCACAAAAACTATTCCATTCCGAAAAATACGATCCACATGTACTAGTTTTCATGTCTAAAATATTATTGATATTTTATTTAAAATGCTAAACCAATATTTTCTCAAATGCATATCCAACGAAATTACAAGATTTAAAAAATAATATGGATATACAAGGAATTAAACTATTGTGGGCATTTAATAAAAGCAGAAAATAGACTAGGATTCTCAACCGTCTTTTATTAGAAAGGACAGTCCTTTATCCAATTGTTCCTACCCTTATCATTCATTTGTCCTTGAACAGTGATTTTCCTCTATGACAATAATCGTATAATTTATTTCTAAGGATATAAAAAGTATGTGTCTACCCTCACAACTAAATGAACAAATTAATAAGTAAATTATTGTATGTGAATCCTTCACATACAATAATATACTTTTGTAAATTTACTTTTACAAATTATTTTTTTGTAGATTCCACAATATTTTAACATGCTAAGTAGATAAAATGATGTGTGAAACACGTGTGTGAAAGGCTATTGTGCACCCATTTTGATTAAAGCACTAGCCTTTGGTTCCTCTTTAAATTTCGCAACGCATTCGCAAAAGCCATTTTTCACACCCTTGAATCAAACTACTCTTATATATATATATATATATATATATATATATATATATATATATTTATATATATATATATATATATATATATATATATATATATATATATATATATATATATATATATATATATATATATATATATAAGCATAATTTATATGGTATTGTCTGTCTGTATTTTTGTAGCTGGAAGCATCTTTATGGGTTGCTAAACAATTGACTGATGACGCCTCATTCACTGGTAAATTTGCTCTCTTACTCTCTAATACTAATACAACTAGGTGTAAATAGTACAGTTGTTGGTCAGTAGGTAATGCTTGGTCATATTTTGAAAACTATATAACTATAAGACAATCTTTTGATGACATAATTGTTTATTAACAGAAGAAATATATAAGAAATCTATATTCTTTTCTGTATTGGATACAACCAATAACTTTGTTATAACTTAAAGTTTAATGTGTGTATTTAATTAATAAAATGTAACCAGTCCGAGATTTACGTCATTTTAGACAGAAATGTACAAAACTTAACCTTACTATTTCTAAATATTTTCATGATTTAAAAATGATTTGTGTGCAAAGTTTCAAAGTTTTTTGATAAAAATAAAGTACTGTTTATTAAAAATATGATAAGACAATAATTATCGCACGATAAACAGTTTTTATAGTGATCGATCTTCCGACCAATTACTATTTTGCGTTAAAGTAACTATGTGACAGGTATTCCCATATATATAGTACTGTCTATATTGCGTCTTTGGAGGCGAAAGTTCCGAAATCAAAATGAGATAGCAACCATGTTACTGTACCGTAGTCTGATTGATGGCTCTGATTACTCGACAAGAGATGCGTGCCTACCCTAATTTTAGTGTTTTTCAATATATATAGTTTTTTCTGGTTGTGTGGTGTGTTAAATCCATATATTTAGTTTAATCATGTCGACAAGTTGTTACTTGTGTTTATCGATAAAATCCTCGCGTCCCAAGAGAAGTCTTCATAAGTAATTATTAAAATTATTGTATTGTAGATATTATTCCAAAAATTGATGCATATTAACCAAATGATGTTATCAAAGATTTCCTAAGGATGCAACAACGCGCAAAGCAGGCTGTTGGATTATCTGAAGAAGTGGATGACATATCACACACTAGAATATGTTCGCTCCACTTTAAAATGGATTATTATGTGGAACCCAATGCAAAACTATATGATGGAAGAATGGTTCTGAAAGGGAGGCAGTGCCAACAGTATCAGTTCCTAACCCACCACCTTCAGTACTTGATGAATTTATTGTAGAATTCATCTATATATGTAAAGGAAGATATTTGCTTATTGGCAACACCGGCTGTAATAACGTCTGAGGTTGAAATCGACACAACAGAACCTGTCATACAGATGCCAACAAAAGTACTAGTATCTAATGAGGCAAAAGAAGAATGTGAGAGTTATTGCACTAGTTTGTATTCATTTTTATAAATACATTTGTCTACTTTCAGGTGCTGAGAGCGTAGAAATAATTCATACTCCTAAAAAGCGAAAATTTGCAGAGCCACGATTTATTTCTGAAATTACAACCCCTGACATGGCAACCCCTAGAAAAGCTCGAAGAGTTTTGTCATTGGTGAGACGATGTGACGCCGAAGAAAACAAGGAAATAAAAAGATTACAGGATAAAAGTAGATCTTTTGAAACGTATTGCTTCTCTGGAAGATTTGATCAAAAATTTGCGTAGCCAAGGACTAATTACTGAAGAAGCAGGAAATACATGGTTTCAAATAATACATGCTTTGAAGAAGCAGGATTTCCATCGACAAATCGATGGTTCCCCAGGCTTCACAAAAGAGACATTGGATGCTATGGACCTTCGTGCTACTTAAAAATCAATGTGGTTATTGATGAAATGTCCATTAAAGAAGCAACAGTTTACCAACATAATGAATTCCATGGTGGTGTAGATTTTGGAACAGTTGATTTTAAGCAGGACAATGATAATGTGCCAATGGCAAATAATGCTCTGGTTTTTATGGCAATGTCATTAAATGAAAGGAAGATTCCCATTGGGTATTTTTTAAACCGTGGCCTAAATGGAAGCGAGCGGACAAATATATTGACACGAGTATTTTGGTTGTTGGAGGAAAGTAAGGTTAAAGTGTATTCCATTACCTTTGATGGAGCAACAACAAATTTAAGCATGTGCAGAAATCTAGGGGCAAATTTCGATTATGGCCCCTATTTTAAACCATATTTTCAGAACCCTGTGACATCAGAACCTTGTTATGTGTTCCTGGATTTGTGTCACATGATTAAGTTAATTCGAAACACCTTGGGAGATAAAAAAATATTACAAGCTGCAGGTGGTGATATAATAAAATGGGAGTATATTGTAAAATTGCAAAATTTGCAAAAACCTGAGGGGTTGCGATTGGCTAACAAATTAACACAGAATCATGTAAATTTTACTAACAACCGCGTGAACGTTCGATTAGCAATGCAAGTTTTAAGTGAGAGTGTCTATAAGTCTTTTGTATTTTTAAGTACAGTTCTTGATTCATATTTAAAAACACAATTTTCAGGCTGCTTGCCCACTGCAGATTTCTGTTTAACTTTTAACAATATTGCAGATATGCTGAATTGTAAAAATAGATACTCTAAAAACAATTTGATGCTCCATTAATAGAGAGCAACTACAAAGTAATGAAGGACCATGCAGATAATATTCTCTCCTATATTACTAGTTTAACACCAAACCACCTGACATACGTCTCTCAGACCAAAAGTAGCAGTAATTTTCACACCTGAGACGTATGGCAGGTGGTTAAGGGTTAAATGATGCAGATGGCAAAGCGCTCCTATAAAAACCAATAGGAAAAGTGGCTTTATAGGCTTAATAATATTATTAACAAATATGTTACCGCTGTTTGATAAATTAAAAACCAACGGTTTCACATATTTGTTGACAAATAAACTTTCTCAAAATTATTTAGAGACATTTTTTAGTGCAATTAGAAGTAGGGGAGGGTTTAATAATAACCCTGACGCTCTCCAATTCAAAAGTGCATATAAACGTTTGTTAGTGAGACACGAAATCAAAGAGGTAGAGAATGGTAAACTTTGATGGGGTTGAAATTTTGCATGTTGTCTCAACGAGAAAGCAGGATGCATGCCCCTTGGGTGATCCTCCAACATTGGATAAACCTGTATCAGATTTTGCGCATGATTAGGTAAGTAGTTTCTGGCAATTAAACCCTTATTTTGATAATGTTGTGGAATATATTGCAGGCTATATTTCAAAGAAAGTAGCTAAGAAAATTGACTGCCCTACATGTGTTCAGCATATAATTGGAGATGATATGCCATTATTATCTAAAATTAAAGATCGTGCAGCATTTAATTTATCATCATCAAAAGATGTGTCCGCTATTTGTAAATTATCGGAAAAAATTGTTAGACAAAACTCCCATCGTTAAACCGCCAAAAATATTAAACCCATCATCATTAATGAAATCTTTAACAAATTAGTTCCTTTCGACACGCCCGAAATGAACAACCATGTGATGTTGCAAGGTATCCTCGACAATCACAGGGCACAACTGTGCAAATTAATAATAAATTTATATTTAAATGTCCGCTTTTTTCATGAAGCCAGCAAAATATGTGGAAAAGATGAGTATATTTGAGATGCATTTTTTTTTGTAAATAAAGTTGTTTCTAGTTTCAAAATTATTTTGGTTTTATTGTCTCAGTCATTGATTTATTACTTTTCACTGTCCATTTCATAGTTTTTCACATAGGTGTAGGGAAAATACGGAATGCGGTGTAGGTTACAGGTATTACATACCTACAATTGGAATTTTAACAAACATACACCTGACGTTAAAGTTCATGCATAAATTTCCTGTTTAAATTTACCGCATTTAACATGACAGCAGCGCAAGCGCACTGGTTACGATTCACACTACGGTATAGCACTACTGTATGTTTTCTCTCCCTTCATCAATGAACTCGCTGGACATTTGTTTGCGACACTACACGCAATATATATATATATATATATATATATATATATATATATATATATATATATATATATATATAAATATATATATATATATATATATATATATATATTTATATATGTATATATATATATATATATATATATATATATATATATATATATATATATATATATATATATATATATATATATATATATTTATATATGTATATATATATATGGTTATTCCTAGTTTGTTTATAAATTGCAATTTTAATGCAATTAAAAATGAAAAATCTATTTTACCGGAATTTATTTATGTATTTGTTATTGTAGTTAGTGAAAATACTAATTTATTTATTTCTACGTTAAGTACGCGAGTGTTAATATACATAAAATGGCAAAGGTAAGAAAAGGTACAAACTTTAAACAATCGGAACACAGCCTGAATATATAAATATATTCAACCTTTCCGGAGCTTAATAACAATTATTGAGTCTTTTTAGGACTACGAAAACAAATCTCGTGTGAAACTTGCCAGTTATTTACCAGTCTTATGAAAGAATATACGGATAATCAAATTGAAGATGCTATTAATGCAGTTAAGAATGGAATGTCACAATGCACAGCTTCAATAAAGTATGGTATTCCCAAACCAACAATTCAATTTAGACTTAGTAATGCATTCATCATAGCTACTCCAGGTCCGTCTCCTGTATTAGGATCCAATGGAGAAGAGGACCTAGTACGTTGAATAACTGAATGTCAACAAAGAGGATTTTCTAGAAGAAAGATCAATATATAAGCTATTGTCAAAGAGTTTTTGGATCAAAGTCTCTTTATGACAATGTTCCAGGAAATGGGTGGTATCAAACCTTTCTTAAAAGGAATCCGATTCTTACTGAAGGATTTCCAGAAAGAGCAACTATCGCCAGCTCTTGTGTAAGTGAGAGTGATATTAGAAAGTGGTTGAGTGAAATATACGATTATTTATCAAAAATTAAATATTTAGACATATTAAAAGATCGGACTCGTGTTTCCAATGGTGACGAAACTTATATTATGCTATGTCCACAAATGAAAAACGTAATAGTCCCTCGTGGGGCACAAAATGTTTTGAAATTGATGAAATTCATCATGGCAATTATAAACTTAGTGGAAAGACTTGATCTTAAAAACAATGTTATTTTTATGGTTTTTGTTGGAGTGCCACGAAGGTGGACTGAAAGCTATAAAATAACTGACAAATTTCACATGCGATTTGTTTTGGTAGTCCTAAAAAGACTCAGTAATTGTTAAAGAGCTCCGGAAAGGTTGAATATATTTATATATTCAGGCTGTGTTCCGATTGTTTTAAGTTTGTATGATTATCTATAACGTAGGATGATTTTACCTATTCGAAAAAAAAAATCGAAAAGGAAAACGGAAAACTTTAGAAAACAAAAAAAAAACTGGTGGACAAAAATCATAGGGGTGATTGAGGATCAAGAAAATATTGGTGGCAATTAAAAAAAACATGAATAATCAAAACATTAATTATGAATTTATGTTTGAATTGTCTTTTTTTATCAATAATTAAATATTTTTCTTTTATTAGATCAGTGAAGTGTTCATCGCTAGAGTTATCACTTGTTCATAATAGTTTTTTATAATTTCTAATTACTTTTATTTATAATTAAGCGTTGACTAATTACTGTAAATCCCTAGACAATCACTACATTTTTATGATCGATAACTATGTTTTTTGATGAATCAAATAATTATCTTCTTATATTCTATAAAATTTTTAATTTTTGATTCGAATTTTTATTTAAATTGAAAAGTAACGTTTTTTACAATCACTATCACTATAATTATTTGTAAATTTTATACAAGCATGCAATTTATTGTTTTCATTGTTCGATTTCTAAAATGACCGATCACCCCTAATCAAATCCGTTTACCCCTAATAATTATTTTGCATTCAATGGTGATTCTATTGTAATATATGTTAATTTTCTTTCGCCTTTTTATTAAGTAATTTTCTGAGGTTGATCAATAAATTTAATCTTTAAATTTATAGTAAAATCAAATTTAAAGGAAGAATAGTAAGCAAAAATTCCTACACACTCGATTGTAGTTTAAAATAAAACTAAATTCACGGCATAATCTTGTCTGTCTAGTATTGTGTATCTAGTCCTGTCTCTCTAATTCTTACAGGCAGAGGGAAACTTAATAGTCTGTCGGTAAAAATTGGGAATAATATGGTTACAACTACGCCGGCTATCAAGTATTTGGATGAATACTTGGATAAAAACACTCGTACAAACAAAATCAAATGCGAGAAAGTCCATAAATCATTAATGGCTTTCTCTAGAATCACCCCAAATCTATGGGGACCGCGCAAAAGAAACGCCGATTGCCTATGATCGCTGCGTCCTCAACTATCATGTAAAGAGCACCAATCTGGTCACAGACGCTTAAGTATTCCTTGTACAGAAATAAGCTAGAAGCTCTTAACAGAAAAATGGCACTTAGAGTGATTGCGGCATACAGAACCGTATCCACGGCTGCAGCAACAGCTTTAGCCTCACTTCCGCATATAGAGCTGAGGATTCGGGAGATGGTAAGCATTGATCGACACGGGAAGAACAGTAGGTCTGATGCAAAAAACAAATGCATGGATGAATGGCAGCAAAGAGGGAAGGATACAACGGATGAATGAAAAGTTTTATAATGGACGTGAGACAGTAGAAGGAAAGAAAGTGGGGAGAGGTTAACTATTAAGTCAGCCAGGCCTTTACTGGACATGGGTTTTTGAATCATTGCTTTTTAAAATCAAAAAGAAAAATAACCCCATCTGTATTTGGCACTGTATAACTAAGATCGGGAAGCAAACATTAAGCTTCTACATTGCTTGGTTCAATAAATATTCGTTTTTATGAAATATATAAGCTGATCAGAAAAAAAGACCCAAAAGCATTATTATGGGAAATATCTACACAATACATTTACAATTATAAGTAGATTAACAACTAGCAAATAACTTAAGTATCCAACAATATGGCCTAGACATGAGGATAAGCTACATAAGGCTTGGAAATTCCTAGCCATAAATAAATCGAAAAACAACTAAATGTATTTAAAATTTAAATAAAATAAAAGGACTTAAATCCATAAAAATAGATTGTTTATGGCTGTATAAAAGACATAAAGGTTTTTAAAAATAATTAAGAATAATTCTATTATTAGGTACACGACGGAACAATTTTTTTTAAGAAAAATATGATCCCATATGCATTTCAAAATATCGATCCTTTTTTTAGGATATATATTGTTTTTTTCTAATAAATATGTAGTAATAAAATAATTTCCGGTCTAATCATCACTATATTAATCTAATCTAACTTGGTTTAAACCAATAGTCCTTACCAAATTATCCTATTTTTGATGGAGTGTGCGCGCTGCCGCGCGTATGTGGTCTTGATTAATCTACAACTTCACGCTGTACAACCTAATGTAACCTAGATTAAACCAACGGTCCTTGTCACATTATCCTATTTTGGATCGTGAATTCGCGCTGCCGAGCGCATGTGGTTTTGATTAATCTGTCGCTTCGCGGTGTACAACCTAATCTGCCCTGTGTTAAACCAACGGTCCTTGCTACATTATCTTATTTTGGATCGAGAGTTCCCGCTGCCGCGCGTATGTGGTCTTGATTAATCTGTCGCATTGCTGTGTGCAACATAATCTAACCTGGATTAAACCAACGGTCCTAGCCACTTTATCGTATTTCTCAATTTTGCTTTAAGAAAAGTAAAAGTGGCAACGCCGAGATGATTGCTTATGCAAACTTTTTGTCACGTGACTAGAAAAAAAAAACAACAATATTTATTGAACCAATCAATATAGTAACTTCATTTTTGCTTTTCGATCTTAGTTAAATAGTATCAAGGATGATTAACATCAGTTACACCAGGTAAAAGTCCGCAACTCTAAGTTTGAATCAGGGTCGTATTCTCCATATAACCCAGTGGTTTATGTTATTACTAATTAATTCATGATTTTGTATAATAATTAACATACCAATTTTTGTTCCACTGCCTCCGAGTTTCCAGAATTCAAACACATCCACCAAAACAATAAACGCAAACAAAACGCTTAAACCAAAACGACACACACATCAACACTTCACTCACTACTAACAATAAGCCGCATCTGAACAGCTGTATTGGAAGCCGTGTAAATATAAATTTTATTTATATTTACATCTGATAACGATGACCCTCCCTGACGGGTGATGAGCCGAGTGGGTAAATCCGTGTTCACATTTTTAATTGAAAATAAAACAGAAAATAGTCAATATTAAAGTTAACTAGCTATATAACACAAATATAAAATTATTTAATATATGAATACTTAAAAATGTATTGTATTATATTTATTATTGTATTATATGTATTATATATACCGCAAATGGCAATGGCAAATTTGGCTGTTAACCCACGTGTTTAATGTATAACGAGATATAATCTTTCCAAAGGAAGTATATATGAACATTGATATTAAATAAGTAAATTAAAACAGCTATTTATATTGTGTTACAGCATGCAGCAGATATAACAGTATGCAAGATAAATATTTGTATTAAATAAGTACTTTACAGCAAAATATATTACTGCAATAAATTATATGCAAAAAAATATTGCTTTACACAAAACAGATCAAGTACACTAATAAATGGACAACAATTACTAGCAATAATAGTATCCGTTATAACTGATCTCTGAGCCTTCTCGGCACAGACTTGTGTAACTACTGTTGTTTGTCAAGTTCATCTGAGTAGTATAATCTGATTCATTTCCTTGTATTAACCCCCTGGTATTCTAGGGGGTTAATACAAAGAAAATATATTTAGACTTCTTTGTCTACTCTTGCCTGTCTACATCTGTTTGAACTTCAAACTATGATACTAAATTACTATACATATCATTTAGTTAACTGTTGTATTTCTTTTGTTAAAATGACAACTAGGTGGACAAACTGGCATTTATTGTACACTAAATTAAACTTCAAATCAGTGTCGTGAGTTAAAACTAAGTATTGAGCATTATACACAAGTGCCTTATGTTTAATTTTATCAGAAGATTTGGCTAAAGAAAACCAAATGGAATCTAACAAAGCTACTCCTAGAGGTATATACAGAGTTTTGGCTAAATTTACTATTTTAATGACGAGAAAACAACGTAAATTAATAATGCTGAACACATAATAGTTCAATTTTTTTTAAATGCTAAGAAACCCTTCTACAAAACAAATAAGACAATAGAATATAAAGAACAAATAACACAAAACCTTTTGGATTAATCTGCAAGATCATAGAATGGAGTTTTTGAAAATAATGATTTATCAATGAATGGATTCTTTCCATTTACTGTATTTCATGTAATATACTAAAAAATTATCGCATCACCTACGTTCTTTCTGTTACAACATTTGTTTATTATGATGACATATCTGCTTCTATGAATAATAAACATAACAATACAACACAACGAATATTCCTTCGATTTTTTTGAATTTGTGGTAGGAGAATTTGACATAATTTTTTTAAAACATTGAAATGGTTACTTATATGAAATTTCGGCTAAGCCGGAGACCCGCGCATGTAAACTTCAGCGCCTCCGTGGTAGACCTTGTAACTAATAAAAACGCACAGTGGCGTGAACACTATTTGGCCTCTATATTTTACTGTAACCATCAATTTTTTATTTTTTTTATTTTACTGCAACGGTTACAGATTTTGTTTTGGTTTCTTCTGTAACCGTTTTACTCAGATTGTTTCAGTTTTTCACAACTTAGTTTTCAAAATACCATTAACATTAGATAATATTATAATTAATATGCATAATGACAGAATGATTGAATTGCTAATGGATATAGGTTTGCTTGCGGAAAGGCATGTGTGTGTCTTCATTGTGGAGATGAAATTATAAAAAGTGAAAACAAATGATGGGTCTGTATGGCGGTGTGACAAGGGTAGAGCGAAAGTGAATGCACATATGGTACAATGAGCATAATAAAGGGTACAGGGCTTGAATGGAGCAGATTGTCATTTGGTCAGAACATGAAAATTATATTGCTGTGGCTTGAGCGAACTCCTGCAGAAGGTACAGATCACATATGTGAGATTACGGACGAAACAGTCACTGCTTGGATGCAATATTATAGGGATGTATGTATGGAGATATTTATGAGAGAAAATGAAATGCTTGGAGGAATTGGAGTGACTGTGGAAATTGACGAGAGCAAGTTTGGTAAAAGGAAGTATCATAGAGGAAAGCATGTAGAGGCTAAATGGGTGTTTCGAGGAATTCGAAGGGGGACGAATAAATGTTTTTTTTAAGTTGTAGGTGAACAGGGTAAGAATGTGTTATTAGCAATTATTAAAGAGAACATTAGTCCAGGGACCAATGTTGTTACCGATTGTTGGAAAGCTCACGACTGTTTGGAGGATGAAGGGTTTCATCAACTGACAGTTAATCATTCCATAGCATTCAAAAACCCAGATACAGGTAACCATACGACTTCAATTGAGGGCACCTGGACTGCAATTAAAAGAACATTGCCCAAAAATTGTGTTAAGAATCAATTTGATAGTTACCTTAGTGAATATATGCGGAGGAGGAAACACAAACTGGAGGACGTAACGGGCAATTCTATCGAATCGATTAATTAATAAAACCTAACCTAACCTCAAGAAGCTGATCCCCCTCCATAGGAATTTGTAAATTTTAAATAATCTGCTTGATTTTTTAATTATTAATAATCTCATGTTTTAATTAGCAAAAACGTAATTCATCGACGCTATGGATTTAAATAAAATGGTTTGATTTCGGTCAGGATTATAGAAAACTTCATCAATGCAATGTATATTTCCAAATTGATATCAAAATTCAACTGCTAACAATTTCATTTTTTTGATGTTCCCATTCAAATTGTGTTTTGTCTCCAGTTTAATAGAAGAGCTTCCCTATAGTAGCAACATTCTTCATTGCACTGTAATTATTAATAGTTTCAATTCAAGTTATTTTTACAACAATTTATTTTTTAGATTTTCAAGTCAAGATTAAGTTTGTTTTTCAGTTAAAGAGAACAGCATTAGAATTACAATGTAATATCACAATTTAGAATTGCAATAAATCTAATAATTATTTTAAACTTATAATCAGTAATGTAATATGTATTCAACCTATAATTGTTAATGCCTCCAAGGCATAAATTAAAAAATTATTAATGTTAACGTATAAAATGCATACACTAAACAATATGGTTGCTTTTCTATTTAGACATATTAGTCCACTGTTTCAAAATATGTCCACTGTTTCAAAATATGATTTTTAAATTAAAGCGATATAATAAAAAACAACATAAACCACATTTTTTTTACAACTAAATACAATTATTATTATTATTATTATCTTTATTCAATAATACCTTGCGGTGTAGAACGTGTCAATATAAATATACAAATAAAATATGTTATAAAAGAAAAAAAAATGTATAAAAAAATGTATAAAATGTGTGTATAAAAGTAACAAACCAAGAGGCAATAATACATGTAATTAAAATTTTCAAAATAATATTCATTTAATGAATAGTATGCCTTTTTAGTCAAAAACGTTTTTAAGGTGAGTTTAAATATTTTAACACACTTTATGTCTTTAATGCAACTCAGAAGTTTATTGTAGATTTTTATTAGTTCGCCAACAGCACTTTTTTGAACTAAAGTTGAACTTGTTTTTGTAGGACGTAAAGTACATTTTTTGCGCGTATTGTATTCGTGCGTATATTCATGTTTTTCAAACATTTTATAATGCTCCTTTACATAACTGGCACTATTTAAAATATAGATGGAGGGTAACGTAAGTATTCTCTTCTCAAGGAATATTGGTTGACAAGAGTCTGTCAATTTCATGTTGAACATACTTCTAATACTTCTTTTTTGAAGTAAAAATATTCGATGAGCATCGACCGAATTTCCCCAAAAAATTATTCCATACCGAATAACTGAATCAATGTATGCATAATATGCAGTTAAACTAGTACATTCGTCAACCGACAACGAGATAGCATTCTCAATGCGTAACAGAAGCTACTAATTTTTGGAGATATATAGTTAACATGTGCCTTCCAGTTAAGTCCTTTATCAATTATAACACCCAAAAACTTTGTATCCGAGGACGACGTAAGTGTCTCTTCATTGAAGATGAATTCAATATTTTCCTCTCTATGAGCAGAGAATTTTATAATTTTAGTCTTGTTGACATTTAATTTATTACATACATATTTAAGATTATTCTGTGAATAATATGACTTCATGACAGACATACCATTAATTATTTCTTGCTGCAAATCCACCAGATTTTTACCTTTAATAGACAGTGTGTTATCGTCAGCAAACATTACCACTTTATAAATAATATTATCTGGAAGGTCATTTATGTATAATAAAAAAAGTAAGGGACCTAATGTGCTTCCCTGTGGGACTACTCTTTTTATATATTGGTACTGGGACATCTTGAAACCTCCATTGCACTCATCCTGTGCTCGAATACATTGTCTTCGATCTGTGAGGTATGATTTTAAGAGCCTGTAACTGGACCCTCTGAAACCATATTCCTCTAACTTCCCTTAACCTTAACTTAATTCCCACAACTTTACAAGCATTTTTGAATGGTCTATACTATAGAATGCTTTGGAAAGGTCCAAGAATATCCCAGCAATATTTTGACCGGAATTCAAGGAGTTGATAATTTCCTCAACGAACTGAAATATAGCCCTTGTTGTAGATCTACCTTTCGTAAAACCGTTTTGTACGGTCGCTAATAGATTTTCTTGTTCCAGGAAAGTTGTGATTCTAATATAAATGATTTTTTCGAATATTTTCGATATATTTGAAAGTAGGGCGATAGGACGATAATTTTCAATTACAGTCTTATTACAGTTTTTATGTATGTGTAATATAAAGGCGTCTTTCAGTGCGCTGGGGAAATTTCCTGTCTAAAAACATAGGTTTATTATAATGGACAATCGTCATAACCTTTATTACTTCTGTTTACACTACGCCACTGCCACACATTCATTAGCGCATCCGCACTATTTAAAAAAAAAGGGGCGGGCTTTATATGCGCACTTCTCAGGTTTTACCGAAATTTCTAGTAGTAATTTCAAAATGAACGTTCCTTCTCCTCCTCCTCGCAATTCAAGAAATTTAACAAGAGACGAAATCGTTCGTGTCTTGTCCTTAGTTGACAATGGTCGAGATCAAAGATGTGTTGGTGCAGCATCTGGAATTCAGCAGTCCACGGTTTCAAGAATAATAAGATGATTCAGAGAAACTGGGGAATACACACAAAGAGCAGGACAAGGTCGTAAGAGGGCAACAATAGCAAGAGATGACCGGTTTATACGTTTAAATGCAATGCGTATCAGACATTGTACCTCAAGGCAGTTACATGCTGAAATGTACAATGCTCGAAATGTGCGAGTTAGTAGTCAGACAATTGTGAATCGACTCCGAGATGTATGAATACGTGCGAGACTACCAGCAAAAGGCGCCATACAAACTAGAAAACACCGAGTGGCAAGGCTAGCATTTTCTAGAAAACATGCAGAATAGAATTTCAATAACTGGGCAAACGTTTTGTTTACGGATGAATCCAGATTCTGTTTGTACTCTGCAGATAGACATATACCCGTGTATAAAAGAAACATTGGTGGAGGATTCATTAGGATCTGGTGTGGAATTTCTTCAAAGGCTCGCACAGAATTTGTGGTCATATATAATGGTTCTATGACTACTGATCGGTGTATGCGGGATGTTCTAGAAGCACATGTAGTACCACATGCTCTATTCATCGGTAACAATTTCGTGCTAATGAATGATAATGCCCGCTCGCACACTGCACATATAGTGCAAGAGTACACGCATGGGGTAGGTTTGTGAATTTTGAATTGGCCTGCTAGAAGTCCTGACTTAAACATCATAGAACATATCTGAGATCGCATCGGTTGGAATCTACGAACCAATCGCGTACCATAAACTAGCCTAAATGATTTACGAAACGCAGTTATTGAAAAATGGATGGCAAAAGATCTAGACCAGAAGTCTCCAAAGTTTCCAGCCTTAGGGCCATACTGATTACTCCAGTAAGTTGCGAGGGCCAAAACCATATTGTCATTGTAGCCGGTGGAAAAAAGTGAAATAGTCCACTGATAAAAAAAAAAGTCCGAAAAAGTACGCAACGTTTAAAAAAGGCTGCAAATCGGACTAAAGTCCGCAAAACGGCAACACTGCATATTATTAATTTTCCTGTCATTATCTGTAATTTCTAGATGTCGTAGAGTACGAGCCATGAGGAGTAACGTGACACGACATCTGGCGGACACAGGCGGAAATAGGAAGTACCTTCTATCGCTAACAGATGCCGCTAATTGCACGTACAGAATAATCTCGTTGGTTCGAGAAAGTTCTGGTGTCTTCCACTCACTTCTAGATGGCAGTAATTGGAATATATAAGAAGGCTAGTGGCGCAACCACAAGTCAGTTCCTATGACACTGTTGTGAAATAAAATAGTTCGTACCTCCTTAAAACGAGTTTGTGCGTGTTTAAGTTTAAGACATCTTTGTAACAGTATTTTGATTTGAATTGTTGCTTTTGTGTGTGATTTAGTAGTATGGAAAAGAAGCGAAAAATTAATAGTGAATGCAGAAAATTCAAAGATCAGTGGAACATTCAGTATTTTGCAATTGAGTCCAGTAACAAGGCGCTATGTTTGATTTGCAATGAAAGCATAGCCGTTCTCAAGGAATATAACATTAAACGTCATTATGAAACAAAACATTTTCAAAATTACTCAAAATATACAGGAAGTTTGCGGACAGAAAAATTCGAAGCTATGAAGCGCGGATTGAAATCGCAGCAATCTTCATTTTCAAAACTCAAAACTGAACAAGAGGCTGCAACTCGTGCCAGCTTTCGTGTGGCTCTTGAAATTGCAAAACGTGGAAAACCATTCACCGATGGAGAAATGATCAAAGAATGCATAATTGCAGTAGCCGAAGAAATGTGCCCTGAAAAGGTAAATTTATTAAAAACTGTCAGTATGTCAGCAAACACTGTGGCTCGAAGGGTAGAAAACATCGCTGAAAATATATCCTCTCAACTGTTCGACAAAAATGGGCATGTTGAGTGGTTTTCTTTGGCCTTGGATGAGTCAACGGATGTGTCAGATACTGCTCAGGTGTTGATTTATATTCGAGGAGTAGATAAAAGCTATGAAGTGCATGAAGAACTTCTTGATATGTATAGTATTCATGGCACAACTGCTAGTACAGATATTTTTAAAGGAGTTGAAATGGCCATTAATCAAAAGAACCTTCGATGGAAAAACTTGAAATGTATTACAACTGATGGAGGCAAAAACATGAGTGGGAAAGATAAAGGAGTGGTCGCTCTTGTGTCAACGGCTGTAGAAAATGACGGTGGTTCAAAACCATTAGTCTTACATTGTATCATTCATCAACAATCTTTGTGCGGAAAATGTTTGGATATGTCTGAAACCAGTCATATAAACTGTTATTGTTATTTTATCAGATCTTTTGGGCAGAATCACCGACAATTTATTAAAGAGATTGGAGAAAATGACTTACCTTATCATACTGCCTTACGTTGGCTTAGTTGTGGGAAAGTCCTTCAGCGCTTTTTTAACTTCGAGCATTTATCGATTTTTTTTTTAATGAAAAGCATCTCTTACTGAATTACATAACAACGCATGGCTGTGGAAGTTAGCATTCTATGTTGATTTGACAAAACATGTGAACGAACTGAATTTGAGATTGCAAGGAGAAAACCAGCATCTTCCTGATTTATACACTAATATCAAATCATTCCGGAAGAAATTGATACTGTTTCAATCACAACTACGAAGTAAATGTTTTTCACATTTTAAAACATGTGAAATATTCAGCCACACCACTGAGACTGAGTTTCCTATCGATTTTGCAATCGAAACTTTGAGTGCTTTGAAAATAAATTTTGATACTCGTTTCTCGGACTTTGATGCCATTGCGAATCAAATTAAGATTTTTCAGAATCCTTTTGATACTGGCATTGAAACCCTAGCCCCGGAACTTCAAATGGAAATGATTGATCTACAGTGCAGTGATATAATTAAGAACAAATATCAAAACTCATCTTTTTGGAATTTTAAGTGTCTTCCACTGACACAATTTGATAATTTGCTTAAATTTGCTCGTGGGCTGTTTTCTGTTTTTGGTACTACTTTTTTATTTGAGAAGACCTTCTCCAAAATGAAGTACACAAAAAATGTTTACAGATCTAAATTAACTGATGAGCATCTTAAATCTCTTTTAATAATTGGTACAAGTAAAATTAGTCCACAACTACAAACTATTGTCAGTGGAAAATCTCAATTACATAAATCTCATTAGTATTTCATATGTCATTATGCTTGTTATAAGTTATGTTTTTATTTAAAATGTATAAAATGTTAGTTGGATTCATTTCACTAATTTGTTAATAATAATTTGTTGTTATTATATACTGAAGTTAAATTTTCTGCATATTATACATGTCTTTACTCATAACAATTCTGTGTTTCTTTATACAACTTATCACAAAAACAATAACAATAAGCCTACAACAATGTTATGAGTAGTTAGCCCATGACTATATCAATGTAGATGTCATATTAATAATTATTCAACATAAAATTAGAATACTTCAGTAAACTAAATTTAATTTGCTATAAAAAATAAGTTCTCTAAAAGGAGTTTTCAAGTATGCTAGCTCTCTCTGCGGGCCGGACAAAATCTGTCCGCGGGCCGGATGTGGCCCTAGGGCCGTAGTTTGGAGACCCCTGATCTAGATTATATTAGAATTCTTCTAGAGTCACTTCTAAGGAGAATGCAGGCTTGTTTTGAAAAGTAGAGGTGACAATAGCCACTATTAATTGAATAATAATTAACTTTAGGCATCTGTATCTGTAGGGATACTGTTTACTTTCTGTGTACACAGTGTTGTTTCTTTATTATTTATTTTGTAAAGTTAAATTGCCCTTAATAATATCTTATGTTATACCATAATGTACAACTAAAAATCAAAATATAATTATTACAGATTTGAAAGGTAAAATATTAGTAATGTGATAATTTTTTTGCGACATGTATATATCAATACATGTAATTCACACAATAAAAAAATACTCGTGAAACTCTATTTACAACTTTATAGATCTAAACTGGAGCAAAATTTACAGTATACAAATTGATATTAGTGATTTGAAATTTGATTTCAATTTCATTAGTGATTTGATATTGTGAAATAGGAAAATATGGAATTGGAAAGGTATTAATCAGTGAAATGGTTTCTCGATTTCTTAGAATCCGAAACACAATCACAAACAATTACTTACAATATGAATTGATTATTAATTGGAAAGCTAGTAATTGGTTTCCTAATTAGAAGCTCTTCACTCTCAATTTGATAATTACTTGTCTTGCCTGGTCTTGTTTGGTCTTGACAGCTCTTGTCTGGTCTGGTCTTGTTTGGGCTTGGCTAGTCTTGCGTAGTCTTACCTGGTCTTACATAGTCTTGTATAGTCTTGCCTGGTTTTATCTGGTCTTGTCTGGTCTCGTCTGGTCTTGTCTAGTCCTGGCTTGTCTTGTCTGATCTTATCTGGTTTGTCTTGGTCTTGTAATCTTTTATTTATTTATTTGTACACAAAATTATACAATTTTAAGAATAAAACAACTTTAAAGACTTAATGAGGTAAATACAACTATAAAGTATATAAAGGAGTACAAGATGTAGATTGTGTACATAATTAGCACAAGTTACTTAACACTTGTGTTGTGCAACAAGGCAACATTAATTAATCTAATTTTATATTTGTGTACCGAAAGCAATGGTACAAAATTGTGATATAACACTTGTTACTTTATTTGTTGTTAATATAATGCTAATATTGTGATAAAATTAAATTAAATATTGTGATAAATAATTTTCAAAGATGAATTTTTTAGATTATCGAGAAAAGGTTTTATGATTTTTTGCTTTAGCGGTAGGACATTGCAAATTTTGGGTAATGTGAAAATTAAAAAACGATGACAAACTTTTAGATTTTTAAATTGAATGGATTAATAGTATTTATAATTTCGTTTTTAGTTGTTTCCTCATCTTGGAAAGTCTTAGATTTTTTTTATTATGTCAGAAGTATGTTGAAGACCTATATTAGAAAATTTGTTTGAGCTCTGTTTTACAGCCTAAGAGAAGGTGGGCACTGCACCAAGTACTTTCTGATTCATAGTTGCTAAGTTTTTCTTGTAACATTTTTATAATATCATTCTTATTATTTATTATTTCTTCCTTATCTTTTATAATGTATTGCAAACTTTCAATATATTCGTTGTTTCTGAATTTTTTACAACAAAATTTCAAAGTACGTATATGTAGTGGCATTCATTTTATTTAAAATGTTAGTTCAGAACACTCTGTACGAATGAGATTTCGGAAATTGTCACAAGCAAAACTAGGAGATTCTTTTTTGTTTGTTGTTTTATTACCTTGCATAAAAAGCACTGCATGGTTTTATTTCATTATCATCCAGACACCACACAAAAGGATTGTCGTTTAAGTACCAAGTGTGAAAATATTTAATGGTTTTGTGGCAATTTTAGGTGATATTTTTAAAATGTGATACATAAATCTTGACGTTTATTGACGTTTATTAATTATGAAGTTAATAAAAGTAATATTAATTCAATGTATGTTAATTTAATAAATTTCGTTTTTTTCTAAAATTGAGATAAATCTTTACCCATTGAAATATTAGCAATTTACTCGGCTGAAATGGGGTTGCTGAATAATTTTAATTTGTATACAAATAAATACTAAATATAAATTTAATGTTATAAATTAAACAGCTTCTGCATAAAATGTTTGAACATGAAACTTACAAAACCAATTTAGCATCAACTGAAAGTTGAAATCATTCGTACAGAGAAGTTATTATTATCTATATAAAAAATCTCATATTTCATAAAAGTTTGTCGTGAAAATGTAGTTTCGTTTTAAGTTATTATAACTAATGATACTTAATATTCTTAATATCAAATTTCCTAATGGAAGACCTCATCATAAATTTATGTTAGAGATAGACATTCTTAATCTAAATATATCTTTAGAGATCTTCGCTCAATTGTATTTCTAAAATTAGTGAATCACCATCATCATGTAACTATGTAAAATTAATGTGCTCAGAAAATATAAATATAAAGTTTCAATGATTCAGTTAATTTATTTGACGCGACGCCGACGTCTATTTATGTTATGTGCTAGTAAGCGGGAGGAAATACATGAATTATTGACCTTTCCGACGCACTAGTTGGGTGTGGATCATCTCATAGTCTATATAATATTTAGCCAATAATTTCCTTCCGTATTATTATCGAAGCGAATGTATTATTTATAGACGAGAGTTTCTCTTTCCATTTGTTTATGACAAAACTCTATTTAATGAACTACCTGGACATGACAGATAATTCATAGTGCATTCAAAATCTAGATTGATTATAAAATGAAACACAAAGTTAAACGTAAAACATAAAACATCAAAGTTAAATAAACCTAGATTCATATTCTTTAAAATCGGTATAATTAACATAATACATGATAAAAATAATTTATTACTATGTGGTCTGCTCTCGTCTCGTCTGGTCTTGTCCGGTTTAGCTTTGTTTTGTCTGTTGTTGTCTGGTCTTATCTGGTGCTGTCTAGTCTTCTCCGGTCTTATCTGGCCTTTTGTTGCCTTCTCTATTCTTGCCTTACTTATCTGGCCTTGTTTGGTTTTGTCTAATCTTGTCTATTCTTATTACTTCTCGTCTGGCCTGTTCTAGTCTTGTTTGGTCTTGTGTGATCTTTCCTGGTCTTGTCTGGTCTTGTCTTGTATAATTTTATTTTCTTTTGTTAGATCTTGACCGGTTGAATCCGGCCTTGTCCAGTTTAGTGTGATCTTGTATAGTCTTATCTGGTGTTGTATAGTCTTGCCTGGCTTTGTCGGGTCTTGTCCGGTCTTATCCAATATTGTCCGGTCTTCTCTGGACTTCCCTAGTCGTATCTGGTTTTGTCTGGCGTTATTAGGTCTTGTCTGACCTTGTATGGTCCTGGCTTGGTCTTCTCTAGTCTGGTTTTGTCTTGTCTTGTATTGTGTGTTCAAGTACAATCTAGGAAGTTTTTCTCTGGCCTGTTCTGTTCTCGTTTGGTCTTGTCTGCTTTTGTCTCGTCCTGTCTGGTCTTGTCTGGCCTGAATTGTTTGTGAGAAAGCTAGAAAGTTATTTTTACAGATTATATAATTTACAGATTTTAATAGATGAGCAAATATCTATTAAATCGTTATGTCCAAACAATATATTTAACGAAGGCGTAAATTTGCCAATTTAATTATGTATCAATGGTTGGTGTCAGTTCTCAGATTACTTTGTAATACCATAAAACAAGCTTGTTAACGATGAATTGTCAACCAATGTAAATATTAAATAATCATTGTTAACATAAAGTAAGATTAAAAATGTAAGTACTATATAAAATGTGCTTTGCAAAATAATGTTTTATATAAATTATGTTGAGATGGGTTAGAATTCGTATATTAAAATATTTCCAGGTTTGAACCTTGATGACGGGTTACCTAAAATAAGAACAGTGATAGTGCTTTTGCGCCTAAACAGTCAATAAGCCCAGAAACTGCCCTGCTTACTTAAAAAATTAAAATTATAAAATAATAAAACATAAAAAAATTTATTTCGTTATGTACATTTATGGAAGTAAACAGTAATCCAGTATGAATACTATTTTTTGTGACTACAAAACGTTTTCTGTGCAATACAAACGTAAATATTTTATTGAAAAATATTTGTTCTTCAGAAATACGAATTTTATATTCAAATTTATCCACTCATTTCCCATGTATGGCGTACAAAACGTGTAAAAGTATAAAAGTAAATATTATACATTTATCACCGTGCAATTAAAAAGGCTATATTTAACATACGAAAACGTGCTCAAAAGAAAATCCTTACTGATTTCCATTTTATCATATTCATCCTGTGAATAAAATAAGTAAATTAGATTTCGCAGCTTGAAAGACATGAGTGAATTATATATGTTAAGATAAATATCGAGGTAAACACAAACAAAGAAGAAAAACATTGATTCCTCGTTATTAATATTTCACCTCTGTGAAACATTTCTAAAAAAAATGTCTCGTATAAAAGATTGATCCATTTATAAATATCACAAAGTGAAACTGAAATATTGCGTACATGAATGGATTATCTTCATCTGTGGGAATGACATTTCACGGTACGTGTAAACGTGGAACGTGAGGTCCCACTGGATATGTGATGCAGACATTTTTAGCTATTTGCAATTCGCCGACGATATGAAGATGCCTCGCATAGTAATTAACTTCTGCCGCCGCATATATTAGTATTTCCGCTCGCAGGAATTTTGAGATAAATTATGCGGAATAAATACGGTATGTAAAACTAAAAGAAAAATAGATCAATGCCATGCAAATTGTTTGGATTAATATTCATTTTTAGAGACTTTCAGTTTTTTTATTCTAGATGTTGTGTCTCGATGTTTTCCAAATGTTATAACAGTGTTTCCCAACATTTTTGGAACACAGTGAATGTATACAATTTAAATGACTCGTTATAATTTTTAGAACTAAAATGATCATTATTCATATATCTTCCTGTTTATTACGGAATACATAGTAATAGTCAACTAATGGTATAGGTCAGGAGTGGCGAACCTTTTTCCGGCCGCGTGCCATTTTTTTTAATTTTCACGTTTTGAAATGCTGACGTGCCAGGTCTACTTTTACAATGTGATAGTGAAAACGTTTTGAAATTACGGGCAAACCATTCGACGGATTTTGGTAAAACGTGGTATCATTTGATATTCTTACGAGATCTTACAAATTCCTAAATTTCAAAATTGTAGCTTTGTAAATACGGCTTTAGTGAATTTTTTTAATTTTTGTGCACCTTTCGCAATTACAGGCAAACTAATCCACGGAATTTTGATGAAACGTTATATGATTTGATATTCTTACAAGGTCCCACAAATTGCCAAATTTCAAAATTGTAGCTCTGTAAATACGGCTTTCGTGATTTTTTGAAATTTGTAAATTTTGTGGCATCTTTTGCAAATACGGACAAACCAATCGACGGATTTTGATGACACTTAGTAAGAATTGATATTCTTACAAGATATCACAAATTCCCAAATTTCAAAATTGTAGCTTTGTAAATACGGCTTTTGTGAATTTTTGAAATTTGTAAATTTTTGTGCGCCTTTTGCAATTACGGGCAAACCAATCAATCGGCAGATTTTGAATACGTCTTTTATTTTACAACATTGATGTTGCACAAAAGTGGATTGAGAAATTTAATATTTTTTTTTAGAAAAGAGAGTTTAACAATTTTAGAAGGCATGCGTGAGTAATAGGTCGTGTGCCAATAAAATTTTCCTACGAGTCAGCTGTGACACGCCTGCCATAGGTTCAAAAGTCAGTTCATCAACTCAAAAGTTATTTTATTTATACAAAAAAAATAAAGTCAAAGCTAATAACACTTTTTTTCGAAAATAAAGTTTATATTTTTGCATATTAGATATTGCGTTATATTTATTGTTAAATTTCTTTTATGTCCATATCAATATTTGTTGTGGCAACTCTAATTATATTATTAAGAGTGGGGTCTTTCAAGCTGTTTCTAAATTTTGATTTTATATATTTCATGTGTGAGTGTTTTATATATTTCATGAGTATGCACGCTCGCAGATATATGTACTTTAGAACATAGAAATGATTTGAAGTGCAAAATCCATTTAACCATTTTTGGATATTTTTCTTTGTCCAAATGTTTGAACACTTGTATTCCAGGTACTCCACTAGATGCAATGAATAGGCCAGCCTGAAGGTCGCATAATTCCATTTCATATTTAGGTTCAACGGAGGTAATATCGATATTGAATTGATCACTGAATATATCCATATCCATCTTTAAAAAGAAATTAAAAATCTTCTATTAAAATCTTCAATAAGCATATCTAATTTAGGTAAAAAATGTCAAAATTCACCTCTATTACAAGCCTTCATTTCTTCATACATCCCTTTGCAACATTCAAAATGAACTAAATTATTTTCTTGCAAATTTAGCTTCCACAATTTTAATTTATTTCTGAATCCTGTGACATGTTTATCAATACAACACACATCTTGGATCTCTTCCTTGCAAGCATTTATTCAAAATATTTTAATAATTTGTAATGTCTGTTAGGAAAGCAAGTCAACAAAGAAAATTCTTATCACCTAAATTTGCTGTCAAATCTTCATCGATGCCAACTTCCGTTAAAAAAAGATGAAATTTCTTTTCGAAGTGTAAAAAAATCTCTTCAGGTATTTTCCCGTACTTAACCAGCGAATATTACTATGTAAAAGCAAATCACCTTACTCAGCTTGCAGTTTTTTCAGAATCGTCCAAAAAAGTTTTAAATTTTCGATGTGTAAGAGAACGATTTCCGCCACGAATTAAATTTGTTATTTTGCAAACTTTGTCCATTACGTCTTTTAGTTTTAGTGAAAGACCACATAATGCCTCCTGATGCACAATGCAATTGAACATTCGACAATTTATTCCTTCGTTTTGTAACAGTCCTGCACGTCATAGCTCTGGCGCCGTCAGTTACAATAGCGGTGCGACTTGATGGTGGTAGAGAGCGCGTAAACAGATACACTTGCATAAAGCGTGGATTAGTTTTATCGAATGATCATTAAACAACCATATTATTCATCATTAGCATATTTGTAATTCTTGTTGAAGACGGTTGAATTTTAACTATTATTTAAAAAATCTCATATATTTTTTAAATTTTATATTTTAAATGTATACAGATATTTATTTAAAGATTTATGTAAAGTTTGCTATTAACCCGCGGGCCGTAAAAAAAAGCTTCGCGGGCCGGATGCGGGCCGCCAGCTGGACAGCGCTGGTATAGGTCAATTATCGTATAGGTCACTTATTTCTAAATAATGTCATCATGCCTAATGGCATAAACAATTCAAAGATGGTCGGGAAAATGTCGAAGACGAACAAGGCGTTGGACGTTCTCGCAAGACGCGAACCGATCAAAATGTGGCGAACCAATCAGTGTTCCCTCTAATTTTTATTAGTGCTGGGCGGTCCAAAATCTAGGGTGAGCAAAAAAATTAAAATCAAAAACAAATTGCGCAATTTTTTTATACTGATTTATTCAAACCATAATATCAAATAGTCTGACTCCAGACTCCAGAGGAGCGGCTACAAACAGCGTCTGTCCTCCATGTTAGGAGCGGTTGAATACACTCTCTGGAACTTACAATCCCAGTTTTAACCTCGAAATGGCCCAAAAAGCCATTTCCCCCCTGAATTTCAAACAACTATGCATAATGTAAATTTCTCTGAATGGAACTACTTTAGGAGCGGCGCAATCAAACCTAAGGATTCTGGAGAGCCTGAAACTCCATGTCGTTCAAGAAATACAAAATCCTCTAAACCAAAGAAATACAACATAAATTCCTTTGGAACATTAAATATTAACTCGCTCTTGAAACCCGGAAAACTGAAGCAGCTTACCAAGGTTTTGAAAAAAGTGGGAGATACTATGAGGAAGAGAAGGGTAAGCTTCTATGCCCATTTGAAAAAATGAATGATGAAAGGCTGACCTAGAAAATTCACAAAAACCCTAAAACCCAAATCACATGGTTCAAATAAGTCAAAGCAGACTTAGTGGAGTTGGGTATTGGAGAAGTAGGTATAACAAACAGAGACCTGATGAGTGATAAAATTCTCCATTTTTAAGGATTTGAGGCGAAGAAGAGAAAAACTGCAGAAAAAGTGTGGGCAGAGACCGAAGAGAGCAGCAAAGGGAATGAATATATATTAGCAAAAGAAAAAAGAGGATGAACGTAATAGGAAAAATGTACATTGAACCATAGTTGTTTAATGCGGTCAATAGACGGAAAAAAAAGATTGAAAAAAAAATATCAAATAGCAAAATAATAGTTTGGATATTTCCAACGAAATTCTAATTTATTGCTCTTTGGTACTTACCCGCATTTCTTTATAAATTTCTTCGGTGTTAATTGTTTGGCCATTTGATAAATTAATGTAATTTTATTCTCATTAGATCACCCACATCGGCATCTCCAAATGGATGTCCGTTAGAACTCACCCGGTGCGGTGTTGTATGGCGCTGCAGGTCTCTTTGTTGATCATAGTAATATGTTGCTAGATACAATAATTTATTAATAAATCTAATATTCCCAATTTCGAAGACGAAATCAACTTCTCGTAATTTAAGTGCGCGAAAAATAAATTTATCTGCGCAAATTTTAAAATTTCACGTAAACTAAAACGCGCGTCCGCGTTCACGCGCAGCTTACAGGGAACATTGGAACCAATCAAATGTGAGAGAACTTTTCAATTCAGATCGCCGACTAAGTTTATTTGCATAGTTTTATTTTGTCTACCTTTTTCTAGTAACTTCTAACATACCGTCTTAATACTAAATTATTTCTTCCAATTTCAGAAAGAGTACACTTCAAATCTCAAGATGTAAGATGTAAGCCAAGAAGACAACAGTGTATCAACAGTGCCCGAAACTAAAGGTATATTTGCAAAATATATTGCAAGTCAAATGAAACATTTGCCAAAATCCATTTTCGATCTTCTAATGTGATAAATTAAAGATATGGTTGACAGTAAGAGAAACACTTTTAGTGTTACTGTTTAACTATCATTCATCCTGCGAAATAAGACAATTAGCAAAGAAGAGGTAAATGATGGGGATTACAAAATGACCAGATATCGAAACGAAAGAATACGAGCAATAACTAAATTCGAGCAATGGGGATTCGCAGGTAAAGTTGCAAGAAGTGATTCAATGGGACAGGCGAATCATAGAATGGAGACCTAAGGAGCACAAGGATGAAGAGGAAGAACAACTATGAGATGGTATGATGAGCTCAAACGAATAGCCGGGCAAGCATGGATTCAAATAGCACAGAATAGGGAAAAATGGCAACAATTAGGAAAGGCCTATGTTCAAGGATGGACCAAATGGCTAAAGAAGAAGAGGAAGAACATAGTGTCTAATATAAGAAGAGCCCACTTTATCAGTTGCTATTAGGCAGTCCGCCTATGCGCAAGAATACATACATGGATTATTTTCAACTTATTACAAATTTTTACCTCTTTGGTATTTTCATTTCAAAAATTTATTCCAATAAGCTACAAAGAAATAGAAAATATGAAACCTGATATTGGAGAGAAAATTGCAATCCTCAAATGGAGATTCGCTGGTCACGTTGCAGGAAGTAATAGGATGAGATGGGACAGGCGAATTATAGAATCAAGCTCATATGAATATAAAAGGGAAGAGGCAGACTACCTATGAGATGGTATAATGACCTCAAATGAACAGCCGGACTAGCATGGAGCCAAATAGCATAGAATAGGAAAAGATGGAAACAATTGGGAAAGGCCTATGTCCAAGGATGGACCTAATGGCTGAAGAAGAAGAATATATTGTCTAAAGTAAGGAGAGCCCACTTCGTCAGTTGCTATAAGGCAGTCCGTTTATGCACAAGAATACAAACATGGATTGTTTTCAACTTATTAAAAATTGTTACGTCTTTGTTATTTTCAATTCAAAACTTGATTTAAATAAGCTACAAAGAAATAGATAATATGAAACAAGATTAAGAGAGCGTCTTCAAGGATCACATTAATGAAAGTTTATGATAGAATACTGTTTTCTTATGGAGTCTTACAGTTGTTATTACAAATCCCTGCAAAAACATCAAGAGTTTTATTTTATCTCGACTTTTCTGTATATAATGTTAAGTATATATATGAAAGTATTATGTATAGTATTATTATAGTACATATTTATTAAGCACTGAAGTCTATGGCAATATAAGTTATATCAGGAAACGCCTGAAATCGGATGACGTAATGTTCGTCTGTTTTCATTGATTTATGATTTCGAAATGACTAATTCATTCGTATCTAAGAAAAACGTGAGAATCCAATTTTAAAATCTATTTTATCAGAAATTGTCTGTTTTTGTTAAGAATTATGTCTGTTTAATAGGCTTTCCTTTTTTTTCCCATAAAAATATTTTAAGGCGGTGTGGGTTGGTTTACAAAATAGTTTATAATGCGAATGTAAAACAAATTTAACTATCTAATAAAACATTTTTCGTTGAAATTTAAGTTGATATTTATGTGTATATACTATTCATAATTAATTTTCATATGTTAGCTACTTTATGTTTACAGTAACATCTCATTTTAATTTTAATCAACTGAAAAAAAATCCTTTATTAAAAGGGTTTACACCCAATTATGAGATTGTGTTCACTCAAGGATTGAAATGAGGGGATTGAAAGGATTGAAGAATTGAAATAATTTTTGACAGTATGTTCCGTATAGACTACTATACCGTTCAAACAATTGAGATTAAACAGTTTGATTGATGATGCAGTTACAGTGTATTATGAACAAACTCGATCTATGTCAACTCAATTTTTCTAGTCGAAATTAGATGAAATTGATTTAGATGACAAAATTTAAACAACACAGGGAAACATGTAGGTGGATTTAAGGTAAAAACTTAGACTGCAAAAAAAGTTTGATGCAACGATAATTTCCAGACTGTAAATGGATCTACACTTTCTGATTTAACTTTTAGATTTTGATGGGGGTCAAATAAGGTAAAATGCAGTTAAACAACAAAATACCTGATACTTAAAATTGAATATCGAATGTTGCATTGGCATATTTTATACGTTATCCACGACACACTGCAATCTTTTGTGCTTCAAAATGAAAATGCAATAGGGAATATGCATCAATATTTATAAATTGTTCAATTGACTTTTTATTCCGTTATAACATAGTAAAAAATAGAAACAGAACCTTTTTCGCACATAAGGACATCCACAAGTATACTTGATACCAACACACGAGAGGTTGGAAATCAATTATAGACTACGTGATTGTTAAACAGGGCGCAAAAATTTAGGTCCAGGATGTACGTCACATACGATCACTGCATAGTAAAGGCGAAGACCTATATACCTCATATAACACAAAATCAAAATAAATCTAAAGAATGTCACGAGGAACAACGAGAAGATGTAAAAAGATTTGACATGGAAAGTTTTGAACACGACAGTACAAAGTTTCTATACCAAAGACGATTAGAACAGAAATTAGTGCAACAACAAAGGAATACAGAAACCGAATCTGAACATATTACACAATGTATAAAGGAAGCTGCGATGGAATCTTTAGGGACGACGGATCTGAGGAGCAAACCATATTGGCGGGATAGAGAAATAGAAGAACGAATAACCGAAAAGACACAAATATATCAAAAGCTTATCCAGACGGGGGACCCGGAGATCAAAGAGAGATACAAACAACTAAACAGGAAAGTGAAACAAGAAGTCATAAACAAGAGAAACAGCTCGTGGCTCAAAAAGTGCGAATACGTCGACCAAAATATAGGTGGTACTAAAAGTTTAGAGGCATGGAAGATCGTCAAATCGCTAAGAACCTCATCAAGAACTGGATTCACAATTAATAACATCTCCAAGGAAGGATGGGTAGATCATTTTACAAAATTGCTAACAGAAACAAGGTTATAGTATGTAGAGGAAAATGAAACAAACCACATCAATGGCGAAACCTTGAAACTAGATATGTCCCTTGTAAAGAAAGCAATCAAAACAACTAAACTTAGAAGATCCCCAGGACCTGGTGGAATACATCCAGAGTTTGTACGATTTGGGCCTGAAAAACTGAAGGTTATGTTGAAGAATTTATTTGAGCGGTGTATAAATGGTGCAGATATTACAAAAGCTTGGCGAACGTCATATATCGCAGCCATACATAAAAAGGCATCACGAAATGACCCACATAATTTTCGGGGAATCGCTGCATTCCTACAATAGGCAGAATATATTCTCACATACTGAAAACCCTAATAGAAGACCATGTTAAAGACAAACAACCTGAAGAACAGGCTGGATTTCGAGCGGGTCGCTCAACAATCGACAACATTTTCACCCTTAAAATAGCCTTAGAGAAGCGTATGCAAAGAGGCAGAGAAACACATATAGCCTTTATTGATCTAGAAAAGGCTTACGATAGCGTCCCGGTATCACAACTATGGGAAAGAATGGAGGAACTAGAGTTCAGACCGACTCTACAGGCAACTAAAAACTACTGTAGGGACAATTCTGCAAGAGTGAAGCTAGGAACAGGCCTCACAGAGAGTTTTAAGACCTCCAGAGAGGGGCTCAGAGAGGGGTGCTATCTATACCATACTCTTTTTTAAATTTACCTTGACCGATCCCTTAGAGGGTGGACAAGAAAGTGTGCAAAAATGGGACTGAGAGCGGGAGATGTCACGCTCTATAGTTTATACTTTGCCGACGATCAGGTAGTGATATCAGAGGATGAAGGCGATTTGGGGTATATGGTCAGAAAACTAAAAGAGGGATACGAAAAAGCTGGTCTATCGATGAACATGAGTAAATGGGAATACCTGAACAACCAGAATAATCTTCTCTTAGAAAACGAATTCTAAAAGGAGTAGAAAAGTCCAAATACCTAGGGGTTGTATTTAAAAAAGAGGGCAATAGCAGGGATGAGATAACAGAAAGGAATATTAAAGGTAGAAAAATCATACTTGCCCTAAATTCAACCCTCTGGGAAAAGAATATAAAGAGATCAACAAAAAAAGGACTCTATGAAAGTATTGTTCAAAGTGTGATAACGTATGGAGCAGAAGTATGGGATAGAACAGAAACACTGAAGAGAAAACTACTTGCAATTGAAATGAATTTTTTAAGAAGAAGCTGTGGTGTGTCACGGAGGGATAGAGTGAGAAACGAGGATATCCGAAACAGAATGGGCAGGGAAAAGAATATTTCAGACGAAGTTGAGAAAAAACAACTGATTTGGTTTGGTCACTCGAAAAGAATGGATGAGAATAGATGGCCTAGGAGAGTGTTGGAATGGATACCGCCGGAGAGGAGAAAGAGAGGAAGACCTAGAAGAAGCTGGAGGGATGGAATAGATGAAGCGGTGGAAACAAGAAACCTAACTGATGAACAATCTCTTGATAGAAGAATATGGAAACTGGGGACGGAGAAGCGGCGACAGCCGTAGAAATTCGTTTAAAAAAAAAAAAATTCTGTTGAGTGTTTTTGCAAATTGATTTTTAAAATAATTTATAAAATATCGATTAAATTTAACCTGTTTGTTCCCGCGCTTTTGATGACGTCACAGGGTACGCTTAGTATTGCTAATCTGATCATAGACAGGTATTAGTTAACGATTTTCAAATTTAATCGCTATTTCGATAATGGGAAAAGGTAAAAAACCTTTGTATAGATATTGTCGAGTACCGGCATACCAACGTAAAAAATAAAAAAGATTGTTTCTCAATTTCGTATATGGTTAATTTTTGCCCTATTAAGCAACTTTATTCGTCTATTAAGAGATAGACTTTAATGATGCCTTTGGAAATGGAAATCACTTACAATTAGTTGTTGAAAAGTCTGGTGAAATTTGAATAAATCAGTACAAAGTTAAAAATGGTTACATTTAGACCTGTTCATCCAAGATTAGATAGTATTAGGCACGACTGCGCAAGATTAGATACGGCTAAACAAAACTAGTTAAGGTTAAATAAGACTAAACAAATACCATCCATTTCAAAGATGATTAATGCTGAATTTATTGACTGATAAGTAAATGTAAAGAAAATAGAGAATATAATGAAATAGAGCTTTTAGAACAAAAAAACAACACATTTAAGATGCGCAGAGAAATTAGAGAGGCAGCGAAGATATACAAACCAAACACAGTAGGCACATTACATAATACGGATGACAAAATAATTATTGATAAATCTGAAATAATGGATACCTGGAAGAAATTCATCAGCGAATTCTTTGAAGACAACAGGACAGAACAACGCTTTGATGCTACTAATCTAGAAGGCATAGCAATAACAACAGACGAAGTCACAAAAGCAATAAGACAACGAAAAGATGATAAAGCTCCTGGACCAGACAACATAAATAGCGAATTTAAAGTACACGATAAAGAAAGCATTCGATGGCTAACAACACTGCTTAACATGGTGTATACTAAAGAAGAAATACCAAAAACATGGCTGACGTCAACATTCATTATTCTCCCAAAGAAACAGAAAGCTATATAAAATATGATGCTGAATAACTAAGATTCGCGAAGAAAACATCAGCCGCGCTCAGTTTGGTATCAGAAACGCTCAAGGAACGAGGGAGTCACTCTTCAGGGCCCAGGTTTTGATACAGAGATGTAGGGATATGGATTGTGATGTCCATATATGCTTCATTGATTACCAGAAACCTTTTGACATAGTACAACAAAATAAACTATTAAATATCCTAAAAGAGATGGGGTTAGAACACAGGGACATAAAGATAATCAGCAACCTATACTGGAAACATAGTTGGGCAAAAATTAATTGTGAAAACATTTAACAACTAACAATTAAATTGCCAGATTTAATTGCAACTAACAAATAAAATAATTAATTGTAATTGCAAGATAACACAATTAACAATTAATTAATTGTTAATTGTAAAATTTTGCAATTACAATTAATTAATTGTTAATTGATTGATGCATTTTTACAATTACAGTTAACAATTAATAAATGTCGGTTAGAAGATATGTATATTATACTCCATTGTATCACTTGCCATAATGCTTAACTGAAATAGTTATTTACATTAGAGTGCGGAGTGCGAAAACTTTTGATTTTACAAGACAGCACTTCCCGTTCCCACCCCCACTTCTGGTTCCAAAAATGTATCCACTTCCGGTTCCTACTTCCGGTTCTGGAAACGGAAGTGAGAGTGGGACCCGGAAGTTGGCGTAGGAAATGGTAATGGGGTGGGAACCGAAAGTGGGAGTGGGAACCGGTAATGGGCGTGGAAACCTGAAGTGGGCGTGGGAGCCGGACATGGGTGGGAACCGGAAGTGGGGTGGAAACCGGAAGTGGGAGCGTGGTGGGGGCCGGAAGTGGAGGTGGAGTGTCCAGAACGACCATCTTTCCCGACTGTTTAAGTTTTTACATTCATAAAATAGTTTTAATTGTTATAATAAACAATTGATGATTAAGTTAATTGTAACTAACAATTAAAATTTTAATTGCAATTAAATTAATTATTGTAAACCACAATTAATGGATTTAATTGCAATTGATTCCAATTACATCTCACAATTAAACACTAATTGAATTAAATTAATTGCAATTGATTTAGTTGAAATATCATTGCAATTGTTTGATTCTGCAATTAAAAAATTATTTGAATAATGCCCAACACTGACTGGAAACAAACTGTCTCAATACGCATTTTAAGAGAAAGATTGTACCACATCGAAAGACAAGAGGGACGTGCGCAAGGAATGTATACTATCACCCACATTGTTTAATATATACTCGGAATGCATATTTTAGGAAGCGTTGGAAGAAATAAGATGTGGTATTAAAATACATGGCGAGTATATAAACAATCTTAGATACGCGGACGACACAGTAGTATGCGTAGACGGCCTAGAAAACCTGCAAGAGCTGATTAAAAGAATATCAGAAGTCAGTCAAAGGTATCCAAAAACAACAACCATGTCGGACAGCTTCGAGTTAACAACGAACTGATTGAAAGAATCCAAAAGTACACGTATCTAGAGACAGCATTAAATTGAAAGTGAAGTTGCAAAAGTGAACTCAATTGAAATCAAATGTCGGATAGAAGAAACGAGATTCGCTTTCCTCAAAATGGCAAAAAGTGGTCCTCAAAGCGCATCATCTGAATATACAAATGAAGATCAGGCTACTGAAATGCTACATCTTTACAGTACTTCTATACGGAGTGGAGTCCTGGACTCTGACAGAGGCTACCGAACAGAGACTCGAGGCATTTGAGATCGGCTATACCGCCGCATGCTAAAAAATTTCTGGGTGTCTTACGTCACAAACCAGCAGGTCTTAGAGATAATGGGAAAAGACGAGAGTTGTTACTAACAATAACGACAAGAAAGCTGGAATACCTTGGCCATATAATGAGTTAACTGTACGGTCTCTTGCAACTTATATTACAAGGAAGAGTAGATGGAAGAAGAGGGCCAGGAAGAAGGATAATATCGTTTCTAAAAAACCTTCGAACCTGGTTCAATACAACAACAACAAGTCTCCGAAACTAAATCTCCGAAAAAATCCGAACATCGCCAACATCCGAAGCGGCACCAGAAGAAGAAGATTCATTGAAAAACTTGACCGATGCCTATTGATTTACTGAATTTAATGATGCCTTTGAAAATGAAAATCACTTAGTTGTATTACTATTATTGAACAAGACTGGAAATGATTGAATATATTTATACTAAAATATGATATAATTTAAATAAAAGGGGAAAAGGTTTTGTTAGTTTAAAAAAATGGAAAGAGCAAACAGATAATGGAGAATGGTAAAATATAAAATGTATACCAGTTTTAAGGTAAACAATAAGGAAATTACTAGGTTAAATTCACTAATGACTTAACATAATATATTCTGGTATATATATAACATTGGGAGAAATTATTATGTGATTTTTTTATATGAAAAGTAAAGAATTAAGAAATTACTCCATTAAAATCACTCATTACTTATAAAATAAATAAATATAATTGGACCCCTTATGCCGTAAGGAACCAAACGCCAGCAATGTAGTTTTGAGTAATAATTTTTGGAAGAAATGTATAGTTCGAAAAAATATGACGGGAAGAAAACAAGCGAAATTAAATTTGTTAATGGTTTATTGCCTATATAATCATGTTATACAAGCACACAAAATAAAAAAAATAAAAACAGAAGCAAGATTTAGGAAAAAAATGTCGCTTGGTTTTTTGTTGTTAAATTAAATAAACATATTATTAGTTTCCAAAACAATGAAATAATATACAAATAATCATACAAATCTGTTTTCAATGACTGCTATTTTTAAATTCAAAATCCAGAGTTTCGACATTATTTCCATCAATATCTTCCTCCAGTAATGGATCTGCGGTTAAATTCAAATAAAAAGGATGATCTGCAGCCAGAAATAAATGCATGAAAGACTTAATATCATACAATTTAGCCTGTGCTACTGCCTTTCCATTTGGCCAAAGTGGTTCTAAGTTATTAAGGAAGTTACTGTTTGAATTTTTCGGTCTACCTTGCCTTTTTTCATATTTATTTCCGAGTAGTCCAGACCATTATGTATATTTTTTATAAAAATGCCATAAGGTTTGTTTTGCTGGATCTTAATTTCCTTAATATGCAGCCAGTTAATTTTTGTCTCATTTATATCCTTCTCTCTGTTGGTAATTAGTTTTTCTATTTTTCCTGTCCCCAAAAAGTCGTTTTTTTTTTCTAAAAATTCCACTTCTATGGGATTTCTTTTTCTACATCCTTTTATGATGTTGGCATAGTCTTCCGGAGAAAACAGTTTTTGTTGTCTTTTCAAAGCGCATTCGACATCTCCAAAATCGCTATCATTGGACAAAAAAGAATGCCCAGAAGTCAAAAATTTCAACTGAATGCTGTCCAGAAACGGGTTTTCTTCAAGAACGCATTTCAATAGTAGTATTATTTTTATGTTACGCTTTTGGCTCCCGCATGAGTCGCCCCACAGTATGATTCGCTTAACTGCTGTCTCTGAAATATTGTTTTTTACATATTTCTTTATACAGGATCCGACCTCCTGCGCTCCACGACCAGCCTGACCCTCTATCCAAAGATAGCAGACAGCTTTATTTTGTCCTGCGTGACTTCCGCAGCTATATAACCATAACTGCCGATTGTAAAATATTATGTTGGTAGACAGACGAGGCAGTGAAAGTGTCTTTTCCATGTCAAATGTGAGTGTTTCCAGTTCATTATTTTCAGAAGCTTCTTTTAAGTCGGCCTCCATGTGTTTTCTTGCACATTCAGCTTCAGGTAAATGTGCGTCAAGTTCTGATTTTAGTAGCTGTTTTTCCTCATTGCTCACTCTGTGATTTAGCTTCAAAAGTATGACATTTATTACAGGTGTCCTTTTTGGGTGATTTTGTTTTAAAGTTGAAATCTGTTAAGAATATTTTTCTGTAACTTGATAAACTAACGCAATCATTTTGAGTCTCTTCTTTATATAACTTGTACATAAAGGGAAGTGTTGTACCAATAGGCAAAAACATTGCTCATTTCTTTTTGTCCTACAGTAATGAGATTTATACCTCGGGAATTTATTAATATGGTTTATGACGCAATTTCTTTTATGTCCCGACATTTTGTTGTGGCCACCAGCTATGCCCCGCTTATCAGATACCGAAAGAGTTCTCGACTTGCCAAGAGAAGTATTCACACGAGAAGTGAACACGTTTAGTTGAAATTTGCAGCGTATTTATAAACATTTCTCTGCATACTTGTACATTATTTTGTAATGTATATATACGTGAATAATTAGGTTTTTGGGCATCATTTGAGTTCTTCTTTCTCTTTACATTTTCTTGTTTCACATATGCGGATAAAAAAATGGTTTGACAATTGTAATCAGCTAAGTTCCAATAGCTGTTAAAAAAAAACTTGCATTTCATCAGAAGATATCTTCAAATGGCATTGATTCTTGCATGTACATTCAAAATCTCTGAATTTTCTTTTATCTACATAATTGCCATTTTCAGAATAATATGGTGTATTGCTATTACAATTTTTCTTCCTAATCTTTCGATTCTATCCTGCATATTTTCTTTTTCTACCCTTCTTTGGTATACCTTTGTGAACTTCTGGCTCTGAAATTATTTCAGTTTCCTCTACAAATTCTGTGGCTACATTTAGTTCATCTGACAGACTGCTGCTTGAAGTAGAAGCCGGTTTATAATCCCTGTCCTTAACAGAATCATCTGAACCCTCATTATATAAATTTTCCTCATTATTGGTTGAAGTATTTGTCTCAGCTTCTGGTGGGCTATCATTGTCGGTTAAATTTTCATTTTCGACATTCTCTAATAACAATAATTATATAATAAAATAAATAAATATTATTTACAAAAACATGACTTTTTTGAGGTTAGGTGTAATATCTCCACATGGTATTGTTATTTTATAGAAAAACAACTTACCTGATGAAAATTTTGTTTTGAAACTACTGACACTAGATATTGTCCTCTATTCATCGTAAAACCGTTGATCAAAGTAGAGTTAAATACTGAGATTAGAAATGCATAAAAATTACAATACAGAATTATCGTTTTGCAATAAGGAACCAACGCTTGGTTCTCTATTGCAAAAAAGCATCCGGCTCATCTAATTTCTTGAGTTGGTTTTATTTACCAACCGAGGGAGGTAATGTTGAAAATGTTGTTGGTTCCATATTGCAAAACATAGTTTATCGTATTCTCTATTCGGTGAGTAATACAGCGGAATTTTTGAACATTTGGCGTTTGGTTCCTTATTGCATAAGAGGGTCCAATTATAAGTACAAATTCGTTTCCTGCATATTAAAAATTCAAATAATAATTTCACCAAATGTTATATTGTTCGCCAGTACAGCAAGCACACCTGCTGGCCTAAAGATGTCCGTTCCTGGTATATAAATATGATCATTTTAAATGGCGAAAACCATTTTTCAGTCAACTTCGCAATGAGTAAGTTGTATTTTATATTTAATTTTAATATGATGAGATTAGATGATAAATCTATACTGATGAAGCCAAAAGGCAGAGAGGCGTCTAGGTATGTTCATTAATTATTAATATTTATTAGGTTATAGACTTTTTAGCAACTCACATGGTCCCTCGTGGCAGGAAAGTGCAGGAAACCATATTGTACTTATAATTATATTTATCTATTTTATAAGACATGAGTAATTTTAATGTAGTAATTTCTTAATTCTTTACTTTTCATATAAAAAATTCATATAATAATTTCTCCCAATGTTATATATATATATATATATATATATATATATATATATATATATATATATATATATATATATATATATATACCAGTATATATTATGTTATTGTATTTAGTCTTTAAGTAAATAAATAAAAAAAATAAAAAAATAGATGAATAAATAAATAAAAATAGAATTCTAAAGATTATATTTTTACTTTTCTTTATCCAAGATGAGGTAGGAATAGGCAAAATTAGGCAAGAACTCATAAAGCTAAACAAGATTAGACAAGGCTAAAGCGGATTGAACAAGACGAGACAAGACTAATGCAAACTTAATAATATAAGATCGGATAAGATTTGAGCAGGCAGAGCGATGGAACTAGATTCGACAAGACATTATATAAGACAAAGCTGTGACAAAACAACTTTCAGTCATTGTTCTTGATAATTTCTAATGTCGCTATGTACCAAAATCGCACTAGGTAATTAAAAGAAAAACACTAAAATATAAATAAAAAGAAATTTTCTTTCAAACACGACTAGCACAGTATGAATATCAACGCCAATAAATGTCATAACATGCCATGTAACGTCTGCTTCGATTCGACCAATGGCCATGCGTTCCGCAAATTTAAATTTCGCTCGCTTACTTTGAACTTTCTGATTAAAGTTTTATGAAATTAAATACAAACTAAATGAGAAAATAATGGAACGAAATGAAATACGGTTTACGTTAAAACGTTTACTCATATTTACAGAATATTCTTAATTATATTGAATAATCAGTAGTTACTGTACGTGCAAAGAGACTACATACAATGTGTTTATGCATAGTATTTAATTTGTATTAAAACATATTTCTGATAGCCTCACAAAAAATAGAAAATGACAAAACTCTTTGTGGCTATTAATAAAATCAATAAATTATGATTTTAGATTAGATTTAATATAATATAGCCTAGTTTCTGGTTATTCGAAAGCGGTTAAATATAATAAAACTAATTGCATAATCAATAAATGAAATAAAATATGCAAAGATGATTCACAATTCCGATTTTACGTATTATTTGTTATTTATGGCTTTGTTATAGAAGGAAATACTTGAATGGCCAATGGATTAACAGTATTTTTATTTAACTATAAATAAATTTTTAGTTTACTTCGAATATTTTAATTGAATTTATTATAATAATATAATACATTCTGTTTCGCTTTTATAACAATTGGAATGTCGATTATATTTTTTTCATTTCTACGCAAATATTTATGTAGCTTTTCCTTGTAGAACAAAGAATGTTTTCAGACGAAAAAATAAGTGGACGTTTTGCAACACGAAATAAATTTGAAAATAATATTACAGTAAATCTAACCGACTCGACAGCATTCCCTATGTGCGCTGCATCGAGCATCCTCCATTCCACTAAAATGTCTCGAAAGCTCTCAACGAACGGAAATCCTTTCAACGTGCCTCCGTTTACATCTTTATTCGCATTTATGAAGAGCCAAAACTATTTCAATGTGGTATTATTTCATTACAATAACATATTAAACATACTTTCCGTAGAACTTCTTAAAAATCTAAGATGATTTCAACTTTTTTTTTTTAAGTAAAATTTATTATCTTGGAATCTAAGATTAATTGTTAATTTATTCTTATTAAATTATTAAAGTTAAAAAAATAAAAAGTTAAATCATTCTTATATAATTAAATTATTATTATTTATGTAAGTGGGTGTTTTAATAATATAGTATATAGTTCATATTTCAGTCCAGTTATTTTCGTGCGAAAGTAAGGCTAGGCGTTCATTGATGGACCAGTACTAAGGCCTCACACGAGAACGATATTTTTTTTCGTCTCGTCTCGTCTCGTAAAAGCGAGACGAGACCGGGACGAGAAGGTATGTGGTCTCACTCTCGCGAGAGCGAGAGCGTAGGTGGCCTCGCTCTCGCGAGACACGAGAGTCTCGTTTCTGATCTCGGTCATACTTCTTCTTTAATCTTTGACTCTAATATGGGCAGCCGTAATATTTTCTTGCATAAATTTGAACTGCGGGCTCGGGCAAGTAACATTTCATTATATAACAATTAAAAGAGTAGATTTTGTAATATGAAATAGATATCGTAGACAATTTAAATTTATGTTCGTTTTTATTGTGAATTTTAAATAGTCAACAAAATAGAAGGTTTATATAAATAAACATTTATGGTTTCTTACCGGTACATTTTCATGTGGATGGAACTAGACGAATTTCAAAATAGTTTACAAATAGAAGTTATATGTAAACAGACATTTATGGTTTGTTATCGCTACATTTTCATGTAGATGGAACAAAGCGAAAGTCGAAGATAGTAATAATAACCAAATAGTAATTTATGTAAACACATTTATAATATTAATCTTATTCATAATAATTAATCTTATTCGAATAGTGTCTTATCGCTAGGTACATTTTCAAGCACTAAAATGCAACGGTCATTTTTATGTGAGATATTTTTATAATCATATAAATATTTTTACTATTTCTTATAAAGATGTTTTGAACTTCAACTTGTGGAAGCAAAAATGTCGTTGAGTGAAGGTGCTAGTAGTGATAACCCTAATAAAAGGCCAATATTAGATGAAAGGACTAATGCATTAAGAGAAATTGAACCAGTTAATCAGCAGTGTTTAATTAACAATACGTACAATATTTAACGAGCTGAGACGAGACGAGACGAGACAAACGGTTACGAGATCGAGAGCCCAGTACCTTTACGAACGACATATTAATGACGAATTAATCGACTGTAACCATTCAATATCATGACCGCATAATATATTGTAATAACGAATGAGTATAATTTTTCAAAAAATCTCCAATAAACAAATATTAATAAACTACAAATATATTTGAATTAGTTAATGAACATAAAAAAATACAAATTTATGAAATTAAAGTATGTATCTACAAATCGCTAAAATTAATTTTATTTATTTAAATCTATTGAAGATGTAATGCTAATAGACCCTTTTATGGTTAGTTAAGTGGTTAGCTAAGGGAGCAAACAAGTGTTCAGTTAGGAACATATTAAAGACATGGAAGCCGGGAAGTAAGGGTTAACGGGTTGTACAGATTAACAAAGATATTCGGAAACTCGCTTATCTATTAGCGGAATGGAACAACATAAAACAACGAAATAAGTCAAAGACAGGTTCGATGTTTAATGTTGGCATGAGCAACCTGCGGGCCATGGGCCACATACAGTTCCTGTGCCGGCTTTCCTCGCCTATGCAAAATCCTTTTCTGCCTAAAATTTTCTTAAATGGGACCAATATGCCTGCCTTATGTCTGCTATGTCGCCACTATACTCAAACAAATAATGGTAATTTAGCCATAGTTCCCAAAAAGGTTGTTTTGTTTTTAAAAGTTTGGTCCAATGTGGATTAACCCTTCAAACACTGCGACCTAGTGTCCTATTGTATTTTGCCCTCATTTTTCACTTATAGGCCCAAAAACCTAGATGTTATTATAAATTGCGCTAATTTGTCTTCTGATACAAATGCGGCCGACACTGGGGATGACACATGAGACCACGAGTGTCACCACTACACCACTCGTGCCGACTCCCAAAAAGGTTACTCATACCCTTAGCCGCTAAGGGGGTTTTGAAAAAGACATAGCAGATACGTCAGCTACTTGTGCCCGCGCTTTTAATAAGCCGGTTATAGACAAATTTTATATCATCGCAGTTATAATGTCGATGAAGTCTCAATACAGTTCCGACTAAAAACACCAAATTTACTTACAATTTTATTTTTAATTTTACCTAACTTTAACTGTGGGATTAAATGATCCCAGAGATTATATTAGCACAACACCAGGGATCATTTTAGACATCCGGGTGTACAAAATTAACATTTACTGTACCCTGACAAAAATGTATATGTACACAGATCTTGTTAAAAGAATTGTATTCTACTCTTGCTAAATTATAGGCCGATATACTAGCCTTACAGAAAACATAAATTTCACAAAATTCACTGTTTAGATACTTTTGATATCTCTTTTCCTTTAGAGCAGTGTTTCCCAACCTCCGATCCATTTGAACCCCTTACAAATATTTTTTAACATATAGTACCCCGTGGTTGAAACTTTTTGGAAAATACGATTCCACAGACAGCAACTGTACTCACATTTTTTAATTAATATACAGTCCCCGGATAGGCATTTAAAAGAAAATGAAATTTTCTATTATACATTTTTGGAAAAATTTAAATTAAATGGTAAAAAAAATGAAATGGTAGAAAGGAGTTTAAAATCAATTATTTTTTTATTTAAAAATTATAAAAGAAATAATAACAAAACACTTTAAAATTATGTATAATGTATCACAAGTAAGTTTTGATTTGTATTCTATTAATTAACCGCCACAGATGAATGAACGGTCGCGGATACACAATAATTTTGCAGATATTTTGCAATATATACGTTTATTAATTCAAACATTTTATAAAAAGTAATATTCGCTAAATCATCTTTTATGTTATTTTTTTTTCTTTTTATACTTGCGTTGGCATATAAAAACAAATGGAAATTTGTTGATAATCTTTCCGTACCCCTTTCAAGCCCTTCTCGTACCCCTTGGAGTACGCGTACCGCACTTTGGGAAACACTACTTTAGAAGGATCATTTTGTACCTCTTTCCCCTCCTTGTTTAATTTCTAACCTAGCAAACTAAACAACTTCTAATCGAAATTTAGTGGCATTTTTATTTAAGTAGTAATATTTATATTTAGTACATTTTAATAATTTATATTCCATCAAGATAGATTTATAATAATAAAAAATAAATTCAGCCTTGAGTTGAAAATTTGAAATATCGGACGGTAGCTTTCGTCCAATAAAAATAAACCCTTTCTTAACATAATTAATTCAGCTACCGTTATTTTTTTCCCAGCACAATTTCTGCACAGGTAGAATGAAACAGAACAGCTTCATACAAGAACGCTGTCCGTTCATTTCCAGTAATTGCAGACTCTACAACCTACTTCAACTCCTTTCTAAAGTCTCCCATTATCTTTTTTAATTTACTGTACTCATGATTGCATATATACCAGTATTATATCTACATATATATTTTTTTAATTTTTTTACAAAGAAATATCAAAGCCTGATAATTTATCATTCTTTGTTTTAATTTTACGCAATTCGGGATAATTTTTCAGCGGTATGAAGATATCAAAAATTTTAAAGACATACAACTTGTGACTTCCACTCTGAATACCACTGACTGAATACCACTCGAAAAAGTCTTGACTAGTCTTGGTCTACATAGGATTTGTCTGGTCTTGGTTGGTATTTTCTAGTCTTGTATGGTCTTCTTTGGTCTTCCCTGGTCTTGCCTGGTCTTGTCTGGTCCTGCCTGGTCTTGTCTGGTTTTGTGTATTCTTGTCTAGTATGGTCTGGTCTTATCTAGTCTTGTCTTGTTTTGTCTGCTCTTGTCTAGTCAAGTCTGTTATTGTTTGGTCTTGTCTGGTCTTGTGTGGTATTGTCTGGTATTTTCGGGTATTGTCTGGTTCTGTCTGGTCTTGTGTAACCTTGTCTGGTTTTTTTATGGTCTTGACTGGTCCTGTCTGTTCGTGTCTGATCTTGTGTGATTTTGTTTGAGCTTCTATGGTCTTGTCTAGTCCTGTATGGTTGTGTCTGATCTTCTGTGGTCCAGTCTGGTCTTGTATGGTCTTGTCTTGTCTTGTCTGGTCCCGTCTGGTATTGGCTTGTCTTGACTGCCCTTGTTTGTTCTTGCATGGTCTTATATAGGCTTGCCTGGTCTTGTCTGTTCTTGTGTAATCTTGTCTGGTATTGTCTGGTCTCGTCTGGTCTTGTCTGGTCTTGTATGTTCTTGTCTGGTCTTGTCTGGTCTTGTCTGAACTTGTCTTGTCTTGTCTGGTCTTTTCTGGTGTTGTCTGGTCTTATCTGTTCTTGTCTGGCCTTGTCTAGACTTGTCTGGTCTTTTCTAGTCTTGTATGGTCTTGTCTTCTCTTGTGTGGTCTTATCTGGTCTTGTCAAAATCAAGTCAAATCAAATCAAAAGTATTTATTCCCAATGGGATGTAAAATCTATAGGGTGTGTCAGAATTAGATATACCAACATAAGAATAATGTTATAAATGCAAATAGTGATCCAGACGGTAAAACTCATCCATGGTATATATTGTATACATGAGCAGTAATTCCTTAATTCTGTGTCTGAATTTCTAATAGGATCTTTCTTCAATTAAGCTGATTGGTAGTTGGTTATATATAGTAACCCCAAATATATTTGGACTTTTTCCACCAATCGCTAGATTAGTTTTTTGTTGGTATAAGAGATGCTTTCCTCTTGTGTTGTGGTGGTGTATATCTACGTTTTTTTTTGAAGAGATGATTATATTTGTAGATGTAACAAGTGATTTCAAGTATGTAGAGGCTGGTGACTGCGAGAATGCCTAATTCCTTGAAATGTGGTCGGCAGGAGGTGGTTATGCTGATTCCTTTTATGGTCCTGATAATTCTTTTTCGTGTCAATAAAGTTGCTTCTATCTGTGGTGAACATCCCCATAGTACTATGCCATAAGTTAGTAATGGTTGAACTTCGACAAAGTAGTATGTCAGCAGGTCTGAGGTTTCCGATATGAAGTATCTTCTTATGGAGTTTGTTCCAGATTTGTTCAATGGTGATGTTCCAATATAAGCACTCTTTTAGATCAATTCCCAGAAATTTAGTTGACTTGACTCTCTCGATGGAGTCGTTGTATATTTTCAGTGAAAGATCTTTGGCGCGGGCACTGCGTGCAGTCTGGAATATCATATATTCAGTTTTCTCACGGTTGAGAAAAAGACTGTTTGCAGAGAACCATTAGTCCAGTTTCTCTTGTCTGGTCTTGGCTGGTCTTGTCTGGTCTTGTCTGGTCTTGTCTGGTCGTGTCTGGTCTTGTCTGGTCTTTTCTGGTCTGGTCTGGTCTTGTCTGATCTTGTATGGTCTTGTCTGGTCATGTCAAGTTTGGCTGGTCTTGCCTGGTCTCGTCTTATCTGGCCTTATCTGGTCTCGTCTGGTCTTGACTGGTCTTGTCTGCTCCTATCTACTCTTGTCTGGTCTTGTCTGGTCTTGTCTGGTTTTGTCTGGTCTTGTCTGGTCTTGTCTGGTCTTGTCTGGTCTTGTCTGGTCTTGTCTGGTCTTGGATGGTCTTGTCAGGTCTTGTCTGGTCTTGTCTGGTCTTGTCTGGTCTTGTCTGGTCTTGTCTGGTCTTGTCTGGTCTTGTCTGGTCTTGTCTGGTCTTGTCTGGTCTTGTCTGGTCTTGTCTGGTCTTGTCTGGTCTTGTGTGGTGTTGTCTGGTCTTGTCTGATCTTGTCTAGTCTTGCATTGTTTTGTATGATCTTGCCTGGTCTTGTCTGGTCTTGTATGGTCGTGTCTGGTCTTGTCTGTTCCTGTATGGTCTTGTCTGGTCTTGTCTGGTCTTGTCTGGTCTTGTCTGGTCTTGTCTGGTCTTGTCTGGTCTTGTCTGGTCTTGTCTGGTCTTGTCTGGTCTTGGCTGCTCTTGTCTGGTCTTGTCTGGTCTTGGATGGTCTTGTCTGGTCTTGGATGGTCTTGTCAGGTCTTGTCTGGTCTTGTCTGGTCTTGTCTGGTCTTGTCTGGTCTTGTCTGGTCTTGTCTGGTCTTGTCTGGTCTTGTCTGGTCTTGTCTGGTCTTGTCTGGTCTTGTCTGGTCTTGTCTGGTCTTGTCTCGTCTTGTCTGGTCTTGTCGGGTCTTGTCTGGTCTTGTCTGGTCTGGTCTGGTCTTGCCTGGTCTGGTCTGGTCTTGTCTGGTCTGGTCTTGTCTGGGCTTGTCTAGTCTTGTCTGGTCTTGTCTGGTCTCGTCTGGTCTTGTCTGGTCTTGTCTGGTCTTGTCTGGTCTTGTCTGGCCTTGCCTGGTGTTGTATGGTCTTGTCTGGTCTTGTCTGGTCTTGTCTGGTCTTGTCTGGTCTTGTCTGGTCTTGTCTGGTCTTGTCTGGTCTTGTCTGGTCTTGTCTGGTCTTGTCTAGCCTTGTCTGGTCTTGTCTGTTCTTGTCTGCTCTTGTCTGGTCTTGTTTGGTCTTGTCTGGTCTTGTCTGGTCCTGTCTGCTCTTGTCTGGTCTTTTCCGGTATTGTCTGGTCTTGTGTGGTGTTGTCTGGTCTTGTCTGATCTTGTCTAGTCTTGCATTGTTTTGTGTGATCTTGCCTGGTCTTGTCTGGTCTTGTATGGTCTTGTCTGGTCTTGTCTGTTCCTGTCTGGTCTTGTCTGGTCTTGTCTGGTCTTGTCTGGTCTTGTCTGGTCTTGTCTGGTCTTGTCTGGTCTTGTCTGGTCTTGTCTCGTCTTGTCTGGTCTTGTCTGGTCTTGTCTGGTCTTGTCTGGTCTTGTCTGGTCTTGTCTGGTCTTGTCTGGTCTTGTCTGGTCTTGTCTGGTCTTGTCTGGTCTTGTCTGGTCTTGTCTGGTCTTGTCTGGTCTTGTCTGGTCTTGTCTGGTCTTGTCTGGTCTTGTCTGGTCTTGTCTGGTCTTGTCTGGTCTTGTCTGGTCTTGTCTGGTCTTGTCTGGTCTTGTCTGGTCTTGTCTGGTCTTGTCTGGTCTTGTCTGGTCTTGTCTGGTCTTCTCTGGTCTTGTCTGGTCTTGTCTGGTCTTGTCTGATCTTGTCTGGTCTTGTCTGGTCTTGTCTGATCTTGTCTAGTCTTGTCTGGTCTTGTCTGGTCTTGCCTTGTCTTGTCTGGTTTTGTCTTCTCGGATCTTATTTGGTCTAGTCTTGTCTGGTCTTGTCTGCTTTTTTATGGTCTTGTCTGGTCTTATATGGCCTTGTCTGGTCTTGTATGGTCGTGTATGGACTGATCTTCTTTGGTCTAGTCTAGTCTGGTCTTCTCTGGTTTCTTAGGGTCTTGTGTGATCTTGGCTTGTCTGGTCTTGACTGGTCTTGTCTGGTCTTGTCTGGTCTTCTCTGGTCTGATCTTGTTTAGTCTGGTCTTGTCTGCTCCTATCTACTCTTGTCTGGTCTTGTCTGGTTTTGTTTGGTCTTGTCTGGTCTTTTCCGGTATTGTCTGGTCTTGTGTGGTGTTGTCTGATCTTGTCTGATCTTGTCTAGTGTTGCATTGTTTTGTATGATCTTGCCTGGTCTTGTCTGGTCTTGTCTGGTCTTGTCTGGTCTTGTCTAGCCTTGTCTGGTCTTGTCTGTTCTTGTCTGTTCTTGTCTGGTCTTTTCCGGTATTGTCTGGTCTTGTGTGGTGTTGTCTGGTCTTGTCTGATCTTGTCTAGTCTTGCATTGTTTTGTATGATCTTGCCTGGTCTTGTCTGGTCTTGTATGGTCTTGTCTGGTCTTGTCTGTTCCTGTATGGTCTTGTCTGGTCTTGTCTGGTCTTGTCTGGTCTTGTCTGGTCTTGTCTGGTCTTGTCTGGTCATGTCTGGTCTTGTCTGGTCTTGTCTGGTCTTGTCTGGTCCTGTCTGCTCTTGTCTGGTCTTTTCCGGTATTGTCTGGTCTTGTGTGGTGTTGTCTGGTCTTGTCTGATCTTGTCTAGTCTTGCATTGTTTTGTATGATCTTGCCTGGTCTTGTCTGGTCTTGTATGGTCTTGTTTGGTCTTGTCTGTTCCTGTATGGTCTTGTCTGGTCTTGTCTGGTCTTGTCTGGTCTTGTCTGGTCTTGTCTGGTCTTGTCTGGTCTTGTCTGGTCTTGTCTGGTCTTGTCTGGTCTTGTCTGGTCTTGTCTGGTCTTGTCTGGTCTTCTCTGGTCTTGTCTGGTCTTGTCTGGTCTTGTCTGATCTTGTCTGGTCTTGTCTGGTCTTGTCTGGTCTTGTCTAGTCCTGTCTGGTCTTGTCTGGTCTTGCGTGGTCTTGTCTGGTTTTGTCTGCTCTGATCTTATTTGGTCTAGTCTTGTCAGGTCTTGTCTGCTTTTTTATGGTCTTGTCTGGTCTTGTATTGCCTTGTCTGGTCTTGTCTAGTCGTGTATGGACTGATCTTCTTTGGTCTAGTCTAGTCTGGTCTTGTCTGGTTTCTTAGGGTCTTGTGTGAACTTGTCTTGTCTGGTCTTGACTGGTCTTTTCTGGTCTTGCCTGGTCTTCTATGGTCTGATCTTGTTTAGTCTGGTCTAGTCTGGTCTTGTCTGCTCCTATCTACTCTAGTCGGGTCTTGTCTGCTCTTGTCTGGTCTTGTCTGGTCTTGTCTGGTCTTGTCTGGTCTTGTCTGGTCTTGTCTGGTCTTGTCTGGTCTTGTCTGGTCTTGTCTGGTCTTGTCTGGTCTTGTCTGGTCTTGTCTGGTCTTGTCTGGTCTTGTCTGGTCTTGTCTGGTCTTGTCTGGTCTTGTCTGGTCTTGTCTAGTCTTGTCTGGTCTTTTCTGGTCTTGTCTGGTCTTGTCTGGTCTTGTCTGGTCTTGTCTGGCCTTGTCTGGTCTTGTCTGGTCTTGTCTGGTCTTGTCTGGTCTTGTCTGGTCTTGTCTGGTCTTATCTGGTATTGTCTGGTCTTGTCTGGCCTTGTCTGGTCTTGTCTGGTCTTGTCTGGTCTTGTCTGGTCTTGTCTGGTCTTGTCTGGTCTTGTCTGGTCTTGTCTGGTCTTGTCTGGTCTTGTCTGGTCTTGTCTGGTCTTGTCTGGTCTTGTCTGGTCTTGTCTGGTCTTGTCTGGTCTTGTCTGGTCTTGTCTGGTCTTGTCTGGTCTTGTCTGGTCTTGTCTGGTCTTGTCTAGTCTTGTTTGGTCTTGTCTGGTCTTGTCTGGTCTTGTCTGGTCTTGTCTGGTCTTGTCTAGTCTTGTCTGGTCTTTTCTGGCATTGTCTGCTCTTGTCCTGTCTTGTCTGGTCTTGTCTGGTCTTGTCTGGTCTTGTCTGGTCTTGTCTGTTCTTGTCTGGTCTTGTCTGGTCTTGTCTGGTCTTGTCTGGTCTTGTCTGTTCTTGTCTGGTCTTGTCTGGTCTTGTCTGGTCTTGTCTGGTCCTGTCTGCTCTTGTCCGGTCTTTTCCGGTATTGTCTGGTCTTGTGTGGTGTTGTCTGGTCTTGTCTGATCTTGTCTAGTCTTGCATTGTTTTGTATGATGTTGCCTGGTCTTGTCTGGTCTTGTATGGTCTTGTCTGGTCTTGTCTGTTCCTGTATGGTCTTGCCTGGTCTTGTCTGGTCTTGTCTGGTCTTGTCTGGTCTTGTCTGGTCTTGTCTGGTCTTGTCTGGTCTTGTCTGGTCTTGTCTGGTCTTGTCTGGTCTTGTCTGGTCTTGTCTGGTCTTGTCTGGTCTTGTCTGGTCTTGTCTGGTCTTGTCTGGTCTTGTCTGGTCTTGTCTGGTCTTGTCTGGTCTTGTCTGGTCTTGTCTGGTCTTGTCTGGTCTTGTCTGGTCTTGTCTGGTCTTGTCTGGTCTTGTCTGGTCTTGTCTGGTCTTGTCTGGTCTTGTCTGGTCTTGTCTGGTCTTGTCTGGTCTTCTCTGGTCTTGTCTGGTCTTGTCTGGTCTTGTCTGGTCTTCTCTGGTCTTGTCTGGTCTTGTCTGGTCTTGTCTGATCTTGTCTGTTCTTGTCTGGTCTTGTCTGGTCTTGTCTGGTTTTGTCTGCTCTGATCTTATTTGGTCTAGTCTTGTGTGGTCTTGTCTGCTTTTTTATGGTCTTGTCTGGTCTTGTATGGCCTTGTCTGGTCTTGTCTGGTCGTCTATGGACTGATCTTTGGTCTAGTCTAGTCTGGTCTTTTCTGGTTTGTTAGGGTCTTGTGTGATCTTGTCTTGTCTGGTCTTGACTGGTCTTGTCTGGTCTTGCCTGGTCTTCTCTGGTCTGATCTTGTTTAGTCTGGTCTAGGCTGGTCTTGTCTGGTTTCTTATGGTCTTGTGGGATCTTGTCTGATCTTTTACAGATAATTTTTTGCACAAGTAGTTTTGATATTAATTTCCCGGACATTTTGCCGCATCCTGCACACTTTCTAGTATAATCGCATATTCTCACGGAATATCTTGTTTGAATTACTTGATTACGATTTCATATTACACGCCAATGTGCCACTTGGTATTCCATTTCCATAATACAAAGTTGCGTTTCCCCTTTTAGTAAATGAAAATTAATCTGAAGCTAACTATTTTAACTAATTATTACGGAGAATGAATAAAATATCATTCCGTAATAAAATTTGTTAATTATTTCAATTACATTTTTAAACTGCTTATTTAAGTAACTATGGATACGTTAAATTTAATAATTATATAACATATTTAATAATTCAACTGAAATTATACTGGCAGTGGACTTCAATATGAACCTACGTAATCTGTAAAAATGCATTAAACACTAAAAGCCTCCTAGTGTGATATGGATTAAAAGATAGTGTACATGAATTTACAAGAGTGACAAAAACATCACAAACCTTAATTGATAATGTATTCACTCAATCTCAAAAATACACGCTAACATTCTTAGATGATACGTTTTTATCCGACCATACGTTCATAACACTATATAGCAGCAGCCCTGATAAAAGAAATCAAGAACCAGCATTGCGCTTAAAGAGAAATTTCAGTGCAGCAAACAAAAAACAATTCCTCAAAGCGTTAATGGAAGAGACATGGGAGGAGATGTACTCCATAAATGATTGCGATAGCAAAACAAATACTTTCATCCAGACGATATAACATCATTATTTCACGAATTTTCCTCTAGTGAAAAAACTTCAGAAAAACTATCCCATCTTCAAGCCAAATTATCTGCTTAACAAAAAAAGACACAATAACCTCACCTTGCAAGCCGAACGTAATTTTTACAACAAACAAATTGAACAGGGACCAAATTATCAAAAATCTATGTGGCAAACTATAAATAAATTAAACAATAAAACAAAATAAAAAGACGTCATAAACCTACCAGTTGGTGATTGTGAAATAACAAATGGTCGTGAGGTAGCAACTGCTTTTAATAATTATTCTAAAAACGCTCCACTGCAAGTAGCACAAGGCATACCAACAACAAAAATCTGGAATGACCACATCCAGTGCAACGACAAAACAATGTTCCTAGAAGAATTTAAAGAAGCGGAAATGTTATTACTTCTCCAAAAACTCAAAAATAAAACTAGCTGTGGGATAGACTTATTACCTTGTAATATTATAAAGGAATTCAGTGACCTCTTAACAGCGCCAATAACGGACATTGTCAACTGTTCATTTAACAACGAACACAACCCAAGTATTCTAAAAACTGCAATAATTGTTTCAGTTTTTAAAAAAGGGCGATAAGACAAAAATTTACAATATAAGACAATATCATTAATTTCGGTACTGGCTAATATACTTGAATATAGTATGGAAAGTAGAATGATGCCATTCATTTACAAACATAATATTATACCACACGAACAACATGGCTTTATGAAAAATAAATCCACAACAACGGCAATTCTTGCATTCTATAATAAAATCCTTGCTGAGGTGGACAAGGGCAACTCGCCAGTCGGAGTCTTTTGCGACCTGTCCAAGGCATTTGACTATGTAGCACATGATAACTATTAGATAAATTGTATAAATATGGGATTAGAGGAAAGGCGGGTAGATGGTTTGAGTCGTTCCTCAAAAATAGACAGTTCTGTGTAAAAATAGAATATAACAGCAATAATGTCCTGTCTGATATGACAAATATTAACATCGGCATCCCAAAGGGGAGTGTACTTGCTCCGACCCTATTCTCAATTTATACAGCAGATATGATCAAGTTTATAGGAGCAAATCATTGCAACCTCTATGCCGACGTTGCAAGGTTTATTATATCGGAAGGTTCTCGGATTAAAACAGAAATCGAGGCGAACAGGTTCTTGGAAAAAGCCCACACCTGGTTCTCTGCCAATAATATGTTCTTACACAAAAAAACAACTATGTAATATTTCAAACCGCCAGAAAGAAACCTTCAGAAAATCTGCTTTTAAAAATTGGTCAAGAACAATTGCACAGAACAGAATCCTCAAAATACCTAGGTATCTGTTTCGAGGAAGACCTCACATGGGGAAAGACTACTGGCAGCATCCAAAGGAAACTTATTTATAAAATCTACTCCTTTCGGACCATCAAAAAATTAGTCAGCGGTGCAGTGCTGCTAAATATATATTTTGCAGAAATTCAATCTATATTAGCGTATATTTAAGACCAATATTTAAGACCAAAAAAAGAGCTATCAGATTTATCGAAGGAATTGGGATGAGAACCTCTTGTAGAACACACTTCACCAAGCTAAGGATTCTAACAGCCCCCTGTATATATATACATATATATATATATATATATATATATATATATATATATATATATATATATATATATATATATATATATATATATATATATGTGTTGTATTGTTTTCTCGGGGATTCCGCGTTGATGCTGAGGGTTGGCTCTGAAAAGAACCGGAGTCTCGACGTTTCGGCGAACTAACATTCGCCATTCTCAAGAGATATATGCGTCCGTGCGGGTCAACCGTTAGACGCATACTTAATAATATATATATATATATATATATATATATATATATATATAAATATATATATATATATATATATATATATATATATATATATATATATATATATATAAATATATATATATATATATATATATATATATATATACATGGGAAGTGGCATGTCAAATGCATAACAACAAGAGAGAGTATTCAACTTATAAGGACAAACACAATTACGACACAAGAAACTGCACAAACCTGCTCACTCCCAAAGTAAATCTAACAATATGCAGTCTCTTATGCAGTAAAGCCACTGACAAAATAGGCACACACATATACAACCAGATACCCCATAGGCTACTAGAAGTAACCTCCTTTAAGGCTTTTAGAGGGCAACTAAAAGATACTTATTCGGCAGGCATTTTACAGCATCGATGAATTCATAAAACATAATTTTAAAGAATAAAGATTTGCATTAAGTGAATTTTAATAACCCCTATAATATAAATTGTTTTCCACATTATTATTTACAGTTTTCATATTTTTTATCTTGTAATACATGTTCAATTTGTACATTAGTACATCGTTGTATCAATAAAATATTTGATTTGATAATTTCGGAGTCAACTATTTTTTAATCTAATTTTATGCTGATGAAAAGGACTTTACTGGGTGTCTATTCCAGTGTCGGCATAAAAAATTCAAAAATTGTAAATTGACGATATTTTGTCACTAGTAGTACAGATCTTCCATTCGCATTCAACAATATATTTTTTCCTACTCATGCGGGATAAGTATTATCTTGGCGCCCGCGCCCGTCTTTTAGTGAGACAAATGGCTGTTTTTGTCAATTCAATTCCATATGACTTTGGTAACGTACGCAAATATTCAATAAAAATCGCTAAGTTACATTAAGATAAACAATTGAATAAATATAATAAACACAATCAAAACCTCAATATTAAAAGTGAATATGAAAGTGACAGAATTTTTTTAAAAATAAAAATGAAAGAAAACGTTTTAAAATGAGTGTAAATGGTGATACCGGAGACTGATGAAAATTCTTATGACGAATCCACACCATCGCAGACAATTGAAAAAACAAATTCTTCATTTTTGATGGGATGGCCCCTGGACCCCTAACTTGTAAGATACGTCTCCTCGCATGAGTAATAAAAAATATTATCTGCAACTCGTGCGGTATTATCAATTGCCATAATTGACTCTCGAGCGAATGAGTGCATTCACTTAATTCGTGCGCCGCTCTTGTGAGCAATTGACAACTTGGCGCCCTTGTTGCACAATATACTATTTTACAGATATTATTTAGGTTGTTGGGTTTTTAATAAAATTTCAGATGGTTAAAAAAATGTCGGTTTTAACATTTCCATTAATATTTTATTAACTTATTTTAACTTAACGAAACCCTCGTATGTATGAACAGTTAGAATACCAATTAAAAGTTTTACTTATTATATCTTAACAAAACTTTGTATGAAGTGGAATGTAATACCACAAACTTTTTCTACCACCTTCATAATTGATGCAATTTATAAACGGAAGAATTTCAAAAATATTTTACTTCAAATATCTTCCCATAATTTTGTCCAAAATTAAATACATATATATATATATATATATATATATATATACATATATATATATATATATATATATATATATATATATAATAATTTTCTTTTTGTATTATATATAACATATATAAAATAATATAAATATATTTATACTATACATTAGGTTTTTTACAAAGACTGTACTAGACGAAGACAGAGCGATTCGAAGGCTCCCCTTGGGACGTCTCTCTCTACCCGCACAAGCGACGAGGCATTGCTAGTTCCAGTTAGTATATATTTCAGTGGTTTGAATATTTAAAGAAAGCATTCAGCGGCAGTTTGTAAAAGTTTTGAAAATTTTACTCTAGAGATAAAACGTGGTAGCCTTAACAAAAATATTATTTAATCAATGTCCTTATTTATAAAACATATTAATAATATAAAAATGTATTATTATAAACATATTAAATATATATATATATATATATATATATATATATATATATATATATTATATATTTAAAAAAATAACTTCTTTCCTAATTTAAGGGGCAGTAAAATTACCTTTAACTGGTTCATTTACTTTGATAATTAAGAAAAACCTCAAAATAAACAATATTCTTTTATTTACTCGCACACCAAAATGAACACATTAATAACTAAATTATAATATGTAAACGATGCTATTATTATAAGCGTGTGTAAAAGTATCCAAATCGTGCGTGAAATTCCAATATTAATCAAATGGTGTTTCATTATTTAAAGATTTCTGTTTGTTCTTATTATGGCAACGGCTCGCGTCACTACACAAAAAAATAGACATAGTGAAAATAAATTTTGTGACCATTAAGTCCTGATCATCTCGGTTAAGTCGTAAGTTTTTCTGCCCCTTTATCAAGATACGAATTCTATTTTAAACGCAACTATTCTAAAATTTAATACTCTTATATAAAAATGAATATTCATATTTTATGCGCTGCCATATCGTTCATCCTATTGCGATAAAACTTTTACAACTTAATGCTTGTACATGCGCGAATGTTATAGAACAATTATTATCATTTATTTTGAACGCAATAAAATTTACAAACAAATCGTTTCGTACGTAAATGATTCAACACTATATTAAAATATCGTGTGGTTCGTTATAATTTTCCCTTCCTTAGTTTTTATAATTGAGGGTGTATTTCTTCTATTAGAGATTCCCGTTAGTTCTTTTTTTTGTGATGATTGAAATTGTTGTATGGTTTTTGGAGCCTTTCAATTTCTTTACAATTGTCAGACAGGTACTCTCATTTTGCCTCTCGGATCATTGTTTTGACCTTTCTTTTAAACTCTGTTATTGTATTTTGAGTGATCGCTTTTGCTTTTCCCCCTTTCTTTCATAAGTTATAATATTTCTTTCGTTATACATTGGTGCTGTGGGATTGTTAGTAAAACTTTACTTATTTCCAGTAGGGCCCATTTTATTGGCCAAATACTATATAAATATAAACTTTATAGTCAGCAGTAGGCACTAGGTGAAACATTATAAAAATAATAAAAAATAATAGACACAAGCTGTAAGTTTCATAAATTTGTGAAACTTACACCTATTGTCTATTATTTATTATTATAAATATAAACGTTTTCCTGTGTTATTAATATATTATTAATATGATATAGATATATATATATATATATATATATATATATATATATATATATATATATATATATATATATATATATGTATATCGCGGAAACCGACCCTGAGGAAGAGGAAAATTGGAAATATGTCCGAAATAAACGGCGCACTAAGAAACTTGCAAAAACCGTGGAAAACGTGGATTTGTAAAGAAAAGAAGATACTGTCGCTAATTCGGTCATACACAAGAAAAAATGGAGCAGAAGATCAGCACAGCGAAAGTAGATCGCTCCAACGGATTGTTAGCAGGAGGGGGTCAGCCGAAAAGAGCCTGGGTATATGTGGGGAAAATTAAAAACACCGAAGCCACTGAGGACAATATCAAGGAATATCTCTGTGAAGTGTATAAAAATACAGAATTAGACGTTAAAAAATTGAACGCTAAAGGTAATTTCGCAGCCTTCAGAGTTGGCGCTCCTTTCGATATAAAATTTGAAATTATATAAGGATTCGGCGGTTCCACGTCAGGCATGATTCTACTTATAAACCAAAATCAACTGCAAGAAAATACTTTTTTAGAAGAAGAGGCTTGGAAGAACGATCAACCAGGTCCGTCAACATCATGAATTTAAACGTGCAAGGGATAAGAGGAAAGGAGATGAATCTACAGCTACATCTAAACGAACACAATGTTGTCATTTTGTGTGTAGCAGAGCATTGGCTCAGTGAAACTAAAGTGAAGTCTACATCTATCCCGAAATATAAAATAATAAACAGCTTTTCGCGTAAAAATATCAAACGTGGAGGGGTAGCCGTGTTTGCAAGTGAAAAACTACACCGGTAACAATCAACGGGTTAAATGCAATCGAAAAGCATTTTGAATTTGCGGCAAGTAAAATTATCCGTGGCAGAGAACTCATATCCGTTGTTGCAGCGTATCGAACACCGGACAGTGATTTCAACCTTTTTTTGTATAATTTAAATATATTGCTCTAAAAAGTGTATAAACCCAAAGTTTCCCTAGCTGTATGCGGTGATGTCAACGTCAACGTATTGGAGAAAAACTCGGATCAACAGAATCTTCTGAATGCTTTTAATGAATACGGACTGAAGCCGCACGTGCTGGAACCAATGCGCATAACCAAACATAGCGCACCTGTATAGACAATGTTTTCTCCAATTACCACCAACCACTGCATGTAATAGTAAAATCCTCATTTCTATCAGACCACTGTTATCAAATATGCAAATTTGACACAGTATGTGTTAGGTCTTCTGATATAAGATAAATACAGCAAAGAATCATCAGTAAAATACATATTGACGTACTTTACGAGAATCTTCAAATGACGGATTGGTCCGCTTTGACAAACCATCTGTTAGATTTAGATATAGATGAAAAATTTCAAATATTTTACGACGTATTTTTAGAACATTACAACACTGCTCTTCCAAAGTGTAATATGAGAATACAAGAGGACAGCAAAAAGTGGTACAATGTCGAAATCAGAAATTTACACCACTTTTTATGCGAAATACCCAAGATAGCTAAAACGACAGAGAATGCCAAATATCGACACCGATACAAACAACTTAGATACGAGTATAAAAATATAGTCAAGAATCACATCATTGGTGTAAACAACAAAAAAATGTTGATGTCTCAGAATAAGGTACGAGAAAGTTTGCGCATAATAAATAATCATCAAGGCAAATACAAAACAAATTATGATATAAAGCTACTTGACGAAAATAATCAGGAAATCTCTAATAAGAAGGAAATTTGTTAGTACTTCTCAAAAATATTTTCAACCGTGTCAGTAAGAAAACCAGATCCAAATTACAAAATAAGCCATTATAATAAAACATTTTTGTTAAATCCAGTAACACCTCAGGAAATCATCGATATAATAAACCGAATTACGACGAGTAGATGAAGTAGATGGTATTTTGGGTGTGCGAGTAGGTAATAGTGATAGGGTAATAGATGGTAGGGTATTAAAAAGCGTAAGTCACCTGATAGCCGAACCTCTTTGCGACCTTGTAAATGAATTCCTTACTTCCGGATGTTTCCCGACATGCTTGAAAGGATCAAAGAGCATCCCGATTTACAAAAATAAAGGGTCACGGCAGGACCCCCTTAACTACAGACCAATTTGTATTCAAAGTCAATTTTCAAAAATTCTTGAGTCAGCATATCTTACTTGGTTATCAAGTTACTTGAACATACCGGCAAACAGCCAACACGGCTTCAGGAAGAATAGGTCAACTGATACAGCTCTGTTAGATAGTCTTAATTTTATAATTACTTCCCAAAATTGTAAGCAGGAGGTTCTTGCTTTATTTTAGATCTAAGTAAAGCATTTGACACTATTGACCAAAAGCTCCTTCTACAAAAAAATGAAAACATTGGAGAGGCGTCGCAAACAACTGAATTAAATATTATTTACACGAAAGAGGACAAACAGTGATCGGCAATGGTTATAAATCGGAAAGCAAAGTAATGAAGTGTGGGGTACCTCAAGGCTCTCTACTTGGACCAACTCTATATTTAATATTTGTGAATGATCTGGCGGAAACAAATAATATTCAAAGCAAATATATTTTGTACGCTGACGACACCAACATTAGAGCATCTAACCTAGACATACACGATTTAAATAAAAATAGCAATTTAAAATCAGAAACGTTAAGAAGATGGTGTATACAATATGGAGTGACCTTAAACATTAGCAAAACATACTTCATGAGATTTCTTAAAAAAAATGTGTCTAATGACTATAGTTTATTTCTAATACTTGATCAAAAATCAATCAAAGGGGCCGGAATCTATAAAATTTCTAGGTGTAACGCTTGACAACAAACTAAAATGGGACGTTCATATTGAATTAACATGTTCGACATTAAGTAGTGTGTGTTATCTGATTAGAAATCTAAGACAGTGTGTAACAGTTGATATTCCGATAAGGTTTTACGACGGCATCATTCAGTCTAGGTTGTCATACGGTCTGATATTTTGGGGGTCAGCAGCAAATGTTGACGCGGTATTTAAAATGCAGAAAAAGATAGTACGAGCTATGTTCAATGTACATCCTCTTCAATCCTGTCGCTCTTTGTTCGTCAAGCACAAAATTTTAATATATATATATATATATATATATATATATATATATATATATATATATATATATATATATCGATCAGTCATACTTGTAAAACAACGCCATTCCGACTTTCCTAAAAATTATGAACTACATAGTCATAACTTACGAAATATTCACAAACTCAGAGTGCCATTTTCAACATTAGAAAGCGGTAAACGAAACCCCTTACATATTGGTATCGTATGTTACAATAAGATCTCCGAATGTATTACTAATACAAATTCATTATCAGTAAGGGAGTTTAAAGGGAAAGCTCGTGAATTATTGATAGCCTGTGCTTTTTATAGCATGGAAGAATTCTATTCTTACTATTCTTTATAGTAGTAATAGATGACTATTATATCATCAACTATTCTTTAACCGTTTATTTCTAGATACATTTTTTTCCCTATTGTTTTCTATTGTATGTAACTTTTGTTCATTTTTTTTAACGATGGTCTATTGTATATGTAAACGATGGTATATTGTAAAATGTACACAGTACCAAATAAAATATTATTATTATTATTATTAATTTCAAACTTTGCTTAAACACCTTGATTAAATTGGCGCCTTTGGCGGGGGCCACATTGGACATACGATAGTTATGGCTCTGACATTAATTATTATAATTTATTGAACCAATAATATGCAGATGCCTTATAAGTTAAAATAAGGTCATATAAAACTAACACTATATGTTTGAGAGATGTTTGATATCTGACATATTGTTGATTTGCAAGAAAAGTTAATTTTACAGCGTTAAAAAACCTGTTGCATTATAATTAAAAAACTCAACATATTTAGAGGTAAGAACAGCTAATTGTTTATTTAAACAATTTACCTAAATAGTGTTATTTTGTAGTCTGTAGCCTATGAGTAAGTGACAGAAAGTCACCGAAACTTGTTAGGTTAGGATTATTTTGTTCATGAATTTGAAATTGTTGAAGTTAACAATTTATCTAGTCTTAGTTAGTTTAGAGAGTATGATTATCAGTAACTCCAAAACTAGGCTAGCTATTGGACTAAGACTTATCTCAGATTCTTTAAACATATTTTGACTACAAACTATCTGGATTAATTTATATAGATCTGTTTTTAAAAAATGGAAAATTATTGAAGCTAGAACAAGATATAATGGGTCAATTTGTTTATTAAGTCGTTTACTCTTCAAGATAAATAACTGTAGGACATAGCCTGGTTTATGTATATTTGGCAATATCTAGACTACGAACTAAACATTTGTATCTATATTACTCTGCGTAGGTTATTTTGTTCATAGATTTTGATTGTTCTAAGTTAAAACAAGGTACTTATCTAGTTTCAATTAGTTTATAGAGTATCTCTATGAACAACTTCAAAACTAGACTAGTTATTGGACTAATCTTAGATTCTTAGAAAATATTTAAACTAAAACTATCTAGATTAATCCAGGTGGATTAGTATATGTTGCTAAAAGTTTTGTATTTTTACCTGAAAGTATTATTTTTATATTTTGCGTCTGTAATGGACTCATAACAGCACTCATATGCGTGCGGTTATGGCTCGCTGACTGTGAAATTTTCTCAATATGTATCGGCGATTTTTTTATTTAGAGATGACAAAAAACGGCGCAAAATACTATAAAAAACTCGTTCATAAGGCGTTTTTCAGCATTTGCCCATTAGAATACTCCTCGCTACGCTCGTCGTTTTCTAACTTGGACGCGTGCTGAAAAATCGCGATTACTGAACTCGACCTTTAATATACTATTACCTACTCGCACACCCAAACGGACACATTAATAAGCAAATTATTGTATGTGATATATTCCATTATTATAATCGTGTGTAAAGATATCTAATCATGCGTAAAAGTCTAATGTAAATTAAATGGAGTTTCATTATTAAACGATTTCTGTATGTTGTTACTACGCAACAACTCGCGTCACAAAACAAAAAACTTAGACGTAGGGGAAATAAATTTTCTGACGTAATTTAAAATTTAAATAATTTTTCTTATTTTGAGTCAAGTCACTATGTCTATCAAGAACTCCAAAACTAGACTAGTTACTGGACTAATCTTAGATTCTTAGAAACCATTTAAAATAAAACTATCTAGATTATCCCAGGTAGATTAGTTTGTCAACAATTGGTTTGTTATATATGTTGCTAAAAGTTTTGTATTCTTACCTGAAAAAATGTTTTACCTACTCATACATACAATAATTTACTAAATAATGTGTTCGTTTTGGTGTGCGAGTAGGTAAATATTTTTAGGTAAGAATACAAAATTTTTAGCAACATATATAACAAACCAATTTAAAATTTAATTAATTTTTCTTATTTTGAGTCTAGAAGTCACTATGAACACATCTACCAATTTGGATTTATGGCTCTTATCTTCACCTAACCATAACCTAATCTTGAATAAATCTAGGTTAACTCAGATTACATCGACAATGACCAAGTAGTGTTCACATCACTGTGGGTTTTTACTAACTTACTAAATTTTTTCCACGAAGGCGCTGAATGTTCTAACCATATTGTGTTTGTGATTTGAAGTATTTTGTCATCATAATTACAATTAAATACACAAAAATAATTACACTTTTTCAATATAATCGGTAAGAAGCAATTATTTTCCTGTAGATTGAACAATATTTTAACTTGCTTCCTAGAAAAAATAATGTATGATACACGTGTGGGATAGGCTTTTGTGCATTCATTACGATTAAAGCTTCGCAACTACTAATGCATAAAAGCGCTTATTCCGAAACTTGTATCATAAACTATTATATACTATTTTCAGTAGTATACATACTATTTTCTTAATTTTTCTATAACAGTCGTAGAACAGAAATTCTAAAATTCCACTTAAAAAATCTCTAATTTCTCGCTATTAATTCAACTACCAATTAATGTCGGAAAAAAATTTGTCCACGTGTGTGTCAGCCCATAATATCTCCAGAATGCTTGTCAAAAAGTCGTATAATTATATACGTATATTATAAATTTATATTATAATTATATATTATAAATTTAATTTCAAAATATTTACTAATTTACATGAATCAAAACGGTGGGCAATTTTTTAATAGAAAATAACAATAATCTATAAATAATAAATTTCTTAAGATATATAATAATCATAAATTTAATTAATTTATTAATAGCTTGGATTTTGTTGCTAATTAACATTTACAGTTCGTCAAATCGATGTTAACCCGGCAATACCTTCCTACTATAAAATGGTGACCCTGATATAAAAATATGTAAAAACCACTATTTCTTTATTAAACGAGATTCTACAAAAAATCTGTTCTAGTATCCAATTGTCAACAAAATAATTGACTTGGATTAATCTAGATAGTTTTAGTTTGTAGTCTAACTATTTTTGAAGAATCTAAGACTAGTCTTAGTCCAATAGCTAGCCCAGTTTTGGAGTTATTGATAATCATATTCTCTAAACTAACTGTGATTACATACCTTGTTCAAACTTCAAAAAATCCCAATTTATGAATAATATAAGCTACGCAGATTAATGTAGATAGTACGACTTGTACTTTTAGTTGGTGTCATGGTGTTGGTAATTATTGTTAAAGAAACTAATACTGAATATATATCCTATAACTAGTCAGAATTAGGATTAAATGACTTAATAAACAAATCGAAACCTGTATAATCTGCTTCAATAATTGTGAATTTTTGAGCAATAACTAGTTCACAACTAATTGAGATTAGATCTTAGATAAGATTAGATTGAATTAGATTCTTGAGACCTTGTTGTAATTTAAAAAATTCCCAATTTATGAAAAAACAAATCTACGTAGATTAATCTAGATAGTTTTAGTAGGTAGCTAAAATATTGCCAAAGAAAGTACAACTAGACTGTGTCCTATAGCTAGTCAGGTTTAGGATTAAATGACTTTATAAACAAATTGATACTATGCTGTTATACTGTTTTACCTTAAATAATTGTCCATTTTGCGATTGTTATAGAAGTCTTTCAATACTTCCCATTCCCAAGAACAAAATGCATAAATAATAATTTTTTTTTATCTGTCAAAACTAAATCATTTTTTAATTACTTATGCGGGATAAGTACTATTTTTGAGCCCGATTTTTTATGCGGCAAATGGCTGTTTGTCAATTCAATTATTACAAATTATGCTTTGCCTTGGCAAATTTTCAATGAAAATCGAATGGATAACTAAAAAAAAAACACAAATAAAATCAATATTAAAAAAGTGATGTGTCACAGAATTCCTTTAATTAAGAAATTGAAATTAAATAGAAAGTTTTAGGAGTGTCATTCTACGGTGATACTGGAGAATAATGAGAGTTCTTATGACGAATCCACACCACCGCCGATATTTGTAAGAGCAAAATCTTCATTTTAGAATTATATTTTTGGAAGGCCCTGGACGCCAAAGATGTAAGATACGTCCCCTCGCATGAGTAATAAAAAATAATATCTGCAACTCGTGCGGTATTGTCAATTACCCACGAGAGCGAAGTTGGGCGCACGAACAAAGTGAGTGAGTTCATTCGCTCTCGTTGGCAATTGATAACTTGCCGCACTAGTTGCACAATATACCATTGTGTCACCTTCGTCTAGTCTCAAAAATGTTGTTTGAAATAAAACTTGGAGGCTACAGAGAATTTTTGATATGAAATCTTGTTATATCGTGTTTTTGCGTTTGTAGAGTTGGTATTAATTCATTAAAAGCAACTTTTTTCATAAAATAAATATTTATTCATTATCTCTTCATTAACTTTGATATTTTGTATAAGAAAAATGTATCTTACATTATTTATAAATATTATTTAAAAGAAACTGATCAACGATCAATATTAGAATAAAAAAATGCATTCTAAATGTGATTTATCAATTTTGCATTTTTCCAAGAAATCATTATTTCATGTCATACATCAATATTCTATACAAAACTATATACAAAACAAACCGAATGTAACAGCAAGTTTATAAAACCTATCAAACATTTCAAATCGCGTCTTATCCTCTTCACATATATTGAGCAGATTATTGATTAAAAAAAGTAAATAAACTCCGTCGGTTGAAACTGTATTTCAGAAGGTAATCGCTATAATATTTCACTTTCGCCTTGTTCTTGTTTATTCGACTTCATATAAGCTACGCCTTACTGCACGTTTGTGCATAAGACATCTATAAATAATACGCACTCCTAATTTATATTTATTCTGCAAGAACTGGAAATTTCTCTGAAACTATATGAAGACATAGAGATAAAATGAAAATAGGAATACGAAAATAGTAAAATTATATATAAATTTAATCAAATTCGTTTTCAAATAAAATTAATAAGATAAATGAATATTACATTCGTTCCTAAATCTTTCGTACCTACTGATTGTGAATAAAAAACATCCAATATTACGATAGTTGAATATTTCTTCGGCTTCTGCTAAATTTGAAGAGATATCATACGTACTAGATAATTCTATCTTAATAAAAGAAACATGCATTTAAATAGAAGAAACTCTATATATCTAGCTGTTATAAAAAACGAGAAAAAGTTCATTTCTTCATATAAATAATATAAAAGTATCGAGTCGAAATGTTTGAAACTTGTGATTTAAAATTTGCCGGAATTGGTGTCCTCATATTTCTGAAAACACCATATTAATTCAATAAATGTAAAAAATACAAACGAAAATAAAAAAAGTTTTAAATTTGCAAAAAGAAAACAATAACATTATTTAAAACTATTTTAAATGCCATTTTTAGTTTACTACTATAAAATAATAATTCTATTTCGAATATGTTATATATTTAAATCTAGTTATAAATATATGTGTAGGAAGACGTTGATAGATTTAGACTTGCCTAAGTGTATAATTATGTGTTGAGCTTAATGTTGCGTTCATAATCAAGAATAATATACTTCACGTTGGACAGATGTGATAGGAAAATTGAAAATGTGAAAATAATAATCTACCAATTTGGTTCAAGAAATAGTGTGAACTATTAAAATCACGAAATAAGCCGACAACTTTCAAATCCCTTTATAGGCCCAAAACCCTTGTGGGGAATGGGAATGAACAGCATGGGCAATGGTTTAAGGCAGTGGTGTCAAACTTCCGGACTGCGGGCCGCATGCGACCGTCGAGGCAATTTTTTGTGGTTCTCGACGTTCTAAGAATGAATTAAAATATAAAATATTGTTATGAAGAAACTAGCTTTGATGAGGAAACACGTGCACATTCTAGTCGCTTCCGTGAAAATTTAAGTTTAAATCGTTGGACCGACCAAATTCCCATGCTAATTTATAAACCAATACTTTTATTATTTCTCTTCCTTAATAGCTCTTCCCCTTTAATACCCGTGAAAACATTGAGTTAATCGTAAATATAGTTTCTTTCCAAAGTACACAAGTTCACAATAAAACAATTGTGACATCGAAGAACAGAAGCAATCACGATCATCATTTGGTGTTATTAACAGTTATTTCTTATATTTTCCGAAAGCAACAAAAGAGGTAAGTGAAGATGTGTAATAATTTTAACACGTTGACACCGGCGTGTCAACGGCGCGCCACCGGTGGGAAATGTAGACTTGCTTTATCGGGCGGCGTGACCCACTGGTGGGTCATGAATCAAATTGTAATTTCAAATTCTATGTACGCCAAGCCCGGCATGGTTACATAGTAGTCTAAGCGCTCGGAAACCTACAATGTGGTAACCAAAAGGTAATCAAAAATATTGCCCTGTGAATTTATGTGGATTGTATCATAAAATTTGATTCGTAGTTATATATTCCCGAACCAAAATTTAGCCTAGGCCTTCTTTTGGGGTGGGCTCAAGCCCGGAAGCACCAGCTTTGGGTGCGCCGCTGTCCTGCTATGGGAAGGTGAAACTGCAGTCAGTCATCTCCATAAACTACTTTTTTGTAAGAACTGCGCACCTTGGATTCATTCTCTAGTGTTAGATACTTCTTCTACATTACTAACTGAATCATCTGAAGAAAATGCAGCATCGGAAAGCAAGCCTTCGATACTATCAATACTGATCTCTTCTGAAGAGGACGAAAACAATCGCAGTCTCGTTCTCCTTAAGCATTTTGTAATTACTGACTCATCGGAAGAACTATCTATCGCCAGTAATATTCATTTTACAACCCCTAGGGAAATTTTCCTTATTGCTGTTTGATAAAAAAGGATCATTATTATGATGTTGGGATATTGCAAATAGTATTAAAAAAATTATTTTGTGATGCAATGAGGAATTATGTACAAAATATAAATTTTACTTACAATGTAAAATATTCGTCTAAATTAGTTATTAAATCTGAAAAACAATATGTGAATATGTCTCGCATAATATAACTGAATTTTACATTATTTGACAATTAATGTGTCCGGGCTTTATTATTCTCATATATTTACTATAGTAACAATAACACCCATAGGCGTACGCGTAAAATTTCATAAGATTAAGTGAAAAATTGGAACACTTGAAAATGCCGCCCGATAATAGAAAAAACCTAATTATTCGCCGGTTCTAACGTGTTAAATATTATAATGTTTTTCAAGGAAGGCATATGAACTAGTTTCTTTTTGTCTATGGGCGCGAAGATTTGTGGGTAATTTTTCTTTCATAACTTTTTTGAAAGTAACGAACAGAGATAAAGACAGAATATGCAACAAGATCTGAAACAAGACATAATAGCAAGCAGAGAAGAAAGTAGAGAAGATATGAGAGAGCTACAAAATGAAATAAAAGTAAAGAGAGAAAAAATATTGCAAAACAAGGAAGACAAGGAAGAAATACGAAAGGTAAAGATGGACAAAAACGAAGAGAGAAGAAAAAATGGTCAAGAAAATTGAAGAACTGAGGGAAAAATTAAAGAGCAGACAAAGACAAAATCAAGTACAACCTATAAATCACATGCAATAATCTAAAAAACGTTGCAAACGTAAATCTGAAAATCCACACGGAAAGAATTATAACAAAAGAATTGGGGATTCATACAACAATTAGGAACGCCAAGCAAATCGCGGACAACAAATACGTGGTAGAAATGGCGGACTGGAACGAATAAATGAATATACTAAAAACAAAAAGAAACTAAGGGGAAGCGATATGTACATAGAAAGCTAAATGACAAAGCAAGAAAGAAAAACTCAGAAAAAAATAAGAAGCAAAAAAGAAATGAACGTAAACATAAAGATAAACATAAAGATAGGATTCCAAAAACTGACAATTAATGGGAAAGTGATGAAATGGATCCACGAAGAGAACAAACTGATACAAAAAAACTAGAGGAAACTGGCGGAAGTGACACACAGATGACGACAACGCAATGGCCAAGTGCAAGAGAAAAGAAAGAAAAAACAAAAGCCACCAACAAAAAGGAAAAGAAGAAGTAAAGAAGAAGCAAAAGAACAAGAATTGGGTCGTGGAACGTAAGAACGATGTTAACATCTGGGAAAAAGAATAAAGAACATCATAATAGAAACGACTGAGCAGATAATAGGCCGGGAAAAAAACAAATCTACAAAACAATGGTTGGACAAAGAGTGCCAAGAAAAAGCACAACAAAAAATCAAAAAAGGAAGAAATGTATAAACACACAAAAAGAAGAAGACCTCCAAGAATATAGATGAGCACAACACGTAGCAAGGAAGCACTACAAAAAGAAAAAAGAGGCTGGCTAGACAAAGAACTACACCAATTAGAAGCAAACAACGGACAACAGGTAGTTATACGAATAAATCAAACGAGAGAAAGACAAAAGAAAGCCTGTCACTAAAATCAGGAAGCAGGAATGCGAAGAACACTTCACGAAAGTATACCAAGAAACACAAACAAATGATGAGGTAGAAGTAACCAGTACGGAAGATGAGGAACCACCTAACTACGAAGAACTCACGCAAACGATAAAAAAGCTAAAACTACACAAGACACCAGGGCCAGACAAAATAAATACCAAATTGATAAAAAGGCAGGAGCAGTGCCAACCCAGGGAATACATGGCCTAATAAACAAAATATGGAAAGAAAAAAAAATGCCCAGGGAATGGAAGAACGGACATATAACATCAATATACAAAAACGGAGACAAAACGAAATTATGAATTACAGACCTATAATGTTACTAAACACAACCTACAAAATACTAACAGAACGGATAAGAAATAGACTAACACAGCACACGGAATCCAGGATAGGCCCATACCAGAACGGGTTCAGAAGAGGAAACTCGACAATACATTGACGTATTGACAGACTATAGATATAAGATACGAATTCGGAATGGAACTACATATCCTATTTATAGACTTCATACAAGCGTTTCACAGCGCAAAAAGAGAACAATCAATAAAGCAAATGGAAGAAATGAGAATATCGAATAAGCTGATAAACCTACCAAAAATGACAATGAACAACTCAACAGCAGAGATTATCACACGAGACGGCAAAACAAATAAGGTGAACATAGAAAAAAGAAGTAAGACAGGGAGACGGACTATCAACACTACTTTTTAACATCACGCTAGAAGGCATAAAATAAAAGTGGGAAACAACAAATCATCAATACAAAGCGAAACACAAATAATTGGTTACGCAGATAACCTTGCACTGGTAGCAACAAGCAAAAAGAACCTAGACAAAACTATGGCAACAATCATCAAAGAGGCACGCAGAAGAGGATGAACTCATCAATGAAAAGGAAAAAATGTACATGCATATTGCACGTACGCACGAAGAAGACCAACAGACACAGATAAAAATTGCACAGTACACATTCTAACGGGTAAACAGCTACAAACACTCAGCGGCGCTTTTAGGCATAGGCGCAACTAAGCAAGGTCAAACCAAATTTTGGCGGTGTACGACAATAAGTGGCAAAATTTGACAATGTGTGGTGAATAAATTTTCCCTTTGCGATGATTAATAGTGAAAAAAAAAATCAGAAAAAAAATTAAGAAGTATCGCAGAATCTTACAGAGGATACAAACCCAAATAATGTAGTTCATGTCCCTTCCACGTTGTCCAAATTTTAGAAAACGACGAGAGTAGCGAGGGGTTTTCTAATGGACAAGAAATAAACGTTTAAAGAATACGTTTTTAATGATAGTACCATTGATGGACAGAATTTAAATGAAATATATATATATATATATATATATATATATATATATATATATATATATATATATATATATATATATATACATATATATATCGTTTATTACCATTTATTAATTAAATTTGTGTATTATTCGCGATTTTCACACATCGTATAACCTCAAAACTATCGCGTCGAAAATTTGGCACTGATAGATTTGAATTTCAGTGCCAACCTTGAAAAAATTAACTCGTATCAGCACTCGGCGAGCCATAACCGCACGCATGTGAGTGCTGTTATGAGTCCAGATGCAAAATAGAAAAAATGTCATAACAATTCGCGATTGAAATGTTTCATTGATAAATTTATTAAAAGTCATGCTTGACATTTATCAAATTATTACTTTTTTTAGGGTTCCGTACCGAAAACGGAACCCTTATAGGATCACTTTGTTGTCCGTCTGTCTGTCTGTCTGTCTGTCTGTCTGTCTGTCTGTCTGTCTGTCTGTCTGTCCGTCTGTCTGTCTGTCAAGACCATTTTCTCAGGAACGCGTAGAGGTAACAAGTTGAAATTTTCAACAAATACTCGGGTCTACGGTCTCTTTCGGCTGCGAAAAAATCAAACTTGTAAGTCAACGCGATCAAAAGATATGACCGTTTATGTCGCATATTTTGCGATTTCACAAGGGAATCAAAACCTATAGGGTACTTCCCGTTGACCTAGAATCATGAAATTTGGCAAGAAGCGGTGTCTTACAGCACATGTAAAGGGAAAAATCTGAAAACCGTAAATATGTAGTTTAATTACAAGAAAAATGCGAATTTACTATTAGAAACTTATGATAATACACTAATGTTGTCGTAGTGGTATTGTCAGGCTCCAGAAGCATATGGGTTGCATACAGTTAGGTCCTAAGGTTAAAAAGTATGTGTTGGCACCAAGCTGTTAATACTGAAATTTCTTTGTTTATATTCGTTATGCATTTCATCACGTACGCTCTATATCAGGGATGTTATGGAGATCCGTAACCGTAACCGAAACTATCGGATATCCGAAATAAAAATATATCCGTAACCGAATCCGATATAAAAGTTTCGAATAATTTCGGATAATTTTTACTGATATGTTGTAATAATTCCTATAAATATATTTCAATATCTAATAGAAAATATATAATAGACAAAAAGGAATAATGTTGTTTTTGTTTATTATAATTATGATTTTGCATTTTTACGTAGATAAATATTAATAACTTATATATCTTATATGACATATAATTGTAGTACCTACTTATATTGTTGTACTTAGTTGTATGACATATGATTGTAGGTAGTACAAATAATAACATAGAAATAAAATCATTTTTTTTACAAATTAGCATTCTACATTTACCATTCCTTAGAAATCTGATATCCGTAACCGAAACTATCCGAAACTAACGGATTATCCGAAAAAAATTCTTATCCGTAACCGTATCCGAAACCGGTATAACATTATTCCTATATCCGTATCCGCATCCAGATCCGAAATTTCATATACATAACATCTCTTCTCTATATACATAATATATACAGGGTATATATTATGTCTAAATTTTGCTTGTTTATAACCGACATGCGACATACTCAAGTCCCGTAACATCCTGTATATATTATATTTCGTCTAATTTTTCTTTATAATCTACATAATATGTTGATAATCTACATAATAATACTATACTATAATCTACATAATCTACATAACATGTTGTAGATAATATGATTTAAGTATATTATACTTAAATCACGTTCGCCCTATATTTTTTGGTAGTCAATTTCCCAAAAAGCAGTCAATTCAACAACTGAATGTTAAGAGTATCGAAATAGATCTAGAAATAGTTAATATATTAGTTTATATTAGATCTAGAAATAGTTAGATCTTAATATAACTTAGTGTATAAGTCTAATACTAAAATAAAGTTTTCTTTTTATAAGTTTAAAAATATTCGCGTTATTAAAAAAAAAACCCTGTATACCTTTATACAGGGTATATATGTATACAAGCAAAATTGAGCAGTAAAAACAAATAGTGAAGTTCCAGAACCCCTAAACACTCATAGTGAATGGAGGATGTATGGTAATAAAATAGAGGGTAGAATTCCATCGTACGACAACGACATGTTGAGGTTATGCTTGCAGCGGTACTAAGATGGTCGTGATTTTATGAGAGCCACTTGTCAAGTTAACTGAATGTGCTTGTAACGTCCTCCACAAAAAAGATACCTTACTTACAAGTTTGTACGGAACCCTCGGTGCGCGAGTCACAACTCGCACTTGGCCGGTTTTTTATAAATCTATGTAAATTATGAATTTATATTATAGGTAAAACTTTGTACGATACACGTATCGTAAAATACTCTTACGTACGTAATTATTATTTTTTAATGTGGTTTTACTATAATCTCGCATATTGAGAATTGGGACTCCCTAGACTAGGGCCACATAGTCACCTTGCGCCTAGGGCCACAAGCAATGTAAACGCGCCCCGAAAAACACTTAGGAGTCACAGTAAACGGAAGCAACGACAGAAGTATCGAAATTTGCGAAAGAATAAAGACAGGAAAAATGTATTTCTGGAAATTTCTGGAACAAGCACGAAAGTAGAAATCTACAAAACTTGCATTATACAAAGGCAAATCCAAGACTCTATAACGAAGAGAATTGAAAACTGGAAACCACCACTCAGTAGACCAAGAGGAAAGCCGCAAATAAAATGGCAGAATCAAATACAAGAAGATATGCGAATAATGGAAGTCACAGAATGGAAGAAGAAGGCGAAATACAGAAAGGAATGGAAGAAAATAGAACAAGAAACAAAAACACACAAGAACCTATGAATGGAAAATAGAATACGCGGACTGATCCTATGTGTGTCTGTGTGTATGACTATTTTGAAATTAAAATAGTTGTATGGGAATTAATTTTCAAATTAAACTCCTAATTTAGTTATAGGAAATGTCACGTTCAACGCTAGATAAAAAAAGGAAGATTGATAACGAAGGAAGAAAATTTAAAGAAATATGGGAGCTGCACTACATACACTACACTAGCTGCACTGCACAAGTGAAAAATAAAATTTCGTGCTTAATTTTCACAAATAATATACCTATTAGTACCACCAAACAATACAACCTTAAGCCATTTTATAATACTAATCATGAAAAACAATTTTCGTGCTTCGAAGGAAAGAAAAGAGATGAAACACTAAAGGCAATGAAGAATTCGCTTCATTACCAGAAAAAGGGTTCACAAAATTCATGAGTAGTAATGAATCAGACAAGAGGTAGTTACGAAATAAGCTAAAAATAAGCAAAATCATTCATCGATGGTTCTTTAATCCATGAATGCATGATAAAAGCTCTCGAAAAATCAGTCCTAAAAAGGCGCAGTCATTTTGAGATATATCGTCGTGAAGGCGTAGCAAACAGGATTACTGAAATAGCAGATAACATTAGTTGATGAAAGCACGGATGTGAGAGACGTTACGCACGTTACTATTTTCTTTGTGGTTGCGATAATAACATGAGGAGCACGGAAGAATTTTTGTAAATTAAGACTTTCCATTGACTTCTTAAAACAAAAAGTCTACTTAAAACAGGAAGAAATACACTGAATTTTATTCCTTAGAAAACACATTGCCAATTTTCTTCGTTCCTTAAAGATTTAGAATTTGTATTCGATTAACTTCCTTATTTTACAAAAGTTCGTTATTTTGTGCTGCCACAAGTCTTGAAGTTTCTATCTGCTTTTAGAAGAACTGATCATATTTCTAGAAATGAAAGATGACAATACCGAAAATTTATCGATTATAAAAGACCCTTTGTAAGTAATGGATACCCTTTGTAGGTCATCTAAACAATCTTAATATTACATTGCAAGGCAGAGATCATCTAGCAACGGAAATGTATGATGCAATAACAAGTTTAATGCAAAACTGACTTTGTTTAAAGATCATCTGCAAAAAACCGTTTTGATACATTTTCACACTGCGTGTGCGCAGTGTGAAATCACAAGATCAAAGTTCCTAATTTCCACATTATTGTAGTAAAATAGAAACTAATTTCGCTTCTCGTTGGGCCTTCTTCATTTGAAGTAGCAAATGCTCACACTTCCATACAATTAGAATTGATTGATTTCCACAATGCATCGGTTCTGAAAGAGAAGTATCGAGAAGTTGGAATTACTAAAATATATTGTTATTTTGGTGAGAAATACCTGGAAATTAAATGATGATTACTGCTCATACAAGTACGTAAGTACTATTTTTATTACTCATTCGCGAAAAGTACTTCTTGCCGTAGATCATTTAATACGAAAAATGTCACATTTCGTTGTATTTCCACATAACCTGGGTAACGCACATAAATATTCAATATCGCTAGGCTACATTAAAAAAAAAAAAGAATGAATGAATTTTTTGTTCTTTACAAAATAATAATAAAAATTAAAGAAAATGTTTTAAAATGAGTGTAAATTATATCGTGATACCGGAGACTGAGGAGAGTTCTTATGACGAATCCACACCACCGGAGACAATTGAAAAAGCTTTTTCTTCATTTCTGATTCCATTTTTTTTTGATGACCCCGGGAGCCCAAACTTGTAAGATACATCCCCTCACATGAGTAATCAAAAATATTGTTTATAACGTGAGCGAAATTGTCAATTTCCATCTCTAGCGTTTGTGCGCACAATTACGCTCTCTTGAAAAATTTACAGTTTTGCCACAAAGAAAAGACAACATTTAGTTACAAAATATACCATTTCGTTCATGAAATTCAATAAAACGGCATACAGATCAAGATTAAATAATCGTAGAAAATGTATCTGCCTTGATGAAGATTATCTGTTTTCAGTCTTCGAATCTAGATATTGGAAAACTAGTAGGAGGAAAGCGCTGGCAAGTTTCGCGACAAAATGAAGAAGAACATTAGTGATTAAATAAAATAAATGTTCAAATAAAAGCAATAATATAGCCTTTAATTATCCTATTCACATTTCTGAATCTTCAATTCAAAATATAGATTTAAGAAAATTTGTAAATGTGATATGGCACATGTGAATTTCGTATGTTACACGAGACGTGCTATCATTGAGTTATACTCTTGGTTTAAGGTATGTAATAACGAAAGAGTGGATAAGAACGTGCAAGTTTCAGGGATAAAACAGTTCAAATTAATATTGGGTACTAACAACTAAAAATGGGATGAACGAAAGGAAAATATGAACGATGAAAAGGATGGAGTTGTGACAGCAATTCTAATTCAACAGACTTATGAAAATTGTAAAAACTCTGCGACTGAAAGTAGATAAGGATAATGTATGTTCTGCGTTTCAGCACAAAAGAAATACCCATACGTCTTCTTCCAAACTTAACATTGACATTATCCACACTTAATTTATTCATTGATGATTTACCTTGCATATATTTGCAATAGAAAGGAATCTCTAGAGGTTTATTGATTGATCAAAGAGGAAATATAATGTTTGGGCCTACTATTAATCTTCTTCTGCTATTATTAATGATTTGAGAAATGGTTTTGACACTGTTTCACAATTAATTGCTATCGTTGACACTCAGAAAATCAATAACCAATAAAAAAATAGGAAAAATATATTATGTGAATTTGCATATTACAAGTAAAGAATTAATAAATAACTATGTTCTCTAATTCACTCATGACTTCTAACATAAATAAATATAATTACAAGTACAATTTTGTTTCCTGCACTTTCGTACTTTGAGGGACTATGTGTGTTGTAAAAAAATAATATAACCTGATAAATATTAATAAAAACGGTAAGTCCATAGTGATGAAGCTAAAAGGCAGAAACGCGTCTTTAGATTTTCATTATTATTAATATTTATCAGGTATTTTTTAGTATTTTTTAGCAACACATATAGTCTCCCATATTTCAAAAGTGCTGGAAACCAAATCGTACTTGTAATTATATTTATTTTTGTTATAAATCTTGAATGAATTAGAGAACATAGTAATTTCTTCATTCTTTTCTTGTAATATGGAATTTCACATAGATTTTCTTCGCAATTTTATATTGTCCGCAGGTAGAGCGAGCACACGTGGCCTATAATATGTATGAACTTGGCTCTATAGAAATATTATAATGTGAAATGGCGACTCATGCCCGTTTCGAACACAAAAAAAAAGTTGCCAAAAAACATTACGTGATTAATGGACGACTCCCAACATGAGATTTGTTCATAGTCCTAATATGACATAATATTATTGAGCTACGAACAGGTTGAATATATTTATATATTCAAGCTATATAAATATATTCAACCTTTAGGCTTTAGTAATTTAGGCTTTAGTAAGTTTGCAAACTAATGAGATTAGTGAAGCTGTGATTTTTCGCTGAAAAGGGTTTGGAGTTGATATTTAAGTTTACATGTGCCAATAATCATGAAGGTCTTAGGTAATATGGCTATTGGTTAACCTGCATCTGTACGAGTTTTTAATGTATTTCATTATGGAGAACGTTCTCTCACACATATAAGTAATTCCAAATGCAATGAAACAATTTCGGGAAAATTTTCGGGAAGACTTTTATAAACATCCTTACATTGCAAATGAATCATTTCTAACTGCAGATCTGATGTTAAAGTTTCTACGTCTAAATTATATGGATTTTGAAATCAATAGCAACAAGTCCAATTCCGAAAATCGGGATTCAAAATTTCTCTTCAACTGTTCCTAGGCAGCAACTGCAAAATCAACGGGAAATGGTGCCTCAGTTTCCTGGCTAAATTTTAGGCAGGTATAAAACTGAGTAGGTAAAACAGTTTTTATTCAATTGCGATTGAAAAAAAACGTTTTTTTTTCTAAAAATGATTTTATATTTTTATTTTTATTCTGTATACAGGTCAGGCAAAAGCTTATTTTCTCCTTGCAATCTTATATTAAGATAATTCACATGTTTTGTTGTATCTGTAAAAAACATAGCTTCCACAGCCACTCATTATTGTTCAACTCCGCAAGAGAACGATTCTTTTCATTTAAAAATGTCAATTTCTGCACGGGGTCAAAAAAACTGTGTTAGAACTTTTTCACTACTAAGCCTGCGAACTGCAGTATAATATGGAAATACATTTTCTACAATGTCTTTAATAAACTCGCAAAATTTTAGATAATTCAAAGCATGCGACGGGCTGTGAAGGGGCTTGCTAATGAATAATGCAATGTACAATTAATGGTTTTGATCCACCGTCGTTTTGTACAGCCTTAACTGTGTGAGCAACCACACCTTTATATTTTCCACAATTTTTTCCAATGAAAATTGTTTTTTTGAATAGTAGTTCCTTTAAAAATGTCTTCTTCCGTAGTCGATCATTAAAGATGTGTACATCAAGAAGCTCTTCGTAAATATTGTAATTTTTATGTATTGAGTAACTTTTGAGAAAATTTGATATTTAAATGTTATTATAACACAATGAAACTATAAATAGTGATAAAATAGGATACGATATTAGAAGTTATCGCCTTCTTTGTCTTACGTTTCTAGCCACTCTATCATGATCGATATTTATCAAGTCTTATTTTCAAGATCATTGAAAATTTTCTTAATGAAAACAGTTTTGCCAATATTTAGACCTAGCACTGTTTTTTTCTTGTACACTGATCATAGTCGTCCATCCTCCAATTGGAAACAAGCTATTTACATAAACAACCTCGACGAAAGAAAACTACCAATGCAAAGCTTTCTGGAAGATCTCAAATAGGATGTTCAAATAAAAACATCGGTCTTGAGGGACAAGGTATCGCAAAACAACCAATAATCTACGATCCATGCAATGGGTGAGTGAGTTGTGAAGTTAGATTTGCAAGCTTTCTTATCTCAAATAAAATACCCACCCTATGATTCCTCAGAGCGTATAGTTGCTTACTCCGCTAAGATATTAGTCCAGAAATGGCCCTGACCCAGGGCAGCTGCTGACCTGTTTTATGAGGCCGCGGGTTCACGGGATCAGTGCGATTTAAATAATTGAGACAAATTTTATTACATTAGATTAAGTACAATTTGCTTTATTTTGGTAAATTTAGCGTTAAATATGAGAGTATAAATAGCTTAATCAAAAACATTATTTTGGGTATAATATAGTAAAAAGCATTCAAATGAAATGTCGAACCGTAATAGTACGTAAGTAGTTATAATACAACTTCAAAATAAAAATACTCTTTAATCAAAACTAAATTATCCGGGAAGACTTATTCACCATTAAGAATAGTAAATTAGACCATTTATAATTTTAGACCATTTGGACATTATAGTTTTACTATTGGTAATCCATTGTGTAAATCGGTTGTTCTGTTAATTTCTATACCATAACTATGCAATATATTTGATAATTACATTTATAGATTTAACGCATATTCCAGCAATCAACAAAGCGCGCCGGTAAAATTTGGGCGAACGGTAATAAAATGTCAATATCTCAATATATTCTACTCTATTTTGAACAGTTTATAATTAATCAATCTATCTGATATTTAATTTACTAAATTCTCTCAATTTTTTTAGATTTATTCTTATTATTTATTAAATAAGACTCGCGCATATTAAATCCCATTTTCTTCCTTTCTTAATATAATTTTTATTATATTGTATCGTAAAGGATTCCCAATGCATCGATAGACGTTTCGACAACGTGATTTTCTGGGGAACTGGAATTTATTTCCGACTACACAGGAAACCAACAGATTTACTTCTCTCCGAAGGGAAGTTAAATTTATAGCCTACTAAATTTATAGACATTTGTTGCCTCTTTAAGGTGTCACTAGTCTCGACACAATTTGTACCCTGTAGATTTGAAGTGTATTTGTTTAACTATTTTTATACAATTTACACCAAATTAATTTCTCTAATTAAATAAACTAAGGCTTACTAACACCACCACTTCACATAAACAGCTCTTTAAATCCTCTTTCTCGTATCAAATAACAAAAAAAATCAAAGGGATAAACGACACTCTACGGCTAGCGGGAAGACTATGACATTACATTCTTATAATGCCTAAACGAGTCCTTTTGTTCTTTATTGACATATTATATACCTTATTATATATTTAGCATAATGTATACCTTATCTCTATCATATATTTATAAAGAAACAAAAAATAAATAAACTCTCAATATCTACATTAAATATAACTTAAATATAACTCTATAATACTATTAGCAATACAGCGAAACTTTACACAACTAGTTTTACTTGAGGCCTTTTGTCTTCCAAATATCATTCGGTTTTCTTTATAACAACCAACACACCGTCTTTTAACATCCACTTTCTCGAGGGAATGTTCACTATCTTTAGCATTGGATGAACAAACAGCTGATTGGTTTATTGAATCAGGAACATGTGCATTCAAACTCTCAACTTTATTCTTTTGATATTTAACATCCGTTGGATGAACAAACAGCTGATTGGTTTATTGAATCAGGAATATGTGCCTATTTTTCTCTATTATTATCATAGTCACCATTCAAACTCTCAACTTTATTCTTTTGACGTCTAGGAAGCGTCTTATATGATGGTGATAAACTAGTAGATATTCTAAGCGGAGTCCAATAGATGGTTTTATTACGGGCACACCAAATACAATACCCATCTTGATAGTAAAACACCAGCGTTAACACTAAATTATAAATGCTATCCAACCCTATTTATATCGTGCAGAGTTCTTTGCATCAATGAGGGTGTGAGGTCTATGTAACCCCACGCTAAACAGGGCGTGAGGTCTATGTGACCCCACGCTCAACAGGGTGTGAGGTCTATGTGACCCCACGCTAAACAGGGTGTGAGGTCTATGTAACCCCACGCTAAACAGGGTGTGAGGTCTATGTAACCCCACGCTAAACAGGGTGTGAGGTCTATGTGACCCCACGCTAAACAGGGTGTGAGGTCTATGTAACCCCACGCTAAACAGGGTGTGAGGTCTATGTGACCCCACGCTAAACAGGGTGTGAGGTCTATGTGACCCCACGCTACACATAACCGATTAAAGCTGCAGAGTATTAAGTGAGAGAGAGAGCGAGAGAGAGAGAGATGGGAATTAATTTTCACGGAAAACGTATAAAAGCAGTTGTTTCGGACAATTCTACCACTCGACCCTTACATCGCAAAGAGTTAACACCTATATTAAAAAATAAACTATTATCTCTAGGATATAAGTTAAAGCGATAGTATGGATAAAATAGATATATTCTCCAAAGTTGACTATGAGGATACTATTACAAAGAGTGAATTTCATACGTATTATCCTATAGCTCAAAATTATAGAAACAATGATGAGATTCGTATTAGGATCCAACACCAGGATATTTACACTTATCCTAGCGAAAGTTATATTTATGTAAGCGGAACCGTTAATTTTCCGAAACTCATTCCACCTGCAACTACACATAACTTTGAACTTGTCAAAAACGCTTATGCGTTTTTGTTTGATGAAATTCGCTATGAATTGAATGGAGTTGAAGTAGATAAGAATCGAGATGTAGGAACTACAAGCACGATAAAAGGATTACTCTCCAACACCAAGCGAGATCAACATATGTTACATAATTTGTATTTTTTTTAAATGTGACATACTTTGATTATAACAGAAAGTTCTGTGCTCTAATTCCATTGAAATATTTATTGGGTTTTGCTGAGGATTATACAAAAATGTTAATTAATGTAAAGCAGGAATTAATTCTACTACGAGCTAGAACTGATGTGAACTGCTACAAAGGAGATGCAAATATAAGATTCAATATTGATCAAAGTTACTGGCGAATTCCCCATATCCAACTCAACGACGAAGCTCGATTGAATGTATTGGATACACTCGAAGAAGATAAGCCGATATTAATACCGTTTCGTAGGTGGGAGTTGCATGAACTACCTGCTTTAAAAAATACCGACAGAGATATCTGGTCTGTAAAAACATCTACAACTCTGGAGAAGCCTCGATATGTTATAATTGCACTGCAAGAGGGGCGAAGAGATGCTCATGTAAAAAACGCGTCCGAATTTGATAATGCATCGCTGCGAAATATGAAAATTGACCTAAACTCGGATTCATATCCATATGAAAGCTTAAATCTTAATATGGATAGTGGTGATTATGCACAACTTTATTACATGTATGCCACTTTCCAAAGCAGTTACTATGAACGCAGAAATGAGCCGATATTAGATATGATTCAATTCAAGGGTCATGATCTTTTTGTGTTTGATGTATCTAAACAAAATGAGAGTATTAAATCATCTGCTGTTGATTTAAAAATTGAATTTGAAGCTACGCAAGCATTCAAACCAAACAGTCGAGCCTATTGCCTTATTTTGTGTGAAGCTGCCGTTGAATACACCCCCTTGTCGGGAATAGTTGTAAAATTAATTTAAAAATTTAATTAAAATGAACCATTGTATGTGTAAATCATATTAGCGACTATTCTATATGTATTGCAAGAAATGTTTATATAAGTATTTAAATGTTTTGATTTACATTTAAATGTATTATTATTAGAATTTAATAAAACCATAAATTTTATGTGGAGTTTTCTTTATTTTACAACCTTGTATTCTCTTGGAAACTAACACTCGCTCACCGCTGATAAGATAACAGGAAGTTGTTATTGCTAGCAAACATCCAGTCGAACCTAATCAACAAGTCAGAGCAGTAATCAAAATTAAAACGTAGATTATTAAGTTGAATTAAACAATCCCTTATATATTTTAGTTCAGTCTTATCTAGTCTCATGTATTTAGCTCCGTTTATCTAGCCCCATGTATCTAGCCCCATGTATCTAGCCACGTCTATCTAGTCTCATGTATTTAGTCCCGTCTATCTAGTCTCATGTATTTAGTCCCATGGATCTAGCCCAGTCTGTCTAGTCTCATGTATTTAGTCCCGTTGATGTTTGCAACCAACTTCACACCTCATTTGTCTCAACAGGATATAATTTTGAATTTCCCCGCCTCGCGTCTATTTTTTGAATTTTCCCGCGCATCTGGAAGTTTGAAAATGGCGGCCGGAAGTCGAAACCGAAAACCGGAAGTCGAAACCGGAAACCGGAAGTCGAAACCGGAAACCGGAAGTCAAAACCGGAAGTTGAAACCGGAAGTCAAAACCGGAAGTCGAAACCGGAAGTTCCAAGGTCAATGTTAGGTTAAGGTCAAGGTTAGGTTAGGAGTCAAAGGTCATCGCGCATGCGCATGACTGAGGTGGAGGTGGATCTAGAACGCATCATCTTTCCCTACTGCCACCCTCTCAGTAGATGACGTCATTCGCGAGTGGAGGGGGCACGGGAGGGAAAAGAGGATCTAGACCGGACAATATTGTCCGGTATGGATCCTTTTGGTATTTTGCGCCAGACCTATCCTAGCTATTCTACTACTCGGCATTGGTCAAAGTTTTGATAGCAAGTAAAATTATCATATGGGATGAGTGCACAATGGCGCACAAACGTTCATTAGAAGCAGTAAATCGAACCATGAAAGATCTGCGCAATACCTTAAGATGTTTTGGAGGCGCAATGATTCTACTGTCTGGCGATTACCGCAAACTACCAGTAATTCCAAGATCCACCGGTGTAGATGAAATAAACGCCTCAATCATCTACTCTATGGCGCTATATTAAAATACTTCAGCTGACGACAAACATGCGACTTGCATTGCTAAACGATCCATCTGCAGAAGATTTCTCCAAGCAATTGTTATCAATCGGTAATGACCGCCTTCCCGTCGACTAATCGAACGGATTGATTTCGTTTCCACATAATTTTTGCAATTTCGTCTCAACTAAGAACGACTACAACAACGAAACGTTCCCGAACATCATTGATGATCACAAACATTTCAATTGGTTGAGTGAATGATCAATTCTAGAAAAAAGATGTGAATCACTTAAACATTATAATTCAAAATCAAATCGTTGGTCCATTACATTCTTTAAACTCTATCGACACGGTTACAAATGGAGACGAGGCAACCGACTATCCAATAGAATTTTTAAACTCATTGCATCTGCTGGCTTGCTACGGCACAATTTACAACTGAAGTTTGGTTCAGTAGTCATCATGCTTCGAAATCTAAACCTACCAAAGCTATGTCTATCTCGAAGCCTATCTGGATAGGCACCAGAAGAAAAAAAACAACTCAATCGTTCATATCCGCAACCGTAACCATTCGGTAGAAAACCCTCTTCCACCATTTTAAAGGTTTCATCACAGCTCATTATCAGGTCCTCTCAGAAAGATCTACGCCACTATGTTATCATATAGTAGAAAGTGCTGTTGGACAACATGCATCAATTTAATATCCGTATTTATTTTTTCTCTTCTTATGTAAACAATCAGCGTTATGATAGTTAATAACAATACTTGTTTTGTATCCTGCTATTTGCTCGCCAAAGTTATGGCCCGATTCACTAAAAATTGACATTCTCCTTTATTCATATTTGTTTCTTGCAGAAGCAATATATTTGCTTGTTCTGATTGCAGTGTAATCTACAAATACATTCAGATAAGATTCTTATTCTATAGAATAGGCACGCCCAATAAATTAAGGGAAAAGCCAAATGGGCTCTATTGGTGTGCAGAAATCTGGCGGGGAAAACGTGGGGTTGTAACCCCACAATCTAGCGATGGATGTACACCGTGATAGCGAGACCAGCGATCACTTACGGGGCAGTTTCGTGGGAAAGTAGAGCCAAGCTGGTCTATATGAGGAAGCAGCTTTAGAAGATTCAAAGGCTGGCATGTGTCTACATTGCAGAGGCAATGGGGTCGTACCCTACAGCAGCAATGGAACTGCTGCTGGATCTGACTCCATCGCATCTTGTCGTGGAGGGGCCGCCAGATCGGCGAATGTAAGGTTCAGCAAGGAAAGAATAGGCTGAGATAAAATAATCTGGAGCAGAGACCGAAACAACCTCGCTGCCAGGATCCCTTGACTGGTAGTACCAAAAGATGAAATGGTATGCAAATACAATTTCGAGAAAAACTACACCGCAATGTGTAGTAGTAAAGCCGATTGAAGCGATGAATCCTCAATATACCACGTAGAGCAAAATGACATACGGATGGTTCCAAGAAAAAGAAAGATACTGATGTAGGAGTGTTTGGATCTCGTTACAAATACTTTGAATCCATGGGAATCTACCCAAAGATCTTCCAAGCAGAGGTACATGTAATCGAAAGATTTGCACAACTTAACCTCCACAAGAATTATCGTATAAAGACGAATTAATATCCCGTCAGCTAGCTAAGCAGCCATTCTGCGCCACTAGTTCATGCACCATCAGATCAAAACTAGTAAGCGACTGTGTGGGCAAAAACCTAAACAAGCTCGACAGAGAAAATAAATTAAAGTTATACTGGGTACCAGGACACAGTGGTATAAAGAGAAACTAAGAAGCCGATTACTTAGCAAATATTTGATCCCTTCATACATCCGGAACCCTTTTGCGGTATGTGTATGAGGTCCATTCTCAAACGGTTAGATGAAGAAATAAGAGAACAATGGATGGAAACATCGAAAGAACTTCCAAGGTTAAGACAGTCCAAAGTAATGCTGCAATCTTTTAACCAGAAAAGAACAAGTTTGACTGAAACTAAACAGGAACAAGCTTAGTAATCTGACAGGGGCCACTCCTCCTCCTCCAACCTCCTCCGACCTCGACCTTGACACTTCCGGTTTCGACTTCCGGTTTCCGGTTTGGACTTCTGGTTTTGACTTCCGGTTTCGACTCCCGGCTTTGACTTCCGGCCGACATTTCCGGAGCTTCCAGATGCGCGGGCAAATTCAAAAAATAGACGCTAGGCGGGAAAAGTCCGAATTAGGTGTCGGCGAGGCAAATGAGGTGTGTAGTTGGCTGCATATATCAACGAGGCTAGATACATGAGGTTAGATAGATGAGTCTGAATACATGAGACTAGATAGACGGGCTTAGATACATGAGGTTAGATACATGGGGTTAGATACATGGGGATAGATAGACGGGGTTAGATACATGAGACTAGATAGACGGGGCTAGATGCATGGGGTTAGATAGACGGAGCTAGATACATGAGATTAGATAGACGACGCTAGATACATGAGACTAGATAGAAAGAGCCTAGATAAGACTGAACTAAAATATATAAGGGATTGTTTAATTCAACTAAAATATATTCTCGATTGATAAGACTGAACTAAAATATATAACGGATTGTTTAATGTAACTAAAATATATTTTCGATTGTTTTTCTTATAATTGTTAATAATGTTTATATTTTTACTTTCATTATGTTATCTACGTTTTATTTTGATTTACGGCTTGTTGATTATGTTCGACCGGATGTTTGTCAGACATAATAACTTCTGCTATCTTATTAGCGGTGCGCGAGTGGAGAAAATAATAAATTATGAAGCGTGGTCTAATCAATTTCTTAGGTTTGTTTTTCGTTGTAATTTAATAAACATAATCACGTGAAACATCCAGCATTTCATTTATATAAACCAGAGTTCAATTTTCTAGCATCCACTTTTCAGCTACTAGCATCCACTTTCTATCTACTTGCATCCACTTTTCATCAACTTGCATCCACTTTTCATCTACTTGCATCCATTTTTCATCTACTTGCATCCACTTTTCACCTACTTGTATCCACTTTACATCTACTTGCATCCACTTTTCATCTACTTGCATCCACTTTTCATTAACGCTAAACAGGGTGTGAGGCCTATGTAACCCCACGCTAAACAAGGTGTGAGGTCTATGTGACCCCACGCTCAACAGGGTGTGAGGTCTATGTGACCCCACGCTCAACAGGGTGTGAGGTCTATGTTATCACACGCTAAACAGGGTGTGAGGTCTATGTGACTCCACGCATTAGGTTAGCATTAGGTTAGGCTACGTGAGGTTAGGAATAAAGCGCGCTTCATGCCTAACCTCACGTAGCCTAACCTAATGCTAACCCAACCTAATGCTATCACAACTAACCCAATGGGGTTAAATCTGATTAAAAGCTGATGAAAGCTGACTGAAAATAGACCTCACGCCCTCTTTAACGTGGGGCACCATAGACCTTATACCCTGTTAAGCGTGGGGTTACATAGACCTCACACCTTATTAAGCGTGGGGTTACATAGACCTCACACCCTGTTTGGCGTGGGGTCACACAGACCTCACACCCTGTTTAGCGTGGGGTCACATGGACCTCACACCCTGTTGAGCGTGGGGTCACATAGACCTCACACCCTGTTGAGCGTGGGGTCACATAGACCTCACACCCTGTTTAGCGTGGGGTTACATAGACCTCACACCCTGTTTAGCGTGACGAAAAGTGGATGCAAGTAGATGAAAAGTGGATGCAAGTAGATGAAAAGTGGATGCAAGTAGATAGAAAGTGGATGCAAGTAGATGAAAAGTGGATGCCAGAAAATTGAACTCTGGTTTATATAAATGAAATGCTGGATGTTTCACGTGATTATGTTTATTAAATTAAAACGAAAAACAAACCTAAGAAATTGATTAGATCACGCTTCATAATTTATTATTTTCTCCGCTCGCGCACTGCTGATAAGATAGCAGAAGTTATTATGCCTGACAAACATCCGGTCGAACCTAATCAACAAGCCGTAAATCAAAATAAAACGTAGATAACATAATGAAAGTAAAAAATAAACATTAACAATTATAAGAAAAACAATCGAAAATATATTTTAGTTGAATTAAGCAATCCCTTATATATTTTATTTCAGTCTTATCAATCGAGAATATATTTTAGTTAAATTAAACAATCCCTTATATATTTTAGTTCAGTCTTATCTAGGCTCTTTCTATCTAGTCTCATGTATCTAGCGTCGTCTATCTAGTCTCATGTATCTAGCTCCGTCTATCTAACCCCATGCATCTAGCCCCGTCTATCTAGTCTCATGTATCTAGCCCCGTCTATCCAGCCCCATGTATCTAACCCCATGTATCTAGCCTCATGTATCTAACCCCGTCTATCTAGTCTCATGTATTTACACTCATCTATCTAACCTCATGTATCTAGCCTCGTTGATATATGCAGCCAACTACACACCTCATTTGCCTCGCCGACACCTAGTTTTTAATTTTCCTGCCTCGCGTCTATTTTTTTAATTTTCCCGCGCATCTGGAAGCTCCGGAAATGGCGGCCGGAAGGTAAAGCCGAAAATCGAAACCGAAAGTCGAAACCGGAAGTGTCAAGGTCAAGGTCGGAGGAGATTGGAGGAGGAGGAGTGGCCTAGAAGGAATCATCTTTCCCTACTGAAATGCGACCCAGGTGCTTACCTATACGTTTCACGAACTGCGCAGGGAATATTTTTTCTAAAATAATATTAATATACTACTACTACTATAAGCAGAAACCGAGAATGTCCGATAAGCAAAAATTTTGTGATAAATGAATTTTTTTTTTTGTGGCGAATTGTATGGAACTAATTTTTAGGTTTCTTTGGGTCGTATATATACCAATGGATGGAATGCACAAAGGATCATCTTATGATGACTTTCTCCACAAAAGTTAAATAATTATGCTTTCTAATCCTGTGTTAAAGGTATTATATCATAAACGAAATCACAATTATGATCAGATGTTTCGCAATGTATTAAATAATAAATATTCTCGTAACACAACAGTAAACCACATACGTTAACAGCGCTTATAATCATACTATTATTAATATTAATTATCGAAGGAGTTTCCGAGAAAATTGTGATGTTGCACCTTCGCTGCACTCAACCCCATTATTATCCTTTCCCTACTATACCAACACAATGATACAAAGAAAAATAACTGCATATATGTAGATTGCACAGAGGTACGTTAATTAATGACTCTAGCCAATAGTTATCAAAATTACATGAGCTCAATCATTCTGATTGCAGATCACCTGACTATCGACAATAGTTCATATTTTACAAAATGTAATGCTGTATAGGTCGATGAATTTCATAGTTTAGAACAGGGGTCTCCAAACTTTCCAGCCTTAGGGCCATACTGATTACTCCAGTAAGTTCCGAGGGCCAAAACCATATTATCATTGTTGCCGGTGGTAAAAAGTGAAATAGTCCACTGATGAAAAAATAAGTCCGAAAAAGTACGCAACGTTTAAAAAGGGCTGCAAATCGGACTAAAGTCCGCTAAACGGCAACAATGCATATTATTAATTTTCCTGTCATTATCTGTAATTTCTAGATTAGTCGTAGAGTACGAACCATGAGGAGTAACGTGACACGACATCTGGTGGACACAAGCGGAAATACTTATCGCTTAGTAGTACCTTCTATCGCTAACAGATGGCGCTAATAGCACATACAGAATAATCTCGTTGGTTCGAGAAAGTTCTGGTGTCTTCGACTCACTTCTAGATGGCAGTAATTGGAATATATAAGAAGGCTAGTGGCGCAACCACAAGTCAGTTCCTATGACACTGTTGTGAAATAAAATAGTGCGTACCTCCTTAAAACGTGATTGTGCGTGTTTAAGTTTAAGACATCTTTGTAACAGTATTTTGATTTGAATTGTTGCTTTTGTGTGTGATTTAGTAGTATGGAAAAGAAGCGTAAAATTAATAGTGAATGCAGAAAATTCAAAGATCAGTGGAACATTCAGTATTTCGTAATTGAGTCCAGTAACAAGGCGCTATGTTTGATTTGCAATGAAAGCATAGCCGTTCTCAAGGAATATAACATTAAACGTCATTATGAAACAAAACATTTTCAAAATTACTCAAAATATACAGGAAGTTTGCGGACAGAAAAATTCGAAGCTATGAAGCGCGGATTGAAATCCCAGCAATCTTCATTTACAAAACTCAAAACTTAAACTACAAAACGTGGAAAACCATTCACCGATGGAGAAATGATGAAAGAATGCATAATTGCAGTAGCCGAAGAAATGTGCCCTGAAAAAGTAAATTTATTAAAAACTGTCAGTACGTCAGCAAACACTGTGGCTCGAAGGGTAGAAAACATCGCTGAAAATATATCCTCTCAACTGTTCGAAAAAAATGGACATGTTGAGTGGTTTTCTTTGGCCTTGGATGAGTCAACGGATGTGTCAGATACTGCTCAGGTGTTGATTTATATTCGAGGAGTAGATAAAAGCTATGAAGTGCATGAAGAACTTCTTGATATGTATAGTATTCATGGCACAACTACTGGTACAGATATTTTTAAAGGAGCTGAAATGGCCATTTATCAAAAGAACCTTCGATGGAAAAACTTGAAATGTATTATAACTGATGGAGGCAAAAACATGAGTTGGAAAGATAAAGGAGTGGTCGCTCTTGTGTCAAAGGCTGTAGAAAATGACGGTGGTTCAAAACCATTAGTCTTACATTGTATCATTCATCAACAGTCTTTGTGCGGAAAATGTTTGGATATGTCTGAAGTTCTGAAACCAGTCATATCAACTGTTAATTTTATCAGATATTTTGGGCTGAATCACCGACAATTCCGACAATTTATTTAAGAGATTGGAGAAAATGACTTACCTTATCTTACTGCCGTACGTTGGCTTAGTTGTGGGAAAGTCCTTCAGCGCTTTTTTGAACTTCGAGCAGTGATCGAAATTTTTTTGAATGAAAAGCATCGCCCTCTTACTGAATAACAAAACAACGCATGGCTGTGGAAGTTAGCATTCTATGTTTATTTGACAAAACATGTGAACGAACTGAATTTGAGATTGCAAGGAGAAAACCAGCATCTTCCTGATTTATACACTAATATCAAATAATTCCGGAAGAAATTGATACTGTTTCAATCACAACTACGAAGTAAATGTTTTTCACATTTTAAAACATGTGAAATATTCAGCCACACCACTGAGACTGAGTTTCCTATCGAAATTTGCAATCGAAACTTTGAGTGCTTTGAAAATAAATTTTGATACTCGTTTCTCGGACTTTGATGCTATTGCAAATCAAATTAAGATTTTTCAGAATTTATTTGATACTGACATTGAAACCCTAGCCCCGGAACTTCAAATGGAAATGATTGATCTACAGTGCAGTGATATAACTAAGAACAAATATCAAAACTCAACTTTGTTGGAATTTTATAAGAGTCTTCCACTGACACAATTTGATAATTTGCATAAATTTGCTCGTGGGCTGTTTTCTGTTTTTGGTAGTACTTATTTGTGTGAGAAGACCATCTCCAAAATGAAGTACACAAAAAATGTTTACAGATCTAAATTAACTGATGAGCATCTTAAATCTCTTTTAATAATTGGTACAAGTAAAATTAGTCCACAACTACAAACTATTGTCAGTGGAAAATCTCAATTACATAAATCTCATTAGTATTTCATATGTCATTATGCTTGTTATAAGTTATGTTTTTATTTAAAATGTATAAAATGTTAGTTGGATTCATTTCAATAATTTGTTAGTTATTATATACTGAAGTTAAATTTTCTCCATATTATACATGTCTTTACTCATTACAATTCTGTGTTTCTTTATCCAACTTATCACAAAAACAATAACAATAAGCCTACAACAATGTTATGAGTAGTTAGCCCATGACCATATCAATGTAGATGTCATATTAATAATTATTCAACATAAAATTAGAATACTTCAGTAAACTAAATTTAATTTGATATAAAAAATATGTTCTCTAAAAGGAGTTTTCAAGTATGTTAGTTCTCTGCGGGCCGGACAAAATCTGTCCGCGGGCCGGATGTGGCCCTCGGGCCGTAGTTTGGAGACCCCTGGTTTAGAAGATTTATAAATTTGAAGTTGAAGATTAATAACCTTATGAAAATAACTTTTTTTCTCAAAATGTCATTAGTCCCAGATTACTATGTGCGACGCCATTCAAGAGACAAGTATATTTATTGAATTTATATATTTCTTGTATGTATCATAAAAAAATTAGTTGACGCTAATTTGCGTTGAAGCTTTTTAAAACAAATTATTAATGAGGCGAAAAATATATTTCACCATACACACACCATTGAATTGCTCACAATACTGCTCACTCACAATTCAAATTTCCACCGGATAAAATATTCAAGCTGTTTATTATGACTGCACATAACAACTCACGTAATAATAAAAATAAATTGGAAAAATAGATGGATAAAGCATCCATTATGCAGAAATGACGAAATATTTCCAAAATTTTCTGATATAGCTTCTTAAACTAGTTTGCCAAATAACATTGTGTCGAGATTAACAATAAAATAAATCGAGGAGAATATCTACATTTTAATTAACATAACTTTATATATCCCATCTACCTAATTTTGATAATTTAGAATTTAATTCTATCTAAAACTTTGCAAAATTAAACTATCTACCCTTGCTATGCTAAATTTGACTATGTACCCTTGTATGTCAGTTTTCTCCGTTCAGTCTTTTCAACATAATCCCATCAGCATACTAAGCTCCAGTATAATCTATTATATCGACTTCCTTAACACCTGTTCAACTTTGTCTCTCATATCAATCCAGAAGCAGAATCTTCAGAATAATACAGCAACTACCCAATATATCATAACATAATTAATGAATTAGCCAAAAAGAGATTGATCCATCTCACCTATATGACGAACTTGACACTTAGCAACGACAAATGTAAATAGAATCGTCAACATGTTCCACATACAAACGCAATAAATTAATTAAGCTAATTAGCCATGTTGTGATTTCACGATTTACGCAACGATAAAGGATAATAATCAATTAACCTTTAATATTTATTATTCCTTAATCAAAGCGAACTCATAAAAATAACATGAATTCTAGCGTAATTTATCGAAAAAATTCAAACGCTAAATACTTAGTATTAGTGATTAGACTTACAACAATATTAAATTTCAATAGTTTATTCCACTTCTCCTCGTCTCACGTTTAATGAAATCTAGCGCTGTAAGCTTTTGTCTGCCATCGTCTAGTCTTAGCTCGTATTGTCTCGTGTTGCCACTTTCGGCTTGTTATTGCCTCGAATTATCTGTTTATAACTCATGTAGTCTGGACCAGCCTGATAATATCAGGCATTGCGCAGTCAGCCCTGATTAAAGTTAGATTTTCTGCTATTTCCTGTCTTCTCAAGTTTCGTCTTGTGAAGTCTTGCATGGTTTCGTCTGGTATCGTTTGATATAGTCTCGACTTGTCTGGCTTTGTTCGGTTTTGTATGGTCTTGTTTAATCATTTCTGGTCTTGCCTCGTCTTATCGGGTCTTGTTCGGTCTTCTCCAGTATTGTACGGTCTTGGCCAGTCTTGCCCGGTCTTGTACGGTATGTCTGGTCTTGTCCGGTGTTGCCCGGTCCTGTCCGGTCTTATACGGTCTTTGCGCCTCTTGTCCGGTCTTGAACGATCTTGTCCGGTCTTGTCCGGTCTTGTTCGGTATTATTTGGCCTTGACCGGTCTGCTCCGTTCCTGTCCGGTCTTGTCCGGTTTTATGTGGTCTTGTAGGATCTTGCTCGGTCTAGTCCGGTCTTATCCGATATCGTTCTGCCTTATCCGGTCTTGTACTTTCTTGTCCGATCTTATCCAGTTTTGTTCCGTCTTAGCCGGTCTTGACCGGTTTTGTCTGGTCTTGTTTGGCTTTGTCTGGTCATGTTGAGTCTTGTCGGCCCTTAAATTGCGGTCATAGGGAAAGAGCAGACAAGACTGCTCTTTTCTGATCGTCTCTGGTTTTGTGTAATTCTTGCCTGGTTCTACTCGATCTTCTCTGGTATTTGACAATTTATAGAAGCAGAAGTTGCTATGAGAGTTTTGTAATTGAAAATATTTGTCATTAAGGGAGGAAACCACATTAGGAGGTTAAAAAAATCTTTTTTTTTTATTGCATAAATCTTTAGCTTCATTATCCAAGAATAGGCTTTCAAAATATCAAATCCAAATTCGCATTCGTTTAGATTTTATGGCCATAGAACCGAGTGCACATCGGGTAAAGGCTACAGGCTCGAGCGCAGATAGGGCTGAGCACTACCTCAGGTAGTCTTGACCGGTTCAACCTCACAGTCGCTTTGTATACTAACGTACCCTTGAAACAGAACCCCGCCGTTGTATCTTTCTTTTCAAATAACGGTGTAGAAGTGTATGTATAACGGTGTATGGACTAAGGATTCGAAGACATATGGATAGTGTGCAAGATATTAAAAAAGCAATTATGGCGACATACTATCATATGATTTCGACGGATGAAAATCCTCGACATGAGTATTGTCTGGAGAGAGGAGACAGCCGGTGTAAGTGGCAGAAACGAACAGCCGTTGGAATGGAACATGAACCGCACCCTACTCCATTGCACCCCCACGTACAGAAGGAAATTCTTCCAATATATAAAGATTTATCAAGGGATCAATTACTGGAGATATGTTTAGGAGGCCATACACAAAATGCAAATGAAACTTTTAATTCCAGTATTTAACGATTAGCTACTAAACATTTTTACTCCGGACTAAAATGCGTTGAATTGGCATCGTATGTAGTGGCGGGGTTATTCAATGAAGGAAATTCATCAGTTCTTATGGTCATGAACGAGGCAGGAATTGTAGTAGGCACGCAAAGCTTTAACTATACCGAACAAATGGATAACCAGCACGTGAGCCTGCAGAATCGACATAATTCATATAAGTCGAAGGTAGGTCGGAAAGAACTGCTGCAAGCGCAAAACGAAGCCTATGAGGAAGAAGAAGGATTACTATCTGGTGCTGGAATCGCATATAAATCGGTAAGCATTTTACATTATTGTTATCTTCCTTGAATTTCTAGTTTCGAGGATTTATTTTTCAAACACGTTTATCTCGAAATGACTTTTTTCACATTTGCGTGCAGTCTAACTCAAAAAGTAAAGACCCGATCATTATGAAAATTGATAGTATGATTCTTTATAAAATTAAGAATTAAATGAACCAACATGTTAGATGGTATCGTGATTTTGAGGGTATTTTTCTTTGCATAATCAGAGAAAAAAATCATGAAAATCGAAGAAAAATCGTTCCAATACCTGCAAAATTTTTAATTTTCATTATTTTTACCTGTATTGAGTTCATATTCTTAGAAAATAAGTTATTAATGTCTTCTGATTTCTGATGAAAATGGGAATGTAAATCTTAATTTTACCCACCCAAAAAAATCCTAAAAAATCAGGGTCAAACAGCCTCCTAATGTGGTTCCCCCATTAACTTTCATAATTAATTCGCAATTAAGTTTATATGTTGCAGTTCACTGAGGAAGTTCAGTGAAAAAAATATGACTTTCCCATCGTAAATTAGTTTTATTTAGTTGGTCGCTTTTTCTAGTTATAAAATTGATGGATGTATCCGTGAGAAAAGTTTCCTCAATGATTCCTATCCATCCGCTGCGACATTGGAAAAACGTTTTCTCACGAAATTGAAAATCCTTGTTTTTCCCACTGGGAAAAATATACAATACCTTGTTTATTTTTCTAGATCTCAAACGCCCAAAGGACACAACAATGTAAACGGCAAACAGAATACTTTCGCAATAAAATCATTGTTTACAATCTAACCATAAACTTTTAAAAAAGTTTTTCTGTTATTTAATCTTTGTCTCTGAATGTGCTTTAGGAAATATATTAATATTTGTGTTTTTACCATCCATTTATATTAGGGAAGAAAGCCTGCCCGGATTAAGCTTAATTTGAAATGTTTAATTTACAAGAAAATGTAGTCTGTGCAATAAGAATAATAAATGTTTGGTGTCGCAACAAATTATGCCGTTGATGACTTTTTGTGTAGGGTTTCGCGAAGAGGACTTAAAACAGGAAAATATGTAATCCTATTAAAAATTTATTAAAACATCCGGACAAGCACAGCGTTATTTCGCCGTTGCTAAAATACTTTCAGATGGTAATTTATTTAGATTTAATTGGTAGCTACATTTTTTATCTGTTTTTAATTTGTCCGTTCAAATAGGAGACACACCACTTTAATTTTGAATCGGATTCAGTGTCAGTTGAATCTATCGTTCCGGATTTTTCAAATAGTCAAGCCAGGAATTCCAATCAATATGCATACACAGAAGAGGAAATATTTAATTATTAAATGTTAGGTACATTAAGGAGAAAATTATAAAACCTATAGCAGACTGAAGAGGACTATATAAACGAGACTAGATCAGGTTAGAGAAATCTGTACAAGGATGATAAAGCCAGAGAAGCTAGACGAGACCAGAGAAAGCCTGAAAAGATCGACCAAGTCATGATCAAATAAGACAAAACAAGACCAAACAAATCCAGACAAGACCATATAAGACAAAACAAGACCAGACTAATACAGACAGGACCAGACATGACTAGACAACATCAGTAAAGACTTGACAAGACCAGCCAAGACTAGACAAGAGCAGACAAGACAAGATATGACCAGACAAGACCAGATAAGATAGGAAAACGCGCCATAAGACCAAACCAAACTAGACCACACCAGACCATACAAGACCGGAAAAGACCGGACAAGACCTGATAAGACAGGACAAGACCTGACAGGGCCGTGCAAGACTGGAAAAAACTGGACAAGACCCGACATGACCGGATGAAACGGGACAAGGTCAGAGAAGGCCGGACAATACCGGACAACACCAGACAAGACCGAATAAGACCGGGCAAGACCGGACAACACCAGACAAAACCGGATAAGACAAGACAACAGCAGACTACACTAGACAACAGCAGACTACACCAGACACACCACGCAAGATCATACAAGACTAGACAAGACCAGACAAGACCAGACAAGACCAGACAAGACCAGACAAGACCAGACAAGACGAGACAAGATTAGACAAGACCAGACAAGACCAGACAAGACCAGACAAGACCAGACAAGACCAGACAAGGCCAGACAAGACCAGACAAGACCAGACAAGACCAGACAAGACCAGACAAGACCAGACAAGAGCCGACAAGACCAGACAAGACCAGACAAGACCAGACAAGACCAGACCAGACCAGACAAGACCAGACAAGATCATGCAAGACTAGACATGACCAGACATGACCAGACAACACCACACGAGACCATTCAAGACCAGGCAAAACCAAAAAAAAACCAAATAAGGCCAGACAACATCGCACAAGACTATACAAGCCCTGAGAAACCAGATAGTACCAGACAAGTCCAGACAACACCAGACACACCTGGACAATACTAAACTAGACTGGGCCTTGTCGTTTATTAATGATCATAGTTTTATTTAGTCTCAATTGTTTATCGAAACGTTAATGTATATTATTGTAGCAGCGCATCCTTTTTTTTTAAGTTTAGTCGAAGGTAGATACCGTGTTATTAACTGCGGCCAAGTAGCCTATTGTATTTTACTGACATTTTACTCTTATATTACCAGAAACCTAGATGTTTTTATAAATCGTCGCTAATTAATTACACATTTGTCTTCTGCTACAAATGCGGCTGACACTCGGAATAGAACTCGGGACCTCCAGATTTGTTAGTTAGCGCTCTAACTCTAGACCACGAGAGCCGACAGCGCATACATACAAATCATGTAAATCGCTGAAACACAACAACAAATATTAGAATGACTTTACAATTACAATAGAGCTAAGCTTATAGCTTAATGCAAGCTGAACCCTCTGGGTCAATATTACCCCAAATTGAATTATGTCACTAATCCTATAACTTTCCATTTGACAAATTCAGAAGCACACCCGGTTATGATTGTGGAATGTACTTGTCCTAAAGTTCTCGTTCTATATCTTATTTAACCCTTTCACCACTGAATATGTTTTTAATAGATTTTCGTTTCAAATATACATTTTGTAATTAAATAGTGTCAGTATCTCAATGGAAGATATTTCCAATAAATTCTTTGAAAATATTTTAGTTATCCTGAAAATGTCCTGAGACAATATGTCCCAATAGCAAATATGCCTGGGATAGTATGACGCTATAGTAATAAAAATAAAATACATGTGATAATAGAATAATAATGATTTTTTTATTTTTATCGAAGATATAAAAACAGTTTTTACATAGTGGAATATTGCAAGCAAGACAAACTGTTTTTATTTCGTTGTTATTTTTGGAACATCGCTGATATCTTCATCAAGAAGGACCTTCCGATGGTATATAACATTAGAATTTTATGTCCCTTTGTATATATGTCCTATATTTGTATATATGTCCAACTTGCAGAAGATGCTACACATACAAGATTAGATAAATTTGATAAGATCAAATTAACATGTAAGACTAAGCTAAAAGTAAGCTATTTGTCACAATTTGATATATTTATAACATTAATTTGATACAGTGAAACAGATTATATTAAACAACAGACTGGACTTTTTCTGTTGCAGTATTTTGTAATAGCTTATATTTTGGGTCATTTCACACTTTGCAAGCGATCAATTTATTGTTTTTTCTCTAGTAGCATCGGACCTCCACTTTTTCTGTGGAGGTCCGATTGGACTTTTTCTGTTATTAATTAATGTTCTTGAAGAATATTCATGACACGTTTTAAGTAGATACAGTGCGAATTATTCAATTTTCAAATTAACGTTTCTTCAAATATTTACCCTATTTCAGAATTTTCGCGGCCGGAATAAACCTTAATTCCTAATTTATTATCGGCAAACAATGTCTCTCCAAGAATTACGGCCGAGTTATTTTTCTTGCAAACTTTCAAAGTATCATAAAAATTGCTATCCCCATTAATTTCTCCAAATGATGTAACATCAGAATCGTCTTATTTTTCAAATATTATTTCCTCGTAATTGTACAGTCTTTTTGTCAAGCCTATTCGTATTATACTATTACAAGCTAACAGCTATTATAATGTCTGAAATCCCATCCAATACAATAATATTTTTGTTGGTTTGAATTTAAAATGTGGATTTTGAAGAAATCGATTATTCAATTAAAAATTAATCGCGGTTAAAAACTTTGCTGGACTGCAATTGGTTGGCAAATGATTTTAAAACAAATTAGCATTCAGTACATACAGGATTTCTCCGACTAACAGGCGAATCTCTATCTCCCTATTGATTTTATGTTTAATTCATCAGTGCCTGCAATAAATGATATAATACCATCATTCAGGTAGTCGCATATGAAGCAAATCTGTGTATTATTCACGGAATATTCGAGGCCGTTTCAGAGTTAATAATAATTCCATTCGAATTATTGAACATAATCTGCTCGCAATTCTGTTTTGTAGTATAAAATTATGATGTATGACAAGTGGAGTAGCTATACATTTTGCAGCTTTTCTCGTTACACAGAAAAAAAAACGGAAAATTACCAAGATGATAAAATCTCGAAATTTCTACAATTTCGAAATATATAAAATGTTACTTTTCTGAAAACAAACTGGGGAATAATGAAGTCTATTTTATCACTGAAAACTGTTGAATTAGCATTCTATAGACCAGCGGTGGGAAACCGGTAGTCCGTCACTTAACTTTTGAGCGCAAAGAAATTGAAGTTATTATTATTAAAATAAAACAAAAAATAAAATATATAATAGTTTAGTTCATATTTAAGTCAAAATTGAATTTGGTGTTCAGCCAAGGCGGTGGAGTTTGTTTTATGTATATTAATCGATTTACAGTCGTTTTTATGGTCATCTAGCCTTTTCTTTCGTTTTTGTCTGGTTTGTCCTACATAGCATCGATTACATCCACATTTTATTTTATAGATCAAATTATACTGATCTAATGTATTGACTTTATCATAATATTATCTTCAATTTCGTATAGATATTATTTACACTTTAACTAAATGCAAGTTTTATATTTGTTTTATTAAAATATTTATTTAATTGATTTGATAATGGGTTAATAAAAGGAAACCTAATAAAGTTGACCTTTGTTAATCTAATAAAGTTAACCTAGATTATAGCTATTAACTATAGTGTGAATGAGGCCAGCTGGATAGTTATTGTTTTTATAACAAACTTTCAACTCTAACTAAATTATCAGCATGGAAATGTCTACTGCTTAACGATAAAGATCGAAGTACAAAACCTTTAATGATGCTAATCTTCTGACTTAGAGGATGGTTAGAATAATAATTTAGACATCTACTTGAGCTATTTGGTACTTAGTTAGTTGATAGCGAGCCATCTTTTCCTATCTTCATCTAATTCCTTATTGTCATTACGTCTAGGAAAGGTAACTCGTTATTATTTTCAACTTCTATCGTGAACTAAATCTTCTTATTGACGCTGGTGAAGATATCTAAGAACTACTCTCACTTTATCTTTGGGTATCGCTTTGAATGTATTATCCACATACACCTTAAAAAAGTGGACTGGAAATGGCAGAATACTAATTATCTTCCCCAGTAGATAGGTAATACATTAAATTGTGAACTTGTATGATTGAGATATAATTTATAGGTTTATATGTTTTTATATATAATGTTTATATGTTTTTCATATATTATGTAAACATAGGTTGTAATTTATGTTTATATTTAGTAGTTGCTGAGGAAATCCTAATAAAAGGACGAAACGTTCAACTAAAATCAAAACAGAGTTCTGATTTCTACGTCATGACTACCTGTAATTAATTATCTTATTATTTACAACATGAATGTTCTTCTACCTTAACTGAAGAGATATTTTGTCGCATGTAAGTAATAATGGGTGGCAAATTGAGAGTGTTCTGGTATTACTTAATTAAAAACAAAAAGAAGTAATGACTTATTTGCCATAATTTTAACTGACTAAGAATCAGTGAACCTTCAAGTTTTTTTGACAATGGAGCGTTGGCCCATTGAATAATGAATTGCTGTGTAGATCTTTTTATTAGAAGGAGCTGAAATATTCAAACTCAGATGTGGCAAAATTGCAGGACAATTCCAGGATGGGTCGAAAAATATCGTCGAACAGGTTCTCTTCGGGATACTAAACTTGTATAGAGGAAAAACCTGCTACCACAGAAGTGAATACTTTGCAAGTTAGGTACGCAAGCGTGTGGGAATTTCACGTGTATCGGTAAGAACAATTTTAAAGAAATATTTACTCTTTAGGCTTTAAAAATTGATGAAAGCCCAAAAACTACTCACGTTGAGAAATCAAATAGTTTCAGAGGAGTACATTTGTTGATTCTTGAAGATACATTTTAAAATATTTTTATGAAGATGGTGTAGTGGTTTTAGAGTGTTTTCATAACAACCTCCCCATACTATGATTCCATAGGTTACTATTGGCCAGAATAGTGCAAAATAAACTTGCAACACTGAACAAAACAAAACTGATTTTCGTTAAAAATAAACCGAAGTTAATAAAATAAGTAAATAATATATCTTGTTTTTTCGTAATATATGTGATATGCTCCGTTCATTTTATATTACAATCGATTATTATTCCTAGATATTTTGTATAACTCACCCTTTTGATTTCGGGGCAATCACACCGGAATGTGTTACACATTTTTTTGTGAATTTAAATTTTACATGTTACAGGTATACTGTCAACATTGCAGCCATATGTCATAAAAATTGTTTTATCTAAATTCAAGGATAAACGATTTAAGTTCAGCCAATTTGCAATTTTGTTAAATTTTTTTTCCGATAAGTTTATGACATCGTTTCATGACTTGCCTTTGATAATGTTCGCTGTATCATTTGGAAATGCTACAATTTCCTCATGATTTAAGAGTGTAAAAATATCGTTAATATATAATCAAAATAAAATCGGTCCAAGTATAGTGCCTTGAGGCTCGACGCATTTAACTGTATCTTCATGACTATTCGTATCACCTAGTTTGACGAACTGTTTTCGGTCACTCAGGTAATTTTCAAGTACTTTTCCAGCGTTGCCTCTAAAACCCATTTTCCCATCTTAAACAACAAAACCTTGTGATTTACTGTGTCGAACGCTTTAGCTTAATCTAAAAACACTGTGGCACAAGGCATGTTATCGTTTAGGGCATTTAATATCTGGTCAATCACTACACTCATAGCGTTATCGATGCTCATACCTTCTCGGAAACCAAATTGCATGGGATAATGAATATCGTGTTTATTTATGAAGCGGTTGATTCTAGATTTAAATATTTTTTCGATTTTTTTTGCAAACTTAGAAATAAGAGAGATAGGTCTGTAATTTGTAGGATTTGTAACATCACCACTTTTGAATATTGGTACAATTTAAGCTTTTTTAAAAAGATTTGGAAAGATAGCTTTATCGATACAGTTGTTATTCCAGAAGACTTCTTACAATTCATGTTATTTACAATGTCGGTAATCTCAAATCTACTTGTTGGCTTAATGAAAAAGCTGTCACTCACCAGATTTCCCATGTATGTCGTCTTAAAACTATTCCCCATAAATTTTTCCGCCATTTGAGATCCGATATTTGTGAAAAAGGAATTTAACTCATTTGCAATCTCTAATTTATCTGTAACGATTTTGTTTTTAGATAAAGCTAAAATTTCACCAAGGTTAGGTTTAGTTTTTGATTTCTTGCACATAATTTTAGTCTCAAGGAAATTCCAAAGGCATTTGCTGTTTCTTGTTAGGTCATTCATCGTGTCGTTATAATAATTGTAGATCATCGAAATGTTTGTAAAGGCTTCTTATATTTAGATGAATTATATACTACCCGGCTTTGTTATCTAATATGGCATTAACGTCACTTAGATTTCCTCAATTAATAGTTTGTGAAATTAGGTTGTTAAGTTCATCTATAACATCCATATTGCAACACTAGACTAGTAAGTACAATACTGAGTTCTTGCGATAACAGTTTTTTTGAAGAACATATAACTTTCACAGAACGCTTCATCGTAAGACTAATGGTCTACGACAAAGTTGGTTTTGTATAAATACAATGCTAAATTTAGCAATGCTCTGATACAGTTGATATATCTCTTGCAGTCTTTGTTATTACAGTCTTTTCCTTCGTGATTTTCGGCACAGAAATTACAAGACGTAACCTTATAACATTTTTTAGCACTGTGTCCATATCCATTGCAGTTATACCATCTATTTAGATTATAATCTTCGAAGACGCGGCATCTCTGCCACCCAATGTAGATATTGCCTTTTTGAATAATCTTACTAAAATCTACTGGTTCGAGCTCCAAATAAATATTAAACGTGTGTTTAGTTTTATTTTCCTGTATGTAAAGCACGCGGATTTTCTTGTGATTCGAGATATCGGAGTTTTGTTTACCAATAGCTTCGGCAGCGTCGTGCGTGTCGAACATTTTAGTAACTATTTTGATTCTCGGCTTCCTTAGTTCGTATGATTTAATGTCACAATTTTTCCCTAAAACTTTATTTAGCTCCGTAGAGATAATTTTGCTCCCCAAATCATTTCCACGTTTAAAGTGAAAAATCCATCAACCCTTTTTTGAATTTTTTTAATCGGTACTCTCAGTTCAGATATTTTTATTTCTTTATTCAAAATGTCCATTAATTTCCCTTTCAGCTGAGCATTTTTTGGTTTGATAATTATAGGCGGAAAATTATTGTTCCTCGGCGTTTGAAGGGAACTCACTTGTTGGCTAGAAGCTACATTTGCGTAAGTTTGATGTCCGTAAACTGGAAAAGAACTCATCTGATGCTCTAGGTTAACAACTTTTCCTTCCAGAAGAGCATTTTTGCACTCCATTTCGCGGACGAGCTTTTTTAATAACTCATTTTCTCGAGCTTGTTGCTCACTAATAAACGTAGGGTTTTTATTACAGCATTGTTTTACAACACTTTAGTCTCATCAATTTTAATAAAGTCTTTCGGTATGCTCAAGATATGTGAAAGACATATCGATGGATTAACAGCACGAATGAATTAACTTGACAGTTTCAACAACACTGATAGTTCAAAAAAAGTAATAATTATATTTATCACCAATATACAATAAATGTAGGTGTAGATTTGAATTGTATCAAGTCCCTAACCTTCAAAGTCTCAGTTATTCACTTTTGCACTTTTTTTTCTCTTAATAAATTCACTGATTTTTTTAATTTTTCTGGAGCAATAAAAATAATACGTATTTAGCAACTCGTTGCTATGTACTATTTATTACATTTCTTATTGAGTCATATTAAATCTAAAGTTTATCTGAACCGACCTGTAATCCCGGAAGATTTAAAACGAACGTTCGACAAGCTATTAGTGAGATATAGCCAGGAATGGGTCAGCCTGCAATGTGTAAATTGTTGTATCGATCTCAGTCATGTGTCGAAGCAAACGGAGGTGTTCGGTGTAATGTTTAAGAATTAATTTATAAGTTAGGATTAAGCATTTAACTTATTAATAAACTTTAGATTTTACTCTACAATGTTCAACAAACAATTTGTTGTCCAACCTATTTCGTTTTTTTTTTGATAATTGCAATTTAAAAGCAGAACACTTTTAATTTACCACCCTTTGCAAACTAAATTGTTTTTACGGATATTCGCGTATATTTCAGAAAATATTCGGTGTACACATTGAAGTAGTTTTTTCCAATGTTCACGAATTTTCAGCAAAGTGTAGTTAAAACATGGCCGAAGAGAATACTTTTTATCACATGTAGGTAGTTCTATTATGTGTGAGTTAGTGCGCTTCGACTTTGTTAGTACTAGCTAATTTAGACATATTATCGCGTTTAATTAAGGATATATTAAGTGGATTTTGCAACAAGATGTTGTTGAAACGTTGCAATTTGTGGGAGTTAATCTTAAGTTAAGGAGAGCCAAAAAAGGGGTCAATCTCGGAATCTACCGGAAGAAGCTGAATTTTTGTATAGAACTTTATTTTAGCATTAGAAATAATGTCTCAAAAGTCACATATGCCAGCATGAGAGCGCCCTTAGATATTCAAGGTCAAAAGTCGCAGTTTTTTCAGAATATCTAGTTTTCTCTGCCTCCTATGGAATTTGAATTTATTATGAAAGTTGTAGAGAATAATTCTCTACAAATATCATCTGAATTTTTTTTCATACGTTGAACTGTTTTTGAGATAGAGCGCACAGAATGTGGAACGCTCAGCCATACGTACCTTAGCGCAAGGTAAACCCTGAATACCAATGTATTATACCGTTTTTTTTTACTTATTAAATATTACTTAAATAACAATTTAATACCTTATACTTATATAATACCTTAAATCAATCAAATTAAATAAACTTGTGCAGTTATCATTTCTACCACCAACTAGTGCATCAGTCCATCAACATATTAATCGTGTCTACTACCAAATTAAAACTTGGTTAGACATTGATTTACTATTTATTTTTTAGATGATTTAGACTATTAGTACGCTTCGTGGAACTTTTTCGGATTTTCGCTTAATTTAACAAATATATGGCGATTTTTTGAAAAATTTTCCAGTCGGTATTTGCACTATAAGTTAGTACACGTCTACGAATTTAGTACAAATTAATTTTCGGCTGATTTTACAGATTTTTGCGACTAATTAAAAAAATATTCGGGGATTTGGTTCTTCAAACTTTACGCAAGAGATTAATGTAAGCATGTAAGTCGTGGCTTTGTATGGAACTTAATACGCATCGGTAATGTTTTGTTAGATTTTTCATATTCTCTTTCAGACAATATTTTCAATTTTCAACAAATTACTCCGAAAACTTAGCTGACAAAAATAGACTAATAGGAGCAAATTTTAGGTTGTCTTCGCTGATTTTCTTCTAGGTATAATACAGGAAATACTCGGTGGATTCTTGCTAGTGAATTTCAAGCAATATATTCTTTAAACTTCACTGAATAGATTGATGTATTGCATGTACGTATTTGTACCAAGTGGAAAAGCATTAGTGATTTTTTTTCAGGTTTCCTCCAGGTTGTCTCCAGGCAATTTGCAGATGATCTTACTCTGTTCAATAAAAGAAAAATTTCACTCTTCAACTCATTTCCGTATGAAAATTCGATATCTCGTGATTCTTCACTTGCATGTAATTTCGCAAATATTTGCGGTTTTTACGGAATTTTATATGGCAAATATACTACACTTAATAGAGTCGGAACACAGCCTGAATATATAAATATTCTCAATCTTTCCGGAACTCTATATTACTAATGAGTCATTTTAGAACTACCAAAAACAAATCTCATGTGAAATTTGTCAGTTATTTTAAAGCTTTCAGTCCACCTTCGTTGCACTCAACAAAATCCGGAAAAATAACATTGATTTTTAAGATCATGTCTTACCAATACCTTAAGGGGACAGCCATCTGTAAACGCGTATTGAGATTAATCTCTTATCAGTACAGCTTTGCTTTTATGAACAACAACATTCTCTATATCTTAAAGCTGTATATCGCTGCTATAAACAACATTCCAGAATTTTTTGATAGCAAGGAAATCAGGGCAGAACATATTCAATTCTTAATCAGCTTTAATCTGAAAAAACTAAGGGTAAACAGCACAATTCATGCTTTACAAAATAAACTGATGCATTATTATATTGCTAGTGATTGTAAAAAACGACACTTTTCTATTTAAATAATAATTCGAATCAAAAGTAAAAATTTTATAGAACATTGATTTATAGATAAATGTTTAATTCATCCAAAAACATATCGACCTCATATAGTGATTGTCCAGTGGATTTACAGTATTTGACCAATACTTTATAAAAAATAAAAATAGTTACAAAATATTTATATAACAGTCTGTTATAAAATCCTACGATATGTCTGTCTAGTCTTGTATGTGTAGTCTTGTCTGCCTAATATTGTATTTCCAGTCTTGTCTGTCCAATCTTGTCTATCTAGTATTGTATGTCTAGTATTGTCTGTCTGCTCTTGTCTGTCTAGTCTTGTACTTCTAATCTTGTTTGTCTAGTCTTGTCTGTCTAGTGTCCTCTGTCTGAAGAAATCAAGCAATCCGTAAATAACCTCCTGGGCACACAGAACTATAAAGCAAGAGTCAAAAACCTCAGACGAGCCTACGGCCAAAGACAGATAGCCACCTTAGTGCTTACAAAAAACTTGGCAAGTGTCCTAATAGGAGAAGGAAAAATCCAAATAGGATGGATATACTGCAGAATCCCAGAAAGAATAGAAGTAGAGAGATGCTATAGTTGTTAGGAAACGGGCCACCACGCGACTGACTGCAAGGGCCCAGATCGTCAAAGATTGAGATGTGGTCCGGAAGGACACAAGGCAAAGGACTGTGAGGAAGAACCACAATATCTCATTTGAAATATTTAGGGTCACCGAGCTAACACTGCATCGTGTCCTGCATACAGAAGAGCGCTGGCGGAGGCAAGGCGGGAAAGAGCACAAAAATGATCCAAATACTTCAGATAAATATTGCGAGATGCCGCGCAGCACACGACCTACTGATCGCTACGGCCCTAGAGCTAAAAGCGGATATCGCAATAATATGTGAGCCAAACAAAAAACTGGCAACCAATGCTAAATGGTTCACAGACGATGAAAAGGACACAGCGACCTGGAACAAAAACCAAAAGTTGTCCGTGGTAAGTACTGGGCATGGGCAGGCTTCGTATGGGTAGAGTTGTCCCAGGTTATAATATACAGTTGTTATTTGTCACCCAACAAAAACATCGAACAACTGTCTGAAGCTCTTGAAGCTGTTAGCCAGAGTCTTATACATCAGAAAAAAAGAGGAATTATTATAACTGGAGACTTCAACGCAAAGTCCCCTTACTGGAGATCCCCAAGCATGGACAGTAGAGGAAATATCGTAACAAACTGGGCAGCGGTACTGGATTTGAGCATACAAAACAAAGGTGGCACAAACACGTTTGTGAGGGGAAACTCGCGCTCAATAATAGACCTCACCTTCTCCACCAATTCCATTGGAGACAGGTTCCAAGGCTAGAAGGTTCTTGACAAGGAAACCTTGAGCGACCACCGTTACATCTTTTATAACATAAGAGAAAAGGCAAGATCTAAGACAAAGGCATACCCAAAAACAAGTGGCTGGATCTTGGAAAACCTGCAGGAAGAAAAAATCAAGGAGTGTCTAACAAAAGAGCTAGAAAGCAGTACCACAGAAGATTCCCATACTCTGGTTCAAACGATGAGTAAAGTGTGCGATGCTACCTTGCGAAAGAAGAGACCAAAAAGTTATAAGTCAGTATACTGGTGGACCTACGAAATTGCTGAAATGAGAAGTACATGTGTCGCTACCAGGAAAAAATACCAACGTGAAAGAGCAAAACTGTTACGTCATAAATACAAGCGAGCAAAACAATACTCATTAACAAATCAAAGCAAAGCCATTGGAAAAAACTGTGCACCGACCTAAATAAAGACACGTGGGGAGACGCGTTCCAAATTATAAGAAGAAACCTGAAAATTCGGACGCAAGATCTTCAAATGACCATGGAAGGAGTTCGTCAAGTAGCTGATGTACTATTTCCCAAACATACACCTTTTACTTGGGTACAACCTGAAGTTCACACAACGCGCCCTTTTACGGAAGAGGAACTATCGCTGGCGAGTAAACGAATTAGAAACTGCAGAACACCGGGTCCCGATGGCATACCACCCGAGATTGTCAAGTTAACCGCTAGACATCAACCTAAATTCGTCTTAGACGTAATGAATATGTTGTTAACTGCTGGGAACTTCCCAGTCATATGGAAGCACGCAAAACTATCACTAATTAGAAAAGGAGATAAACCGATAGGAGATCCCACATCCTACAGACCCATCTGCCTATTGGATCTGTCTGGTAAGCTACTTGAGCAGCTCTTGCTACTAAGACTAAAGGGAGTGCTTGAGGCGGGAGGCGCTTTGTCCAAAAACCAATATGGGTTTAGACAAGGAAGATCCACTATCAATGCCTTAAGTGCTGTCCTGGAGATGCAGCAGAAAAGGCTAAAAGCGGAACCCAGAGCACCAGACGCATGTGTGCCCTCCTTACATTTGATGTTAGAAATGCTTTTAATAGCGCATTCTGGAAGCATATCATGGACAGTCTGACAAGAAGGGGTATATCTCCGTATCTGTTGCGCATGTTAAGAAGCTACCTCAGCTGTCGAAGCATCACACTGCTAGGAGACCAGGAAAAAGAAGAGGGACAAATCAACAGGGACGCCCCACAGGGTTCCATACTAGGCCCCATCCTGTGGAGCGTGCTATATACGAAGTACATAGCACGAGGCTGCCATTGGGGGTCACCGTAATCGGCTTCGCAGACGATATCGCACTTGAGAACCTAAGTCTAGCTCCAGAAAAAACCAAGGATGTCCTCCTCACTGGCCTAAGACAACTTAGCCCCGTAAAGTTTATAGTGGGAGAGGAAATTATAATACCAAAAGAAACACTATCTAATCACAATACCTTAAGAAAGGCTATCCTGCATGGCGCACATTACCGAAGCGGCAGGAAAGGCAATGAGAACACTATCAGGCATTCAGCAGCTCATGCCAAACGTAGGGGGGGCTAAGAGCAGCTCTCGGAAAGTACTTAGTTCTGTAGTCCAGTCTACCATGTTGTACGGAGCTCCAATATGGGTCAAAGAACTAGACAAGAAACGAAACCTTCACGAACTCGCAACCGTTCAGCGGAAAATGGCTCCATGTATATGCAGCGCTTACCAGACAGTCTCAGGAGAGGCCACCCAAGTCATCTCGGGAATACCCCCCATAGACCTGCTCGTAAAAGAGCGAAAAAAGCTGCACGATGCAAACTACTGCAAACAGAAAAAACTGCAGGCCAAAGAAGAGCTTATCGAGGAATGGCAGAAAAGATGGCAGCTCAGCGACAAAGGACAGTGGACCCAAGTGCTAATCCCAAATATATCGTCCTGGGTAAATAGAAAATTCGGCGAAACTAGCTACTACCTTACTCAAGTACTGACTGGCCACGGTAGCTTCAGGGATTATCTCTTCAATATTGGCAGAGCAACAGACGACCTATAAGTTTACTGCGGAGAAACAGATAGTGTAAATCACACTATCTTTGATTGCTGGAGGTGGGAATCTTAAAGAGAAGCAGTGGAAAAAGTCATGGAAGAGTCCTTTAGCGCCAGAACAATAATCCCATACACGTTAAAGGGAAAAACAAACTGGGACCATGTAAACGGATTAATTGTAACGATAATGACAGATAACGAATACGATGAGATGCAGTCCAAAAAGGGAAAAAAGGAAAGGAAATAAACAATATGTAGACTAATTTAAATTATGTCATCCGTCACTCCGAGGTTATACGATAAGCGAGTGTATGGATGTGATTCCAGGGGGTCCACTCCAGGGGGGTCTGGAGAAGTGATTTTATGAACACCAGCTACGACAACCACCCCCCCCCCAAAAAAAAAGGCTCGTCTGTCTAGTCTTGCCTGTCTAGATTTCTCTGTCCAAACTTGTACATACTGTTCTAGTTTTGTCTATCCATTCTCGTCTGTCTAATCTTGTCTGTCTTCTCTTGTCTGTCTAGTCTTATCTGTCTAGTCTTGTGTCTCTAGTCTTGTCTGTCTAGTTTGTCTGTCTAGTCTTGTCTGCCTTGTCTTGTCTGTCTAGTCCTGCATGTCTGTTCTTGCCTGTCTAGTCTTGCATGTCTAGTCTTGTCTGTATAGTCTTGTCTGTATAGTATTGTCTGTATTGTCTTGTCCGTATAGTCTTGTCTGTCCAGTCTTATATGTCTAGTCAGTCTAGTCTTGTCTGTTTAGTCTTGTATATCTATTCTCGTCTCTCTGGTCTTATCTGTGTGGTTTACTCTATTATAAATTCATAGGATATAAATATAAATTCACATTTTAATCAAAACCATTATTCCTTAGCTTCTTATGCTTTAATTTATTACTTAAAATTTACTGCCAGTAACTGGCACATAGTCACCTGAATAGTAATCGGCCAATCACTATTTTTACCGTTTATATTGTAATATTTATTGGCCTGTTAACTTTTTCACAATCAGTCCTTTATTTTTATTAAAGTGCTTTTTTCCAAAATTTAAGCCTGTATTGATTTACAAATGTCAAAAATCCGCACAAAAAATCATGCACAATCAAGCACAACAATTATGTCACCAAAAGATTGTCTTATATTTATATAGCTTTCAAAATATGGCCAATCATTCTCGACTGGCTAATAACTATAATGCAATTTTGGGGAAAATTCTCAGATGTATAGCAATAATTGGAATTGAGTTCTCGAGATTTATTTTATAATCTGTAAAAGTTCAAAAGGGCCCTCTTTCCACGCCTCAGTTTCACTTTCTAAAGACGCAACTGAAATAAAACTGGGTAAGTATATTTGTTTCAAGAAGGAAATACTAATATTCTTATGATTTCGTTGACTTTCAAATTAATCATTTAAAAGAGTCTATGGCGTAAAGAACCTTTTCTATAGACGCAACTGAAATAAAACTCGGTGTATATGTCTGTGTATATGGTGTATATGGTGTAAAAGGATTTATTAATGTTCTTTTGATTTAGCGGCTTTCAAATTTATCATTTCAAGGAGTTTATGGAATGAGGGCATATTGGTGAGCAATAATATGAAATATGTTGAAATCTACAGATGATTACCTAATTTACTATATCTAAAACAGAAAAAAAATTCTCCTCAACTCACTTTCTTGTGAAAATTAAATATTTCGTTATTCTTCACCTGCATTTAATTTCGGCTTTCTTCACCAACATTCTAGGACTATACTTAGACTAACAAAAATTCATATCCCATAAGCTAATGCTGTTTTATCAAATTTATTATTTCAAAGAGTCTATGGTGTAAATAACACTTTCTATAGACGAAACTGAAACAAAACTCGGTATATTTGTCTCATCAAAGAATTATTAATGTTCTTATGATTTGATCGACTTTTATGTTTATCATTTCAAGAAGTCTATGAAGGAATGCAGGTTATTATATTTTGCAAGAAAATGAAGCTGTTGAAATATCCAGACGATTACTTAATATACTCTGTCCATTAAATGAAAATGTTCTTTCCTCAACACCAACCAATAAGGAGTTTATGGAGTAATGGGGGCATATTGGTCAGCAAGGATATGAAACTGTTGAAATCTCCAGGTGATTGCTTAATTTGCTCTCTCTAAAAAAAAAACCCTCAACTCACTTTCGTATGAAAATTCAATATGTTGTGATACTTTATCCGCATTTAATTTCGTCTTTCTAACGAATTGGGCGGAAAATATTATAACGTATTGAAGCATGATAGATTTAATATACATGATAAGGAAAGTCGAAGAATAATTGAAATTGTTATAAATCCTGTAATTATTGTACTTAACCCTTTGAGGACAGAATAAAAAATATTTTACTGAACACATTTTTATTTCTAGAAATTATTTACAAATAAGTGTATACAGAAAATTATGAGAAGAAAATGTTTAAATCATGTCCTGATTATCCTGCAGGATGTGTTTAGGGCTGGTAACCAGGAGGCACTTGTGGTACCTAATTATTTTGTGTGGAATAATGTAAAACAATTCCTGTCTTTATTAAGACACAAGCCCACATTGCAAATAGAACATTTCCAAATTGTTCTATGTACTTCTTTTGTTGTGCTGCAGTGTGCACATCGTAGAGAGCTTACCCGTTCAGGCATATGTGCAGCTTTATCATACCTTAGTTCTTGTGACACATTCATTGTACTTGTTTCCTGGCATTTCCTTCGATTTTCTACCACGCTTTAGGTTTTCTGGTGCAGCACCAATTAGGCCGCTCGCAACTGAAAGGCGAAAATTCTTCAATGTCATCTCGTTTGGACATCTTATCCGAAATAAAACATATGCATTTACAACGCAAGCATCTACAAAATACCAAAAAATCCTATACCACCATTTATGGGATTTTCTATCGATTTGATACAGTGAAAGTAACATATCAAATTTGTCCACATATCCCATGTGTTTGTTATATAGATTACATATAAGGGGACACGAAACCTCTTCTACAGACCCATCTCTTTTTCTTCTTGTTATAATAGAGTTATTTGAGGGATCAATATAATTCGCAAGAAACAAAACACTGCGATTGTCCATCCATTTGAGAGCTACTATACCATCAGTTGATACCCGCCAGTCTGAATCTCCTCTCTTCAATTGCTTGTCAGCTTTGAATTCTGCAGATTTTTTTTTCCTTTACGGGCCGTGCCACAGGAATAAATGCATTCTGCAAGTAAATCTTTTTGCAATTTGACAGAATTGAAATAATTGTCAAAGTAAACCTTATGGTTTTTACGAACTAATGTCCTCGTTAGATCTTTTACAACCCGACTGCCTAAATTTGTTTCAGTCTCATGATTGACCTTTCCAGTATAAATCTGGAATTGACACATGTAACCGCTTCGGTCAGCTCGAACCCAAAGCTTGTACCATCGTTTCGTCGGTTTCATCGGCATGTATTGCCGAATACTGCTACGACCTTTGAATTTTATCATCGACTCATCAATTGATGTTCGCTTGGTTTCAGTGATGTTATAAAAGTTTCAGATAAGGTGTTGAGGAGGGGCCTAATTTTGTAGAGTTTATCATAATTTATATGATCTTTTTTAGTTTGCATAGCATTGTCGTTAAGATGCAAATTGGTAAGCAACCAGGAAAATCTGTCTCTGGATATTGACGAACTGACGTAGCTATCCCTCATTTCCATTCTTGACGACCAATAATCACGATAGCTAGGCATTTTTTTTTTAACTCATTATCATGTTTACGCCTAAAAACGTTTTTAGTTCATTATTTGTTGTGGGCACAAAATTGCTGTTACCACCATTGTTCTGTGTCGCATACAAATTTGTATGAAAAAAAATTTCATCCATCAACCTCTCTGGAAAAAGATATTTAAATATTTCGTTGGAGTTTCAATGTCTTCTGGAATATTTGGTCCACTATCTTCTAAAAAGGGATTTACATTTCCTACATTTGAGGAATTGTTTGTCCAAATAACGTCATCCCGTCGCTGTTGCATTTGCAAAACGTCACAAACGATAGCGGTACGTCATCCTCGCTTTCCCAATCACTATTTATAAGATCTTCATCATCATCTTCATGACGTTCAGTTTGAAAGTCTGTATTGACTTCCACCAATAGCTCATCATTTTCCAATTCCTCTTCATCAGATTCTGAGGCATCACTGGGTATATCATCGATACAGGCATATATTTCATCTTGGGTCATATTTTCCAATTCTTTAATAGTGTGCTTTTTATTCATGGCTAAAAACAAAATTTGGTTAAAATGTGCTATAACCCTTCAAATGTGCTAATCACTTGAAACGACATGTATAGGCAACCCACCGTACGCATTCTGAGCATGCGCATTGGTGGGTTTTCCAACGGAAATTGACATAAAACCTCCAGTGGCGCGTAAACCGTTGCGTACGCATTTTTATTTAAGGTTACGTATTCCAAGTTTAGTTTACTTTATTATTTTACAAATCGAAACACGCATTATCTATATTATTAATATACGCGCGTCAGCGCGAACTCTCGATCCAATATAGGACTAAGTGGCAAGGACCGTTGGTTTTACCTTGGTTAGATTAGGTTGTCCGCCGCGAAGCGGGAAGATAAATCAAGACAACATACGCGCGGCAGCGCGAACTCTCGGTCCAATGTAGGACAAAGTGGCAAGGACCGTTGGTTTTACCTTGGTTAGATTAGGTTGCCCGCCGCGAAGCGGGAAGATAAATCAAGACAACATACGCGCGGCAGCGCGAACTCTCGGTCCAATGTAGGACAAAGTGGCAAGGACCGTTGGTTTTACCTTGGTTAGATTAGGTTGTCCGCCGCGAAGCGGGAAGATAAATCTAAACTCGCGATTCAATATAGGACAAAGTGGCAAGGACCGTTGGTTTAACTCTTCTAAGGTTAGAGTTGTTGGGGTTTATTATAATTTTAAAGAATTTTTATATACCCCCTTCAAATTTATTTTCCCTACGCCTTTGTGTTTTGTCCCCTATGCGCATGCGCAAAATGCGTACGGTGGGTTGCCTATACATGTCATTTCAAGTGATTGGTTATAGCACATTTTAACCCAAAATTTTACTGAAAATTGTGCACACAGATTGATACAATATTTATCCCTCAACAAAATTAAAAATACACGTTGTGTGCCTGGTGGTTAGCAACAAAGACCATGTTTTATAAAGTATAAATAAAAGCATTTATTCTTGAAAATATGAGGTAATACATAACACTACTTATTTTTAGTATTATTATGACTATAACTCACCTGTCATTTTGTTTATTTCGTTCAATAACCTCACAAAATTGATAAACTAAGATAACAGATAACCTATAAATATCCCGACATGTGCACATGTGCACCACAATGAATAGTCTGAAATAAGCTCCAAGACAATGATACCAACATGAAATCTATACAAGCACTATTTCTGTTACATAGGCAACACATATTGTACTATGGCTTTAACTAGAAACCAGTAGGCACTTAGACAATATATTTTAAATTGGTGGTTAGCAGCAGTAACCAGTTGTCCTGAAAGGGTTAAGCAATAAAACATTATTAATATCATATTAAACGTGCATATGAGTATGACTAAATTGAGATAAATTAATGATAACTAGACATTTCTAACAATACTAGACGAACGATAATAAATAGGCACGTTTAGGCAAAATAGACACACAATTCGAATGAGGAACGATTAGATGAAACTTTTGATTTCAATGAGTTCAAGATTCAATTTGCGAGGCACACCAAATTATTTACACAAAATACTAAAAATATTAGATTAAGAAAATTAATTTCAGAAGCGACTTTCAGATTGTAATGAAATTCATATTGTAGATGTGATGAAAACTAGTAAGATACAATAACTTATTTAAACGAAAATAAACCAAAAAATACATTGAGGGTAATCAAGGTTTGAGTTTTATCTACATCTAAATTCGTACCGGCGAGAGAGTGCATCTCGTCTCGACGAGTTTAGTATTGTTCTGCGCATACGGTGGTGTTCAGTTGTCCGTGTTGAAAAACAAACGCATATTTCTTAACTCAAACTAATCTGCTCGTATCTCGGCGCGTCCCTTGCCTCTCATACCTCGGCGCAGTTAAGCTGCATTCCCTGGCCGGTTTGAGTATACAAATAAGATCTAAACCAGCGGTCGGCATACCGCGCCTCGCGTGCATAGCCATTTGCGGCTTTTATTTCTTTTTATTTCTTCAGCTCCTTGAGGTTTTTAATCTATTTTTATACGTTTGCAGACCTAAATAACAATAAGTCTAACAATAATTTATCAAATTATCTAAATAACAATAAGTCTAACAATAATTTATCAAATGGCCTAGGCCAGCGATCGGTATACCGCGGCTCGTGATCCTATGCGGCTCTTTGCATAGCCATTTGCAGTTGTTATGAAACACTCTTATGAACAACTTATGAAACACTCCCTCGCCCCCGTTCAAGCAGTTACGCTTATTTTATAAACTTATTTCTTCAGCTTCTTGAGGTTTTTAATCGATTTTGAAATGTTTTCAGATTTTGATTGAACCAATTAATTAAGAAATCAGGATACGACGTATCTGAGATACAATGCGATCAAAATTAAGGCAAAAATTTTTGAAAATTAAATTTTGTAATGATTTCGTAGGATCCATAAATTAGATTAAGTTTGAACGATGACGATTCCATAACGCACGCGGTATTCGGGCACTTGGATTTTAGGTTTGAAGTTACTTTCAACTTTGTTTTGATACTACAAAGATAATTTTATTTTTAATTAAATAATATTCAAATATATTATATAATATCATATTCAAGATTATAATATTCTAATTAAATAGGTATTTAATAATATTAGTTAAAAATAAATAGTGTTTAATAAAGTTTATTTATTAATCAAGTCTCTTTAGTCCTGTGAAGAAACTTTGAAAATCATTGAAGACTAACAAAGTATTAAAGTATTATTGGATGTCCCAGATAAACAGTACATCAAAAAGCAAATGTAATTTTGGGTAATGGACTATAGAAGCTGGTTTTCGACATTCGGAAAAAAATTCTAAAGGGCACTCCATCATCATTGTATTCAGGTTCAATCATCAAATTAAAGTTGCGTGCTTTTAAAAAATCTCTAGTCCATCGTACATAAATTTCATTCATTCATTTCATCGATTCATAGTCCAAAGCAGCACTAATTCCCACATTAATAACTCTACATTAACATCATTTTTTATAAGCATTTGAACAAACATCTATTCAATAGTGCATGCAATATTGAAAATTGAAAGCGCAAATTAAAACGCATGTTGAATTGAACGGGGAAGAGGAAAGCGCACCAGTTTAGATGTACCTTACCTTTACTTTTGTACCTTACTTTTCAAAAAGTACTATTGATATATCATTGCATTATACATCATATTGAGGTGCTGATGTGTTGCGCTGTGAAAGAGGTGTTGCTATATACACAAACATTTCTTGTCATGATTAAAAAGTAATGATGGAATTGGTACTAAAATTAGTCGATCAAATTATTATAAAAGCATTAAATCATTGCGAAAATGTTCTGCAATATTTGTCAATGTATTTTACATATGTAGGGGAGGTAGGGGAGAGATGGGCACTTATTCTCATAATAGGTAAAAAAGCTTTTTTAATATATCAAATATGTATTGCCTAGGTCAAGTGCACCATTCATTTGGCAAGATTGTTTGCAAATAACAGTCTACAAATTATAATCAGTCTCAAAGTTACAAGAGAATTTCGGAAACATGTCAATTGTGCCCAATGCTCCCTATGGTAGGGAGGTTCGGGCACCCCCTGTGGGAGGTTTGGGCACGATGTTTAAAACACCCAATATCCATGATATAAACCAATAATAAAAAGTTAAATAATCTTAAACAGTGTATAAATCACAAACGTAATCAACAAAGTTCATTTTTGCAAGTTTTATCAGGGATATCATATTTATCAGCATTTGTTTTATTTCACCAACTTTTGGCAGTTCTTAATATTATGTCTTTTGGAATTTCGCGTCGCTTACCCTTATTTTTTACACGAACGGCAGATTTCTGCAATTTTAATTAATTTGAACACTTTAATTAAATCAGGTAATTAAAAAATGAAGCATTGGGCATGCCCAAACCTCCCTCAAAATAACTGCCCATTGCTCCCTCTGCATACTTTTTCAACTTAACTCTGTCACGAAGTTTTTTAGTTATATTTTGGCGTGATTTACCGGTTAATTTATATGTTAGTAAATATACAATAGAAAGAAAATAAAAAAAATCTTATACCTTTCGCTGGTTCTTCGTTTATTAACAGCGAGACCACTACAAAACCACTACACCACTACAAAATATTTACATTGACGAGCACCTAATCTTACAAAGTCGTTTGAACGCGACAATAGTATATGGATAAACAGAGTTACCAGTGAACAAAATAAACTACCAACCCAAAGATAAATAAAAACTACAATTAAATTGGAATTACGAGGGGGTGCCCATGTCTCCCGGCTGCCCATCCCTCCACTATCTCCCATACACATTTTTATTGTCAAAGGACTTCGAATACTTGGTGTTAAACCATCGTTTAACTCAGAGTATTTGAAGCCCTTTGTCGTCATCACGACTGAAGACTTTTGTTACTGAAATCAGACTGCGCATCTTAACAACCTCAATAAGAAACTGCGAGAAGAGCGAGAATACGTCCCATTCACTTTTAGAAATTATATTTTTTATAAGCCAATGATCTTTTTGAAAGATGAAATTATATTTGGAACAGTTTGAAAGTTGCAATTAATTTAATCCTGTTCATCCTGTAAATCTTATCAATTCCATATATTATTGTTAGAAATTTTTTAACAACATGCATCTCCTTAATATAAATTGGGGACCCAGCAGGTCAACGACGTTAGACTTAAAAGTTGTTTAAACCTACAGACCAAAAATTAGAAACCTGATATAAAACAAATCTCTACAACAATTCACTCGTAAAAAATCGCACTGTTTGTGATTTTTTTTTATTAAATTATTTGTCTTGATTATTATTTATTAGGGTATTTGTTTTACAAAATGTGAAAATAAATATATAAAATAATGTAAATTATAGTTAAATATAGAAAAGTTAGATAATACAAATGATCTACAGTGTTTTTTAATACCATCCATCCTACCAACCATCCCTGTGGCTCTTGTGTAAAATTTGTTTTTTTTTTTTTAAAATGGCTCTTTGCCGAAAATCCGGTTGCCGACCCCTGGTCTAGACAAATACAAAATTTACAAATAGAGTTATTAAAACTAAATAGGACTGTTTTTGATTTTCTATTGATTATGCAAATTAAATCTATTTAATCAAAAATAAATGATTCTTACAAATATACCTTTAATGATAAATTGCATTTATCATTTACACGAAACAAAAAAGTTTTTGTTTTCTTGTTGTCAATGCTTCTGTTTGTATTTATCGCGTGAAATATGCAAATTAAGTTGTGTAGCGGAGCATAAAACAGAAAGTAAATATTTGATAATTGTGTGATTGGAGCCAGACGACATACATGTTTGATAGGTGGAATACAAATTGTGATTAACGATTTTCCTAACAAAATTGTTAAACGTAAATTCATATTGATTTTAATAGAAATGTGTATAATATGCGTTTTAGATAATTCGATGAAAGTTACATCAATTGTTAACTATTTTTTAATTATACCACAAATGAACATGATTTTTTTTGGCTGAGATTATGGTATGCAATTACAATAGGTTTAAAAATATATTCATAAATAAAATTGCAAACATGGTTGGAATAAAAAACACGTAATAAAATGTAATAAAACATGTAATGTAAGTGAAAGTTTTGGTTTTGCGAAATAGAAAATCACTAGATAACAAGATTTTTATAGAAAATTTAATTCTCTACAAGTATAAAAAATAATAAGTTTTGACTGCTTTTGAGGTTAATTTTTACCATATTCGGACAAAAAATTCATTAGATAATAACGTTTCTTATAGGAAATTAATTTTTCTACTAGTTTTATTTCAAACAGTTTTCTAGAGTTTATATAGTTTCCGTGTTAAATGCGAATTTTCGCAACAAGAAAAATGAAAATTATATTTGGAGATTGTTCAAGGTTGATGTTTATGATTTTGGCGAACAAAACAAAACTAAATGCTAAAACTTATATAACAAAGTATAAACTTATTAAAGCGAAATATAGCTTGAATATATAAATATATTCAACCTGTTTGTAGCTCTATAATGTTAAGTCTTATTAAGACTATGAATAAAGCGAATGATATTTCTCTATTTCTGTTAGTGTCATGAAAATGGACTGGCACTAGTAATAACATGCAAATCTCTGTTGTATTCCATTGAAATAATTCAATATCCTGTGTGTTATTAACCAGGAAGTAGTTATTTCAACATGAAATTTGTTCATAGACCTAATAAGACTTAATATTTTAGAGTTACGAATACGTTGAATATATTTATATATTCAAGCTATATTTTATCAGGAAACAATAATATAATGTCATTGAAACAAGAAAAAAATGAAAATGTGTGTAACCATTACGCACGGTTGAAGTAAAACTTCTTTGACAGCTGTGACAGGTATTACTAAAAATATTAAACTTAAAATAATTGTCACACTAAAATTAGTTTTTTTTTCATTGAGAATATAATTTACAGTGAATAATAAAAAACCTTTATAATATATTAATTTTTGTATGTTGTTTTATAAACATGTGATATATTATTATTAATTTTGTCAATTATTTTTATTTATTTTATATATATATATATATATATATATATATATATATATATATATATATATATATATATATATATATATATATATATATATATATATATATATATATATATATATATTATTTTGTTAATTGTTATTATTAATATAATTAATATTGTCTTGTTTAGTTCTGCCTGTAAAAAATATTTTTATTAAATACTCTGCTCAAAACAATTTGCGGGTCACTAATTTGTGCCTCCATAAAATTCAAACGGGAAATTACTTGCAAATAAAAATAAGAATATCTGGAAGACGCTCTATATAATTGTTTTAATTGACCATAGGGAATAATAAACATCGCAAACTTCTGGAGTATCCGTAGTTAATTAACAAGAACTACCAAAACTAAAGCGAAATAATGTATACCAAATTTGATTCAAAGAGCTGGGAAGGACTTGTTCAGATCAATATACAGACGAAAATTTTTGCAACTGACACTTTGACTTAAGTTTAGTGAAAATGAGGCATCTCAACGAAGTTGTTGGTGCTATAACATTAATTGAAAATGGCGAAAGCTTTCGACAAGTTACCAAGAAACTTCAACGTAACCCTGTCTGTTATTCAGCGATTGTGGAAGAGGTACTTGGATGCAGGTCAATATACCAGACGCGGTATATGCGTCAATGTCGCAAAAGAAAAACAACTCATAATCAAGACCGTTTTTTACTGATGTCGAGTCTTATTCTTAGCAATAGAGTTTCTACGGGAAAGACCTCATAATTTCCCTCAGCACGACGCATTGGGTCACTGTATCAGAACAGACAATTAGGAATAAATTGAGTAAATAAAATTTGAGGGCAAGACGACTCGTCATAAAACCCTCTTTAACACAACGACACAGGATGTGCAACAGGACATAGCAAGGATGAATTTTGCTCGTAAACATATCGCATGGCAAATTTGAGGAAGTCTGTGCTCTTCACGAATGAATCAAGGTTCCGTATTATTCGTTGCGATAGCCGAGTTCATGTTTATTGTCGTCCAGGAGAAAGCTACGCTGCTACTACTGTCCAGGAAGTCAAAAGATTTGGAAGTGGTACAGTTATGGTATGGGGTGGGATTAGTATCGAGAATAGAACCGACCTAGTTGTTATTCTAGGAAATCTTAACGCTAATCTCTATGTTGACATTGTGTTAGAAGAACATGTTATCCCTGTGGCAACAGGTCCATTTTTTTTGTTAATGCAGCATAACGCAAGACCACATACTGGGCGAATCACTTTAGACTTCCTACAAGAACAGGAAATTCAAACAATGGTGTGGCCTGCGTTTAGTCCTGATTTAAATCTCATATAGCATGTTTTCATGGAATCTATAGCGAGGTGCTCAAGCTGGTTGATGACGATAAAATCAACATTCTACCCAAGCATGAACCATTTAATGAACCATGTACCCATTTAATGAACATCGCATTATAAGCTTGATGAGTTTTGTACTAAAGGTGTTCCTTAGAATTATTCATTCGAAGAACCTATCGAAAATGTGAGTCGGAGATAAGCGATACACAATTTGGTTTCTGCAACGGCTTTGGTACTTGGGAAGCCCTACATGCATTTGGAATATTGGTTCAGCGGTGCCGTGATATCAATAAAGAAGAACATGCTTGTTTTATTGACTATAGCCAGGCTTTCGACAATGTCAGACATGAGAAGCTAATGAACATCTTGGCGAATCTGGATATCGACGATTTATACTGGGGTCAGACCGCTAAAGTCAAGATTGAAACAGAACTCACATAGGACATACAGATTCAAAAGGGTGTGAGGCAAGGATGTGTTCTTTCCCCTATGTTGTTCAGCATATACTCCGAAGTTTTATTCAGAGAGGCGCTTGCCGAGGAATCTGCGGGAAACATAGTAAACGGCAGAACAATTAAGAACATTAGATATGCGGACGAGACGGTCGTGCTGGCGGACAACATTGAAGACCTCACCGCATGATGACCAACTTATCAGCAAAAAGTAGAGATTGCGGACTGGAACTGAACACCGCAAAGACAAAGGCTATGCGGATTTCAAAAACCAAACAGCAGATCCAACTTCACGTCGACGAGGAACACAAAGATCAGATCTCCAAATACAAATACCTTGGAACCTGGATAAATGACAAGTCGACAAACCGCTAGGAGGTCTTAGTACGCACTGAACAGGCAAGAGCAGTATTCATTAAAATGAAAAAGATGCTGACCTCTCCGGATCTGAGCATAGAACTGCGGCTAAGAATTACTCGCTGCTACGTCTTCCCGATTCTGCTATATTGGATGGAGCGTTGGAACTTGACCCAGGAAACAACCAAAGGAAAAATGGCACTCGAAATATGGGTCTACCGTGGGTGAACAAAGTAACGAACATAGAGGTACTTCGCAGAATGATCAAAGAAACTGAGATGCTCTTCAGCGCAAAAAAAAACGAAAGTTACAATACTTAGGCCACATCCCCAGATATGAAAAATATGGATCTAAACAGCTCATAATCCAAGGACAGATCCAAGGCAAGCGAATTGCTGGTCGACGCCGCATATCTTGGCTGCGCAACTTGAGAGATTAGTTTGTAGTGACATTATGTTCCGTTCCGCGATGTCAAAAATTAAAATTGCCTTAATGATCAGCAACCTCCAACGGAGAAGCTGAACCAAGAAGAAGACCATGTTTGGGATATGCTTTACTACAGACGTGTACGTACGTATCCTTCTCACTTGTATTCAGACTTGTATTCAAACAAAACTTTCAACTCCCTGACATATTTTGGCAAAACAAGCGAGCACATCGCAAATGTCTTTCGAAAGCAAAATCGTAGCATTTAAACCCTCTTCAAAGGTGTCCAACATATTGTTTAATGCCAAAGACAAAATCGATCATCTCAAAAAATCCGGCGTATACGAAATTAATTGTTCCGAATACAATAGCGGTACATAGGTCAGAAAGGGCGAAGTTTTTCAACACGGTTTTCAGAGCATTCTCGCGCTATTCGTCTGAAAAAAAAACACTAGTTGTTTTTCAAACCATTGTCTCGAATGCAATCATAAATTCCCAGAAATAGATTATCTTAAAATCTCTTCTACTAAATCTCTTTGATTCATTAGGAATTTAAAAAAAACCGTAATCCACCAGTTAATCTCCTAAACGAGCAAACCGACCTAATCTTTTCCCAACTTTTTTAACCTCACACAATTACAAACAGATAAGCCCTCATCTACAGACAGACACCGCCCCCCTTCCCACCAAAACTATAACGGTATGATATATTATATTCAACCTTATCAATTTGTTAAGTGACTTGAAAATGACCGTCAAATATCGAAACTCAAGTCGTGAAGTCAGTATGTGAAGAAATTTATATAACTGTGAATAATAAGTTTTAAAAAAAAAATCTTACCATTTTGGAGGTTCTGTGTTTTTTTTTTCAAAATAAATGTATTTCTTTTAAATATACAAATACACAATAACAAATATTTACAGAAAAAACTGGCCACAAAGGCAGTGCCCGTGCGTAGACAGGAGTCGTGTAAAACAAATAAAATTTATCTTCTTTTACCATAGAATGAAAAAAAAATAAAACTTTTCTCTAATACAAAATTAAAAATAAAATAATTGAAATAAAATAATTCTTCTCACTGTTATTAATTTTTGGAAAATAAAATAAAAATATTAAGAAGTTCTGCTAAATGTATTTGGAATCAGTCGTTCTATTGCACCGCAGTAACGGTTATACCCCATAGACAAGGAGACCTCCTCAGGTACGCGATTGTAAAGTCTGGGACCCCAGCGTGCAACATGCCTCTCAGCCAATGCGTTGTTGTCTGCGAGTCGCGTGATTGTGGGCCGGGGTCACAGGGAAGTCAGACTGGTGCTTATGAATGAATTTTAGAGAATTTTATATAAACAAATTTTGAATATTTAAAGTCCGAAATTCGGTAAAAAGAAAAGCTGAGGGATAATCAAGTGGTTTTTTTAGAAGAATTATTATAATATCAAGAATTTTTTTATTCTTTTGTACACCAAATTTAGCGGTTCTAGCACAGTCTGCCAACAATTGCCCTAACCCACAATCCCATACTCAACAATGGACTTGACCAACGCCAGGAAAACCATTCTCACCTGCTCCGCAGATAGAACAGATCTCAGTTGGACAAACTTATTAAATTGTCTTCCTGAGTCTGCAGCACAGGTACGAGATATGACAGTCCCACCGCAGGTGTCGGTCCACCATAATGCCTAAATATTTAACGCTATCGACCAAGCGGATTGAATCACAAGAGCAAATCTGTTCATAACAGCACGTTCTGTGAATCAACAGGCGAGAAGTTTCGGCTGGTTGTCCAGCAGCTGTTAAGGAAAACGGAAGTGCCACAATCTTACTCAGATTAAGACTAAGTAAGTTTGAATCAAGCCATTTTTTTATACATTTCTTTCCCGCTGATGCATTACCAAAAGCTTCATTCCAAGAGGAACCTGAAAAAATAGCTACTGTGTCTTCAGCAAAGGAATATAACTTACAATTTGTAATACTCAAATTTAATAAGTTATTAATATATATTAAGAATAAAACAGGCCCAAGAACTGATCCTTGTGGCACATTCGTTTTCATTGTCAATGAATCACGGTTGGTTTCCCCAATTTTAACTACCTGAGTCCGTCCATTCAAGTAGGATTCGAAAAATTTGTTTGTAATACCTCTTATCCCTATACTCACCATTTTCCGTAGTAGCAAGTCGTGGTCAACTGTGTCAAAGGCTTTTTCCAAATTTAAGAAAACCCCGAGACATTTAGTTCCATCATCTAGACAATCGATAATTGATCGAGTTACATTAAAAATTGCATCTGTTGTATTTTTATCATGTCGAAATCCAAACTGATTCTCAGAAATAACTTTAAATCTATTTAAAAAATCAACCAATCTAGCTTTGACACACTTCTCCACAATCTTAGCCACACTTGAAAGGAGAGATATGGGACGATAATTACCTAGAATTGACTTGTCATTTGCTTTATAAAGTGGGATTACTGCTGCTTTTGTTAACTCTTGAGGTAAATATCCCTGTTGAATCTCTGTTGAGATTAATTATATGCGACAGGGGGGCCGATAAAGCACCCGAATTAGAAATCAACAATTTAGAAGACAACCCATCCATTCCAGGAGCTACATTTTTCTTTAGCTACATTTAAAGAAAAAAGAATTTGAGTAATTGTTCTGGTTACTATAATATTCAAAAGTATTAAGACTATTGCTGTTATTATTTGCTTGTGATAAATTAATTTTATCTGCTATACGATTCCCCACACCAACAAAATGTTTATGAAACCTAAAGGGCCATTTCAAATGGCTGATTTGCATCAAAAGAGCGATTATCAGCAGTGATAATCTTTGAGATAGTGGGCCTACCAGTTGTGGCACAATCAGTCACCTCATTGATTGTCTGCCACAATTGGCGTAGATTATTACAACATTCATTAATTTTATTACGATAATAAATTTCTTTCGCTATACGGATTGACGTTTTCAAAATGTTTCTGTATTTTTTAAATTTTACCTTTAAAGTTGTATTAAAAGGATGCTTACGTACTTTATTAGCTAATTTCTCTCTTGCGCAAATTGATCTGACAATGCCAGAAGTTATCCACGGTTTGATTTTAGTAAATTTATGCCCACACTTTGGTTTATTTAGATCACAACTATTATTAAATATGTCTAAAAGTTTAGCATAAAACAGATCAAAAGCTAACTATGCATCCGTCTCCTCAAGAACCAATGCCCATGATTCACTTTCAATTCTCATCTTGAAACATTGTTCATCAAAATTTTTAATTATGTTATTTTTATTCAATATAGAATTATCAGCGACCTCATGGACATGGGATTCATTAGGAGATAGAAAAACTTGTCCCATAGCTACGTCATGATCAGTCGAAGAACATGTCAAAATGGCAGTTTCTAGGGTAAAATGTACACTTTTTAAAAACGAATGATCCAAACAATATTGTCTGGTTGGAGCAAACCTGGCACACCCGTAGAGCCACTTAACAAAACCATTTTCATGCATTAAATCTAAGTATCTATGCCCTATAGGAGTCAAGTACTCCTCCAGAATAGCAATATTAATATCCGCAAGTACTATATGATTTTCGTACCTAACCCCCTGAGAAAAGCTTCCATGTTATCAAGGAACCCAACGACATTCGTGTCATTCGGGGACCTATACACCGCAGTGCAATCACACATTTTATAATTAATACCAGATTTTATGTACAGTACAATTCCATCACATTTATTATATTTACCAGGTTGAATAATTTTCTCAAAATTTGGAAGTTCAAATCCATCGTCATTATAGCATAACCAAGACTCTTTAAGAACAATAATGTCAAAATCAACCTCTAGCTTACATAAAAGTACACATAACTTTAATGATTTTTTTCTAATACTTGTAATATTTAAATTTAGGATTTTTTTTTAATTAAAAATAAAAAAAATATGAACTTTCTCAAAATTTTTAAATACTAATGATTTGTTTGAAATTGGATTTAAATGTTCTAATAATTCACTTATTTCCATTTAACTTAAAAATATACGTTTGTTTATACTATACATTTGATTAATTCAAAGAAGAGTTTACAGTTTATCAAGATTACTAACACACATAATTTGCATTGAACGGTGACCGTCAGTCTTTTTTACAAATATTTTGCCATTTCGGGCCCATATGTACTTGTAGCCCTTATGCAGAGCGTGTCTTCTAGATGTTTTTAATAGTAGTTGAACATCGGTAGCTAGGTGATAATTTGCAAAAACACGACTTTCAGGTAGATAATACCATTAATTAAGTGTGCTGAAATTCCAGGATTATTTTTATTAAAGCCAGAGACCTTTTTAAAGTCTGACAACCAAACCTCCTTATCTTGACGTCTACAGAATTTAGTAACAATTGGTTTGATTCCACCTTGTATTTTAGATGGTAGCCTATGAGCTGTACTTAAGACTATTTGAGGTTAGTTTATTGTTTATGGCTGCCGAGATGCAGTTAAAGATTTCAAAAACTGACTCATTAGGGGTCTCTCTAGTGATATAACATTTTTACATATTATAAGTGTGGTAAAAACATAGTGAATTTTTCAATTCAATGTAACTGAGATTTTTTTTTATATAATTAGAGTGATATTAAGTAAATAAAACTCATGGTAGTATATAACTTTTACATAAAACATTATAAAACTTTTCTCCCAATTTATACATCTATATTTACTAAGTTTCCCATTAAAATGTTCACCGCATAAAGATCAACAACTAGCAAATTTAAATTAAAGTTTATAAACTCACTAATTTATGTACAAACTTTGGCGAATGTACTCATTTTCGTTTTGTTACTTAATAGCCGGAAGGACTAATGCTCAGAAGGACCTCGTGGTAGGTATCGCATTATGTATCATACAAAAACTTGCGTGCATAGAAATCGGTCCACTGTAAACTTTTACATTACCTAATTTTTTTGACTATTTATGAGATGAAATAAAGAAATATGCCGTTTGAAATACAATTTTATATGTTGTAATATGAGTTCAAATTTATTGAAATTAATTTCGGTTTCTTATGTTTAACATAGTGAAATTAACTCATGAAACACATTTTTATTATTAAAAGAAATATGGTTATTGACAATTATCTAAATTAACAATTAAGTTTTAATAAAGAGCATGACCACCTCTTGCCCTAATAACATCTCTCATACGATTAGGCATAGATCTAATTAAGATTGGTATTGTTTCTTGTAGGGTGTTAAGCCGCTCTTCCTCTACTGCAACAATGAGCTCTGGGATCGAGGTTGGGCTGAACTTCAATCATCCTGACTTCAAGTTCATCCTATAAATGTTCTATCGAGCTTAGGTCGGGACTGCATGCTGGCCACTAAACCCAGAAACCGATCTCTGTAATATAACCTTGCACGATTCTTGCAGTACGCAGCTTTGCATTGTCAGGCATAAAAATAAATTCTTCTTTAATGCATTAGACGGTAGGTATTACATGAACTGCTAAAAACCTCCTCGATATACCTAGCACACCATAAACTTCCTCACCAGCGCCCCTAATGATGAAAGCTCCGTCGGCTTGTGATCCCATAAAAATTACACCCCAGATCATGCAGGAATCTCCTCTATAAGCAGTTCGCTCATTAATGCAGCATACACTTTTCATCTTCGGTCGCTACTATAGAGGCATATTCTGGTCTCATCTGAGAACAGAACAGACCCTCATTGTTCTAGCGTCCAATTTAAATGATCTTTTGCAAAACCCAGGCGTGTGTGGGGGCGACGATGAGCTGATGTAAGTTTTTGACAAACTGCAGGTGTCTTAGGATTAAAGTTACTTTCCTGCAGTCTTCGTTACTTTCCACTGATACAGTTGAACAGCATTAAGGTGACGATTTTTTAATGATTTTGACTCGATAGGGCAGTCATCCGTAGGTCATCTCGAAGTATTTTACATATGAATGGTTGTATTTATACTTGTTGTAAACAGTAAATTTAAAGCAAACTTCTAATTAAATTTCTTTTTTCATCATCTTGTGTGGAAATATGAAGGAAGTACTTTATATCTTGTGAGCTGTAGTACTCCTGTACTACTTCTTGTGGTTTTAACGGGAAGTCAATAATGTTACTTCCTCTCTAATTTCATTCATTTCCCTATATTCCCCTGCTTCGTATGTTGGAATCTAACTTCACTTTTCTTCTTCAGACTCTCATTAAAAACTTTTAACAGTGTGTGTGGCAAAATCTCTACCAGTTGTTCTTCTAACTCATGAATCTCTCTTTTAGTCATCTTATGTATGCGAAGTCATATATAAAGCGAAACTGAGTACTTATTATATGAAAGAAGGTGCAGAAATAGCTATAGAATCAATGTTCCAATCAACTCAAAAGCATGGGGAAAACCATAAAAGTTCAACGACTGTCGAGGAAATTAAACATTCCTTGGCAATCAATTTGCTTATGGGCATCCTAGTTACAGGGACCATTGGTCATCAAAAATGGAATTGCGAGATAATTTTATACCTTTCTATGTTTTTTTTCTTTCTTATGTTATGTCTCGCAACCGATTTGGATATCTTCTAACGCACTTACTTCTAAACAATAATGTACTAGATCTAAAAAGGTGAGTGATAAATTACGATAAGTTGTACAAAATTAACTAAAAAAACTGGTATTCCAGAGAAAAGGAGAAGTGCGAGTATTACAAATCCTGCCAGTGGATTCAAAGTCCAGGATCCTTTAGAGAAAAGTACTGATAAGGCTGCAAATATGCTGGAACATGCCAGAATAGTGCGATGTGCTAATTGTAGCAGAAAGGATAAACCTCGCAGAAGAAGATATCGCAGTTCTTTTCATGTTGGATAATGCCTCACGAACAAACAAAATTGTTTTAAAAAGTTTCATAAGGGATAAATATAGTTTTTGTTGCCCAGCGGTGCTTCAGTGGAACCACCTATGTTTGAAAACATAAATTTGTGTTTTTATTTTAGTTTTGTTATAAAACCCCCAAAATTGTCAAATTATTAACACAGAAAGTTCTTGGTCTTCAAAGGGCTTAGCAGGATTATTTGTAAACAAAAATGAATAGCAAGTTAATTTAACTCAATTCTATCGAAATTTGGATATACCCGATATAATAAATATCGGTGAATTACTTATGTGGGTTACGTAACTCGATATGCATTATATAGCACACGCCGCGCCGCGAAGATTTCGAAATATTGCCATAATAAATGTCTTGACTGTCATGCATCAATGCAAGAACTATAGAATTTCAGACTGTGATAGAAACCAAAAATTTATATTTACTGAAACACAATTTTAAATCTTGCAATAGTGGTTAGTTAGTCTATTGTTATAAAATTTACTAAAATATATATTGGTTTGTAAGCTTTGAAAAACAGTTAACTTGTGTAACTCCTGTTAAATTTTGTTGCTGTATTTATTGTATGAATTAAAAGCCCATGAACTACTCCGCACAAGGGTGCCGTATAGTAGGTGCCCCTATTATATGAGAATATAATAGCGAAAATATTTGCTCATATAAAAATCTTTCGAAGCAAACAATATATTTGTGAACCTCATTGTATTAAACGTCAAACATATCTTACAAGGTAGAAGCAGAAATATAATGATATACTATAGCTAATATATCATTATATTTCTGCTTCTACGCTTTTACTCTTCATTTTTCTATAAATGCGAGTAAATACTCCAATATTGGATATTTATCCTAATTGGGGCTTACTGCTGTTTTAATATTTCTATAAACCGATTTTCAGTCGGTAAGCAAAAATTATTTTACATAGTTCGGGAACGAAAAAAACTAGATGATTCACATGAAAATTAAAACTTAATGACCGATTTGCATAATGTTTTGGCAATACACAAATTGAAGTAAATATTTAAGCCTTTAATATCAGCCATGTCAACATGTTAGCTATAAACTATTCATGTCAATATAGATCCGATTTATTCGATCATATTCATGTCAATATACAGAGTGCACCTTTAGAATCAAAACAAAATTGTATTAGAAATATACTGTCTCAGAGGAGTCTGACGGCACTTCCAATCGGATGAGGAAACTCCAAAGATAAATGTGATATAACAAAATATTTTTGGTATTTTTGTATATTGGCGCAACCTATAATTATAGGATTATAATTGCAGTTTTCCGATTTTTTAAGTAACAAATAAATATTTTCCGAATTGAATAAAACCTTCATACCTGTATTATCACCTAGTTGTGACATTTGCAACGACTTACACCTTCTATAAAATAATAAGAACATTTATAGGAATCTCTTATGGCCAATGTAATAGTAGTTTATGATACCAGTGTACAAAGAAGGAATTTTATGCATGAGTCGCGAAGTTTAAATGCAATGAGAGCACAAAATCCTGTAACACACATGTATCATACATTATTTTGTTTACGAAGCATATTAAAATACTGTTGAATCTACAAAAAATAATTGTTCTTTACCGATAATATTGAAAAGTTGTAATTTTGGCAGACAAAATATTTCAAATCGCCAACACAATGAGTTTAGAACGACTTTAAAAGCGTAGAACGTTCAGCGCCTCTCGGCAAAAATTGCTAACTATTAAAAACGCACAGTAACGGGAACATTATTTGGTCGTTGTCGATGTAATTTAGATGAGCCTAAATTTTTATCTAGATTAGGTTATAATTAGGTTAAGTTATATTAGAACCAGATAAATCCAGTCTGAGACTGAGACAGTCTGAAGATATGAAAAAAAATATTTTCATATAGGTAAGTTAGAAACTTTAGTTTCACTACGTCCATGTTTTTTATTTATGAACAGATATTGTTTAATGATGAAACCACATTTGATTTGGACTTTCAAGCACGATTTAGATAGTTTTACACACGATTATAATAATGGCATCCTTCACATACAATAATTTACTTATCAATGTGTTTATTTTGGTGTTCGAGTAGATAGAGAAATATATATTGTCAGTTAGCTCATTTTTCCAATTTTTAAGCAACAAAAAATATATTCAGAATTGAATAAAACCTTCATATTAACAATTTGCTGTGACATCTGCCACGAATTTCACATTTTATAAAATAATTAGAACATTTATAGGAAATCCTTAGAGTCAGCAGCTTATAATATAAAATAAAATTATAACTTTTAAGATAAAATATTATATTCAAAATATAAATACAGAAATCAACTATAAATTAATAAATTACTAACTAATTTGAGAATCAATATTAGATTATTGTAAGAAATTTCAAAATTTCAGAAAGACACTTGCTTATTTTATTTAAAAGTAAACGTTACTACCGCAATTATATAATTTTTTTTATCTAATTAAATTATACCAAATCAAGTATGAACAGAAATTGATCTAATTACATATATACAATTTGGAGTATCTTTTAAATCGTTTAATAATGAAACCACATTTGATTTGGATTTTCAGGCACGATTTGGATAATTTTACACACCATTATAAAATGACATCCTTCACATACAATAATTTTCTTATCAATGTGTTTATTTTAGTGTGCGGGTAGATAGAGAAATATATATTTTCAGTTAGCTCAGTTTACCAATATATAAGCAACAATAAATATATATTCCGAATTGAATAAAACCTGCATATTAACACTTTGATATGACATCTGCCACGAATTTCACATTTTATAAAATAATTAGAACATGTATAGGAATTCCTTAGGGTCAACTTAAACAGCTTAGGTAAAATAAAATTATACCTTTTGATATAAAAAATTATATTAAAAATATAAGTACAATGGCTGAAAGACCGCTGGTCGATGGTCAATTGTTATATTTGTATTTATTTATAATAATAAGGATGTTTTATTATTATTATTTATACTATAATTACAAAAATAAACTATTAATTTCAATTTACTAACCAATTTGAGTATCAATATTAGATTATTGTAAGAAATTTCAAACATATTTCAAATGATAGGTCGACTGTAAACTGTAATTTCAGAAATACACGTGCATATTTTGTTGGTAAACGTAACCCAGCAGTTTCAGATATATAAATATTCTCATAAAGCACCAATTATGTAATTTGAACCTAAATTATGTAATTTGAAATCGAACCTAATTAAATTATCCCATATTAAGTCTGAAAAGAATGTGATCTAATGACATACATAGAATTGCCAATCAATTTTAACAGGACCTAAACCTATCTACCTAAATACCAAAACTGACAATGAGATATTATTATTTTAATTAATTCTTGGGTCTTATTCTTCTGATGCCGTCTTCTCATTTAATTTTGGCGACCAGCTTTCTGAATGCGTCTCTGTCTCTTGCCACATGGAACAGTTCTTCAACTTTCATTCCTGTCCACTCTCTTATATTACGGAGCCAGGATTTTTTCTTTCTTCCTATTCCCTTCTTCCCCTCTATTCTTCCCTGCATTATGTTTTGTACCAGTATATGAGCCGTTTATTTTGAAAGTGACCTAACTCCATTTATGATCGAATCGAGATATTGAAGGGTTTGCGTTGGATAAAATTGAAAGATATGGGTAACAGATAACATAGTAGAATAATGTTTTGGTGTTTCTAATGGTGTCAAATTTATCACCCCAATTAGCATATTTAATGTTATTTAAGAAATAATATGTTTTTGATGGCTGTAAATGGACTTGGGCCACTTTTAAAATCAATGAAATCACGTTTCCAATTCTTAAGAAAGCACAAGTCCATCCATACATAAAATAAATTTTCTTTGAAATAAAGATAAATGTATACACTTTTATGTTATAAAATCAAAAATGATAAATAACAGTTGTTAAATATTTTTTACATTAATATTAATATTGTTTTATTAATTATTATTCAGTGTTCTTCAATGTACTGCTGTTTGTGTATGCGAGTGGGATTTAAAATAATTATTGTGTGCAGGTGGTATACAAAGATGGTATACAAAAATTACTTGTATTTGAGGTTTGTGAGTGGTCTCGTGTTTTTTTGTAATTTTTTTTATTTTTACATTGAAATTCATATTCGAAGATTCATAAGTTTTCTCTTGGGGTATTTTAATATATTCATATTCTCATACAGTTTTTCTGCATTTTAATTTGTTATAAACAAATTATTAACGAATTGCTGAAAATTACAATGGTATATCAGGAGACCCATATGAATCCATTAGCAAATCGAAACTGAAATTTGAAATTAAATTGTTTATAATAACTTCATTGCACTTTGATAATTCAACTGCTACTTTAATAATTAAACATAAAGCTTACGAGATCACATAAACTTTAATTGCATATTTTCCATATCGGTTTGATACTCTCACAATAGTACTTACGCCACTTTCAAAATAATTTTTTATCAATTCATTAACCCGGCAAATTTTGGTGTTACAAAATCTTAATGATTTTAAGTATATTAGTAACAAATTACTTCACAATCAAAAGCTCAAGTAAAAATCTAACTCTTACTATAACTAACTCAATATTTTTGAAAAATGGACTCGGGCCACTTTCAAAATAAACGGCTCATATATTTGTCGTTGCGCAGAATATGACCTATGTATGCTGTTTTACGTATCTTGATAATTTTTAAGAGCTTCCTTTCATGTCCGATGCGCCTTAGTACCTCTTCGTTCGTTATTCTATGTGTCCAGGGTATCTTTAGCATGTGCCTATATGTCCACATCTCGAAAGCTCCAAGCTTTTTGATAGTTTGGGCTTTTAAGGTCCAGGTTTCTACCCCGTACAGTAACACTGACCACACATAACACTCCATGAACCCTAATCTAATTCGCAGGCACAAACTTCTATTTGTGAACATTGAAGAGTAAGAACATTGAAGAACATTGAACATTGAAGAGTAAGTGCAACATCGTCCGGGAATCTAAGATTATTAGTTAGTGCCCCTCCAATATTTACCCCTTCTCTTCTATCCTCCATCGCCCTTCGAAACACAAACTGGGAGTACAAGTTGAACAGTTGCGGGGACAGAACGCAGCCTTGTCGGACGTCTTTCTGAATTTTGATTTCGTCCGTCTCCATATCTTCAACCCACACTATTGCTGTTTGGTTATTTTTTTATTAATCGTATGTCGCTTTGATCCAGATTAATATTCTGTAGGTTCTCGATAAGCTTGTCGTGTTACACTCTATCAAAGGCCTTTTGGAAGTCAATAAAACAGATGAATACATTTTTATTGTTCTCTCTACACTTCTGTAGCATTACTTTTAGAGCGAACAGAGCTTCTCTAGTTCCTAATCCCTCTCTAAAACCAAACTGCATCCCATCCAATTGTTCTTCACATTTGCGGTGAATTCTCTGTTGGATAATTTTTAAGAGGATTTTCAACGTGTGGCTCATCAGGCTGATCATCCTATATTCGTCACATGACTTAGGATTGTTTTTTTAGGTAGCGGAATAAACACTAATTTAAGCCACTCTCTTGCCAATTCTTGGGTAAACGAATTTAATTTAATAAAACAACTGATATTTTGCGTTTCGTTTCTTTGCGAACGTTTCGGTCTTTTTTATTCTGACCTTCTTCAGGGCTACAAGATAAAAATTAAACAAAAACAATTACAATATTATTAATATATAACTATCATACATTATATCTATTTATAGACTATTTTTTTTAAGAATGCAGTAACTAGCAACCTAATTTACACTATGACAAGTGTTCATCAGTGTCCATATCTAGTTACAAAATTTGGCGCTAAATTCAAATATAGTTACTTGAATATAAAATTGATAATTTAATAACGGTGTGATTGAATATCTATTAAATACACCAAATGGCAACAATAGTAATAATATACAAAGAAATAAATGGAGAAAACGCAAAAAATCTAAATGATTCAAACAGATCATATGACAAATGTGAATTGACACGGCAGCCATTGACAAAATCAATGCAACATGCATTGGCGTACGAAAAAAATATACTTGGAGTTAATTATTTTTTTATCTTTAAATTTAAAATTGAATATTAAATTATAAATAAAACATTATTGTATAATATAGTACTTATTTTCCGTATTATAATTTAACATTCTATTATATTTAGAAACTATTCGTAGTATTATATTCATTTAATTACATATAACCAAATTCTACGCCACTGACTGAAAATGTATGTGAAAAGAGAGAGATGCAGAAGCAAATATCGTCGGTGTGAACTTCTCCTCGATTTAAGCCAATCAGAGAACAAGGACAAATAATCCCTATCTTCCCTGTACTGCATTCTTAAAAAAATGGACTTTAGAATATTTTAATCAAATTGAACATAATAAAAATAAACTGTTAAGATTAAAATATAAACATGTAATCTCTTAAGTAAATGACAAATGACAAAAAAGTAATAACACTTTTTGTTTCTTGTTTTAAAATTAATTGATATGACAAAAGCTATTTTTGTGTTCGAATTTTGAATTTTGTGGTTGTTAGTTATGTTAGTTAAATTCTTTTATGTGTTTTCTCTGTAATTAATGGTGTAATTGGTTTTAATTTGTATCATTTCACTAATATTTCTTCTTGTCTTATTTTTATCAATGTCAAGAATTTAAATTTGTCAAAATCAAAGAAATGTCCGTCTATAAAAAAGAGTTTTGTAAGTGCAGTTTGGTGTAACTTATTAGAATTTTTTTACCAAAAGCAGTGTGTGTGAAATTTCCATAAATGGTATATTAAAGAAGGAATTCAATAAGCGCGATTTTTCAGCGCGCATCTATGTTTAGAAAACAACACGTAGCTTGGTGTTTTCTAATGGCTAAATGCGAAAAACGCCTTATGAATGAGTTTTTTATAGTATTTTTCTTTTTTGAGATTTTTTGTGCTTTTTCTAAATAAAAAAATCGCCGATACATATTGAGAAAATTGTATCGGACTCAGCGAGCCATTAACGAACCCATATGATTGCTTTAATTACTTCATTCTAGACGCAAAATAGAAAAAATATATTATAATGAATACATGTTATTCTACTTTCCGTCGGCTTGGCTGGAAATGTCAGCCGACGGAAAGTAGAATAACGTGCACGATTGGTCGGTGCATATGATTTTTTTCTCTTCTCAGTTTACGAGACAAAATTTTTTCACAATTATCGGATAATAATGCGTATTAATTTGTATACATATATATATATATATATATATATATATATATATATATACAGGGTGCTTCAAAAAAATGTATACACACTTTAAACTATTGTAGTTTGCCCGCTCTACAAGGCTAATGTTATATTTCTTCGCCAGGTGCCAGCATAATCGTCCCTCTATGTTATATTATCAGTTGGAATTTGTAATATCAACATGGGGGACGTACGTTTGAGTTTTGAAGAACGTAAGCAGGTTATTAAGTGGTACTGGAAGTTTGAGAATGTAAATGAAGTTCAAAGACAGTGGAGAAGGGAGTATGATACAGAACCACCTTCAAGATTAACAATTACACGCATACGAGACAAATTCAAGGATCATGGAACAGTGTGTGATGTGCATAAAGGTCATTCAGGTCGGCCTCGAACAGCTACAAGTGATGAGTCATCAACGGCAGTCTTGGAACTGTTTCAACGCTCTCCTAACAAATCTTCAAGGCAAGGGGCACGTGAAAGTGATGTAAGTGCTAGCAGCGTGCTACGCATTCTGAAGAGAGGCAAGTATCGTGTTTACATTCCAAGGCTGGTGCAACAGCTAAATGACGACGATCCAGATCGAAGGTTGCAATTTTGTGAATGGATTCAGGAGATGGTGATACGTGAACCGGGATTTATGGGTAGCATCATTTGGTCGGATGAAGCCCAATTCAAACTTAATGGAACTGTCAATAGGCACAATTGTGTTTCCTGGGGTGAAGAAAATCCTCACATTACAATTGAAAAAGCTGTAAATTTGCCTGGTGTAAATGTGTGGTGCGGTTTGTCTTCAAGGGGACTCATTCTACCTTTTCGATTTGAAGGCACTGTAACTGGTATTAATTACCTAACAATGCTTGCTGATTCCATATTTCCTGCCATTCGTGCATTATACGGTAATGATGATTTTTATTTTCAACAAGATGGTGCTCCGCCGCACTATCACAGGGACGTACGAGCTTACCTGGATCAAAATTTGTCGGGACAGTGGATAGGACGCAGGGGGCCAATCGAGTTTCCAGCACGCTCTCCAGACCTTACACCACTGGATTTCTTCTTGTGGGGCACAGTAAAAGATGAGGTGTATAAACGTAAACCACGTAACCTAGACATTCTTTGGAATGAGATTCAAGCAGTGAGTAGAGAAATCTCATTGGACGTTTTGATACGATGTACAGAATCAGTGGTGACTCGTACTCAGAATTGTATTGATGCTGCAGGTCACCAATTTGAACAGTATTAACATTTGTTTTTTATGTTTCATTTACATTGGACTTTCAGCTTTCTATTTTCCTGAAATTTAACTTTGTAGAACGGTAAATAAATTTTCTATGGAAGTTCAAAGTGTGTATACATTTTTTTGAAGCACCCTGTATATATATATACATATATATATATACAAATTAATACGATTATTATCCGATAATTGTGAAAAAATTTTGTCTCGTAAACTAAGAAGAGAAAAAAATCATATGCACCGACCGATCGTGCACGTTATTCTACTTTCCGTCGGCTGACATTTCCAGCCAAGCCGTTGGATTTGGAAGACATTGTTTTCTCGGGGATGCCGCGTTGATGCTGATGGTTGTCTCTGAAAAGAACCGGATTCTCGACGTTTCGGCGAACTAACATTCGCCATTCTCAAGAGATATATGCGTCCGTGCGGGTCAACCGTTAGACGCATACTAAGTCTGCGTATGCGTCTAACGGTTGACCCGCACGGACGCATATATCTCTTGAGAATGGCGAATGTTAGTTCGCCGAAACGTCGAGAATCCGGTTCTTTTCAAAGCCAACCCTCAGCATCAACGCGGAATCCCCGAGAAAACAATACAACACAGGTATCTATCCGCGAAAACCTCACATACAACATATATATATATATATATATATATATATATATATATATATATATATCACATATTACACATTTTTAGCCGTTTTCTACCCTCTATGGGTATAAGCCTCCCTCTTAAGAGAAGGGTTTAGGCAGTTCAGACCCCACGGTTGCCTAGGCTGGGTTGAGGAATTGAGTGATGGGTTGCAGCCATTAGTTTTTATTAAACTGCTATAGTTCGGCGTGGGATTCGAACCCACGCTGTCTGACTCGAGAGCCAAGTGCTTAACTAACTGAACCACCCATCACACATGCAAGAAATTTAAATTTACTTGATTTTTTTATCCCCAAACTTTATGACCTTGACATTACACCTATGCCATTATTTTCTCATTTAGTTTGTATTCAATTTCAAAAAGTTAAATCAAAAAGTCCAAAATATGCGAGCAAAATTCAAATTTGCAAAACGCATCACCATTGGCCATAGTTATGTGACGTGCACGTTGACATTTATCGCCCTCGACATTCACAGATGTAGGTAGGGTGGACTATACACCTGGATAGGGCCTTTATCAAACAATTTATCTGGTATACGTGTACTTATAATAGTGTTTTTGCATTCCGGTACTATACAATATCTATAAAATGTTTTTTTAGCTTTTTCCATTATCGAAATAGCAAATTCAAACTGACAATCCTTCACTGTCTATGCAAACAAGCTATGCAACACTCATTTGTTATGCGACGTCAACCAAAGCGTGATCAGATAAAGTGTTTGATAAAGTCCCTATGGAGGTGTATAGTCTACCCTACCTACATCTGTGAATATTGAGGCCGATAAATGCCAACGTGCAAGTCACATAACTATGACCAATGGTGATGCGGTATTTTATATATATATATTTTAATTAATTGAAACACTTTCAACAGTATCTATATTTTTTAAAACGAAGTGAATTGAGCAAATACAAAAAATTGATGCAAATATTCCCTATTGCGAAAAAGTTCAGGAATTTTTGTCGCTTTTATTCGGTTAATACGATCAAGAAATCAGAAACTAAGGCAAATTCTTCTCAAGTCGACATATAGATATATGATTTAAATCTTTTTCAAGACCTACAAATTGTTACAAAAGTTACAAAAAAACAAAGAAACAGAATTTTTTAGAACAGAATTACCTACAAAGAAGGTAATGAAAAACTTGGGTAGAAGGTAATGAAAAAGAACGTATAACATCATATAACGTGGAAAAAACGTTGCAGATTACAATATAACTTGCATAACATAAAATATGGTAGCCTCAGGAACAATTTAATAAAACGTGTTTAGAAATTATTACAACATATTGACAAAATGTCGGATAGTTAAAGATATAAAAGTCGTCTGGAATTTTGAATCGACCACTACGCAGAAACCAACGTGATCCGGAATATTCAAAGATATTCCTAGAAACAAGAAGCTCAACGACACCCATTTAAGAGATTATACCACCAGAGAACACAAAAAGTGTAAGCAAAAATAAAAAGTGTATAGCAAGCCGAAACAGACCGTCAAATCAACTGTGTCTAACCGTCGATCAAGTCATAAGTCAAGCGTACATTTTGGTAAAACTATCCATGTCTTTCCTTGACTTCATGGCCGTACCGGCGTTTTGAATGAAACACATTTCCAAGAAAAGTCTCTTGGATAAACGTGGCTCTCTTGCAAGGACTTTAAGGTCATCAAGGTTTACCCTATGATCCTTATCATTACAATGTGCTGCCAGGGCACAAGAGTACGGTTTTAGTCTGCAATTACTTCTGTGATTGGCCAATCTGGAGGAAAGTCTTTGGCCGGTCTGTTCAACGTAAACTAGCTCGCACTAATCACACGGTATGCGATAGACAACATTTGATTGCATTAATGTGTCGTGTAAGTCTTTAAGGCGACTAAAAGATCTATTAATCGTATTGTAACATTTGTCTGCTACAATTCCGAGGCTTTTGTTCTTAGAAATCGATTTGATCCTAAGGGGCAGTGATTTTACAAAGTGTAGAATATATTCTTATAGATTTTTGTTTCGTCAACTCCTCAACAACTTCGTGAGTACAGTTGTGGGGTACCTGTTTTCAGTGCTGGCACGTGCGCCTGGTCGGACATATATATAGGGCGGCATATTTTTGTACCAGCGAATTTTTCGAACGGTATTGAGTTTTAAAAATGTAAATTATATCAAAAATTTAATTATGCACATCACAAATGTTAGCTCTCGGAGGAAGTTCGGATAAATTATTTGCACATAATAATGTACATTTTTTGAAAATTATTGCATTTTTCCCAAAATTTAATCCATTTATTAGTGAGCATTTGAACAGAGTTTCAAAAATCCCAATTGCTCTCATTATTTGAGCAAAGAAATTCAAAATAACATAATAAATTTAATGGGAGAAAAAGTACGTGCTATATGTTATTTCCAACATTATAAATGCTAAATATTACAATTTAAAAAATTACAATAATATACATTATTTTTGATTGCACTCCAGATCTTAGTAGAATTGAACAAACGTCTCTTGTTATTCGCGTTCCAAATAAAGACAGTGAAGAATTTGTTCGTAAAGAATATTTCCTCAAAGTTTTACCTGTAGAATCATTTAGAGGGGAGAGTTTAACTGATTTAATTTTGCAATAATTAGATAAATTAGGTCTCAAAATTGAAAATATACGTAGCCAGGGATACTACAATGGTGCAAACATACAAGGTATGCATTCTGCTGTGCAAAAACTAATAGATAAGAATCCTAAGGCCTTCACGACGCAGCCAAAAAATCTGGTAAGTAATTTTCTTTCAATTATTGAAAAATTGTTTGTATTCTTTTCTAGTTCTATTTCTAGATGGGTTATATTAAAAAGACACATAAAATCGTTCACTGTAAAATCCGTTTTGTGCTATAACACGCTGTGCACGTAATCCGTACATGTTCAAATCTTGACAATTTTTAAGAATTTCGTCTGAATTTTTTTGCGCTAATGATGGAATATTATATAAATATTAAAAAATTTGATTATGATTCTCCAATTTTGTAAATCTTTCTGTAAGAGAATTAGTACAAATATTTAAGAGATAATTAAAAACATCAACTTAATTTTTTTTAGACAGATTGTCTATTGGTTATCTATTCCTTCGTAAATAAATAATATGCCTTTACGTCTAATACTAATTGAAAGACTGCTTTCAAAATCTGCATTTATTTCCATTTCATTAGCTGTTTCTTTAGCTTTACAAATTTTTGTGTATGTGATGATGTACTTTTGTTTCTAGTTTCGTGATCCCTCTCTTCGTCCAAAGAAATTTCTTTCAGTGGTTTAATAGCTTATACTCCGCTTTCGCAGCGTGTAGCACTCTATCTAGAAGTAGAACTAGAAAAGAATTCAAACAATTTTTGAATAATTGAAAGAAAATTACTTAGTTCACCAGATTTTTGGCTGCGTCGTTTACAATTAAGTTTAAAGAATGACCCGAACCGCGTATGAAAAAGGCCTTAGGATTTTTATCTATTCGTTTTTGCACACCAGAATGCATACCTTTCATGTTTGCACCATTCTCGTATCCCTGGCTACGTATATTTTCAATTTTGAGACCTAATTTACCTAATTCTTGCAAAATTATATCGGTTAAACTCTCCCCACTAAATAATTCTACGGGTAAAACTTTGATGAAATATTCTGTACGAACAAATTCTTCACTATCTTAATTAAGAACGCGAATAACAAGAGACGTTAGTTCAATTCTACTAACATCTGGAGTGCAATCCAAAATAATGCTGTAATATTTAGCCTTTGTTACACGCTGCGAAAGCTATTAGTATTATTACTAATAATGTATGCTATTAGTATTAGAGTATAAGCTATTAAACCACTGATAGAAATTTCTTTGGACGAATAGAGGGATCACGAAACTATTAACAAAAGTACATCTCTAGTAAATAACATTTTCAAAAAAATTTCAAATGTATTTGTAGTATTATTGAGCAAATAATTTGTAAAGCTAAAAAACAGCTACTGAAATGGAAATAAATGCAGATTTTGATAGCAGTCTTGCAATTAGAATTAGATGTAAAAGCATATTATTTATTTACGAACGAATAGATAAACAATAGACAATCTAAAAAAAAATTAAAAAGTTGAAGTTTTTAATTATCTCTTAAATATTTGTACTAATTCTCTTACAGAAAGATTTACAAAATTGGAGAATCATAATCAAATTTTGTAATTTTTATATAATATTCCATCATTAGCGGAAAAAAAATCAGACGAAATTCTTAAAAATTGTCAAGATTTGCACATGTACCTAACATACGATATAGAACCTTTAAATTTGTGTAACGAATTACAAATTGTGCGAAATATATTAACAACAAGTATGACACCGCTGGATGCAGTGAATTATGTAGAAAGATATAATTTATTTGAAAATGTTCCTAATATTATAGTTTGCTTAAGAATATTACTCACTTTACCTATTACCGTTGCTAGTGGAGATCGTTCGTTTATTCGCGATTTTTTGGGATCTTCTATGGCCCCACAAAGATTAATGAAATTATCTACATTAGCCAAAGAACATGCGTTAACAGAGAAAATAAACTGCGACATCATCAATAATTTTGCAAAGCAGAAAGCCAGAATAGTAAATTTTATTTTTGTGTTTTATTTATAAGTAGTTATTGTTTTTGTATAAGTTATATATATATATATATATATATATATATATATATATATATATATATATATTATATGTTGTCAGTCTATTCTATACCTATATTATTTTATGTAAATATTGTTATTAGAATTACATTTGTTTTCCATTTGTTAAGTGAATAAAATATATCACCGGTTTATTATTTTTTTTATATGTGGGTGGAGAGGGGGCGGCTAAAGTTTTCGCCTTAGGCATATTTGTTTGTCTTTAGGATATTTAACAATCTTTCTACACTAGCGTCACGTAGATCTGGATGGACAATTTAAAAAATCCTAGTCTTAAGACCCTAAACTACATTCAGCTTGTGCTCAAAGGGAGCGCTAGACAAGAAATTAAGGTATCTGCCTGAACTTGTGGGTTTTTGGCACCAATCTAATTTGTTATATATGTATATGTACTAAACATGTATTATATTTTCAACAACGTTGTATTACTTTACATTAATCCTAGAGAATATACAAAAAATTGGTTTTCCGGATTACCATTTCGATAATTATTATTGATTAGCAATATCAAGGATAGATCGAAACATCTTGCGTTTCAGACATAATATTGTGTAATTGATACCTTGATTATATATATATATATATATATATATATATATATATATATATATTAAATATATATATATATATATATATATATATATATATATATATATATATATATATATATATATATATATATCTATATATATATACATATATATATATATATATATATATATATATATATATATAAACCTTTATTGGCATTTTAAACACAAACACTTGACAAACATTATACCTTACAAGCTAGACAATCAACATAATAAACAAATTTTTTTTTTCACATTACATTTCTCAAACGACACTTCTGACTACCCTGATCCGCCTTTGCTGTCTTTCCACTTAACAATTTTAGCCATTAGCGGCCAACCCTGACCGCTTTCATCCATCAACGACTTCCAACCTTTTCTAAGCATAATCTTCTCAGTCGCATTCCACACACAACCACTACAGCTTGTACCCCAATGCTCCCAACTTTCTATGCCCGTCCCACATATACGGCAGGTTCTCTCGTTTGGCGTCATCCAGTACCTCCTGCCCCATTCTTCACTGCCGCATCTAAATCTGGCGATCATTATTTGGGGAACGTCAGATTTTCGGAGGTAATCTGGTAGCTTTGCCAAAACGAGTATATTTTGGTACTCGGGGTTGTACGATCCCTCGTCAATGCCCTTTAACCTTTCCTGCATCTCTATCTCAAACATTCTTTCTCCTACCATACTTTCTACATTGCTACCTCTCTTAATCATTCTCTCCACTTCCACACCCGACCAGCCACCCCTTTCATACATCTTTCTTCCCTCACTCCCCCATATAGTTATCCTAGCATTACCCGTCCCTTCTTTCCTAGCAGCTTTGAACACTTCCTTTACGACCCTATCATCTTCCATTCTTTCTACCTTACATTCATACCTCGCAAACCGCGCTGCAGCCAGACTCGCAATTTTGACTGCACCTGTTTCTTGCATCACTATATACCACGGAGTTGATTTTTCCAGCTGCAGAATCCTTTTTAACACTTGTAACTGCATTCTCTCTATCTTTTCTACCTCTTTCACACCCCATACTTCAGAACCATACATTAAAATACTACGCACACACACCTTCCAAATCATCATTTTTGCACTGAAGCTTTCCTTGCATTCACTCTTCCATACACTCTTTACAATGTAATTTATATGCTCCTTAAAATAACCGTCCTGACTAAACGTAAATCCAAGGTATTTGAAGCTGCTAACCTGTTCTATTACATTTACACCCCATTCACACTTTTCACTCCTCCTTTTTCCTCTCTTTTGGAACACCACCATTTTTGTCTTCTTCACATTCACGACCAGCTTTCGTTTCATAAAGAACCCTTTCACCCGTCCAATCACCTCTCTCATTTCTGCGTACGTACATAGGTTGATTATTACATACAACAATTGGAAGGACATGATCGACTTGCGCCACTTTC